>CM033998.1:42272830-42336678 GCA_019603395.1 Cyrtorhinus lividipennis
GGTTCGGGTACGATGTTCAATAATGCAGTTTAGTATCTTTCTCTAGGTGAATGTCGTTGAACTGGAAGCGTACAGGATCGAGGTCTCCAGAGTAAAAAACGTAGCAAATTCTTTCACAGGAGGTTGGTTATTCTCGGAGCATGAAGACTCATTCCAATCGATTCAGAGCCACAAAATTAGTAAAAAATGATACCCCACACGCCAAAGTCGTCGAAAATGCCAATAGGGGAAATGGGGGAAACAGTGGATGTAGCGGTCCCGGACCCATTCCAATCGATTCAGGGTTTAATATTTAGTAGAAAATGATACCCCACACCTAGGTACCAGAAATGCCGAAACCCCACTTTTGAAAAAGGTAGACATATACCTAGTTTGACCCATAACCTCTTGTAGAGGGCGCCAATCATTCGGGGACCCGTTTCATTAGATTCAACGTCTAAAATGTAGTCGAAAACAATACCCCCCCCCCTTCCCCCATTTGGTTTGATTGGGCTGAGAACTTTTGAGAACCAACTAGAGCGGGACACAAACTCCGGACATTTGCTTATTTTTATTTTTTTAAACGTTTTTCTTAACCCGCTTTCTTGTTTGTTTGTCTGTTTGTCCGCGAAATCTTCAACTCAAATTTCGACCATTTATCGGCAATCTATAGTTCTGAAACTTTACTATAGATCAGAACCAGATGACAATGCACAATACTATAATACTTTGATGATTTAAAGAGCTTCTTGAGTAATTTCAATAAATAAAATTATAAAATTATATATCACTAGTTGGGACCGTCAACAATGCGGGAGAAAAAAATGTAACGTTAGTAACAAGTCCAATCCCTCTGAATGTGTTGGAGATTGAAAAAGGTAACAAAGGATTACCCCCCCCCCACGGGGGAATATCTGCATTGTTCATCGAGGTTCTTCAATAAATTATGATTAAATTTCTAACGAACAAACTAAAAGTAGAAATAATAGTACATGAATAAAAAAACTTTTATAAAAACAACGTTTTTCATATGCACTAAAAAGTAGAAAATAATTGCTATGAGCCTGGCAGAATTTCTGAATAAATTTGTCACATTATGGTAACATACTTTATAACAATTTCCAATTCTTATAAAACGAAAAGCGTTGGCGCATTTTGTATTCAATTCCGTGAAAACTGTATTAACTGAATATTATGTCACACTGAATTAATATAAAGAAATTTCATTTTATAGAAATGTGAGCGTATTAGAAAGATCTTGATGTTTGAGTACATGCGCCCAACGTTTTTCGTTTTATAAAAATTGGAAATTGTTATAAAGTATGTTAACATAATGTGACCAATTTATTCAGAAATTCTGCCAGGCTCATAGGAAAATTATTTTCTACTTTTTAGTGCATATGAAAAACGTTGTTTTTATAAATGTTTTTTTATTCATGTACTATTATTTTATCTAGATACCTTGCAAATCCCAGAAAAAAATGTTGAGCCGAATCGGGTGAGATTGACTTTTTGCATCAAAACATAGGATGATTGTGTTAGATTGTGTCGATTGATTTATTCTGGTGTATATACGCTTGTGTGAAAGAGCTTTTTATCCCTTGTGCGCTTCGATGGACCTAGTTATTTTTAAAACATTTTTTTTTTCTAACTTATACTTTGTTTTAGGATGGACTTCAGTTCAGAAATAATATCTCGATCCAACAAGCGTCGTTATTTAGTAGAGATTGACATCGAAATTCTATTTTCAAATCATTATTCATCTCATCCTTTGTTTGGGGCGATTGGTCTAAAAAGGCGTTTCACTTTTATTATGAGCTAAATTTCAAGTTTTTGGAGCATTTTGAGCATCCGGAGCTATCCGGCCAGGACGACAGTGGACATACGCATCTTAAATCCATTCGAACATTGAAACGTAAATAATAAAATTAAAAAAAAGTAGGTACTACATACTTCGTTTTTGTTTGGTGCGAAATCAAGATTTCATCATTTTTGTTATTCCAGTGAGAGCAACAAATCCAAAGTCTCCTGAGCAAGCCTGGTTAAGTGTTGAATGATTTTGAAGACAAATCAGAATTCAACTAGGATTTATAAAGCCATTGAATTTTATTAAATTTACTTTTTATTTCAAAATGTATTCAAACTATTTCTTTATTCAAATACTGTCAAAATTTATAGTCAGTTCCAAGAAACATGCACCTTCTTTTCCTTGCTTCGAAAAAATTCAGGGCAGTTTGACGTCCCAAACGATTGAGTTGTCGCCAAAACTCTACCGTAAGCTCATTACATGCACTCTGTTGGGTAAAAATTTAACTAAATTAGTGCTTAGATAATTCTGCAGAAAGCAGTAAAGTCGATACACCATGCCGGGTGTAGGAAGACTATCTTCCTCTTCGCCTTTCCGATGCAGTTAAAGTGTTTTACAACAACAACAACGTGTAAGAAGCACAACAACACTGAGTAAGGTTTGTTTGTGTTTTGATGAGTTGAAGTTTTCTGTTCGTTGATCATTTATTTTCCTGCAAGCTGTTCCACGGAAATTTTTTCGGCATTTTTTCGTTGTTCCAGTTAGATACGGTTTTTGTCAACGAAACCGTCCAAGAGGAAATGTGAGGTTAAGAGAACGACGAAACCTTAGAAGAAATACTTGTAAGGTTTCCTTGTGAGCCAGTCACCGCTCATT
This sequence comes from Cyrtorhinus lividipennis, assembly GCA_019603395.1. Taxonomy (NCBI): domain Eukaryota; kingdom Metazoa; phylum Arthropoda; class Insecta; order Hemiptera; family Miridae; genus Cyrtorhinus; species Cyrtorhinus lividipennis. The sequence goes on from CM033998.1 coordinate 42,275,493, forward strand.
TGTACGCTCACACATGATTGAAGCTTCAACATCCTAAACGTGAGTTTTATCTTGTAATTCAACTTTGTATGAATACGTTTTCTTCACTTTTTAAGCCTTTTAGGGTCGTGGTTAGACTTAGAGGAATTGTTCGAGTCAACAATAACGAGCCTAACTTGAGCCTCCAAATGATCATTTCCTCGTAGATTATTATAGTTATAATCGACCGATGATCGTAATGTGTATTACGATCTACTAAATAATGCTTATTTCATTTCTCAGAATGGTCGCCTCGGCAAATAGCGCACAGAACGGCAGTGAGGTAAGTTTAAGGACTCGATATTTCTTGTAAAATTCAAAAACATATCCTAGAGAATCCAAGAGGAAAATCAGAATCCACGTTAGTTTGTATACTTGGTACATAACCGTGATAACTAATCTCCAAAACGATCCTAGGTCGACCAGTTGAAGGAGCAAGGCAATGCGGCGTTCAAAGAAGGAAAACACTTGGAAGCGATTCTTCATTACTCTCAAGCGTTGAAATTGGACCCTGATAACGCTCCACTTCACAGCAATCGATCAGCAGCTTTTCTAAAAGAACATCAATACTTTCACGCCCACGAAGACGCTATTGAGACGATCAAACTGGTGCCAACATGGGCGAAGGTGATTATTGTAAAGGGCGGAAACATACGCGCTCGAAACCCGTTTGGTGCCTTAAAAATAGCAATAATATATGTAATGTTTAAGCCAAATCGCTATTTCAAAACATTCTCGTCAAAACGAGTGGCTGACCACGTTAACAATGAAAATAATTAAGCTCAACATTATTTATGAAATGGTTAATTACACAGGCACACAAAAAAAAGTCAAAGTCCATGAAAGCAACCTGTGGGGTTTTATGTTTTTTGGGTCGCTGATTTCGAATTGTTTGCCAGTTTTTTCAGATCAGATCGCTTTCAAGGACATTTGAAGGTCAAATGGAGAAAATATAGCTAAAAAAAATATTGCTTAAAAATCTGAAAAAATTCAGACATAGGTTTTTTAGAATGCTGAATCCAAATCTGGTGTTGGTTGACACCAAGGTCAAGGTCAGGGTCATTTGAAGGTCAAGCCAAAAAAATAACCTCAAAAAAAATTGTAAAAATTTATGTATGTGTTTTGAGGATTGCTGAATCCAAATCCAGGGTTGGTTCGATCATGTCTGGTTATCTGAAGGTCATATAAGGTCATTTAAAGGTCAAATTTTAAGAATAGGCTTAAAAAACTTGAAAAACTTCAGACAACAGTTTTTTAGAATGCTGATTCCAAATCCAGTGTTGGTAGACCTTCACGAGTTCAAGGTCAAGGTCATTTGAACGGCAAACCAACAAAATAACCTAAAAAAAATTTGTAAAAATTTATGTATGTGTTTCAAGGGTCGCTGAATCCAAATCCAGGGTTGGTTCAATCATGCCTGGTTATCTGAAGGTCATTTGAAGGTCTTGTAAAAGTCTCCTCATTTCTGGACCATCAAAAATCCCTTCTTTCAACTTGGCATCAGATTTATATTGAAACTTCTTTTCCAAGTATTTAAAACATCGACCATTGGCATCTAAGGCTTTCACAAATTGCTTCAAAACCTGTATATACATTTTTAGACATTTTTGCGGTTATTTTGTTGGTTTGACCTTCAAATGACCTTGAAAGCGATCTGATCTGAAAAAACTGGCAAACGATTCGAAATCAGCGACCCAAAAAACATAAAACCCCACAGCTTTCATGGACTTTGACTTTTTTTGTGTGCCTGTGTTATTATAGGAAGACCAGGCTCATGTGGAGGTATTTTGTTCGAGGTCCGCTAAGTAGTTGATTGAAAAAGAAAAATTAGAAAACATACTTTAAATAACGAATTACATTATTATCGAATTACCACCTGGACACATTCATATCATTTTCCAGTGCGCAATCTGTCCAAAACCCTCCTAAACACAGGTAATGTGCACCCACACACGCCTCAAGCTCAAAAAATGCTGCAAATTCTTTCACAGGGGTTGGTTATTCCTCGGACCAGGCGCATGGAGACTCATTTCTTCAACATGGGAAAAATGGGGGAACAGAGAGTGTGGCGGGTCCCGAATTCATTCCAATCGGGTCCAATTTAGTGGAAAATATACCCTACATTGGAGTAAGCGTCTGCCTCGCCTAAACTTATCTGGTGCAGTGGGCGATTGCTTTTGAGGACGTCATTGTCCATCCAGGATCCTCAAGTTAAAGGCGTTCGCTTTCTGCTACAGATAAGTTAGACAAAACTGACCGTCTCTCTAAATGTTACATTGCCTAGCAGGACTAACCCGATACATTTACTTCCAATAATAATTAAGTCTATACTTGAAACAGACAGACGCTGAGTCAATCCTTTTACGACCTGAAATATCGGACACTTATTTATGTTATTAACTAGAGTAATTCTCCACGTGCAGGGATACTTCAGAAAAGGTGAAGTTGAAGCGGCCACTTTCAACTTTGCAGACGCTCTTCTCTCGTACAGATGTGCCCTAGAGCTCCAGCCTGGCGATCCTATGATTTCCGAAGCAATCACCCGGACTTCCGCCATGATGAAGTCCTGAGAGAAAAGGTTGGCTTTACGTTTATTGAACTCAATAATCCATTATTGGTACATTCTTACGTCTTCTTACGTCTCTGTAACTTGCAGCGAACGAGCAGATCCCCTGGTTAGGTGCTGGAGTTGGTATCGTTATCGGCGTTTCGATTGTATTGGCCGATCAGGTCTTGACTGCTACTCCTTCCATATCAGTGAGTCTTCTCTTCTCCAAATACCCATTTTGGGCGAGAAACGTATGTTTGTCAACTGAACACACTGACAGTGAGTTTTACATTTTAGCACCCCATTGTGATGGCTATTTTGACCATTGTAGTGGCTTTGCTTGGATTCGCACTCGCCAAAGCGTACAGATATTATGTTGACTGCCAAAGAAAAGGGCTGCTGGATCCTCCTCCTGATTTGCTGAACGGTAAGTTTGAACTAGTTGACGGAATTTTCCCTCCTGGATGACACTAAAATGGGAATAATTTTTGGCTCTGGTTGGTCGTCAAAACATTCCAGTCCGATCGGACCTAATTTGGGCAAGATATGGGGGAAAATGAGTTTTTGAAGAATGGATTTTCGAGATTTTTGGCGATCGAGGCATGTAGGAACACCATTTTGCACTAGATTTTGGATTTTGTATCTATTGAGATGATTCCCGGACCGGTTGTTTTCCACTGGGTTATGTATGTGTCAGAATGAGTACCTACAAAAATGAATCGAATGTATTTCCTGTCGACATTTGTGGGCACCTGGGCGTGTGGGGTATCATTTTCCACTAAATGTTGGACGCTGAATCGAATTAGTTCCCCATACTCTTGCTCCAAGGAGTAACCAACCATTGTCACAGAGGTTGGTTATACCTTGGACCAGGAGCATGGGGAAAATCGACGAGTGGAGTGTTCTAGACTCATTCCAATCAATTCTGTGTCCAACATTTAGTGCAAAATGATTATTCATGCCCCTAGGTACCCGGAAACCCATCTGAGCTGGTTCATCATTGTTAGAAGGCTGCTGTGGACACTAAAGAAATGTTGAATATTGAGTATCTGACCACCTAACAGAACATCTGTAACTTCACGGTCGGACCATTTTCGGAAGATCTTATAATAAATTAAAACACAACAAAATTGAAAAAAAAAATAAAAAAAAAATAGATAGGCAATTAATGGGGAGCGGCATTTTTACGCATCTAATTGAGGTGGGCAATTTTAAGCTGAAATTTGAAAACGACGTAACGCGGGCTGAGAATAATGTCCGTAACATGCAGGGGACGTATTAGAAGACCTCATAGTCCATTCCCGGCTGAGGAAGCCCATAAATACGATGACAAAACGACGACAGGAAAAAATATTACCTTCAATAGCTGTTGGGTAGGCGATCTGCTACAATTCGATCGGAAACCAGTTGGCGGTACTGCGACGAATTACTACCGCAAACTATTTCGAACGCGAACGGAAAATACAGAATACCGAGTTTTAATTAAGAATGAAAGATTCGGTGACAATTATGCAATAACTAACAAAGGAGCGAACAGCGAAGACTTCGCAAGATATCCTGGCCGAGAGCGGAGCATAGAGAAGATATAAATATGCGGTATTCACGAAACATGAAGAAGTGATCGTTTCCTATGAATTGTTGGCATATCTTCTTAATGGGTTTTCAAAGTTCTCGGGTACCTATGGACCAGGAGCAGTCAGTGGAGTGTCCTGGACTTCCAATTGGATCAGCGTCCTCCGATTCGGCTCAAAATTTTTTTCTGGACGTTTCATGGTGTCTAGATCAAAACATGTCAATGTCCGTCCGCCGTCCACGCGTTTTTGGTAGTAAACAATTTCTAAAAATCTGAAATTTGGGTCAGGGGTCTGTTCCCGGCCTAGAACGGTCCTCCAAGCTTTCAGCTCGATCGGACCAAATTTGGGGGGGTAGGGGTCAAAATGTGTTTTTGAAAAATGAATTTTGAGATTTTGGGCGATCTAGGCGAGTGTGGTATCATTTTCCACTAAATTTGGACGCTGAATCCAATAAAATGGGTCCCAGAACGATCGGCACCACTGGAAGAAGTTATGGGTTAAATTGGGTATATATTACCCATTTTGAATATGCGTTTTCGAGATTTCCGGTACCTGGGCGTGTGGGGTATCATTTTCTACTAAATCTGGACGCTAATTCCAATGAAGTGGGTCCCGGAACGATTGGCACCCACTGGAAGAAGTTATGGGTCAAATTGGGTATAATTACCCATTTTGAATATGCGTTTTCGAGATTTCCGGTACCTGGCGTGGGGTATCATTTTCCACTAAATTTTGGATCCTGAATCGATTGGAATGGGTCTGGGACCCGCCGACCCACCGTGTTCCCCATTTCCCCCATGTTTTAAATAAGTTTCCATGCGCCTGGTCTGACGAATTACCAACCCCTGTGTAAGAATTTGCAGCGTTTGAATATGTGTTTTCGAGATTTCTGGTACCTAGGCGTGTGGGGTATCATTTTCCCCGAACATTTTGACGCTGAATCCAATGAGACGGGCTTCGGAACGGTTGGTGCCCTCGGGATGAGGGTATGGGACAAAATGAGTTAATATTTACCCATTTTGTTGTGAGTTTTCGATATGACACGTACCTGGGCGTGTGGGGTATCATTTTCCACTAAATGTTGGACCCTGAATCAATTGGAATGGGTCCGGAACCCGCCACACCCACTTTTTCCCCCGTTTTCCCCACGCTGAAGAAGTGAATCTTCATGCGCCTGGTCCGAGGAATGACCAACCCGTGTGTAAGAATTTGCAGCGTTTTTTGATCTAGACACCATGAAACGTCCAGAAAAAAATTTTGAGCCGAATCGGAGAGGTTGACCCTTTGCATGAAAACAGGTTGATTACTCAAGGAATAACCAACCAAAACAGGGAGTGTGGAATGACTCCGACTCAGCGTCCAAATTAAGTGGAAAATAGTACCCCACACGCCTAGATCACCAAAAATCTCGGAAAACACATTTTGACTCCTACTCTCCCCAATATTGGTCAGATCGGGCTGGATAGTTTCGAGGACCAACTAGAGCCAAAAACGGGTCCCTGAACAAAATTTCAGATTTTTGGACATTTTTCTAATACCAAAAACGGCGTACAGCGGACTGCGTTCGTCGTGCAGACATTTGCTTATTTTGATCTTGACACCCTGAGAGGCCCAGACAAGTATTTTGGGGCAAATCGGAGAGGTTGACTTTTTGCCTGAAAACATTGGTTGATTATTCAATGAATAACCAAGTTGATTATTCCATTAATAAACAAACAAAAGGCACCATGTCCGTCCGCCGTTCACGCTGTTTTTAGTTGTAGGAAATTTTCTAAAATTCTAAAATTTTGGTCAGAGACCCGTTTCCAGCTCGAGTTGGTCCTCAAAACTTATCAGCCCAATCGGACCAAATGCAGGGGAGGGGGTGGTGGGGGTCAAAATGCGTTTTTAAGATTTTTTGTGATCTAGGCGTGTGGGGTGTCGTTTTCCATTAAATTTTGGACGCTGAATCGATTGGAATGAGTCTCCATGCTCCTGGTCCGAGGAATAACCAACCCTTATGGAAGAATTTGCAGCGTTTTGATCTAGACATCTTGAAACGCAAACAGTCACATTTTGAGGCTTTTGAGGGTAGACTTGGGGCATGAAAACATAAGTTAATAATTCAAGGAGTAATTAACCGAAAGCGGTGAGTTAGGCAACTCATAAGCCGTGTTGATTTCGGTATGAGGATCCACACTAGGAGTATGGAGGGTGTCATGAATGGATTGAGATAGCTCCTAATCTCGGATTTTGCTTTCAACGTTTTAATTTATTTTCCGTGCAAAAATCTCAGTTGTGAGCTTCAAGTCCGTTTCGGACGATTTCTGTCTGTATTTTTAATTCGCCCCTAAATAAGTGAACGACGTGAGATTTTTAACATATTTTTAAAACTAATTCAAAAGAGGAATGTCGACTTGAATAGATGATTATTTGGATGTTATCAACTAATTGAGCATGACAATGTTGAATATTAATCAACCAATGCTACCTGTATTAACATGTACACTCTGGTCCATTAATATACAAATTTTGTGGCTTGGTAGCGCTCGATCAATATCCACCCCCACAACAACCAAGTTACAATTCAACTCCCTTTTTTCAGAATCGCAAAAAAGCTGCGAAGAGGAACGTCCAGCTCCTGAAAAATCTACATATCAACGGTACTCCAAAGCGCAAGCTAGATTTAAATTACGGAAAGGTAAAACGTAAACGCGGACCAATTTTGACGTTTATTGGCATTTCATACAATCTGTGGTGGATGGTATTCGACTCAGTGGTTAGTTTATTTCGTCTCTCCAATCCTCTGCTTGAAAAAGGCGAACATGAAATCAAATATATATATTCACAGTGTTTTCCTGCTCGACAGATGATTTTTTTGCCACAAACTTGATAAATTTTGAGCCTTGATAAATATCTAGTGATACGTACCAATATCATTGGTTAGTCTTGTTTGTTACTCGAAAATTATATTCGAAATTTTATTTAAAGCATTTGATCAATAACCTTACTCTGGTGTTTTTTATCTAATTGTTTACGCTGCTCAAAAGCACATTTAATCGTCATTAGGGCGAAACGGGCCTAAAAAAGCCTCAGGTAAGACTTGAAAAGGTAGGTCGTCTTGGTATTTTAGTATTTGCAGCCATGGCGTAGGGTTGATGGAGTGTCTGCAGCCATAGTTCAAGAGTCGTTGTTGGGTTACTTGTGGTCATCGTTTATGGTGTTAGGGTATCCGCAGATATAGTTCAGAGTCGCAAGAGCGTCAGTGACTTACTGTTTAGTCTTTAGAGACTCTACAGCCGAAATTCGGGTTGTTGGAGGCAGCAATGGCCATGGATCATTGAGTTAATTTGGTCTAGGCTCATGGTCTTATTTACACCTAGGGTCACAATCCAGCGTATTTTGTTACCTACGGTTCAGGGTTATTAAGTATGTATACTTAGTGGATATATCCAGTCATGGATAGGGCTGTGGACCAAAGACTTTAAGGTATATAGTTGGAAACAATACGGCTGGCTCGATTGGGAGACCGTGGGTGTTACAATCCTCCCTGCCTTTGGAGCCTGGAAAATCGTGACTGAGGATCGGCAGCTAACGATCATCCTCCCCCCTCGAACCACCAAGGACCCCCCTAAAATGAAGTACCTCAGCCACGGTACCAGCTTCTACTTTTGAACTTAGACTGTGGTTCTCAATCTTCGAACAGTTCCAAAATCACTTGTCCTAGCTACAGAATTTTTGGAAACAACTGTTGCAATCTGTTTTGTCTTTGGTCAAAATTAGCAGGAGTGAAATTTAGTTTTCAATTTTGCCGTTGTTTGGGCGATTAAAAATTGTCTACAGAAATACTTGATGTAACAAAAAGATGTCTAAAGACTTTTAAACGACAAAGACGACTGTGAAATCAGGTTTCAATTGCCTTTTTCCATTAATCCAGAATTACCTAACTGAAAGCGAGACCTTTTTTCTCAATTAAATTTGACAATTTTTAAAAAAGTGGTTTTAAAATCCACACTTGTACACCTTCCCCATCCCACGTTTTGGCTTGTGATACGAACTTTATATTTTGTAGTGTCTGGAGAAAACGTTGTTTTCTTACAATAGCGAATGCTTTAAATGAAATTGAGGGGTTATCTCATTTTTCCGCAGCCTTGTAACTTTTTCTGTCGTTTCGACCGCTCTTTTTCGCATCCCCCGCGCCTTCTCCCGACATGAGCATTTCCCACTCTTTAAGTTTCGCTATTAACTGGTAGTTGGTGGCATTTGCGTAGCTGCTAGGCTTCCTCCCCCATTTGTCCTTCTCTATCGTGAGAGGTGTGAACTTTTCGCACAGGTATTTACTGATTTCGACTTGATTTTGAGAGACCGCTACGTGAAGCGCGTTCCTTTTGTAGGAATCTCTGACAAAAGCCGTTTCAGGATGGTCGTTTGTGAGCCTGAAAACTGTAGCGACATCTCCGTTCACCACGGCTGAGAACAACTGGCACCACTGATTGCACTGCGAAGCCACAATTTGTCTCGTAGGGAACTTCCTTTTGAGCCGATCAGATAAGCTTTGGTACGGATGGTAGCTCATACGATTGATGAACGATTCGACAAACGCCAAAGCTCTTACGCTGATTCCGTTCTCATGCAATTTGGGGGAAAACGCGGCCAATCCGAGCAGCCCTGGGATGATGAGCATGAGTCCTCCAGAAGTAGAACTCTTTGATGGTTGCCCTATTGTGACTGCAGCTGCGCCTGAGTAGGCACCCAGTCCCGAGCTGAACATGACTGACAAAGTATACTTGACATGGTCGTCCTCAATGAGCTTCGCTTCAGTCAGAGGATTCACGCCTGCGTTGGCCAATGTGGCTGCGATGATACTGAGACTCTCGCAGTTGACTTCGGTTGCGTTGCATTGGTAATAAAAGTCGAGGCCAAGATCGATGTTGCAGTTGTCAGGTAAAACGTGTAACGCTTTCAAGAAATGGGCGATTGATTGAGCTTGATGGCTGTGTTGCTTCTCGTTCATGATTTGATGCGTGCTCATTTGACAGGTCTCGTTAGCAGCCATTTCAAAGAGGAAGTTGGTGAAATCGTGGAGTTCTCCAGCTACGCATTCGTGTTTGTCCGAGCCGACGACGAGGCTGCACAGGGCTACGTAACCACTTGTGACCATCGGGTTAATTGGTTTTCTCGTGGAGTCGAAGCAAAGAAGATCGCAAGTCTCGTGGGTGCCATAGTGACCAACGTGACTCTCCACCTCGAGTGCTCCTCGTCTCTTAAGGGCATACGCGGTCACCAAAGGCTTTGACAGACCCTTCATGGCAAAAGCCACTTCTGTGTCTCCGAAGAAACACCTCTGCCCATTGATGGTGCACACGGCTACGCCCCAACAGTCCTGGTCCATCCTCCGCATAGGGCTGCTCTTTTTGAATACCTCGCCCGCACCGTTCGTTTTCTCCTGCCGGTAACAAAATTCCGTCTTCTCGACAAATTCCCCAAAATTTGGAACGACCAATCCATCGACAAGCGCTCTCGTCATCAGCGGTCGGTTAACATCAACCAGCCTGGTGAATCCTATCAGGTCCAGTTTGACTCCGTAGAAGCATTTACCTCTCCCACCGATTTCCGCCAAAATGGTTTTCATTCCTGTCAACCTCTGGTCTCTCTGGTACATGATGCCAGCAGCTTGTAGCAGTTCGATGATCGTCTGAAGTTCCACTACTCGACCACCTACTGTCAATGCGTTGAACAAGCCCTCGATCTTTGCATCCCATTTTACATCATTGCAAGACGCGTCCATTCCGGTAGTACTAAAAATCATACATTACGTAAACAAGAAATAGAAATGTATTCGAAAAACGTCGTTAGGAACACGAATCTATACTACTCGTATCGACTGTTGTCAGTGAAGCCTATCCGATATTTTGTTTTTCTGTTGATTAATTATTTTTTATTGGAATAATACATTTTGCATTTATCCTAATGTTGTTTACGCCCAGTAAAATGGCTAATTATTTACCAAAGTGGGTATTTTGAAAATAGGGTTGCGAAATTAGTCATTTTGGGACCTAGTTAAGGCGTTTGTTTAAAATGCTGAGCCTATTGGCACTGATCAAGTGGGCAAAATTTATTGCATGGGCAAGAATAACACACGATTGCAAAAGAGGGATTGTTTTTATCGTTTTACCATATCTCGGCTCTATACAATGACTGGCGCTTTGTACCCCGCAAAATGGCCTATGGCCAGAAATGTGTGCCCTTAGAGGCGAAATGAACGGAGGAAATGTTGTGGAAATGGTATTTTTTATGGTATACGGAATGGGAGGATATTGTTCAACAACTTTATCAACGTTACTGCAATTAAATATACTTCTTTAGTTCGTAAAGTAATTTTGGGAATAGTGCGGGTAAGTGAAACAATTTTTGTCACAAAAATTACGGTCATAAAAAAAACTATTAGCTGGGATATCTCGGCCTTTGTCATCAAACACTAATTAATTGACTTTGACTGTAATGCTTCAGGGGCTAGAAAAACACATTGGTGGGTAATCTGCTTACAAGATGTGAATGGGGTAATAGCACGAATGAAACAAAACAAAATGATAACAACGTTATATGGAAAGACCCAACACAAGTAGGTTTAAGTCAAAATTTGCCAATTCACGAATTATTGGTTTGTCTCAAACTCAACACTTGTCGCTGACAGCACTTGATTTATGTGTCGGGAAACCCTCATCTCGGACGAGTTGAGTGTTTTGTATATTTTCCAGATTCCTTGAGGCAATGAGATTCTAAAATTGGAATCGGTCTCGCCCGCTCTATCCTTAATAGAACCACCTGATCGAAGAAGGGCTCATCAATTCATCAATGTGTCATTTTTATCTTCACGCGTCCGATTGCCTCAAGTGTACGTTGGGCGGTATAAATATAAAAGAGCATTCATCTCGGAACGTATATCGTGAACCACGATTGAAAAGGTAAGACATTCACAAAACATTCATTTGTATCCGGCAGAATGTGTTGTTGCATCATTTCTGTTCATCAACACAAGCTTAGCTAGCCTGGAAAAGTTTTCAATTTTTACTTATTTTTATTTTTACTAGTAAAAAAATTATTGTCCTACACTCAGAATCTGATAATTTAAGGAATCCGGCAAAAGCAGAAAAATACATGTGTTTCGGACTGGGAATGTTAATGATAATTGATCATAGGCAATGCCAAAATGCCCCTCAAGGGGCCTCCTACTGAAGTAGCAATGACTAGGTCTTTGCAATTCTGAGAGAATGCTGGATAGAGAGAGCAATTTTGGAATCCCCTCTGAGCGGTACTGAATTCAGAGGGTCTGACTCAGTGTAGCACCCATTGCTACTAGAGCGCAGTCTAGGAGAAGGTGGAAATTAATGACGTCACAAAATAGGTGGTTAAGTTTTGTTCCAATTCAATCTCTAGAATTATTTGATAATTAAATGATGTATTGCATTTCATGAATTTCCAGATGAAGGTTATTCTAGTAGGATTAGCCGTTATCGCGGCGGCTTATGCCGGAACCGTTGAGGTCCCAGATATGGACGCTATAATCAAAACTGTCAACGACGCTGGCACCACATGGACGGTAAGCAGCCGTTTAAAATGTTGTTATAAATTTACATAGTTATATATTTGTATGGATTATATTTTTTCTGGAATTATTTTTAAAATGGAAAAAGTGCTTTCTGTCGTAGGCTGGACACAACTTTGCTCCACAAACTCCTCTCCACGTTTTCAAGAAGATGATGGGCGCCAAGAACGACAGAAATGGACCAATTTTGGCAAAGAGGACCTACTCAGGCATTGAACTTCCTGCTGAGTTTGACGCGAGGAAACAGTGGCCCCAGTGCCCCACAATTTCCCACTTGAGGGACCAAGGCAGCTGCGGTTCTTGTTGGGTGAGTGATTTCGATGATTTGAACTAATAATTTGGGCTTCCCAGTCTTGATTGTAAGTTTTAATATTTTTTCTTCAGGCTGTTGCCGCTGCGGCTGCGTTTTCTGATAGGCTTTGCATCGCCACCAAAGGAGGTTTTACGACGCCCTTGTCTGCCGAAGAGTTGCTTTCCTGCTGCGGTGAATGCGGAGATGGATGCGACGGTGGTTACCCATCATCCGCTTGGGATTACTTTGAAAACCATGGACTTGCCACTGGCGGTGACTACTCTTCCAACGTCGTAAGTAGGACAACCGGTATTTTGGTTGGTTATTCCTTCAATAATCAACCTATGTAATCATGCCCATGGTCACGGGGGGAGGGGGGTCAACCTCTCCAATTGGCCCCAAAATTTGCCCGATCTAGGCTTGTGGGGTATTATTTTCCACTTAAGTCTTATGCTGAAACTATTGAGATGACCGATCAGAGCCTAGTGAAGGTAGATATGGGTCCTACCTACCTATTTTTAAAATAGATTTTTGAGATTTTTGGGTACCTAAAAATCGATTGGAATGATTCCGAAACACTGTATTCCCCATACTCCTACTCCATAGAATAACCAACCATTAAGGACGAATTCGCAGCGTTTTTTGGTTACTATGGAACAACCGCTGCTTATTTTGCTCATATTTTGAGCTTTGTGGATGAGGATATGTAAGGTTCCGATGTTTCCTCTCTAACCCGGTTTATGCGCATTCCTTGCACGGATTGGCCCACCTCCACCTGGCTCTACGGGGTGCGAAAATTGAAAGGTTATGGCTTTGTTTCATTATATCAATATTTACTGAAATGGTTAAATATAAACATTTCGTCTTCGTTAAAAATGAAAACCTAGCTAGCTAGTGATGATGTCACTGAATGTTGATATGAATGATGAGAACCTGGGCGATGAATCAAGGTTGTGCCGTGTGCGGGTGGAACCAATGCTGTAGGTAGCGGTTACATCAACCAAAACAGCATTATTTTTAATTAAATGCTTACATTTTGGGCAATATCCAAATAGTTTTATGATTTTCCTTATTTTCCCATCCTACAGGGATGCCAACCGTACTCTATTCAACCTTGTGAACACCACTCAACTGGCTCCAGGCCTTCCTGCTCCAGCGTACCTGCAGCTGTCACCCCTGACTGCCATGCAACTTGCACCAACCCTAATTACAAGACTGACCTCAAGTCCGACCTGCACAAAAGTGAGTGAATTAAGACTGGGTATTAGAGGCAAGTATTTAGAGTTTTGAAGGGCCTGTGAGGATTAGCTCTAACGGTAAAACAACTTCACTGGTCAGGTTCCCTGAGTTGACTTTTGTTGAGTTTTCCTCTCTTGTCCAAAGACGTTTTTGTCAATTTATGTAAACGCTGCACTTTGAATTTCAGCTAAGAGCTCGTACAGCTTAGATTCAGTTGAAGCTGCTCAAGAAGACATTCTGAAATACGGTTCGATTGAAGCCGCTTTTGACGTATACTCTGACTTCGTCGCCTACAAAACTGGTAAGGAAATTCATGTCTCAGAAATTTCCCTTAGAAAAGCGCAATAATTTCCGCTCTCAAATATTTTGTTTTACTTTTTTTTCAGGTGTCTACCAACATTTAACTGGCGAATACTTGGGCGGACATGCCGTCCGTGTGGTTGGCTGGGGCTCTGAGAATGGAACTCCTTACTGGCTTGTCGCCAACTCATGGAACTCCGACTGGGGTGACAAGGGTTTCTTCAAGATCGCTCGAGGATCCGACGAATGCGGATTTGAAGATGGTTTGGTTGCCGGCCAGCTGTAAATGATTTGTCGACAATCGAGTCTCAACGAGTCTGTGTATTGATGTGTTAAAATGCTTTCTGCTACAAATACAATCGTTCGTTTTTTCCACCACTTATTGCCTGTTTTGCGTCTTTAGAATACATTTTTCCTCTCTTTCCTCACCATTCAGTTGAAGGAATGGTCGTGGAGAAAATAGAAACCTACATTTTGCTTGTATTCATATTGCCCCCAAAACACCCATAACCTCTTTTGTGGTGCGGTTCATGGACCTGCGGGGTCACTAAAGTCAACTGAACCTCTTACGAGCCAAAAATCGATTTTGTGAGTTTTGCTTTGAAAAAAAAAAGGTCATTCAGATTTTCTAGGTTAATATTTCTTCCCACCAATCCTCGTGAAAGAATAAAACGCGAGGCAATAGCCCTTAAACCATTTTCTATGTAACCATTAAGGACCGTAATTCATTTGTGTTCACATCACATTTTTAATTCATTTATTTAATATTGGGGGCAGTTGCACAGTATTTATCCGTGTTTACCAGGGTGAGCTCTAGTGGAGTTTGCCAAAAGTACGTGCTACTTCTTCCACCCACAAGACTGAGTTCAAATTCCCACGGCCAATCTATTTGGTTTCAGAGGGGCTTCTAACACAGTGGTTGAAAGGGGGTTTTGAGGGCCTGAATAGATTAAAGCCAGTGTAATAATGTACAGTTTTGCGGAATTTAGGTAAATTAGTGTACCTTAGATCTGTATTGGGTTAATAAGTTGACTCCGCATAATTTTGAATTAACTAACTTTTATATGTTTGGAGAACTTATAGTTTTATTTTTTACGAGAGGGAGAGGGATAGAGAGACAGTGATAATAATGTTGAAAGAAAGACATTGCCATAAAATTTGTCATGGCGATTTAAATTTCAGTACCTATAACGTTTCTGGTTACCCAACATTTTCTATTATCTTTCAGGGAATCAAACGGTGGTTTATTTTCAACGGTAATACTTCTTTATGGGATTTAAAATTATGGTCAACTTTAATTTTCAGCTATTCAAAACAAAAATTAATAAATGCAATTTTTTTTGAAAATTGAACGAGTCTTTGCATTGATTGCTTGACGCCATTTACAAGGCTCCGTCTATTGAGACACGGAACACCCTAAAATCCTTCGTGGTGGGTTAAATAACAACCAAAGAGAGAAAGAAGTCAAAATAAATTGAAGACGGGGAAAGAACATCTTTCAGACTCTTGAGTTCAATTAAAAAGGGCTGAATAAATGATTGGAACGGAAGACGAAATGTTCGGATTGTTGCAGAGGTTTTGAGATCGCATTAGCTTCCCCTCTAATTAGCCCATTTAATCAAGAAAGCTTTTCGTCCTTCTCTGTCTCTCGGGCTTCTTATCATGTCCTAGTTTCTTCCTTTTTTTCATTTAGCTTTCGGGTTTCATCAGAACCCGAGCAGTATGCTTTTTTCTTCCTTCTCTTATCTTGTCGGTCGTCCATTAGTCATTTTGAGAGAGATCGGTCGAGAATCCATGGCTAATACCGAGATTTGTTCAAAAATACTCGCTGAAACTAAAGCCACGAAAAACAGAGCTCAACAAAGGTTACGAGAAAGAATGACCTGGATTTGCTCAATTTTAAATCATCTGGGCGCTAGTATGAAAGTGTATTCTTACAATACAAATGAAGCTACCTAGTTGCCGTTTCCTCTTGGTGTTGTATCTAGGTACGACGTTGTTTCTTCTAAGGCTTTTGCCATTCCAGAGGACATCAACTGACTCGGGTGAGTGGAGGATTATCGCGGGCCTGTCCTCTCCCTTGTGAAGCTCCGACTCAGATAAGTGTGTATTGTTGTAGTTGGGAAAGTGCCGAAAATGGAATAGTAGGAAGACGTCGAGAAAGGGGGGGGGGGGATGACAGCAACTTCAGCTTGAACTGCAACACCCACCTCCTGCCGTACTCTGCTCAGAACGATCCCTCTCACCTCTGAACTTTGGACCTGATGGGGTTCCCTTGTAGTGAGGCACTTCTTCACGTCCCTTATTGTCCTCGCTTCCTTCCCCTTCCCACCCTTTCACCTTGTTCCCAACATTCAACCCCTAGCACTGCTTGTTCGCCTCCCGGTCTCGCCCTCCTCTAGTCGACGCGTCATCGAAGGTCATTAATCATGACAGTTTCATGCCACAATGCAAAAGAGTCTTCCCTCACCAACCGAACGCTATCGGGTCGGTCTGACGAATTGCTCTAGGAATATCACAGAGGTTGGTTATTCCTCGGACCAGGAGCATGGAAACTCATTCCAATCGATTCAGCGCCAAAAAATTAGTGGGAAACGATACCCCACACGCCTAGGCCGAAAACACACATTCGAAATAGGTAGACAAATACCCATTTTGACCTTAACCTCATTCAGTGGGCCCAGTTGGGCTCAAAAATCCATTTTTCAAAAACACATTTTAACCCCCCCTCCGGTCCGATTGGGCTGAAAAGTATCAAGGACCTACTAGAGCCGTAAATGGGTCCCCGAATTTCAGATTTTTAGAAAATTGTCTACTACCGAAATCGGCGTGATTGTGGTAAAAGTAGGAGATTTAGCTAGCTAACAAGGCTGATCATAGCAAGGGACATGGCAGCTAGGATTTTCACCTAAATTTTACGCTAATTTCATTGAGCGGGGTGACCCTGGTAATGGGTCAAAATGGGCATAGGGGTTTTTTTTTTTTTTACAGCATATTATTTTTGAAACGTCGGCTTGATGAAATTTAGTAAAAATGTCTCCTCAAGATGTTCACGCTTTCATTGCCAAATTGGTTCAGAGCTTAAGCATAATCAGTACGGTTTCCCGCTACAAAGGACAATGCTCGGGTCTTAAAATTTTGTTAACTTGACGTTCGAAAAAAAAATTTTTCTACGATTTTTTTTTTTTTTTTTTTCAAGTATCTAGATCCGACGGCTTTGCTTCTCCAAATTACGCAGCCAACTCGGCAACTTGTTGTCACTCTCGTAGAAACTGAAAATAGGTCTGATGCAACTTGAATTAAACGCAACCAAATGCGGTGAGGATCCTGAGACGTGTTTCCTTCCTGTTCTCGTCCCCACTCGCTGACGTCCCTGCAAAACAAACTTGCCCAATCTACAAGATGTGTTTGTCTTTAGCAAACTTGAAGAGAGGGTAGCACCCACGGATTGCTAACTAAACAAAGGAAAAACTCTTACTTCTCTCAACCAGACCAACCGTCAACTCCGAGAAGAAATTAGAAATTCTCGGGAGAAAATGACTCGTCCGGGGATGTACGTAATCACAAGAGAAGCCCACCCATTTACATCACCCTTCTTCCCTCGTATTTCTCGTCAGACCAAGACTTCATCAACGTCTGCGTGGAGAGCTTCTTATTCCACTTATACGGCTGCGTCTTCCCATCTCACGCTGGAGGAAATTAGAGGCCCTTTCCTAAACACCATTTTTACCATTCAGAACATTCTCACTGATCTCTAGTCAAAGAAAATGAGAATAATTGATCGAGGTTTGCCATCAATTACTGATACACCCCTTACTCTCTCCGATAAGTAAAGTGACTTTCTATAAATTGTCGGTAAGGAGATGCATTTTTGAGTGTTTCTAACAAAAGAGGCAATAAGCACTAAATTACGAAAAAAGCCAAATGGGCTGCAACAGGACCTAAATGTCGCTAATCGAGTATTCCAGTTAAAACCACAAATTGCTCCACATGACTAGTTACCTTTGACCATACAGGTTTACGACAGCGTTCGTGCTGCAGGATAATGCAGAAAGCTGACAAATGTCAGAAAAGGAAACATACTTTTCCGCACTTATACGTTGTCACAATTACTTTTTGTCTTCAATCAATCGATAAGGATTCGCCAAGTTGTCAATAACCCCCCTCCCCCAATCCTATTGAATTCCCAAGTTCCTGGGTGCATCCAGAATCTAGTAAACGCCAATTTAGTAAACGCCAACGTAATCCCTAAAAATAGATAATTTCAGATGAACTTACATGGCATTGCAGTCCTACAGTCAATACAAGTTTGTTTTTTTATAATGAACCTGCACCAGGTCCCAGTTGTTTCCACCAACGTAAGTAAAAATGACGCTACTACCGCCACAACGTTTTTGCTGCCCTTTAGATTCTAAAGTTTAGAATAGAAAGTTAACGCAATGTAAACCTGAATTTAAATGTAAAGTCAATTTTTGGCCCTGGGCTAATCTGCAGTGTCAGGGACTCCATTGTCGTATTGCCTGATAATATTCAATAATCGATATGTGTATATTGCGTATTGATGCAAAGTAGTCATGATATTTTTTAGGTTTGTTTTATTTTTTATTTCTATTAGTTATATTATCTATCATATCATAACTTCATCTCCATCAAATATACTGTATATCACCATAACTTACATATCGATGATTGCCATTGTACGATATATCGAATCTTATCACACAGTATGGCGGTGGCGCCCCCGACTTCGCAGTGCGCCCGCGTTCGCTTCCGTCTTCGACGTGTTCGGTACCGGGGAGCCAGATATCCTCAGCGAAGTGTAAGTCCTGTGATAATTCGAATGTGGCCAACTTGCTTATAAATGTATGACAAGCTACTATGTATGCGTACAGTCCATCAGTGTAACGTGCGGTAGCATCCGGCGGCCGTTTACCCTTATCCTGTTGAATAAGCAGGCAATTGTTGCTCGCGTACACCAGGCGTTATATATGTTAACTCAGAAATCTAATTGTATTCTTATTGATTCAGCGTCATTTAATTTAGTGGAAAATGATACCCAACACGTCTAGGTCTCTAATAACCTCGGATTACTATTCGGATCCATACCAACCGGTCCATACCCGCATCAATCGGTCCGAGACATCTCGATCGATTCTCCGTCCACATTTACATGGAAAATGAAACCCTACAGGCCTACGTCGCCAAAAAACGTAAGAACCCGGACATTTTCGACCTACACATCTTGAAACGTTTTCAAATTTTGGAACGGATCACTGATATTGACGTACGGCGTGAAAAACATACCTTCATTATTCAAGGAATAATGAATCAACTTGTTTGGTGGATGATTTTGAAAACAAGTAAACTTTGTGACGTCAGAAGATGAATTATAATTAATAGAATCTCTCGGTTCTAATTATAATTACTCACCTACCTGTATTG
Organism: Cyrtorhinus lividipennis; assembly: GCA_019603395.1. Lineage (NCBI taxonomy): Eukaryota > Metazoa > Arthropoda > Insecta > Hemiptera > Miridae > Cyrtorhinus > Cyrtorhinus lividipennis. The sequence continues at coordinate 42,294,491 of CM033998.1, forward strand.
GACTTGGGACTTGAATAATAGTTTTCTGCTCAACTGATAGAAATATCATGGCTCCAACCTAGGTGAAGGTTTAATTTGGAGGCTAGAGTTAGTTGGGAGGCTGCAGTCGCCACAGGTTGATGCCATTAGTTAATTATTCGGTCTTCACTACGTCAGGAAGAGAGAAGGGGGCGGCAGTGACGCTATTTATCTCAGTTCGCTAATTGTCGAGGAGGGCAGAACACTTGTTGGATCTCCCTTCTACCGGTGCTGGCTCTTGTCCAAGGCCCTTGTACGGATGTCGGTACTCGTCTTGGGTACACCACGTGTCGAGGGTCCTTGCGAAGGGGACTATTCATAAGGGGAGAAACTACACATTCGTTGATATTGCAATCAATCAGTTGAAAGGAGCTGACTCTCTCATTGTCCAGGCTGAACGTTATCTCGCTCAAGTTCATGAGAAAAAAGGTGGATATGTGTTGTACTTCGTGTTCAGATTATATTGCGAGATGGCGTTCGGCTAGGTAAGTCATGGAAAATGTTCTCCGTTGATATTAATGGCGAGCGAAGAGTGCGAGTGGCTGCGGTTTAATATCTACCTCCTTGGGGCCATCGTTTATCTGAGAAGACAGTTGGAGCAAGGAGGCCAGAAGGCTTCCATGGGATATCTAGGTGAGATAGCGAGCAGTTGGGAAGAGCCGAACGCAGTTCTACGGAGGAGTTGCGAGTCCCTAGTATTATCTACATATCATCAACACTGGCGAACTCTATTCCCGCACCTACTTTAACTTCTGGTCGAAAACTTGAACCCTCATCTCGGTGGGTCTACGGTTTCAAACACAAACCCACACATGAAGAGCCCGGATCCCAAATTCACTTTTGCTCGGAGCCCTTTCCTCCTATGCTTTCAGCTTGCGGTCTTTCGTAGCCAAGATTGAATTGCTCCTCGAAAATGTGCTTCCCGCAAACTCACTTCCGCCCGTTAGAGCCGCCTATTTCGTGTGGACACCTCGCTCATTTGGCCGTTGTTCTGTTTGTACCTGAAGCCCAAGGTACTAACTCACTCCAGAGGAGGAAACACATTAGAGAAGCTACAACTAATACTATTACTACCATCCTGGGCCGACTCAAGAGAATACTCGTATTATTGGTATCAATAAAGGCCTCCTTAGTTATTAGCCCATTTTAACCTCACTCTAGAAATGTGTTCTCTAATAGCGTATTATTAAAAATTTTTTTTCGTCTTTCCTACATCCTAGAGATTAGTCATGACTATTATAAATTAAGCGTGGAGCATCATTTAGAATTTTGGCTACATTGAATGAGGGCAATCAGACTTATGAAATACTAAGACAGTTCGTTTAAAACCCTGCTTTTTCCTCCTCATGTAACATAATTAACTTCTCTTGTGCAACTGGCTTAGTTTATTTTATTCACCACAAAATTTATCATTCCAGTGAAATATTCTTTCAACTTTCCCTAAAATTTTGAGAGTAATTTGAGATCGGATAGTTTTTTCCATATTTGTTGTCCCAGGTATTCGGAGAAATAGAAATGAGAATTAATAAATGCATCTACATAAGTTATTTATTGAATAGTCCATAGACAACAGTGAGCTCACGTTTTCGTCCGGTTTATCTCGAAACGTCGCTTATTAACATTTCGCTTGTGAACTCTCATTTATATAAATTATCGCTCCTTATGACGCATCATCGTCTAGAACCCACAACAGGTTCAGACCGCACTTGCCCAACGGGATCCGTCCAATTTTGCCCTCGTGATAGATTTTGAAACAATACACAAGGTACGTCAAGGCTACAAGGAGATTATCGCATCCTGTAGGCATACGATGAACCTGACCCTGAAGGACGACATTGTAATGTGGCGGTGTCTCACACTGAAAGCAATTCAATTAAGGTTTAGGTTTTGTGCGATTAAATAGTGTACACTTTCATACAAAACCTACTTGTCGAACGATAGCCAATGAAGTTGACTCCAATTGAGTCGGGTTTTGACGCCATACAACGTGCGCGTCGGTAAAAGGCCTCTTAGAGCTTGGGTTCGACACCATAGGAGGGAGCCTCATGTCAAGATAGTTCGAGAAAAACATGATGATGATATCTGAGTCGAGAGGATGGGATGTGAGAGTCCAGTTACCGCAACTCATCGCACGGTACCGCCATAATAAGTAGCTCTGTGAAAAGAAAAAAAATATTACAAGGAGCAGCCTGAATACAAAATAAAATCAATTTCAATCATCCGGTGGCAGAACTAGTTACAATGGCCTCAATTAGGTGAAATGCACCATAGAGCCCTCTTATGAACTTCAAGTTAACTTGGAATAAATTTATTCCACCATAAATGATAAGCCAAAAGTGTACAAACTAAAAAAAAATCGAGTATACCTCAGTGGATTCTTGATCCCACTGATTCTCGTCAAATTACGGATCTCTTTGAGGCCCACTTCTCTACAATTAATTCTCTATTCCAGTCACACGTCTCCATTGCCCTGGCATCACACGAGAGGAACGCCCATCGACTTCCACTCCCTGAAGGTGTCTGAATCGGACATTGAATCTAAGCTGTCACGACCCGACGTTAAAAAAGGAACCCGGACCCGATGACGTCGTGTGTGATGTTACTTCACCTTAGGCAAATCGTGTGATTCACACTAGCCAGTATGGTTTCTGCCCTCGAAGATCAGTAGTTCATACCGATCGATGGAGCTGCATCCTTCCGAATTTGAAGAAACTGACATGAGCGCCCTACCAGCCAACTCTACACTTCAGCAAGGCGTTTGACAAAGTTGACCACAATTTACTGCTAGTGAGGGGTCCAAGGCTTGGTTGATTTGGGAGCTACTATCAGGGTCAACTCAGTTTGTTGCCGCAGGTTTGTCATTTGGTTTATTCAAACGTCGGGAGTTCCACAGGGTTCCCACTTGAGGCCTGTTCTCTTCAACCTGTTCATCAACGACCTCAACGATGCGTTGGGATGCACTTCAAGGCTTTTATTCGCGGATGATCTGGCGCTTTTCCAGACTTTTTAGTGTTCCGGTAACTGCTATGAGCTTTAGTTCGCCGTTGTTGGCCTCTCTTGACGGTGTCTCGATAACAACATGGCCCTCAACGTCAACAAATGCTCTGTTATTTCATTCACTGGAAAGACCCATCCATATATATTGGGTTATTCTTTATTAGGGCAGTCATTTAAGAGAGTGTCTGTTGTATGAAATCTCGGCATTATACCGGATCAGGCTGTCTCATTCGTGCAGCAAGTTAAATTGATTTCTATCAGGGCCTGTTGAGAGCTTTGGGTTTGTTTGGAGCGCATCTCAGGACTTGGGGGCGCTTCACACTTTGAAACGTCTCAATTTGACGTTTGTAATGATTTTTTTTTAATATGACAAGTACGTGGGTATTTTACCTCTACATGGATGGTTAGTCAACAAGTATTTCTGCCCATATGTAGATAAACCTGTTTGAACTGTCTTGGAATGGCCGTTGTCTCCGCATCCAATCGAAACAGAAATATCACCTAGTTTAGCTACTACTAAGCACTTATCCCCTTAAGAGAAACCAACCTGATCACGAGTTGGAGTGAGAAAAGCCAACATCGGAACAAACGAGCGCAGTTCCTTGTGTAATGACAAAGCCGAGTGCAGAGCCGTCAAGTCAGACTTGCCAATTTGCATGTGAGAAGCTCCAAATTTCATCAAAGTCGAATTTATCGTTTCAAATTGTTCTATGACCTCCTTCATCTTGCAGCTCAACCAATATTTCAAATTAGATACCCAACGCAACACTTTCCACGGCTCTTGTTTGTGGTGCGCTTTCATGAAATCCAAAAACTCCACCAGTGATGTCCCGTTTGGTGCGCACCCTTGTTCCAAGGCGTTTGATCGTATTTTTGTAGAATGCTGGTATTCCAAACGAGGCATAATCGTTTCTGACTCTTTCGAAAAACGCACACTTTTGTTTTCTACCGCTCTTGCAAAGTCATTCCAATATTTTTGCAGCTGCCTTTCCGTATAGAGTGACTTTCTGTTGTACTTTATCATTGACTCGTTCGAATGATATCTCTGATTGGCGATTTCTAAATTATTTTTCCACTCAAGTTCTTGTTTTTCCCGTAATGATTCAGCTAGAATTTTCAGCTCGGTTTCCATTCCGGTTTCTGTACACCACCTGCCAAATTTACTCTCTCGAATTTCCCTCAGTGATCCGACAAGCTGTGAAAAACAGTTCCAATAGCGAGAGAGACACTCAAAAGACGAATTTTCGAAGTAGCGAATCAAATTATTTGGTAAATTCTGATTCATTCGGCAGCTCCTACGCTTTTTCGTGGCGTCGGCCATGAGTCGACATTTAGCCTCGAATAATTTCATTATGTTCATTATGTAGTACAGTATGTTGATTATATTGATGAAGGCAACAATATGGCAGATGAATCCAATATCATCCAACAAACTAGATGCAACAAATATTAATGCCAAGTTTCTTGAGAGCCATACTGCAGATTGATTGATCTTGTAGTCGAGAGCGGCCACTTGTGCAACGAGGTTGTTCTGGTCTGTTGCGCGGCAGAATGAGTGTGGCAGATGATGAGGATCAGCATAACGGCAGCGACACCTTGATGGTGACCTCCATCTAGAGCATATTTCGCAGCATCGCGCCTCTAGGTGGTCTGAGTTCATCGAGTCCAATACCGAATGCATAGTAAATTGCGCATGGATGTTGAGTGGCCATGGGCATCGGAAACAAACTGGTTAAAATCATATGATTGGTACCGTCAAGAGGTGTTCAAAATGGTAGACGCTCCAAAATTTGGATTCCAGTCCAATTGGAATTGATAGTCTCTATGAGGACCTCGTGAGCTGCAATCAGATGTAAATTAACAGTGTGACAATGCTGACAACCGAGTAGATGACGAACACGAGACCTGAGTCAGAAATTGGCGCCAAATCTGCCCTCATGGTGACTGCCGACATTTGCCTCGAGACTACCTTTGGATTCTTCCAATAACAACCTGAGATAGCATTTAATAGATCTCTTGACCACGACTCAACTCGTTGCTAATGTCAACTTGCCGTGGCCTTGCCTCTGGTGGACGACTGCAGGATAGACTAGACGCCTTAGACGACTGCGAAGGAAGATTCCCAATGAGCATCTTATCCGACTGTTCTATTCTGAAGTGTGAGGAGACTGGCTAAATCTTGGGGTTGAAGACACTAATGAGCAGCCTCCATAAAGATCGCGAGGGCTGGAACACTAGGAGCAACTGACTGAACTGTATTTTAGGGAGCGTATACATACCATTAGGGAGATCAGCAATGGACAGAACCAGAGGCACCGTGCTTAAAAAAATAAAATAACTGGTTGATGATGAGTGGACGACTAAATCTGTCTGACCAGAATAAATCAACCCTTCTACATTCAAGTCCTGAAGCTATTATGGACTTATGAACCTGATCTATGGTGCTTCATTGTTCACCGAAGTAGAGAGATCCCGCAACGCTAAGAAAGTACAGCACTCAGAAGCGTTGCTTCACCATGACCTGGAGCGATCACGTAGGCATGTCAATGTGGAAGTAAACATCCTGCTTAACACCGTTGACAGTCAGAAGACTGAAAGATACCTAGCCGCATAACGTGGCAATAGGATTGAGCAGGGACACGCTTGTGATGTAACTGTACTGTACTGTAAGAGCCTGGGTGGCCGAAGTCGTTAAGGCATCAGTCCCTGGGGCTCAAGACTTCTCTGGTCGAGGTTTTGAGGCTGTTGGCTGTTGGAATCCAGCAACCTCCGACGTTAACTCGACATCGTGAGGTCAACTCAGTGACGGCAGTATCCGAATACGGTTGTCCGAGGGCCTAACTAACACGCGTGTCTGCCTTGGTAGCAGCTTGCAACATTGACCAACTCTCACCTTCGGGAGAGAGGATGTCGGATGGACGCTTAACAGCTAAAAAACTGTAGTTGTTACGTTTAAGAACAATACTTGAGAACAATATTTTCCATAAAAATGAATTAAATTAGGAAGAGTACGATGAATACGATGAATCTTGTTAATGGTGAAACTACTCTGTTTGGAACCTTGGAGCATCTCTCTTCAATGTATAAGTAATCAAACTTACCACTTCGGGATGCGACCTCGTACATCATTTTATGCAGAACCAGTCCTCGAGCAAAACTAAAAGAGGGACATGTGGTAAGAAAGTGCTATACTACAGCGTAAAGAGAATACCAAATCACGGAGGAAGCCGCGGGTTCCAGCTTACAAAGTGATTCACTCTCAAACGAGAGGACACATCCGAGTTACTGTTAAAAGTTCATGTGGCTCACGAACCTCGCGACATTAGATCAATTTTTCATCGTGCGATCTCCATACAAATCATATCTAGTAGGTTGATAGGAGAGGATAGGTCATTCTAATCCACACTGAGAAGAAGGATTTCTCATTCTCCATGTGAATGTTTAGAGACGCTGATGAAAATGTTGAGCAAATTGAAGTGGACGCCGGGAGCGTGGTGTGGCTCTGGAATGGAGGGGATTTTGCATGTGTGTTTTCGATATTTCTGGTACCGAGGCGTGTGGGGTATCATTTTCCACTAAATTATGGACACTGAATCGATTTAAATTAGTCTCCATGCGCTTGGTTCGAGGAATAACCAACCCCCGTGGAAGAATTTGCAGCGTTCATTGGTTGTTTTGTTGTATTGATTCAGACAAAGAAGTCATAAATCTCTGATTTAAATCGGTTTTCAATTGAATCTATCAGAAAGGGCTGATAGATTTAACGTTAAACTCAACTTTTTGGATTTGTATTCTTTGTGTAGGTGCTTACCTGTTTTCCTAATTTTGTTATGGGTACCGCTAACACCCACACTACCCCTGAATGTCCCTAGTAGTGTGACGCTGTCATTGGCCAGTGTAAGGGTTGTTCCAGAGAAACGTCAATTCCAACCTATTTGTGACTTACATGACTTTACCGGATTGATAACGAAGATTTCATTAAAAAAAAAAAACATTCTGTTTGAAAATTGTTTGAACGAATTGATTTTACTTCTTGCCATGACCGTCAATTCGTTCAAACAATTTTCAAACAGAATGTTTTTTTTTTTTCGCATTTAATGCGAACATGCGCTTCCACGGCAGCTATAAAAACCGGCACCATTCTTGAAATTATCCCGTGAGTGTCCTCGATAGTAAATCCTCGAGGTTCCGGTAGACTTCTACTCGCGAGCGGTGACTTGAGCCTGGATAATCCTGCAGTCCTCGTTGTTATGCTCAGCGAGACACGGGAGGCACTTGTAATTGTGCAGACAACGTTCCTCTTATGAAAGAAACTCAGGTGGTTCTAACTGCTTCCAACCTTCTACCGAGCCCTTACCCTTCAAACACCCTTTCCCTTCCTTGCAATCCTTAATTTCAACCTTAGCAAATTACACACATCCACCTTTCTTGTTTGCGAGCTTTTGCCCACGTTTGGAATATTAATCAGAAAAGAGGAAAGATTTCATCTCCGAGAGTAATAAGTCAAAAATCCATCGCCCATGCTTTCCCACTGTTTTGAAAGGAGACCTTCATTCTATCTACCGACAAATTTAGGGAAATGTTTAACCTTCACCGAATTCCTGAATTGAGATGAGAGAACTTTTGGAACTTCCACCGATGTCATTTCATTAAATCTTACGAACGTATGAAACGCCGAAATTTCTCGGAAAAATATATTTCATTATGTACCATTTCACCTAACTAGTATCCGCATTTCTTTGATTGATATTGTCGAGTCTTCACACACTTGTACGAGAAGAAAACCAATATCGGTATAATTACGAATAAATTCTAGTCAGAGAGTTTCTAAAGACATCGCAAATAAGGAGCTTTTGGAAAGTCAATAAACGACGAAATAAATGTAATGGCACACCTAATTATGGGCAAATCCGCCAGAAAAGGTAGATATTTTTTTTTATCCGATTAGAGAACAGTTTCCGTCCTCAGAAAACCCTTGTTTTCTCCTCGCTTTCGAAAAGCCTCGAATAACGACGTCGTTGAAGTCAAGTGTTGAGCATCGTACTTTGTATTAGGTATACTGATGGAAACAAACCCGTGACGCTTGCTGCGGTCGGGGATTAGCGGTCACCGCGTAACTAAATTGATTCTACGAAGGAGTCTTTGAGTTAGGGTTTACGTTGAAACGCAAATATTGAGCCGTCTCCCTTTTCCAGTAAATATTCGAGGTTAGTGAGTTACCTGCGTAGTTCCTCGACATTTGTCGGGTTGGAAACGTTATAAATGATAAAACTGGAATTGATTATTCCCTTCAAACAAGCCTTCGTTAGGCTTCAATTTCAGATGTTGAAGCGGATTATTGAGGTTCGTAATAATACTCGTTGGATGTTTGAACTTCGTTAATGTCAACATTCATTACCTGAGAAGACATTGACTTTGTCGATTGAAATGTAGAACGGATTTCAAATCTGTTCGTGCTTCCCTACCAAACGTCAAAAGCTACGGTATTCAATTTCAAAATGAACGGGGTTTTGACTTCTGAAATGAATGTTTTTGCTTGAATTTCGCAATTGAGATCCACCTGAACAGATTTGTTCATTGCCACAGGTCGTTGCTTGCCGGATCCGGGGCGGAAGCTACTATCCAGCCGTGCGTCCGGCCCGAGATTTTTGTTACACAGTTTTAATTATAAGGTACTGACAACATACCTATTGGTTGGTTATTTGCCCCACTCCAATTTGCCCCATAATTTTTTTCTGGGCGTTTCAAGGTGTCTAGATCCGCCGTCCACGCCGTTTTTAGTAGTAGACAATTTTCTAAAAATTTGAAATTCGTTTCCGGCTCTAGTTGGTCCTCAAAATTTATCTCATCGCCCGAGCAAACCAAACAAGGGGGAGGGGGTCAAATTGTGTTTTTCGAAAAGTGGATTTTCGAAATTTATGGCGATCTTGTTGAGTATTATTTTCTACTAAATTTTGGACGTTGATTCCAATGGTACGGGTCCCAGAACGTTTAGCGCCCACCGGAAGAGGTTATGGGTCAAAACGGTTAGGTTTATCTATTTCGAAAGTGGGTTTTCGAGGTTTCTGGTATCTAGAAGTTCGGGGTAAAACTTTCCACTAAATGAAGGACGCTGAATCAATTGGAATGAGTCTGGGACACTCCATACACACTGTTTCCCCCATTTTCTCCATGTTTTTGCATGGAAACATTTCCTTATATTTTATTTGATGACGCATCATTTGTAACATTTTTAGATCAATTTTGGCCGCCACAAATTTCAATTTTTTTAAGTACTTCATTTAGGCGCCCTTAGAAATTTAGATATGCAAACCCGTATATACGTACAACGTCGACCTTGCCAACTGTGCGGCCAGGCCGGATCCGGGCCACAAATTAATTGCGCTTGGTATTTATTGAATTATTCTAAAACTAAGAACATATCTTCTAGAATGCCAGATAATGTGATTCTCAACTCAAGAGAACTCAAATCAGGTTGGCTAGAAGTTTTTTGATCCAGGATCCGCATTGAATGTGTTAATCTTTGTGTGTGGCTATCACTTTTATTGGGATTGAATCAGATGTGCATAATGAGATTTGTGAATTTGTTTGGTCCTGATTCAAGGATGGGGGTGGATATAAACCTGAGTGTCATGTCCTCGGTTGGAGTGATGAGGAAGGGGCACTTGCAGGCGATATCTTCACCTCGAGACTGTTCAGACCTCTTTTTTGGTGGAAACCCACAAATTCTTTCAGTACGGTTAGAGCTAAAACGTTCCGTGTCCCTCCAAACATTGTTTTTGCTTGTGCGTGGGTCATGTTGCTAGTGTTCATGCAAATAGTCAATATCTCCGAATCGGAGGACTTATTATTTTTTGTGGACGTTTCAAGTTGGATGCTGAATTCAATGAGACGGACCCAGGAACGATTGACGCCCACCGGAAGAGGTTATGGATCAAAATGGGTATCTATCTACCCATTTCGAATTATTTTTTCAAAATTTCAGGTACCCAGGCGCGTGGGGTACCATTTTCCACTAAATTTTGTGCTCTGAATCGATTCGAATGAGTCTCCATGCTGCTGGCCCGAGGAATAACCATCCCCTGTGAAAGAATTTGCAGCGTTTTTGTTGATTACTCTTATTGGGGTAAATCACCCATGAGCAAAAATACAAGGGAGTAACGAAAAACAAACCTTTTCCGGATAATAACCAGCGGAAGCAGGGTTCTAGCAAAAATGGGTTTCTTTAAAAATAGGTTTCGGGTTCTTGAGGGACCTAGGTGGGTCGCGTTTACCAAAATTCAAAATTCAACCAAATTATAATTATGATTATATATTCATAATTTATGAATTATTAATATTATACTATATGGAATTTAATTAAAAATAAAATTTTTGAGGGCATTTAAAAAAAATTACCCTTCTCATGAGATCTAAGAGATATATTCCAACACGAGCAAGTTTACCTGGAAATATTTACGTTACGTATTGTCTCGCCTCCTTCCTGCTTAGGTCAGCACATGACTCTATATAAGCACCGCGCCGACCTCCGGCCGGCAGTCTTCGTTCACTCGTGCTGAGAGCAAGTTACGCCGCCTTTTGCGACCGTGTCATTTCCATCTCAATATTGTGTTGTGTAGAGTCACTTAATCGATTTTGAAATAAACGTTTTAAAAAAAAGCAAGTTGAATCCGAAGAACCATAATTGGCGAGAGTCGGTAGTAGGACCGTTTAATCAAATTTCGTGAACAATCGTGAATCGTGAAGTTTGTGAAGTTTGAAGTGCGAGTTCTACTGACGCGAACCGGAAGTGATCTTCATAGGATTCATCAACGAGCTTTCGATCGTCGACTCACCACCCTCACACACACACACGAGATACGACCAGTCCATCTGTAATAATTCTCTCAGCACAAGTAAGCGTCGTACTCACTCAGGAGTGGATCATTCACTTGGCCTGTGGGAATCCGTTACTCCTGAGTTGGACAAACTCCGTGGAACCAATCCGTCGGTTTTTAATTTCCACACACCCTCGTGGAAATCCCGGAAAGTCTTTTATAAACCCTGTTTCCGTTTGCCCTAACAAACAGGTCGGCAACGCCCTGCCGTTTTTCTAAGCAACCTAATTTCGAATCCCTCGTCGAAAAATTTTTCTTCGTGACTGTACCAAAGCTCGGTACCATTCACAATCTCTCCACCGGACGATTCTTGGAGCCTTATCTGCGAAGACACCTACGACAACTGACGACGACTGACCTACGACAACCTTGGCCTGCTTCGGAACATCTCCACCGGACGAGAGCCAGCGATAACGTCGAACACCGTCAGCTAAGATTTCTTCTTCTCGTTATATTTTTTTTTTCTCTTTAACTGCATGATATCTTATAAATTTTATTGCTAGAATAAGTTTTATTTCAAATTTCAAAATTCCGAAGGCACCTCCCAAATATCGTGACCCGTACCTGTCACATTTCTTTCCGTACAATATCCCTAAAATGAACGACGAACTAACAACTAGCCAAACCGAATACCCGGTCGAAACTCCTCATCTCCCCAAGTTTAATTCCAAAATACCACTAGACATGTCCCGGGTACCACCACTAAAACCCGAACACATCGCCCTCCTACCCGATTTCAATGCCGACGCGACCACGATTAGCCGATTCATTAGCGTAGCCGATAAGCTATACGAACATTTCTTTGACCACGTAAACTTCTCATGCTTTCAAAACGATATGTTATTCCAAACTTTCCTAAGTCGTATAAAAGGAGAACCGGCCAAGAAGGTCTTTGCCGCGAACCCTCAAACCTGGCCCGAACTCAAAACTGTACTGTCAACCTGCTTTGCCGACAAAAGAGACATATACAGCCTCTGCGCGGAGCTTGCACGCTCGTCGCAGAAACAGGGTGAAAACTCGTTTGAATACTTGATACGAGTCGAAGCCCTCTTGAACGCGTCAGTGGCCTACATAAAATCCAACGACGTTTCCCAGGAATTAATCCCGTTTTTCTCGGAACTAGCCCTGCGGACGTTCGTAACAGGACTAGAAAATAACCTCGGCGCCCTCATAAGAGCCAGAGGGCCTACCAACTTAGCAGAATGTCAGGCCATCCTGACGAACGAGTTCCAAGTTAGGAACAGGCCCAAACAACCTAGCCAGTCGAATTACCGCCCCTCGGGTCAAAGTTCGAATTTCCGCCCTACAGGCCAGAGTTCGAATTTCCGACATAATCAGGGGACCCCCCAGAACAACCCCGGTAATACCTTCTCGAGCAGCACGCCTTTTAAAGCTGCAACGCCGTTCCAACATTTTAGGCCCCCATTCCAAACCCAGCATCGACCCATGGGTTTCAACTCCCACAAGCCTAACACCGGGCACCCCCAACAAAGAAAGCCTTACCAACCCAACGGACACAATAGAACCTTCTATCCGCCAAAACCGTCAGGAAATACGTTCAACCTGAACGCCTGTGACCAGCAGGAGGATCAAGTCGAACAAGATCCTACTCAGTACGAAGAATCGTACTCTGACCACCCGGGTTGTTATGTTTTCGACCCCGTCCTTCAGGCACCCGTGTATTACGATGCCGATTCCCTTCAGCAATTAGCTGACATGTCCATCAGGGACAGCGAGGACGAACCTAACGAGGCTACGAACTCTTTTTTAGAGGAGAGCCGCGACCAAAGACAGGTCAAATAACCACTTCCATGACAAAAACGCCTATTTTAGCCACGACCAAAAACGCTCCCAATCAGAATAAACTTAACCCGGCTCAAACAGTAAATTCAGAAATTATAGAACTTAACCACATTTCAACGCAACTACCGTTCATAGTATGTCCTCGCACGGGAATGAAATTTCTCGTGGACACTGGGTCTACAAGGTCTTTCATTTTATCAAAAACAGCCAATAGGTACTTTAGTAAAAAGATGAAACCTACCACCGGCACTGTGACTACCGCTCACGGAGATTCTAGAATCACCCAATTAACTACGGTTCCTTGCGGTGAGCTTTTTAACCAAAAGCATTTGAACCTCCCCTTTCGAGTATTTGACTTTCATACCCAATTCCAATTACTCCTTGGACTGGACAACCTGAAAAGCCTTAAAGCATCTGTAGACTTGGAGAATAATCTCCTCAGAACACCTCACATCAACCTTCCCCTCTACTTTTCGAGTGGGTGCCTCTGTCCAGAGGAAACGGTTGAATCACTCTTAATTGATGCAAGGTCCATCCAACAAGTAAAAATGAACATAGGTAACATGAAGAATGGCGAAGCCATAATTGATTCGTTCTCTTTTCCTGGCCTGCAAATCCCAACTTGCATTGTCACAGTTAAAAACTCACAAGCGTTCGTCCACATAACTAACGCAGAGGAAAACCCCGTGAGACTGGATCTCACTCATCCTTTAAATGCCGAACGAGTCCCCATCGGTCAATTTGCCGATGATGTACCTACCCTGAACAACCTTGACGATACCCCTTGCAAACTCAAACGCCAAAAACGATGGATCGACTACTCAAAGTTCCGTTTAAACCACCTCAACCCCGAAGAATCAGAAGCCATTAAGAAGCTGATTCACGACTACGCCGACCTCTTCCAAGAAGAAGATGGTCCATTGTCATTTACAAGCGAAGTCAAACATCACATTCGGACCAAAGACGAGAACCCAATCTTTGTAAAACCCTACAGATACCCACACATATATAAGGAAGAAGTCGATCGGCAAGTCGAGAAACTCCTTGCTCAAAACATTATTCGACCTTCCAACAGCCCTTATAATGCCCCACTGTGGATTGTTCCGAAAAAGTTAGACGCTTCCGGAAAACCTAAATTCCGGATGGTGATTGACTTTAGGAAACTTAACGAATCCACAATCCAAGATAAATTCCCGCTTCCAAACATCTCGGAATTACTAGATAAACTTGGGAAGTCAACTTATTTTTCAACCCTCGATCTTGCGCAAGGTTTCCATCAGATCGAGTTAGACGAAGGATCTGTCCCAAAGACCGCGTTCTCCACGGATACGGAGCATTATGAATACTTGCGTATGCCTTTTGGTCTTTGCAACGCCCCAGCAACATTCCAAAGAATGGTTAACAATTGTTTGCGAGGCCTTAACAACGAGATCTGCCTAGTCTACCTAGATGACATCCTGATCTTTTCCACAAGCCTACAGGAACATGTTATCCGGCTTCGGAAAATCTTTGACCGCCTGAGGCTGGCAAACTTAAAAATCCAGCCAGATAAAACTGAATTTTTAAAGAAGGAGCTAGCATACCTAGGACATGTGGTAACACCAGAAGGAGTCAAACCCAACCCAGACAAGATTCGAGCTATCGAGAAATTCCCGATACCACGCACTCGAACGGAAATCAAGCGATTCCTGGGTCTTCTTGGATACTACCGTAGGTTTATCGCAGGATTTGCTAATCTGGCAAAACCACTAACATCTGCCCTTAAGAAGAATGGGAAAGTCACCTCGGCTAATCCCGAATTCGTCCAGAGTTTTGAGACGTGCAAAACTCTACTCTGTAACGACCCAATCCTAAAATACCCTGACTTCCAAAAGCCCTTCAGGATAACGTGTGACGCCAGCGACGTCGCCACAGGTGCGGTACTAAGCCAAGATTTCGACGGTGCCGATCTGCCAATAGCCTACACCAGTAAAACTTTGACTGATCCCGAAAAACGCTACTCTACCAGCGAAAAGGAGCTACTTGCAGTGATGCACGCCCTCAAGGCCTTTCGGCCTTACGTATATGGTCAGAAATTCCAACTATTTACTGATCACAAGCCCCTTCAATGGCTTTTTGCCCTAAAGGACCCCAGTTCAAAGCTTTACCGTTGGAGGTTAAAGCTCAGTGATTTCAATTTTGAAATCCACTACAAACCTGGGAAATCGAATTATGTAGCAGACGCCCTCTCTAGGGTGGAGCTTAATAATTTAGATTCGGATACACCTAGCCCCAGATCCCCAATTAGTATCCGGGACCTAATAGAAAACGTCCCTGCGGAACTTCTGGATTCGCCAACCCCGAACGATCCAATACCAGAACTCAACCTTGACCAATTAATATCAAGCCCTAGGACAGCCGAGGCAGAAAACCGAGCCATCGCGGAAATCCTAGCAGCTTTCCACCAGTCCCGCCAACGCAATGACGGAACTGATGTTCAGACAATGGAAGTCGACGGCCCGCCAACTTCCACCCGGTCAGTGAACCTGGTAGAGCCTGTAACCATCCCCCAGAAGGATGAGGCAGTAAACCATGCAAAGAACCAGATTATTCTAAAACTAGTTACTTCTATCCCTAGGAAACCATCTGTTGTGCACTTGTTCAACAACACAAAAACGAGAGTAAGAGCAGAGCTTTCTGACCACCATCTGGAAAAGGACGTCATAGATTTTGTCAAGGAGTACATCCAACCCAAAACCTATTACGCCATTTTCTTCGAAAATGAAGTGAACAACTTCTATCAGAGATTTGCGACTATTGTAGCGAGAAACTTTCAAGAAACAGAAGTCAAATTTACTAAATTTTCCAAATTACTTGAAGATATAGAATCAGAGGAAGATGTAAAAGAACTTATTAAGTCATACCACCTAGGAAAAACAAACCATCGCGGCATTCCAGAAACTTACGAACACCTGAAGCGTAACTACTTTTGGCCTAACCAGAAACTTTCTGTTCAAAATTTCATTAATCATTGCGACCTATGCCTCCGAACGAAATATGAGAGAAACCCCATAAAGGTAAAATTTAACCTAACCCCGACTGCTTCACGACCCTTTGAAAGACTCCACATCGATAAAATCACCGTGGATCGCACCAAGTTTCTAACCATCTTTGACCCTTTTTCGAAATACGCACAGATGTATGTAGTCCCCACAAACACTAGTTTGGACACTGTTAGAGCCCTCTTGAAATATTTTACCCATCATGGAGTTCCTAAACAAATTATCTCGGATAACGGGGCAGAACTTAATTCTTCCCTGGTTAAGGAATTGTTGGCGAATCACAACGTCGATATTCACTTCATATCGAGCCAACACCCCGAGTCTAACGGACCCATTGAAAGGTTTCATTCAACGATCATCGAACACATGAGACTTCTAAATCTCAGAGACGAGTTCAAACGCGATAATATCGAAACGAAAATCCAATATGCCCTTATTGCATACAATAACAGTGTGCACTCAACCACCTCCCTTACACCATTCGAAGTGATACAAGGCCACATCTCAGAAGATACTCTTCTTAAACTAAATCTGGACCAACGTCTTACTAACGATTACCTTGACAAACATCGAGAGAAGATGAAGGCCCTTTATTCCACCTTGAAGGACCATGCAGTCCAACTTAAAGAAAGAACCCTAAATAAGAGAAACCCCGAAAGAGAAGATCCACCTAGTCTCCCGCCTACCGTATATGTTAAGACCAAACAGCTTCAGAGCAAAACAAAACCTATCTACAAAGCCGAACAGTTAGTATCGGCCGATCGATCCAAAGCCACCGCCATCATAAAACCACGCCATGGAAATACGCAACCAAAAATTCACGTTTCAAATGTGAAACGACCTCGTAAAACACTAAGATCAGATAGCTCATCTAGCTATTCCCCTTCAGAGGAATTTGTCCTCACACCACCGATGCCCTCAGCATCACGGACCCCTTTAGCAGCACCAAAAAGACCGAGACCTCCGGTCTCGTCGAAAACGTCGAGCACCAACTCAACCACTCCGGCCCCTAAACGATATTGCAAAAACCTCTCTAAAATACCCAGGAAAGCACTGCCCATGCCTCCCGACACTCCGGAACCCTGGGATTCTTCCTCCTCTTGCTCACCTCCAATACCCGCGACCCGACCATATAGAAAAGCGCTACCCATGCCTCCCGACACTCCGGAACCCTGGGATTCTTCCTCCTCTTGCTCACCTCCAATACCCGCGACCCGACCACATAGAAAAGCGCTACCCATGCCTCCAGACACTCCAGAACCCTTCGCAGTCCCTAAGCCTTCAGCGACAGGACTGATAACCTCTAGGATCCCAATTCCTCAAAAATCTTACCGTTCGCCACACAGCACCTCAAGCTCCTCAAGCCTTTGAACATTTCAGATGATTTACTGGACACAACTTTGGACCTATCTCTACGTACTGACATACGGACTAACGAAAGCGCTAGAAATAGAAGACATATCCTCCAACCTAGGACTGCTACCAATACGTCTCGGCCCCGCCAAAAGGATAAACTACTACCATACCATAACACACTACTATCAACTCGACGGAATTCTCAATCAAGTCAAACAACTTAGAGCCCACGTCGACGAAATTACGGACATCATTAAAGACGATGAGGAAGTCCAACGAATAGTCTACCCTCGAATGCAGTTAGTAAATCACATGCTAACCCTAGTGGAAGAAAAAGTCTTTGAGTCAACCATACCCCGGCGCCTCAAGCGCGGACTTCTGAACGGACTAGGATCTGTTATAAAGTTCGTAACTGGCAACCTAGACGCCAATGACGAAGACAAATACAATAGAATTATCCAACACCTTCAATTCAACCAGGAGATCTTGTCTCAACAAATTAACCACCACTACTCGGTTAATGACAAGTTAATAGAAGAGTTCGACTCCACTGTGGATAATATTAATCATAACCACGACACCCTAGCGAAAGAAATCGAGCGTCTAAGGGAACTAAGTTCCTTTGCTACCCACGTCAAACAAGTGGAAGATGCCCTTGAGCACAACCAACTGCTCATTCAGTCGCTGCTAGATTTAGTCCAGGATATCGACAATTCTATCACCTTCTGCAAACTAGGAAAAATGCACCCCAGTATCGTTAAACCTCAGGTACTGCTATCGTCCCTCCGTAACCTGAAATCTTTCTATGGCAATCAACTGCCCGACTTTGAAGGCGAACACCTGTGGGAAATCCAAACCCACATCAAGATCAAGTGCTTTATCAGCACCGACGAGATAGTATATTTCCTAGACGTACCCATACTCAATCCGGACAATTACGACTTACTCCTCCTACAGCCCATTCCGACCACGACCTTAGACACAGAAAAGTACTATACCATAATCCCATCCACAAGATACGCCTTGAAATCCCGAGAAACCTCTGAAATAGTATTTTCGAACCAAGAGTGTGAACCAGGCCTTAGCTCATACTTATGCCCGAATAACGTTCAGCTATCTGCCGAATATCATTGCGAACTGGACATCCTCCTAAAGGGTGTGAATGGACGCTGCGATACCGTCCAACTAAAATTATCCGAGAATCATGTAGAACTGTTGGAAGAAGCCAAACGTTATATCTTTGTCTTTCCAAAAAGGGACCAGATCAAAATTGTAACTCAAGGAAACATAGAATCTCGAGAACTTTCGGGAGTTTTCCTTGTCTCCCCGGGCACTAGCACAATCGAATACCGAAACCAATCCTTAATCGCTCCCACAACTTCCACTTGGCATACACCTTCCCTAGTAAAATTCATAAAATCACCGAAAGAGGTCAACACTGAACCCCGACTAGAAATTAAGTTGAAAAACCTGAAACACTTTAGCACTCCGGCAATCTCCCTCTCTACGCCTAAGGAACTATTTGTTAACTTTATTACCCCAAGCTTTTGGACTATCCTTTTGTATTTAATTGTATTCTCATTTTTCACATTCTCCGCATACCGAATATACAAATATAGCCAGATTAACCAAAACATTAGAAATGATGTAGCCTAAGAATTGCGTGTCAACACCCTGTACTTGTGTCTGTATAACTGATTTCATCAAATGCTATGATTAATTTGTAATTTCGAATATTAACTTAGAATTTTGTAATCGTATAATTAATTTGTAATTTTTTTCTTTTCTTCCTTGAATTTTGTAAACGTACAAGTAGTATGTAATTCTGAATTTGATCAAACTTTGTAATTAACTTATAATTCAAACAATTTTTGATTCTTCCCGAAATTTGATTCTAAGGGGGGAAGCGTTACGTATTGTCTCGCCTCCTTCCTGCTTAGGTCAGCACATGACTCTATATAAGCACCGCGCCGACCTCCGGCCGGCAGTCTTCGTTCACTCGTGCTGAGAGCAAGTTACGCCGCCTTTTGCGACCGTGTCATTTCCATCTCAATATTGTGTTGTGTAGAGTCACTTAATCGATTTTGAAATAAACGTTTTAAAAAAAAGCAAGTTGAATCCGAAGAACCATAATTTTTATATATACTTGGAGTTGTCCAAAAAATTTCGTACGGCAAGACAATACAATCCAGTTTTACCTCGAAACGTTCAGCTGGGATTCAATTTCCATGGTGTTCAACGAATGATCTCGAAAAGCCTCGATGACGTTCCATATGTCTATGAGATGCACTGGACAAAAAAGAGAACACTGTTAGAGCCAAGGTAGGAGTTACCGAGTATTTTACGGGCAAAGAACATTTGAGTGTACTCACAATTCAATTTCTTCTGTATGAAACGCAACTTGCAAGCGGTTCGATACGAAGCAAAGCGTATTGAGTCGAAATTCTGAGCTCGGAGCTCTTGGAGAAACTGCAATTTGAGGTCTGAGCGACCCCAGTTTTCTTCTTCCATGGTGACTTCAATAATTCGATGGCGACATGGTCTGTAAAAATAGGGATGGTTCACGCGGTTTTGGAGGTCCGTAGAGAAACGTACAAACATAAGTTCATCTGTCTAGTCAAGAGATGGTTTTGGAGGTCAGTAGAAAGAAGCGTACTAACATAAGTTCATATGTCTAACCGTTATTAAAACCCACAGTTATTGATAATGAATTTATTGCAACCGGAGGATAAATCATTTTCTATGGAGTTTCCCTACCTCGTAGGAACGACTCAAAACCAAGCCTTGTATTCCTCCCCTCAAAGAGTTCCTCTATGAAAATAACAATGAAGAGCCGAATAACATAACACACAATTAAACGACAAAGACACTCTGAGTAGATAATGGACTGACGTACATCTAACAAAGTGCTTACGTCGCAGTGTGTGACAGTAAAAGAAAGCCAGTTAGCAAGAGCCCATTCAGGCGAGAAACTACCAGCGCTAACATCTTACAGTAAGCAGTATTTTATGCTTCACGAAAATAGGTATACAAAGTGGACGATTTTCAAAGAGAAGGCGAGGGAAATGTCTCTTACCATGAAAAACTCCAACAGGCGAAGAGCGGTCCGGAAAAATCAATAACAGTCAACCCGCTCCTCCTTCACCACATTGCAGACAACAGTAGAACTTCAGTCACCTGAGCCATCAACGTATTTTCAACACATCCAGATCATACTTAAATCAAAGTAATTTGAAAATTTCGCAGAACTATCGTATGTCAAGTAAAAAAAAACGCCGAAAACTGAACATAAATAAAAACAAAAGTTTGTAGTTAATGTTTTTGGGGTGTTTGGTAGATGGCGGACACTACACGAAGTACATTGACAGAAATGTCCAAGTTTTGATTTTCTTGTGTTGGCAATAGTGGAACTCAGTGTTGCCAAAGTTCGGCCGCTGCCAACCTAACCTTTCCGACAATCTTTTTCCACGAGGCCTCGTTCGTGTGTTGTCTTCATTCCGCTGAAATACTTTTAGTGAAATTCGTGAGACAAAATGAACCAACCAAAGACCAAAGTGAGTACCGTTTGTTACTCTGTTTAATATTTCGAGTTTTTAAAATTGTGGTTGTATAATTCTACGTTAAAACTAGGCATTGAGCTCCCAGGCGGTACGTGCTCGATGTCGCCGTGGAATCGCATCACATTTATGCATGTTGATTGATTATTTGTTATACATAGTAGGAATTTTACTGCCTCCCTGATTGAGCCAATCGTAATATTATACGATAATTGTGGTATTAACAGATCGGTAGCTGTTATTCCGTGTTCACACTTTCTGTTGTTCTTTCCAGAGGACACGCGAGCCTATCCACAGCGTTCAGGTGTTCGGTCGTAAAGTAAGTAAGCCAAATTGCATGAAATATATATTTCATTACAGGTATCAGGTACTTGGGTGTTCGTTCTTACGATAATTGGACGAGTAGACGTGTGATAATCTTGTTGCGATCCATAACTAAGGCGTAACCTTCAGTCCTTCCACGAGTCGTGATGACAACGAATGATTTGCCCTCACGTGATGAGGCATCAATGAATGAACATCGATGATGAGCTTATATCACTATTGAACACTGTGATTATTATGCATGTATTAACTGAGATGTTCTTTTGATTCCATCATTTCTGACTCTCCTAGGTGAAGTAATTTTCCTAATCCATGATTGAATCGTTCAATTGGTTTTGAACGACTTTTCATGTTACACGGGGATGATTTAATATTGAATATTAAATAATTGTAGCGTTGATTTTGTTCCACGCAGAAAACCGCCACCGCCGTCGCTTATTGCAAATCGGGTAAAGGAAACCTGAGAGTCAATGGCAGGCCCCTGGACATGATCGAGCCCCGAGTTCTGCAATACAAGCTCCTCGAGCCCATTCTTCTCCTTGGAAAGGTAACTGAAGACGTCATAATATACAGGCACCTAAAATGGGCCATCGCGTTGTCCATTTAAGAACCTCGGTTGTCTTAGTGGCACTCGGGGATGAGGAATGGACTACATCAGTATTGAATGAGTCGTTTTCTGAAGAAGTTTCTTGATGAATGTCTTTAGCTTTCTCATTCAATTACATACATCTGTTATCAGCTCATCGCTATCCTATCACTTGAGTTCATCATGAATGTATCGTCCCTCCACATTTTAGTAATTGGGGTGTAATCATCGGCAAAAAATTGAAAATTAAACCTTGGCAATGAACGATGAAACCATTAAACCTGCGCTCAGTACTGCTGAAGGTTTCAACATTGTACTGCGTAGCTGGAGTAGTTGACCCTACGTCACTAAAACTCTGCAATTTTGATCATTTGAAGTATTTACTGTAATTAATGATCTCCTTTTTCAATTCAAGAAGAGTTTGGATGGTTATTCCTTGAATCATCCAAATTGTGGGGGGGGGGGGGGGGGGAGCTATCAATAAAAATGTGTATTTTGAAACACTATTTTCGGGACTTTTACTTTTACTTTTTAGAAATTAGATTTACCCCATTAGGGATAATCCATCCCGTAATTTGCCTCGAATCCGCGAGTTGGACGATTTTGGATCATAAAAATAATTAGGTCAGCTGAATATCTTTCCAGACATCTTTTCATGCCTATGATAGAGGCCGTTTGAGGGAGGAACTGTCTCCTGCACTCTATTTCTTGTTAAAAGTAAAGAACACAACCGTTGAATTCCATCCGGCAGGAGGGGGGGGGTGACCCCTACTGACGTATGACAACCCAAATTTTCTCCAATGTTGGTCCTTGCAAACACCGGTGATGATGTTTTTCAATATGACCAATGATGATTTGGAACTCCCGAATCGTTGCATGTATTAGCTTCTGAGGTGTAAGCTTTTTGTCGAATGGTCCCTGCAATTTGATCCAGATTAAACATTTGCTGACCTGCTATACGGCAATGAATGATACGAGCTTCAATTCAACCTTTTTTTTCAACAGGAGAGGTTTAGCGGAGTGGACATTCGAGTTCGTGTCAACGGTGGAGGTCATGTCGCTCAAATCTACGCTATCCGACAAGCTATTTCTAAATCCCTCGTCGCCTACTATCAGAAATGTGAGTTGAATCGAGTCGAAATCTACAAGATGTTGGATGTTACTCTCTGGGCACCAATGATGATAGCTGTCGATATGATTTCTATGGTTTTGATCGAATATTTTGCATGTATTAGCTTCTGAGTTGCCCAAAGAAAGGAACAATTGTTTTTTGTACAGCTGGTTTAACTAACAGCTCATGTAAAACTCATCGTGTTTCTTCATTTGCTTTTTCCAGACGTTGACGAAGCCTCCAAGAAAGAAATCAAAGACATCGTTATCCAGTACGACAGAACTCTCTTGGTCGCGGATCCTCGTCGTTGCGAAGCCAAGAAATTCGGCGGTCCTGGTGCCCGTGCTCGCTACCAGAAATCCTACCGTTAAAAGTTGGAGGTTCCACGTTTCTTTTTATTTTATTTGTTTCCCGACTTTTCCCATACATTTTATATAAAGGTGTAATTTTTCCATTACAAAATTGTTTTGTGATGTGACTGAATCGTTTTTATTTTATTGATCCATATCTAACTCACTGCAGCGAGTGGGATGGGACAAGTCATCAATCGTGGGAAGAATCCTTCGATTCACAGGTTTTACTTTTTCAAAATAAAGTAACCAATATTCGCAGTACATTTCCCCCAATCCTATTGCATTATGATTTTTCGCACAACCACACGATTGCAAAAACAAATTTGTAATCCTAACGTGGTATGCGAGAAATCGAATTCATTTTCGACTTCAATTTTTGTGGTATTAGGTATCTACTTTCTTCGAAGTTAGGAGAATTCCTGATGTGGTTGCGCTCGCCTAACAAAAGGGCGAGGCGTCTATTTTTCTTTCATAAAACCTTGCTTATAACCCAAATTTTAAATCTAATTTAAGGGCAGACGTGGGGCGCGCCCCGCGCGTGGTCCCTTTTTCACCAAAATTCCTCCCATACGCTCAATTCTGTCAATAAATTAACAAAAATTTCCCTAGTTGATAATCAATAGTTACACAACAAACCTGCGTTGTCGGATCATCAAAAAATTACTGTGGGCCGGCGCCGCAAAATCGAGAACATAGAGGTGCATTTTCACCTTCAGGAACAAGCCAATTGCTTATTTTTCAACCGATTTCATTTTTTCTTGAACGCACTGTTTTATTACATCCTATTCTTCCATATAAGCTTTTGAAATAATTGAGAAATGAATCTACTGGTCTGCACGAATTTTTATTCTTGTCAAGTCAGAGGGAGATAATGACATCTCCCAGTGTAGTCATCAGGAACGAGGAAAAAAAAATCCTTAGCTTAGGTTGTTCTTCTACTAACTACCAACACAAGAAAAAAAAAATCTTTGAATTATCTTCACTCAATCCCGAGATATCCGTTCCTAAAGCTGGAAAAACGTGATTAGTGGGTAAGCACGTTTTTCTAAACCATTCCTAGAGCGAGGAAGCTCGGTGGACGCGCTGCGGACGCTGTCTTTAATAATATCCTTCGTAATATTTTTTATTCCAATTTCGTTGGGAATGCCAACACTGTAATACTTCTTCTTCAGTTTTGAATCTAGTTATCTGATAACATTATTTACCTAGTTGTTGTGACTTTTCCGGGCTTTCGAATTTGGATTAGCGTTTGATTGAAAATTTTCATCATGCCGCGGTGTAAACCTACTTTCAAAAGTCGAAAAGGCAGTAAGCCTGTTTGGTGTCGCGATGTTGATAATGTGGAAAATGTAAGAAAGCAACAAAAGCAGGACAAGAAGTCCTCAATCGCCAGGAACAAAAAAATCACAGAAATGGATTGATGGTGAGTGTTTCTATAACTTGTAGGGAATGCGGCTCGCACGAAACGTTTGCCAATTCCGCAAAAATTGGCAATAATGTTTATGACATAAACGTCAGATTCACTTACGCCATGCGTGTGATTAGCCATGGAGAAAAAAGTGCAAAATCCTTTTGTGGCACTATGAATTTGTCGCCACTAGAAAGCGGCTGGGGGGAACGCTAGCAGAGCGCGAGGAGCAGCCTGCCTATGCTTCAGGCTCTCACTAAAAATATTTGCTGAGGTATTTATACATGTTCTAATATATCAAAATTTCAAGGAGATTCTCTAGTTTTTTTTAAGTAAAAAAACCCAAAATTGATATTTTGGTCAAAATTCGCCCCACGTCTGCCCTTAAACAGAATAGGGAGTTTTAATCTAATGAATGCTGGTTACAGATAACAACCGAACTTATCCTCTTCCGGTTCTGAAATCGTTAACAGTGCAGAATTGGGTTGTATTCAGGGATATTCTATCCCGATTCCGCCAAGTTCGAGAACCTTTGATTGGGATGATATCCCCCCTTAACTTCGATTTTTAGAAATATTAGGTGGTTATCATTCTTCTGCTCTTTTCAAATCAGAATGAGTACGTCGTGACGGTCGCCAAAGTGAATCGTAGTGGTCTCACGTATTAGCCAAATTATGTAGGGTCACGAACTCGTCGTGCGTTTAGAGGAGGCATTTTTTTATTATGAACTTCAACCCATTCGGATTAGTAAGTCGACCGAAAACTTCTCTAGGACCGGGCCGAGTAACCTCTCAGGTTTTTTGGATCATCAACAAAACTTCTCTGAATAATATTAAACTTGAAGTTCGTGCTTCAATTGTATATTCAATTAGCTGTTACGAGCAAATTAATTCTTGTCTTCCCTATGCGTTAGGTGAGCTTGCCGTCTTGAAACAGCAAATTAATAATGTACGTAATGTGAGCAGGTAGAAGGTTCGAATGAGACCAGAATAATGCGCTTGACTTAATTTCAACTTCAATAAATTTAATTCACGATAACTTATTTACTACACACATTGAATGAAATTGCGGACAAATTTAAAAAGACATAATTTTTTTTACATTATACGTAATAACGACAGACAATCAATTAAAATGATAATTTTCTAATTAATTTGCTTCCTCGGCAAACATTAAACATAGATAGTACGTAAAATTGAAAAAAATCGTCATATTTACAAAATTAATTCACCTAAGTGGAGTTGAATAAAATACAAATTTAACTACCTACCTAAGACCTTTATTTTTTAGCTAAATTGTACACAAGTACTAATTTGTGTACTAACACGGGATTCTCATTTTTTTGTCTATTCAATTCGAAATAGTTTTCTACCTTTCGCGTTTCACCTTACATTTTCGTCCATACCCTTACGTGCAGGTGGTGTAACATGTTTTTCGAACGTCGGCTAAAATATGGGAAAAGTCTTCGAGGGCCTGTTGATCCTGAGGTTGGGCCGGAGGTGCACCCGGGGTCGGGGCCTGAAGCGGCTGAGGCTGTGCTATTGGCATCGCGTAGGGATTGTCGGCCGGTTGCTGAGAACAACAGTAAGGAAAATAAATACCGACGAGGTGATGGTTTAATGACCGTTAGAATGTAATTGTAACATTTGAGAGGAAAATCACAATCAAAATAAACAAAAACTTCATTTTTATGCTCTTGGTAGGAGACGGAAGGCTCATTAGCAACCCCCATTGGAATACTTGAGTCTACGAATCCTACCTCTGACTCACCTTCTTTATACGTTCTGTTCAAAGCCCTAAAAGAACTGGAGAGGGGTTGTGCAGTGACTCGTGCTACCCTTCAACTTCTACTGTACAAGTACTACTGTTCAGTACTATTTTAATTTTTCCCCTTTAGAATACTCGTCGCCCCCATTTAATTGTTAACCCCCTGATAAATCGTCCACATGGGGGTGATTGCCCCCAGGTTGGAAATCACTGCTCGAGCATAATTGTTGATTTTTCTGTAAGCTTTTGCCTCCTAGTGAGAATCTTTATGGTCATGGTTTACTTCATTTTATATCATTGCCTGTCGTGTTTTTCATTATTCGCTGCTGAACTTTTGCACAGTTTATACTTTTCACAAATTTTTGTCACGAATGCCACCCAGAAAAATCTTGAGTACGCATTCTTCAAATTGTCGTTTGAAGGATTGCACTTAGTGCATTGGTATTTCTTACCCTATAAGTACCTTCCTGCTTGGATTCGGTACCATAACAAAAACATTTTAACAAGACAAGAGTACCTGTAGCCACACGCAAACAGCTTTGTGTGGTCGCGCAAATAGCGCCTGGCAATTCTGGTTGACAGTCAATACTGTAATCTCACCGTTCACTGTTGGCTTGTAAGAGCTGCTGTTAATGAAACCTACCCTATACTGAGGGCATTGAGATTTTGTTGGAGTTGATCGCCGTCAGAATCACTCGGATACGAGCAGAAATTTGATTATCTATCCGATTAAATCAATCAGTCCTCACCTGATATTTGGCCGGATCCTCCATCACCTGTTGCGGGTAGAAGTAGTTCTGATGATAGTTATGGTTCGAATCAAGGTCGAGATCTGTTGGGCCGGAAACGACTACATTTGGGCCTCCGGCACCGTATTTGAGATATTTGTCGAACTCTTCCATTTCGGCCGTCTCGTACGTTGACATCGGCTGGTGGAGGTGGTGGGGAAGTGGTGACGACGAGGCCTGAGGCGAACTGTAGCGACGATCCGCTGTAAAAAATAATTATATGAAATAAATTAGAGTTGCTTTAAGGGTTTGATCATAATCAACTTCCTATTCGTTCCGTGAATTCCCCTCGTTTTTCCTCCGTAAAAAATCGTAGCGGTACAGAGTTAAATGATTTTCTTCCTGTAAATAGAAAAATAGGCTGGTAAATTTCGAACCGACTGATGATTCTTTTTAACTTGACCAAAAACGTTATTCATTGAAGGATTTGCTCCTTTTTTCAAAAGGAAATGACGTCACGTTTAATATCGGGGTCGGCTCCAACGTTATCCTATGGGAAATTTTCGGTCAGCCGAGTTCCATTGTTTAGGGGAGAGGTCAAACTGTTGAGTGTGTTCGTGTGTAGATTACGACGTTTTCAATTTACACATGTGTTGGTGGCCTATTTTGCATTTTCGTCGGCCAAGACAACTCGGTGCTCCACCTGTTCGAGCGATGAAGTGGGGAAACGAATAGAGAGTTAACGAAAATTGAGACATCGGGGTTTTCAACCTTCAAGACGAATTGGAACTATGAGCGAATAATGAAATTGAACGTTACAAAACGATGGTATTTTGAGCTATTTTATTACTAGGTAATTGACCACAAATACAGGCGCTAAAAAACTTGGAAGACATACCCCTCAAGGTCAAAATATGTTCTACAAAACGTCATCATTCGAAAAAGGAGGACTGCTAATGTTGAAATCTGTTTGTTTTCCATTACTAGTGCAATTTTGCTAACATTTCTGAGTAGAATTTTTTTCTTACAAAATTGATAACTTCACCTAACATAAAAATACGTGAGGTGGTATTTAAATCCCTTAAATCATCAATTCTGAAGTTTTTTTCAAATGCTAAAATACGCCATTTTGTATGTCCACTGAGAGGGTCTCGTGATAAAAAATTATTAAAGAAATAAACTGGAATACGTTTTTCTTAAAATCCATTTTAATAAGAAAATTGTGTGTTTTGTCGATTGTACGTTCCACAATTTCGTATTCGTGGTCTGTTCCGCGGACAAGTGGCTCACTGAGAGGAGTCGTGGTCGTGGGAGCCCACGGGGAGGGGGATTGATTATAAGTTGCAAGACGAGCGTTCGACAAATAAAAAGAGACAACGTTTAGTTTTATAAAACGAGCGGAAGCGAAAGGGAAACCCGAATCACAACGTTAGCGTAGATAAAGATGATAATAAAAGAAAAAAAAGAAAGAGGGGAAAAAAAGTGGGCGGAGGAGAGTTTTATCGATGGAACATTACCGGGGTTATTAGGCTTAAACTATCGAGGAAGGAGAGAGAAGGGAAACGAAGAGGTCCACCTCGCGTGGTGCCTTATGAAAAGAAGATCGAGACCCCCCACCCCACCCCTACTCTACCTAAGATCGATCTTCCTCTTCTTGGCGAAGGTGGGTCTCATACCGGAGGTTGGGTACCGAAAAACCTACCGCTAAGTCCCCCCCCCCCCCCCTCACAGTTCACGGAGATGGGACGTCATCGATAAGATTTTGTTTTATTTATTTTTTTAAAAATAAAAGGGCGGAGAAGTCTCGAAGTTTAATACCTTATTAATGTCGGTTACCGCCCTAATCCCACGTCTTTTCTCTCGTATTTGTTCAACGTAACCTTATAATGCAGCAAAAATGGAAATTACCTCGAGTAGAGAAAATGAAATATTTTGTCTCAATACAGTTGGTTGAGTTAAAAGAAACTATAGTAAAATAACTGTACAGTCCTGGCAGTACCTACTAACTTATTAGGTAGATTTTCTACAAGTTACATTTATTTACTCATCCTCATTCCAGCTGGTAATGTTGATTCATTATTCCTAGAATAATCAACCTATGTATTCACGTTAGGGGTTAACCTCTTCGATTGGTCCCAAAATTTGATAGACTACGATCAAATAACGTGAATTATTGCACAATAGTTGATTATCTCTTAGAGCAAAATTATGGGGATAACAGTGTAGTGTCCAGGACTCATTTCAATAGGTAGGTAGGTACCATGGGTGGGTACCGATCGGTCTGGAACCCATCTCTTAGGATTCAGCGTCCAAAATTTAGTGGAATATGGGACCTCACATACCTAGTTCGGGAAAAATCCGGAAAATCGAGTTTCTAGAACACATTTTTTCAATGTCCGTACTAGTAGATAATTTTCTGAAACGTTGACATTTTAGTCAGGGACTCATTTCCGGCTCCAGTTGGTTTCAACCTGATCGGACAGAATTTGGGGTATAGGATAAAAAGGGTTTTTTAAAACTAGATTTTCGGAAATTTTCAAATTTTTAGAAAACTGTGAACAACCAAAAACCGCGGACGAACATATTAAAAACATGTGTTCTTGGCTTGAATAATTTTCGGAATTTTTCGCGAACTAGGCATGTGGGGTATCAGTTTTCACTAAATTTTGGACTCTGAATCCAAAGAGATGGGTTCCAGACCGATCGGCATTCACCCGTGGTGGGTATACGTCAAAATGGGTGCCTATAAACTTATTGGAATGAGTCCTGGGCACTCCACTCTCACTGTTTTTCTCATGCTGTTGCTTCAAGGAATAATAAACCATTGTGGAGAAATTTTGGCTTTTTTGAATGAACTATGAATGTACCAACATGTTACTGCGTACCTACCTACTAAAATAATGAAAATAACATAACTGCCAATTTTGTAATCAAATTTCTTTCTTCCATACTAGGAGAAGCCGTTTTACATTTTTTGCGTTTCTGTTGACTTGGAGGTCCAATATCCTTTCATTATTTGAACTCGAAATCAATGTTGGTATACTTACGAGCTGGATTGTGCGCCGAAGCGTACACCTGTGGCGACGCATATTGGTAGTAATTCCGTCCAGCGCTTGTCGTCGACGTCGACGTGTACATTGGAGTCGTTCCACCGAGTGCTTGTTGATCTTGTGAAGTCGCGATCGGAGGGTAAAACGTCCCGGTTACGATCCCCGAATGCTCGTACGAGCCGAGCAGCCGTTGGTTGGTACACGTCATCACGACTCCTGAAAACGAGTTTCGAGCGAGTTCAATAAAAAAGTCAATATAATGGTTTCGAAATAGCGAATATTAATTTTAATTTCCTGAATTTGAGGGATTTCGTTTCTGAAAGGTTTACTTTTGCATTCAACCTCGCCAATTTCAATTAGTTTTGGCTGAGCCAAATTAATCTAGCACATAGTAATTCCGTTTTAAAATTTTTTTTTTTATATTACAGATTTGAAATAAACCTGAAATGTCACCCTTCAACCGATATCTCTGATCGCACGCAACCGCTCAACGAGCTGAGGAAGTGGTTTGGCTAACCAAGAAAACCAATTGAAAATGATGGTGCATCCCTCAAATTTTATTAGATATGTTTATGGAGGTAAACAACTTTTTTTCATAGCCCAGGAATAGCATGGTCAATTGGGTTCTGCGCGATAACCAGGCCCTAATATTAAAACTAATAACACCGACAAAACGCAGGAAAACTTACTGCATATTTCCACAACGACGCGGTTTCGGCATTGTAATGATCCAAATAAGCGTATAATTAACTCAAAATCAAGTTTCAATAAAAATTTCTGTCCAAAAAATGCATCAAGTATTTTAGTTCTTACCTTTGGCAACACCCATTGCGGATATCGTGTTGTTTAGTTGATAAGGGTATGACCTATAATTTTGGTACCTGAAACATTGGAAACATTGTTATTTACGTATAACTCTCACCGACTGTCAACGGCGGGCAATAATGAAATCGGAAACAGAACCTGGTTGCACAACAAACAGAAATGTCGCATTTCAAAATATCGCGTCGTAAGAACGTGTGTAGTAGGGATACGTTTTGCTCATTTTAATTTAAACCCGGTAAACCTGAAGTAAATGTAGAATTTCATTTTATCAACAACTTAAGCCAAATCGCCTTTCAGGGCTTGAGTAAGCCAAAATCAGAAGTTTTTCATGGCCACCCAGCATCAATTAATGTATCATGACGATCCTTGGAAGCTTTCCTATGTGACACCACAGTACTAAAGCCTCGTACCTATTGTAATAGTCGCCTGAGGTGGATGCTCCTTGTTGACTTTGGTAGTAACTTCGACCCTCGTCGTCACCGCCATCAACTCCCGTCACAGCCCGTTGCCGAGGGCTATACTCTTCGTCCATGTCTTCAGCAACGCGGGATGGCGAGCCTCCTTGTTCTGTTCAGACCAAAATGACGTTCGAAATTCAAATTTTCGCCAACTTTTAACTTTAGCAGAGAAGCGCTGCAGGGGATTGTCGAGTACAACTTACCAGGGCTAGAATCAGGAGTTGGGACGTAATAGTTGATATGGTGACTGGGTTCGGGTCCGCTTGGGGCGTTCCCTTTGCTATTGGACAGGCCCGGTCCAGGGCTCTCAGGGTCCGGTGGCTCTCTTCGCCTGTTTCCGTCTTCTTAGGGCAAAGATTGGGGTAAGGAACAAAAAAAAACAATGCGCACAAATTAGTGACACCAAAACGAAACTGAATTTTGGGAGCTTTAATACTTGAATGCCACTAAAAATATAAGGATGACATTTTGACAGCTAAACTAGTAGAGGGATTCACCTTCCCCTCTTCTCAACGTATCATTGAACTGTATCTCGTTCTAGCAGATTGGGGAACAAACAACTAATTCATTTCTTCGAGCTTCCGCGGTTTTCCTTAGCTTTTTTGGGTCCAGGAGCAACTCAAACAAGAACCCTATAAGCTCCAGCCATGAGCATCCAGAAGACAACTGTTAAATAACAGCTAAATACTTCAACTTCAATCGTATTGATCTGTTTGTAGATAACCAATCAAGGAAACAACTACTCCTACTCTTCGTGAGGATATTGCATCACTAATATCCCCGGCCAAACAACATTTCTTTGGTTGAATTAAGAGACTGATTGTGAAGGGTTGATCAGTGTTGAATCTTCTTGATAGCGACCTCTTTCACAGGAGATAACGAAGGAGTGTGAATTGTTTTGTGAGAACCAGGGTTCGTGTGTAGTTTGTATTTCTCGGATTTTCTTTTTTTTCTGAATCGAATTTCACCACTTCAGGGGGGTTAATTAGTGTGAGGTGGCGAATGGGTGGAGAAATCTCGTGGGAAACGCTTTTCAACACCCAAACCAGAGTTTGAACAACTATGAAATAACTGTATTTTGCTGTTAATCTTCAATAAAATTCCGCAGGCCTCTAGAACGGCAGCGTTTTTTTTTTTTTTTTTTGTTCAATGGGATGTTGCATATTTGGTTCGAACAACTGTATAACGTACTTGAAGTTAGTTGTTGATGGAATGTATCGTAACCCATGACAATCATTGTTGGAAGATTCAGATTGCGTCATTAGTTTTAAGAAAGACAGAATAGAATGCTTCATTGTCTCTCTGGACAACTCAATGGAACACAATCAATGAAAATACACAGTAGAGCGTTCGTGGAGATATACAGTGATGCGTACCGAGGTCTGTATTTGTAGTTAGGGTGTTCTTGCATGTGCATGACCCGCAGTCGCTCAGCCTCTTCCACGAACGGCCTCCGGTCTTGAGGAGTCAGGCTCCGCCATTTTTTCCCTGCAGACATACATAAGAGATCCTAAAATTAGAAAAAGCTGTTCATGGGTGATGGTAAAAAATCAGTTCCTCATTTTCAAGTATTGAGTTGACGGTTTGGAAGCAATCAATTCAGTGTAGGGAACTCATTCTGGTTGGTTATTCCTCAAGTAATCAATATCAACATCATCAATATCAACATCATAATCAATCTATGTTATCATCCAAAAGTCAAACTCTCCGATTTGGTCCAAATTTTTTCTGGGCGTTTCAAGGTGTCTAGATCAAAATAAGTAGATGTCCCTCCGCCGTACGCAAATTTTGGTAGTAGAAAAATTTCTAAAAATCTGAAATTTTGGCCATGGACTTTTTGGCTTTAGTTGTTCCTCAAAACTTTTCAGCCTGATCGGTCCCAATTTCAAACCTTCAAATGCTGGACTCTGAATCGATTGGAATGAGTTTCCATGCTCCTGGTTCGAGGAATAACCAACACCTGTGAATGAATTAGCAGCGTTTTTCTTTATTGTAAAGAGCTTTATGTTAGAATGAAGAAAGAGAAAATAATACGTTTGAGAATCAAGAAATGTTGCAAAAGAACAAATAATCAATACATTTAAAACAGACAAAATTTGTCCAAAAGGGATTCAATTCTTTATTTGACCATAGCGCGTGTCTCTTTACAGAAACTGTCGGGACTCACAAAGTACCGAAGTTGATCGACGAAGACGAAACAATTTGTCTAATTAGTTCTCCTTTTGGCGCCCCCTTGTTGTCCGTCTAATTACGTCGATGCCTGGTTTTTGACAAATGATGGCAACGTGTTCTTGAAAAGGCCTCACGCTGCGATCTCATTTCCCTCCCTCGACGAGCTGCCCCTCCAAGTATCGCCTCACGTGCTACATCTCCTCAGTGATGAGCCTGGACTCGAAAAGTACGAGACAGAATCTTTGTAAATTTCTTTTCTAAGAAGCGACGTTTTTAGACTATACACGCTCAATTCCATGATTCATTAAGGAAAATCTGTCAAAGAATAATTTTTTCTGCTTTAACCACTAAACAAGGAGCTCCTTCACAGGCACAATATAGCAGACCACCAGCAATTATTTCCATAGTAGGTGTACAGAATGGTAAGCGGTGGAATCTTATTTTTCTACATCAATCAGAAATCGTAACAATACATAGAAAGTGTCCCACATTTTCCTCGTATCTTCTTATACTTTTTCGAAGGTTACCTACGGTATGATCATTTTATTCCTGACGCGAATTTTCTCGAGGAAAATTTTTCGATAGAACATCACTGAATGAAAGTCGCACGCTTCGAAACCGATATTAAAGTAGTTTCATAAAGAAGATTATAAATAGTTGGCAAAGTTTCAGAATTTCTTCTTTTCAATAGCTATTTAATAGTCATATCTGTTTCTATCATTCTAATAATCACACGTTAAGAACAAGTTAAAATGTAAAAAAATGAAATCCTCTCCGCGCGCCTTTGGAGGCGCCACACCAAACTCTCCGCCTTTTCCTAATTTGGACCTTCTCAGCGATCAAACAATAGTTTAGCCTTCGTCAGGGGTTTTCAAAATTTTTTTTTTTTATCCTTCCGAAATGAACCGTTGCGGCCCAAATTAGGAAAAACTGCTCGTTGGCAAGCGACAGAGAGGCAAAAGAAACACAATAAGTAGACTTATACATAAATGTAAACTAATACATTTCGTTGAAATCCGGTGCAATTGGAAGCCCTCGTTTGAACATAACTTTCTTTGATTCGTTCAAGTAGAAATTTGTCGAGTCAGCCGTATTTGAGGTCTCGGAAAAACTGGGTTGGTGAAAATGTCGGAGGGGTTATTAAGGAATAATCAACTCGAAGTCAATTCAACAGTATACTCCATTTTAATCATTTTCATATTAACCATTCGTCTCATGCATGGGCACCGTCTTCTTGTGTGCGGACAATCATTTCCGGGATCATCTCAATCGATCCTGCATTCATATTGTGCTGTAGAATGATATCCCACACACCGAAATGCACGAAAAATCACAAATAGGGCCGATTGGTCAATGTGCAATAATCAAATTGACATCAACAAAGCTAAGAACCTTATTTGCATCGCACATAGGAGTAAAATGGTTTTGATATTCCAAAGACTGTTTTTGGACGCACAAGTTTTCTTTCAGATCTTCTGGACGTTTTTGGAATGATTACTGAAACTTTCATTATGTTACTTATGTTTCAGTATGTTACAGAGATATAAGAAGCAGGAGGCTCCAAAATATAATTTTAAGGTCTGTATTATTGAAAGGGGCTTTTTGGCAACTAGAAAACCATGTGAAAATTCTTACGCATGCATAGAGTGCCAAATTGGCTCCAACCAGTACTTGAAGTTAGATGGCCCTAATCTTGACGTCACCTAAAATGAGGTCGACGTTTGAAAGCAGCGGCGGTATCCCGATATTGAATCGTTACCACGCCTCCAGCCCCGAGGGCCCATAACCTGTGGCGCTTCCTTGTATCTGATGCCCCCTCCCTTCTTATCCAGTCCCAACGTAGAAGAGATGAAGATTAGAAAAAAAAAATCCTTGAACTTTTTTGTTTCATTACATAAATCATAATTAGCGTTCCACCTCCTCCCTGTCCGAGAGGGGTGCCTGTCGTGGAGGGGGGTGGTTATTATGGGACACAAAAGACCGAGAGACTTCAAGAAGGGAAAACAAAAGACGAGTTCTTCGAGAATGCCTTCTCTCTGTTCCATACCGCCTGTAGTCACTCCGGAGTCACACAAAAGAGTGATCCTATACTTATAACCGAAAAGTCAATTAACCTTCAAACAATGTCGATCCTCCCGGCCTGCACCCCTCCCTCCCTCAATATGGCGGCTGATTGCGATAGCGAGTGCTCCAGTTCATCAACTTCTTAAAGGTATGTAATGAGTCGGAGAAGAAAAAAAGCACAAATAGAATTGTCAGGTCGCGGTGAAGATTGAATTTAGATTAGGTTCTTCTTTATTGCAAGGATGAAGACGACGAATGACGGCTGGATTGAATAAAACTAGTCCCTTCTTGAATAAAAATGATCAGGCGGCACTTTTAGCCAATTATGAGCCTACTAAATAATCACAACAAACACAACATTAGGTGATTCAGTTATAGGTAAAAATTTCCGTTTAAGCCTAGTCTTTTGCTTTTTATTAAACTTTCATCCAAATTAAATAGTTAAGGTGGCTGTGAGTCGATTCAAGCGCCCACATGGACATATGAAAGGCGGCTCGTAAAATACGCGTATGTATACTCACTCCCTTCAAGGTCCTCTAACGAGAAGAAATTTACGATTGATCGTTATTTTCATGCTGGAGACACATTTCGCTCGACTTCTCCGGGGTCTAGTTTAAGTAATTTTACCAATAAAAAACTCGACTTCGCTTGAAATGTCCTTTGATAAAATCGAATCAGCAAGAGTGTAGATGCGACAAAAAATAAAAGAAAAGAATTGCAAAGAAAATGGCTGTTTTTGGAGGTCTTATTATCATTTCATAGGTATTTTAACCGGGAAAAAGTAGCAGCCAAGATCCGAAATTTTGATGTTATATTTTGTTGCGTTATTTCCTACGTACTACTATATCCCACCGAATTTGTGGGTACAGGACCGTCT
Organism: Cyrtorhinus lividipennis; assembly: GCA_019603395.1. NCBI lineage: Eukaryota > Metazoa > Arthropoda > Insecta > Hemiptera > Miridae > Cyrtorhinus > Cyrtorhinus lividipennis. The sequence continues at coordinate 42,330,863 of CM033998.1, forward strand.
TGGGCCCTTCAATTCATGAATCGTTCATGAAAGCCATTAATTTTACAATACAGTTGTCGACGGAAGTCAAGGTTGAGGCTAAAATGGACATCAGGATCATGCGAAATTAAGCAGTTATTACGGGTCTTCAGCTCCACTGCCGTTCAGAAACATTCTTGGTTTTATGGGTAGGTTTAGTACACACATTCATAGCGTATTCACTTTAGTAAAATGGCAGTCTTCGTAATGAAACATGCGTTGCAACGCTAGAGAAGTAACCGAACATTATATTGGCACCGACACTGACCCGAAACACTGTCAGATGGCGCACTCGTACAGTGCAGCTACTTCATAACAGTTAGGCCTCTGGAGAGTTCGAAGAGATGACAGTCAGACACCTACGATTTTTACTACACGTGGACAGAAAGGAAGTGTTGCAACTCCTATGTGGGAGACTTCATAGAAGGAGAAAAGGAAATTGTCTGCCGGTAATGTGCACTATGGAAATGCGTTTGAGTCATCTCAGCCAGACAGCCAGCCGCCGTTTCTCAGATAGGAGAATGACGAGATACAAGCTTTAAACAAATCTTTCAGGATGCACCGCCTAGGAAACGGCATATGAAAACGAAACTGAACAGTGAAGGTCACTATTTACCAAGAAGTACAATAAGTACTGCTAAAATTCAATTTAAGGTCATATTAATCAGCTTCCTGTTTATCATACTGGGAACCGATCATGTCTGCACCCTGGAGCAACAACTTGGCCCTCCACAAATAGAGCACAGGTGATATTGTAGGCGATGTTTTTGAGAGTCGATCTATACTAATAGTCTACTTATTATATCAAGGATTCTGAGCCGCCAACCTACTGAAATTATTTTTGTTTATCAGTCAAGTCGAACGTTGAAGTCACAAAAACCCAACGCCCAACGTCCGGTAGTAGCCTTCTCTGACGGTTTTATTTATTTTTATCAACTCCAAGACGAGTTGGAAGAGACGTACAAATGGTTTCGGAATGAGAATGATCGAACAAATGTGTTTTAAGGGTTTTGCAGAAAACCTTCTATAAAATTGCCTCGACTTACTAGGTCTCTACAAGCTGAATGGACAACCGAGTTCATGTCACAAACACTTCCAATGCGACCAAAACATGCGTAGTTGAGGAGCAAAATGCTAAAACCATTATGTAGGAAACTACTATCTAAATCTAAATTCTACTAAATCGGGAAGCAAGTAGAGGTAGTTTTCACGATAAATGGTAGAACATCTCATATTTTGTCAGAAAGTACAATCATTTTTACAAATCCAATTTTCGGAAGAACGGTTTTCAACGAGGGGAAATTAGTCGTTTACACATAATTCTCCGTCATTCTTATTATCTTCCTTATGCGAGTTGGAACCTCATAATTTCAAATCAGAACCTCCCGCTTGTGTGCGTGGGCCACCTCAAACGTTATGAATGAAGATCGGACACCGTTCAGAAAAAAAACCTCCCAAGCCGCACCCTAGGGTCCGTTGGGTCCTCAGGTGGGCGTATCCCAACTAAACAGACCCTAATCAAAACACCATAACATCCTCTCAATCATCGTGTAGACCTTATGAGGATGACCGGACGGGAAAAAAAAATCTTGTCTACGATACGAAGTTTGTCCTCACTGGGACGCTATAGTCTCTGATATCACGGAAGAAAGGAGACACTGTCGGAGTCAAATTGTCACTATAGTCACTGGAAAGAACTAGTTTTGGTGCCAGGAGTACGTTCGTATAGCTGTCATTTCAGGCTTTATCAGGGGTTATGGATCAATATATCTGCACCAGTCTAGAACTGGCGATTTATTTATCTATCTACATCTCAAGTGTTCTCAGATTTTCGGGACCGATCGAGGACCCGTAACATCGAGAATAAATCATTATATACTACTTGAGAGTAAACTGACTTGGATAGCTACAGTATAATTATTTGCGAATCAATATTCGCCTTAATATGTTTGTAAATTATAGCAGGTTTTCATGGATTTGATTTTTTATAGATTGATTCTTTTTAGGTGAATATACAAAGGCTTCATACACTCCTACTGCAGTCCAAATCCAGTCAGCACTGTGTGATAAGGGGCTCTCTATATCTAATGATACCTTTTTTCCTCAGATCCACAAATCATCATCTATCCTAATGAATATGATCAATGATGATCCTAGTATGCGTTTTGAGAAGCACAAAAGTCATGAAATTGGCGAATGATCAGTTTCCAGTTTCCAGTTCCCAGTCATATCGGAGGTCGGAACATTTTTATGAGGCACACAACTTTCATGATACACACCGCCTTGCGAATCAGCGCCAATATCGTTGACATGACCAAACTTCCTTACGGAAACTAGGAAAATTTAACTATGACTAGGTACAGTGAAAATTGCTTTTACAGGAAAGCATGCAGTTTACGTAGTTTCCCTAATTTATTCAAGTATTTAATAAATAAAGAGCGGGTCTGTGATTTCATCACCGCCTCCTTGATAGCTTTTGTCCTCCCATCAGAACACCGGAGAGGACAGGTCCCCATGCTGAAGGGAGGATGAGTCACATTAATGTTGCACCTACAGTGAGTCTAGATGGTACGGTGGTGAGTTGATGGGGGGAGGGGGTTAGTGCCAAGCCCAGTTATGATAATGACGAACGCCCTCAGTAACAGGAAAACCACTACATCACTACCGTGTGGTGGGCTGAGTGACATCTCCTATTTCACGTGTCCTCTGACTCTCATCTGAAGACTGATGAATAATTCCTCAATAAGTCGAGAAGAAAGGATGAGCCCGGGAAAAACAAAAATGGGAGTGATGCGATTAATCCATTTAACCTTAAGGGATTAAGGGATTTCGGATGATAACAAAAAACATAGGTTGATTATTCAAGGAATAACCTACCAAAAATCTATTCACTGCAGTTTTTTTTTAAGTGAAGTGTAAATTAATGGAACCAGGTAAGTATATTTATTTCTATTAATTCTATTCTAAAATCTTGATATCTACCCAACGCCTATATCATTCTGCCAGGCCTGGCATCCCTTGGGAGTCCCCTAGGAAAATGTTCTTGATGACAAGGTGACACCAGGAGTATCATGGTTCAAGAAGCAAAGAGTCATTTTTGGGCTACAAAAAGGATTTCTTGTGTAAATCGGAGGCACCAATAGGTGACACCGCTTGTACCATCATCTTGGAGTCACATTTAAGGGACACAAAAATCATTCCTGATAACCCCAAAACGGGGCAGATCAGTGGACGTCCCCAGATAGCTAAGAGTGAATCTTAGGTGACAGAAAAGCATTTCTTGTGCACCCAAGTTGAATGGCACCAGTAGTGACACCGTGGGTACCAGGATCCATTGATTAACTATGAGTTACATCATTTCGGAGTCAAAAAAGTGTTCCTGTTTCTCTCCAAAACGAGTGGTGATCGATGGTGACCTCAGACGCACACAGATCAAATAGCTAAGGGAGAATCTTGGGTGACAGAAAAACATTTCCTTGTCTGCCCAAATCGAAGGGCACTCGAAGTGGCACCGCACATACATATATCCATTTCCTTGGAGTCACATTTAGGTGACACAAAAAGTTTTCCTGATTCCCCCAAAATGAGAAGCGGACCGACCTCCATGGTACGTGGCAGAATCGAAATAGAAGCTTTGTATTTACCTCTTTGACTGTAGCAACCTCTATGCCACCACTGTCAGGACAAAATATGAATCCACTAGTTGATACAATTGGAAATGACTATAATTTCTAAATTTACGCCCATTTGATGACGTTCATTCTCAATCGCTACCGTATATGAAGAGGGCGAAGGTAAAAGGGACAACAGCCTCGAGTGCATTGTTCAATGATGAATATGAAAAAACTGCTTCTATTTTTCGCTGGTCCAACCGAGGTCTGTTCGGGCTTCCCAAATTAGATGCCACCTCCGATAATGACCTTGGGCCATCATTCACCATTTTGGTCTCTGCAATCGTGCACAATATTCTACTCTGTCATGGCCATAACCCTGGCTTCATCCCAGATCCAGCAAGAAGTTTTTTTTGTAGCTCACAAAACACACCTGATTTACAAGATCCCCTTCCCTCAAGCGCTGAATCCTCTGGACACTTCTCGTTGAATTCGTCAACTGGCAAGCTCTTTAGGTATTATCCAACCATTTCCATTGCTATTATGGTTCATGGCCAGGAATATTGTCTCCAGTCTTATGAAGCCTACCTACCAAGAACTTCTTGACTACAACCAGCCAAGGCGCAATGAAAATGGTTCCTCGAAAAAGCACCCTTCGTATAACATGGACATTGATCTTGTAAAGATTTAAATCCACTAGGGATTGGGGATTAGCAGCCTATGACATGTAAGAACAAATTTTCAACTTACCTTCTCGTCCAATATCTCACGTCGATTTACCACACAATTTCCCAACGCGGAAACCCCCAGTCACAGAACTGCGCACATGAGAGCAACTTCGCGGCTCACATAGGTAACGAAAAGTGGTTTTCGGTTTTCCCTAAGCCGACCCCCACCCACAACTCTCCTGTATTTCGCCATCTAGACTACCCTGCAGGAGGCCACCTTCTCCCACTTAAGTGAAATCACGTTGTCGATGAAGTGGGAAGGGGAAGAAAAGAAGGTTATGTTAAAGGGGGACTTCATAGTCTCTGCAAGAAATTTTCACACGAGAATTTTCTCACGACGTTGATTTCCTTTCGGATAAGAATCTTTTTCGCCTTGTTTTCAACCTCCGTTAGTTTCGTCGTTTATTATTAGTCATTAAAAATGGCCCCTCCTCTGCCTTCCAGAGCCGAACTTCCGTTATGGTTAATTAGTGAACATTTTTCTCTCTCTACTCGTTTTTTTTTCTTTTTGTGGGTGCGAAATATCGTTCTCATACCAGGAGGTGGCTGGGTTAAGACACGGCTCGGTAGGTCTGCCAGCTGGCCGGACATTTAACCTGTGAACCTGCAGAGGCCTCTGAATGAAATCCCACAACAGGTGGTTGTGATGTCATCAATGACGTTTTCGAAGCTTTTCTTCTCTCAGCTCTCTAGCGGAGCGGGGGTGAGCACAGTGGTCCCTATCGCAAGCAGGAGGTAATAAATAGTCCTCGTTCGTATCATCATGATAAGCAGTTGATTAAACTTCAACATTCGCATAATATGAGAAACCTCTATCTGTACATACGATTTCATGGTATTCGTATGCTAGAAACTTCGGTACAATTAGGGATAGTATGGGATTACAATGGATTTGTATGCCCATTAAGACAAGCGCAGGCCATCTCAGCGCTCAGCAAAATAATACACGGCGAGGTTGGTCTCAACTGCTTGACAACATTTCAAGCGCGTGACATTCTAATAACATCCTTGGGTAAGAAATTGCAAATTTCCTGTTCGAGGAAATAAAGGACAGTCATCAAAATCCCCATTGTTTCATGAAAGCACGTTGACGAAAACATTGAGTGGGACATTGTAGGGGAACACCAACCAAACGATGCAAGTTTCATTCAACAAAACGTTCACTTGCTGGGCTGAGAGGTTTCAGTAGTCCATGAATGGATGGATAGCGGAGATGACTCCTGCTTTGATGATGCTCCGTAGTGCACATGCTCAGCTGTCCCTCATCTTCATAGCACAAGGATAAGGAGGTTCACAGGCTCCTATCCGGGCTCTGCACCTATGGGGGCCCGATGCTGACTCTCATTTGTCAGGGGTGTGCGTCCTCGTCCTTTGAATTCCCTGTTGACCTTGTACTTGAAGAAGTGTCTCCTTGTTGTTCTCTGCTTTCAGTGATCGAAAGCATTCCCGGGCCAGCCTG
>CM033998.1:42336779-42352892 GCA_019603395.1 Cyrtorhinus lividipennis
ACGAGGCCGCAGATGGTTGTCAGCTTTCCTTTTCATTATCCCCTGATTAGACTCTCGATAATTATCTACGATTCACGTTGTATACTAACCATTCTCCTAATACCTGAATATTCGCGTTTTTTTTTTTTTTTTTTTTTTTTTTTTTTTTTTTTTTTTTTTTTTTTTTTTTGTTTTTTTTTTTTTTTTTTTTTGCAGGTATGTGGCATTCTATTGAATTGACTATGAGTCACGGAGCACAGCGCATAGGAAGCTAGGCCATTTTACTCCTTTTAATATTTAGTATTGAATTATGGGGAGCAACGTGGAACGATGCAACTACCTACGCAACGGTTCTCTTGCCCCACTGTTTGCTTGAAATGCAATATATCAAGGTCTTCTCCTCACAGTCCAGAAACGTTCGCGAAAACCTCCCAGAGAAATTGGCACCAGTTCTTCTCCGATATTCAGGGTGATTCAACCCGCCAAGGGTTGAAGCTCAGGGTTGGGGAGAGGGGTGATGCATTTAGAATATTGAATCGCGAAGGAGGGCACAATTTTCGCCTGCTCCAATATATCACTCACCGTAAGGTTATGAGATGGTAGAAAAGGGGGCCCAGGGAATGCGGTTCTGATATGTTTCATAACTTTGGCATTTAACCCTAAAGTGGTACCACGTTTACTAGGCCCCCGTAGGATGGGAATAATACAAAACTTTTTACCACTTGCGTTGCGTTTGCTTGGAAAACGGAACATTCTCGTGTACTCACCGTCTCTTTTGTTGTGCACCTGAGATAGAATGAATATTCTTATGCTTTGTAATTTTGGTGTGACCAAAAAGGATTCAGAGGAAATTGGCCCGAATAAAGCATCAAGCTAGAGGGAAAGCCCGTGCAGGGACGAATTAGACATACACCAGAAACTACATTACCGGCCTAAGAAGGGGATGTTGCTTGTCCGAAGCCGATGTGGGAATGAGGGTTGGCTACATTGGAAAGTACTTTCTGCGCATCATATAGAGTCTCAGCCCTCCTTATCAAACCTTCTCTTAAATAATGTTATACCGATTACGTTTGTGTGCCAACCATTATCGAGTTTTGTCCAAAGCGATGAAATATTGAGCTTTTAAGTTAATGAGGATTCAATCACATTATGCCGCATAGCAATGTTACCTGTCATAATTTCACTGACTGCAGCCGATGCTGGCGCGTTGTTGTTTTTTCCCCTACATGTCGAGGGTTTTCTATTGCTGAACATTCTAACGTGTGAATCTACTCGGTTGTTTTGAACTCGTTGACAAAATTTAGGATCTACTTTGTTGTTATACTTCTCAGAGTTCGTGGACAGGAAGCGTGACGTAAAGGTCTTTTTTAGGCGTCACGAGATTTGGTTTGACGTGTAGGAACGTTCTTTAGTTGGCGGGAAAAGGCTCAAGCTTTGTTTCGAATCACGAATGTAATTATTTCTTTTACGGCAACAGAAATCGAGCCTATTAATCAGCCTGACGTAATGGAATATTGGGCGGCTAAGTTATAGAAAGAGCTTTGCGTGTCAACATTCTAGTATATTACCGTTTTCTCTTTAAATTCCGTTAAAAAACGCAGGCTTTTTATATTCATTTTCCATTTTTTGGAGTGATGAGAATTTCTTTGGCAGATTATTTATCTGTTGAGAGGAATGTGGTTTCGTTCGGAAAATAACCATTAACCAATTATCTGGGAGGGAGAAGTTCATGGTCTATAATGTTCTACTATAGTATAACAGCCTCGGCTCTTTTACATTGCTAAAGAAAAACGCACTACACTCCTTTATGGGAAGGCTGAATTCGGAGGGAATGAAAGTTGTCAGCAGTCTTTTGTAGCTGATTATGATTACCCGGACTGATTGAAACGCAACTTTTCTCGGAGATGGGACTAGCACACGTTAATTGCGCCATCTGCTTCTTCTCGAATGAATCATGGGAACTCAATCAGATAATGGTTCCTCGTAGAGCTGGAAAAGCAATCAAATACATTTGGTTTTCTGATTAGAAAGGCTTGAGGCTCAGCTCGTCAACAAATAGGGCTGTAAATGAGTTCAGGACAACCAGAAGAAATTCTAAGCAATAGGGGTGAACACGGAACTAAGGTAAGGATAATGCGCCATGCTCATATCTTCATCCTGTATATTTTATGCACTCTCCGATTCCAACATCTTCCCGTGCATTGTGGATATCTTCCACATGGTGGGAGGGGGAGTTCCTCACACTGGAGTAGGATTCGGTTGGCTACGCATATCCTTCTCTGTCTAAAGTTTCAATGAGCCCATGGCGGGATAATACGAAGCACGGGAAATAAGACTTTTTTCTTCTCCTGCAGTCCTAGTGCACTCCACTTAACAGGTCCTTGCTCCCAATGAAATGCCGAACTTAGAAGGTTCAAATTAAACTGCCTGAGTGTGCTGGGACTGGATCTTTAAATATCTTGGAACTGTCTTCATCAATCTCTATTAATATTCTTATTAATCCCATTATCTGATGTAGCAGTTGAGACCCAGAGGTCATCAGATGAGGTATCACCCGTATGCAATACATTTACCTGTTACCCCTTTATCGTTACCTGTTTAACCTATTGTAATGGGAGGGTTTTGTACTCGTTAAGGTCCTACTTAAACCCCTGTGATTCAATGAGGGCAATGGTAACTAAACTATCACTCTGGAACTTCACCAATACCTCAGGATTGGTAGGTTCCTCAGCAGATCAATTATGAATTGGCGCAGAAATTAAAATAATGGAATGTTGGCCTTACAAAGATGTGCACGACACAAAAAAGACATACATACAACATAACGGCTAGTCCATTCGAATGGGCCTAGTATTCATGTGTGCTCTATAGTAGATTAGTACTTAAATAAATTACATGGCATGATTGGAACTCGGGGCTGGTTTCCTATTCGGCCATCGGGCTCATGGCATTTTCTGGCGGTTCATTATCAGGTTAATAAATTCTCTTCATTATCGTAAGCCGCTCCGGAAACCGGATAATCGAGGTTTTTGATAATTCGGTACTGGAAACTTTACCCATTCATCTTGAGAATCCCCGCTTCCCTATCCCCTCAGTAACCTTTCAAAAGGAACCAAATTAGCTTTGCAACTGTCGTAAAAGGAGTCGAACGGATTCAGTTTTTTTCTCAGCCGATCAAGCTCTGGAGGCGTTCGAAGTAATAGGGGCTGAGAGTAGGCCTCCCAAGAGCAGGAAAAAAAAAACCAATCAAACGCATTCAGTTTTTTTCGATTATAACCTCGTGGACCCAATTACCGGCCCTGTGATGGATGGCCGACTTTGGGAAATAAGAATTGAAACGATTCCTTCACAACCTTCGGAGTTATAATAGGTTTTCCTCCTCAAGTTGGGCCTGTGAAGATTCGTAGTTATCGATCGCGAAGAAACGAAGCTAAGCAGCTGTTGTTGAAATACACCTACCTAAATAAGATTGTTGCAGTCATGAGGACGGATAAGGGATAGATTTGAAAGACTCTTATGAATTTTGATCTCTAAGCCGCCTTGAGATTGAATATTGTTGGATAAAACGTACGTCAACTGATGTTTATATTTTTTATGCTTCATTTTTTATAACGGTTACAGTGCCAAAGTAAGACTCTGTCCACGTTATATCCCTCTTTCATGCACTGGTTTCTAAAACCATTCCGAGGATAGGAGTGAATTCGTGAGGAAGCAAAATTATTCAAAAACTTGCGAACTGCCTCAGTGATGTACGTGATCGTACTCGTACAAATAACTGACAGTTTCATATATCTAACTTCGGACGAGTCATTAATGTTTTCAGATTTTTTTTTCTATGAGGCACTACTGTAACTGTTTCGACAGTCAACATCTATATTTTACGTAGATTAGACCAATATAGATTATATCAAAGCGTGGCAAATGGGTTTTAGGATCTCGAATCCCCCAACGGCCCGTATTTCACTGAGCTCAATCCAGTTGAAATTTACGAGCTCCTCCCCTGCTTTCGAATTTATTTTGAACTCCTTTTAATTACCGTTAAATTATAACTGGCCTCGGATAAAGATGGGTTGTTTACGATTTAAGCTGAGCCTTTTGAAAAAAGAGCTCTTCGCCATGCTACCGTATCAGCGTTGACAAGTTCAAAGGAGCGTGCACGATGTGGCTTTCTTCCTTGACAGCGAATATTATTTTAACTTAAAGTTGAGCAAGTGTCATGATAAATTAGGGTATGAAAATAACCATGTGAATCTCCGAATAAGCAGCCGCTCGCCACTGAAAACCGCCGAAGTTAATTCGAATGTGGGGAAGGTTGAGGGGGGGAGTGGGAAGGCTGAGATATACGTTAGTAATTGAATAAAAAATACTAATACTCAATAATACTACTGATGAATACTAATGCCCTCCGAAAATGCCGTGATACCTTAGCATATTCTCTAAAAGCGGCCAATTGCGTACCTTGCACACCTGGAATCACATTGAACCACGGCCCAAAGCGGCAATTCCTAAGAACTCGGTGCCTCATTATTCAGCCGATGTAAGCGTTATTGGCCCTGATACCAAATCCCATTTGTCTCGCACTCCTTTCTTCAGCAACGCTTGAAATGGCAATTAGAGTTTGGAAGTACCAGAATATTCACAATAAACCCTTGTTAGCCTTGTTAATTTTGTAGACAGAAGAAGGTTCTATATGTCGTCAATAAATATAGTTCTAATTCACTTCTTAAACCCGAACTCCATTTGGTTCAATTACTGTATAATATACATACTGTATAATTGAATATATACTTTTCCTTTATCAAAAATGTATTGGTCCAGCTAAATGGTTTCTATTGGAGAATTTACGGAGAGTTTTCCCGTGGAAAACAGTTGTGACACGAACTAATTTAAAAGCCCTGTCATGCTGAGACTGATACGAAAGAAATGGTTTACGTTGTTAGTGATAATGAATGTGAGAAGTGAGAGCCTGTTTAAATATGCATGGTTTTTGTCGACTAGGGGACATGAAACCTCCTTAATTGCTTCATTTCAAGAAGGAGGGACGTGAAAAGAACACACGCCGCTAAAGTGGGTCCCACTCTACTGCCTCAAGTGCCAGGGTATAAGGAGAGGGGACTCCAAATTCATAAGACTTTCAAATGATTTATATGGAACAATATTCATGAAAAGCCTCATAATACCCGCAGCCCTTACCGTAACTATCCCCTCATTCGTATACCATCTACCGTGCGATAGTTCTGATATGGGGCTCGCGGGTTTCCATTTAGATTGCGCAAGAGGGGGAATCAACGCACGAGGCGTAAATCGATTTTTTAATTGGACGATGATGTCTCACGGGAAAAACCGAAACTCATCCCAGCCGCCCTCTCCACCTCTTCCAAGTAGCATCTGCAACAATTTTTTTACGACTTCAACCCCTTGCATATTGATCATGAATTATTCGGAGCAATCAAAAGCGCAATCTTGGGGCTCCCTGGTCCATTTCAATCCTCGTATGTTTTTCCAGTATGAATTATTTTCAATGTTTTCCCGTATCAATGGGTTTTTATAATCGGATTACCCAGTGATAGGTAGTTCACATGGAGTCGTTCTCAGTCACCCCTCGCAGTGCTTTCAATCCGACTAGTTAGTAGCTCGACTTGTTAGCAGTCAAACCTGGCAAATGTGAGAGCTGTCCATAAAGCAATGATATGGTAACGTTGGCTCAACATTCTATTACATATATTCATTCCCTACATAATTTTTCTGTGACCATTCATTCCGAATTTCTGAGTCATTTAGACAGGGTCTCTTAATAATTTATTATTTATTTTTTCATTTTCCTCCTTTCCAATCAGGACTGCTGTTTTCTGGTATTTTCGTAGGAAGTGGCAACTTTGTCTGGTCGAATGTTTACATCACTGGAATTTCTGTTGAGATGGATCACAGGCAAAAGCAGGACAAGTTTGTGACGACTAGTCCTGTGAATATTTTTTGGAAAAGCGAACTGGTATTGTCATAGTCAGTGATGGGTAGCGTAATTTTTCTGCTTAATTATACGCCCAGATTATACACCCGGCCACTGTTAAATAGAGGGTGCATTTGTCTTGCCTTCCTGACAGGCTTTGACTTTCACTTTGATTGACCACTCAACTAAAATGAACACCAACTGAATGATGTTCTACTAAAATCTAGGTCTTCAGAGAGATGGTAGAACTATGGGAGTAAAACATCCCTGTTCCTAGAGATTTAAAAAAAAAAAAAAAAAAAAAAAAAAAGCTTGAGTTGTTTAACGCACAATTTGCTGAAGGTGAAATTTTGCTCCTTTTTGTTAATTACGTGATGTTATTTCGTTCAAGATATTGTGGAAGTCGGCCATGAAAGAGGTGTTATGAAGCCAAACAATTTATTTAGTTGCGGGTGTGTCGGTTCAGTATAATAACGTTTAGTAGGCTTCGTCTTGCGTGGGTACCTACTTAGTTATCAAACACGAGGAGACAATTTTTAAATTAAATAGAGAAAGAACTCTGTGTCATGCCTTTTTCCGAGTATATACTGCATTTGAAAGACGTTTAGTGCCGTAGAAAGATATTTACTGAACCGTACTCGATCCTAGCATATTCTCACACATTCTCATTACCTCGAACTAATCAATCAGTCAATATCTATTTACCGGTCCGTCATCGTAACTGAAAACATATTTTTCCCGTCTTGCCCCCACTCTTGAATGACAAGAGATGGACGCTTCGAATTAAAAAGGGGCAAAGACTCTCCCAAGAGTTACAATACCACCCCAAACTCTACAAGGTTATTCATTCTTCTCGTTGATTCCTTCACAAAAGACTCACTACTTCAGGTCTACTCCTCCTAAACCCTTCTGTATAAATTTCGAATCGTTCCCTCTTTATACTGAAAAGAGTTTACAAAAAAGAATCTTAATGGAATGAAAAGATATTTTTTCTCGACTTCCATCGTCTTTTGGAGCGGTTAATCGGCTTTGAGCGATCTCTTTGGACCGAGTGTATAGTCCGTTAGGATCAGAGCAGGGAAATATTCTTGATATTCTTCATCTTGGTTTTTGTTCTCGAAATCGTTTGTTCACGGTTTGACGGTTTAGAAGGTGTTAGAGCAGCTCAATGTAAGTATTCCTAGGGGTCAAAGCCATTTTGATTTTTTCCTTCTTCATGGCTCCAATCTTTGTTCGCATCTACTCGCGCGCCTTCCGAAATATGTGAACGTGATCAAAATTATTTCGATGCGTAAATACATTTTCAAGGGGAAAAATTGATGCAAATTGTGACAATATTATGCAGTGTGACGAAATACCTATAACGCGTAATCGCGTTTCGTCCTCATACTCCGTAATACGATTTCGAGGGAGAGAATCATTCAAAAAAGTCGCTCAAAATGTAGCGTGACGCTTTCGTTGATATGCCTTTTTTTCACATAAAAACTTATCCGCCATATGATAAATTTAATTTTTCTCCCGTGTATATCTATTAAACAGATCTCCTACATAGATTGTGACTACTGTATAGGGGCTGTCAGTTTGAAAATCACGACTCAACTCTCAGGAAAGAATAAGTGAATCGCGTGCGGGCGTATCACATGCATAGGTGTATTATTGCTTTCCGTCGTATATCAGCTCATTTTAATGTCCGGGGTGAGAAGAGTTGATCGTGTGGCAACATTTAAGTACTTAGTTGTGAAATCAGCTAACTCCAACATCATGTGTCTATCTCATAATGGAAAACCCTAATATTTGACAGTTTTGAGCCTTATTAAAAATGTTTTGTTAGCCCCCCAGCGCCATTGAGGAGTTCATTAACCAGTTCGGTACTAACAGAAAGTAGATCGTACCTATCTTAAACCAGAGTACCTTTATTTTTCACGAGTGGGCGTAAATATGCTAAACACGAGCTGTTCTAGTCGTTTAGGTGTCAGTCTCCTCTATTCATACTTATAACTGAAGTAAATTGAAATTTCAATTCGTAATTTTCAAATTGCTTGAAATTTACGTGATGATCCCTTCTTAATGCATGCTACGTTATCTGCCCCCCATATCTTCTTCACAGAACGGACTATCACAGAGTTGTCCTCCAATTTTCCTACACTCGGCCTGTTCCACCATATAAGACCTAACTAAACACATTTCTAGTATCTCATCTGCCATTTAAGTATATTACTATAATTAAGAATTCTTCTCTCATACTTTTCGAAATATTGGTCCCTCCACTTCCAATAGAAACGGACTAGTTGGTGCCCTCTTGTTTGAAAAATGTTGACTAAGCCTTATGTCTGTTTATCTCCTCTTGCCCCATGCCCTGGATCAGAATATTCTGTCGAAAGGGATTATTCAAATAGGGCATCTTTTATTTGTGAGGACGCCGATAGCTTAGTCAAACACAGCTGCGCCTGTCGGTTGGAATCGCTTCGAAAAATCCCTTACAACTACTACCAGCATCCGTCAACATCGACCAAATCGTCCAACTCAGCATGCACTTCTGGGAGGATACAAATCACTTCAACATTATAGATCACGTCTATTTCACCTGAACATTTTTTGTAAAACAAGGTGTCATCAGCTGTTATAAGTTCTATGCACACAGTTCCAAGTTCACAGTTGCAATTTCCATCATGACCATTTATTGAGGCGGATTTACCCTTAAATATTTCAAAATACTCAAATTATTATAATTTTTTTTTTTTTGTAAAAATTATATATAGTGTTTTACTTGAAAAGTAGTTTTTGGCGTTCACGTCACGAATGAGTACATAGGCGACTTTTTGTGTTGCTACAAGAAAAGGAATTCAATTAGTACCAATTCAATTCATTAGTACCATTCAATAAGTTACTGATGTCAACTATGTCCTAATAACGATCTTCCGGTGTTTGAGAATGCTCAAACGTACCACGAGTGGTGTAGACTGGCATGCTTGATTTGCCGAACTCCTCCAGGTGTGAGTAATTGAAACGTTATAAACTAATACTGATTCCGTGTGTTTATAGACTGCAGGACTGAAACCGTGGTTACTGCTGCATGTAACGATTAAGCTAATCAAAAGCGATTCAGTAGTTGTCCGTGTTGAGTCTTCTGAGTACTTGTGTTTTTCGGATCATCTGAGCAATTTCTTCATATTCCTGAAATCAATGCATCGGACCCTATCAACTCATTTCTACTTCGACCGGGGTGCTCACCCTTCCGGTCAAAATTAATTATCGAGGCCCTTCAACCAATAACTCCATTAGTAATCCGCTTCAGGCCGAGCCTAGTTCTACCCCACGACGGTCGATGGCATTCAGAACGGAAGGGGCCCTAGATGACATAAATGCCGGAGAAGCGTTTAGCGAATTTCATAATGAATCATTTATAATGAAACGGACCTGGTCTTCCTTGGCTCATCCCGTGGCAGTCCGAACACATAATTCAGGGATTTGAAATTAGTTTCTGGAGTAGGAGGTTGGAGATAGAAAGGCAAGTTGTATAGGGTGGCTGTTGGGGGAAGTTTGAAGGGAATGAAACCGAGCTCCCCATGATTGTTCCCAAACTCAATTTATATAATACAATGAAGGCAATTATTTTTCTCTGTTGGCCGAGAGGGGGAGGAAGGTAGTCTTTGTCGACGGGGTGCGGTAAATTGGTTGGGGTTTTAATTCCTGCCTCCTCTCTCCTACTTCACTACCCCTCCACTCCTTTGCTTAGTTTAACCCCTCTCTTCATCTACCCCGTGTCGCGGTTTTTTAAAAAATTACTAGCAGTGACGAAGGGGTCGACAGAGGACAACACAAATAGAATTTGTAACGACCCCTTCCCAATCTTTTTTGACGTCGCGGCGCCTTCAAAACGGTGTTTCCCGTGCAGCGTGTTCTTCCCAATTCTGTATGATTAAATTGGACGTTTGCGAGCTATGAGGAAAGTAGGTTTGAAACTGGATGGGGCTGCCATAGTACTAGGGCTCAAACAGTTTTTTTGTCCCTTTCTTCAATGCTCCCCTGAACGTCCGCATTGATTTGCATTTGAATCAGTGTCCGTTGACCTTGTCCGTAAAATAAAAAATAATTTCAAATCTGAATTTTCATGGTGACGGAGCCGCAGATGGCATCTTCTGGATACTCCTATAGCTTTCATATACTCTATAGATTCATGATGTTTGTCATCCACGTTGATGCCTTTGGAGTTATCCGATGAATTGCCGGTTACACACCTACCCACGTATGAGTTCTCATTTCATGGTGAAAACCGAAGGTATTCGATAGCAGTGGAAAGTAGAGTCTTTGCTGAAATGAACAGTAATGCGGCTTGGAGACCGAACTAGACGTCATCCGTAATTGCTCAGGAGGACAAAAACCCCTGCTACACAACACAAACACAACTATAAGAGAGTGCAACGTGACGTGAACTGAATAGGAACCGTAACAGGCTCGATGCTTGTTGTACCGTCCGAGGGGGAGAAGAAACACGAGGGAGATGCGGTGCTTTGGGATCTCATCGTTCCATTAAGAGCTAAATCACAACCTAATCTACAGGTTCTAACGGGCTCGATCCCTTCGAAGGAAAATCTAATTTACGGGCTACTAGAGCAGAACTGATCCATCCATCTTGTCACTATTACACGTGGAGAACTGCAGGTCTTTTAACATCAGTTTAAATTCTATAATCGGTACTTTACCTCGCTGGGCCACCACACGTCGGTGGAGGCAAATTAATTAGTTGACGGTACCATCCTGATTCATTGTTCATGCAACGTTTTTTTTTTAATTAATCGATATCCTCTACCGGTCCTCTCAGATCGGATGCGTTATTCCTTCTCTTTATCACACAGTCATAAGTGCGTTCCTCGATTTAACACCCTTTCGTTAAATTATTGTGACTGCAGCTATTTGAAAGGTCTAACTATGCCCAGGAAAGCGACAAAGAAAGTTTCCAGAGCTCTAAAATGGACCCGGGCTTGGATTTTAATCCCAGACGGGTAATTGATGCCGAGGGATTGCTAATGACGCCATTCCCTTTGTAGCTGGAGTTTATTTGGAAAAGGAGATGATTTATTCAATTCGGCCAAATAGGTGACTGGGGACGGGAGGAGTCGAGCGCGAAGTGGAAAGAGAAGACGATTTTAATTGAAATCGTTTGGGAGAAACTCGTTAATTATTCAAAGGGCTCCTGGAGTGCATTACAGAAAAGCTATTTCCTGGCCGAGGGCTTGTGCTGAGGGGATGTCTTAGCCCCCTCTTCATTAGAGCAATAAAGCAGGGAATTCACGGTTGTGGTTCTGTTCTCCTCAGTCATGCCTCCATATGCTCCGGTCAGTCCTGTCTTTGGTATTACTTCACGGTACACGATTGTGAGAATTGCACATCCTACTTACGTACCCTGTGCTCTCAGACGTCTACTGCGGTATGGTTTGAAGCTCCATCGGTTTGGAGGTTTCTTCGTCTGAACCCTCACCCAATCGATGACTCCCTTCATAATGTATCGTGCAACTGTTTTTAACATTCTCAACCCGTATGATGATCTATTCTGTATAATACGGGTATTATGCAAGCAGGTGCCTCTGGTTCATTCTCGCGTCGGAAACTGGCGACAATTCAAATAGGAGACCGGGGTCGTTGACTACTGATGGCCTGGAATTATAAGTGACGGAACTGAACAATAAAAAACTTATGAATATTGTATAGAGAAGCTTTTTCCAGTGGGAGAAGAGGAAGTGGCACGATTTTGAGGAACTGCCCCACCAGGCTCAAATTTTGTTGACGTCGAGTTTCAAGCGTCGCCAAGATGTTGGATCATATCAGCTCGATGACGTAACGTCTACTTGAGTCTTGCCTCCTGACAGTAGCCAAACCACTAAGGGAAGGAAAAGGTGTGTTTGCCTGGTCCCTGGGTTAGGAAAGCCTTCAGTAGGACGGAACCAAGATGGAGCGGGTGGTCGCAAGGTGAAGGGGAAAGTCTATCAAAAAGGGATCTCCACCCCCAACCCCATCCATCCAGTAGAGATGGGTAAAAGTGGAGGAAGAAGGACGAAGCAATTTCAGGTTGAAAATTGAAAATGGATCGCGGATGTAGATAGGGAACCTTCCCCTTCTCGGACATTATGGCTGAGGGTAACTTTAACTTCTTATAACCGTTTTGATTTATTTTATTCCGCAACTTCCAACCCTCCATTCCTTCCTTATGCCTTTTCCATTTATAAGACATTCTCTCTCCGCTTTCTCGATCTTTCCTAATATTAGTTTTATAAACAATGTTCCCACTTAAATACCTATATCGTTCCGTTGAATCTATTTACTCATTCTTATGCTATACAAATCCTCGTTCCATCCATTTTCTTTTCAGTACAACAGGAAAGAGGAACCTCATTTTCTCCACTTGACTTCCCTTGTATTTCTTAACCCAAACTACTTTTCTTGTACGTGAGTTGAATGTTTTCTATTTATTTCCTTGGTCGAATTTCGGATCTTTCTTGTATCAATCTTATTTATGTATGCCCTTTTCCAATTACGAGATAGACTCTATCTCTCATGTACGTTTTCCTTTTGACGTACGGAAACCAAAACTGTAAGTCCCGATTGCATCACTCGATCTTCTTGGGCAAATGGAGGCTTCTGTCTTTCAAGAGATCAGTGATTTTTTTTGCCTAGTTGTAACCCATCTATTTCAAGTAAGAAAGGAGATACCTCAATATGGTCAATGCGGAGAAACAATATCGGTGGAGTTATTCCCCGCTAATGGAAGTATAGCCATCGACTTGGATGGAAATAAGTAAGCGTGTGTAATTGGTTTAATATTGTGTTACAACCAAAGACGTATTTTTGGAAGTGTACAGACAACTTTTCTTTTCGTTTATTATTTTACCGGAATATACCTTGAACCTATGTACATTCAGCTCGAACATTTTTTTTTTTCACCAAACGCTTACCATTTTTGTTTTTTATATTTCGTTTATACATTTGTATAATATACAATATACATATTATGTATAATCTATTATTAGTTAATTATTGGAATAAACGTTATAACTTTTTTAAAAATTATTTTTCTTACTGGTATGAAACACCATAGTATTCGTATCGACTAAAAACCTCTTCTCCTCCCGAAGTTCTACTTTTTACTGCGTTTGGGTTCTATCCGTGCATAAGTCATTTTCAGCCCAATCGTCTTAAAAAAAGAAAAAAGTCATGGGGGCGAATATATTGACTCCCATCGCACTGAGTAAGGGTAAGGGAGTGAAGGAGATATTGTGTATTTTATTTGGGCGACCAACAACTGGAGGTTGTTGACACTGAAGAAACCTACATCCGTCACGTTTACCTCTCCGTACGGCGGTGATGTTCCAGATCTCTCCCCTGTGACTCATTTTTAGAATGGTTTTAAACGACTTGGAGCAATTAATAAACGAACGAGGGGAAAAACTCGAAAGAATTAATTGGAAGAATTTTTTCTCGTCTGTTTGTATCCCCCAGCTGTCCTAATTAAATGGTTTAGAAGTTGAACAGATGCGCTCATGTTGGGAGGATGTTTAGGTTTACGGGAATACTAATGGTGGGAAGGGTAGGTGAGGAAAGAAAAAAGCTTCGTTATGGATGGGTCGCCTAGAATGAAAACCTTCTGTATGGCGCGAGGGAGTGTTGGGGAATGACGAAGAGGAATAAGGCGGGAAAGCGAGGTGAAGAGGGGATGATCATTAAAACTTGAACAAACAAGGCTTTTGGTTAACCCTCCCGGGAGTGGAGCCTCCCCGGTTAAGGCCTCCTCTTTAAAATAATCGCGATCCACGGTTAGGACGGACGGGGGTAAACCGAGGGAAAGGTTTAAGGTGGGAGGTTTCGAGGCGAGATTTACCCCCTCCCTTTTCCCTGCAGGCCCTTAACCGAAGGGACAACTGAACCAATTTGCCGAGCCTTTTCTCTTTCACGCAGAAAGTGATGAAGGCGGTGAGGGGGCTGGGCGTCATCATCTCGCAAATTATACGGACTTTTTTGTCGTCACCAATAGTTGGAAAAGGATTTCTCTTCTTTTTCAAAATTCTCCTCTTTAGAAAGAATTTTCGTTTTTAATTGAAGCTTCATAATTGTACAAAACAACCCTCCGTTCCCAGAAGACTCTCCCGTGCTATAGCAATCTTCTTCGTAAATCAATGTTCAATAATGGCAAAACTTTTCTTTCAAACTTCACCGTTAATGATCATCTTCCGGAAGAAAAGTGCCCAGTTCAAAACGTCTTCAACCGCCAGAAATCTTTAGTTTGTCCTCTAACGGCAGGTAGGTGAGCGTGCTGTTCCCGTTGTTTGTATTCTCATTTCTGTGGATTTATTCAGAAAATTACATAACCTGCAAATGAATAATGATGGATTCCTTCGTATGTACCTATTGAGTTTAATTTTTTTTAAATAAATCAGTTGTGCATTACTTCAACCATCACAAATTAATAATTAAAATATGAAAATCATTCTTGAAAAAATGCATTAAATTTTCCCGAACCGCGAGTTTCTTTCCGTTCTATTTCTGGTAGGGCTGTATTCGCCTATCTCAGATCAGTGTTGATACCATTTATACCGGCTCTTACGAATTAACAATCTTATATTATGTTGTAGAGTACTTGAAGTATCAATATGTCCATCAAGTGGGAAGAGTATTTTCTAAGGTGCTGGTAATTTGATCGATTACTTTATTAATGTTGTTCAATCCGTTATTGTTTATTTGCCACTTGAAGGTAGAGTTGGCTTCATTTTAGTATCTTTTGTCGAATTGAGTTTCAAATAATACGATACGGATGATAAATGAGCTGATTGATTCATTATGGAATGAACTCTCGCCAATGGTTACTAATACCAGTAGTAATTAATTGGTTCAGACCAAAGACCCCAAAATTTGATTGGGATTATGAGTGGTTGTATTAGAATCATTTCAAGCCCCGAGGCCACAGGATTGATAGATCGACAGAGAAGTGAGCTCTTGTGAACGTATGCTTACAACCAATAGTTGTTAATATATGTAATTTTTGACAAGTTTTTTCTGACTTCTGGTGGGGAGTGGGCTGTGAGCCTAACAGTCTGGAGTTCTCTGATACACCAAAACAAATATCTTGAACCTGAACCGAATTCCCTCATTTTTTCAAAACTCAACATTTCACACTTTATTAATATAAACGTTACAATTTTGTTTCAGGAAGGAACTCACTACAACCGCTAGATGGAGATATAAGCTCACAAGATGACAGATTAATAGGTAAGTGTTCGTGAAAACGGATTCTCAGATATTTCACAGTGTAGAACAGTGATCGTGTAGAGACTGATAATCTACTAGGTGGGGCTTGGGCCATTACAACAAAACAGCGGACTTGATTCAATCGCGAGAGACAAAAGAAAAATCGCCCAGCTCGACCTCATTTTCGACCGAACCGCAATATCAGGTGACGGAGTGGATTAATGGGACGAAAAAGGACCCTGAGTGATTAACGGGGGAGCGGTGTTGGAGGGAGGAGGTGGCCCAAAAGGAGGAAGGTGGGTCCTAAATGAGATAGGTAACCTTTTATCCATCTCATCAAGTAAGTACTTCTCGCCCTTCCCAATCTACAAAGCGCTTCTACTCACTGGGCCCCCATTTCCATTACTCAGACACTCCCTGAGCCTGCCGAGACTCTTCTACAAATCACTATTCAATTACCAGCGGGGTCAATTCCGTAAATAATACCAACCCCTCTCCGGCCATCCTCTTCCTCCGGAGCGCAAGATGGAATTTAATTAATTTTGCTTCTAATACTACTTTTGGTTGGTTATTCCTCGATAATCAACCTATGTTTTCATGATAATGGTCAACCTCTCCGATTCGGCTCAAAATTTTTTTCTGGACGTTTCATGATGTCCTGATCAAAAAAGGTCGATGTCCGTCCGCCGTACGCCGTACGCCGTACGCCGTACCCCGTACGCCGTACGCCGTACGCGTACGCCGTACGCCGTACGCCGTCCATCGTCCGCGCCGTTTTTGGTAGTAGAAAATTTTCTAAAAATCTGAAATTTGGGTCAGGGGTTTGTTCCCAGCCGAGATGGGTCCTCGAAACTTTTCAGCCCGATCGGACCAATTTGGGGGGTAGGTGGGGTCAAAATGTGTTTTTTGAAAAATGGATTTTCGAGTTTTCGGGCGATCTAGGCGAGTAG
>CM033998.1:42352992-42553096 GCA_019603395.1 Cyrtorhinus lividipennis
GGTTGGCACATAAACACAAGTCCCACGATTTTGCCATATTTTTCGGAAGGACATTTTGGAAAAATACATGCACCATCCGCTAGTTGTAAACATTTTCAAGCACGTTAATATAGTGCCTTATATATCGCCAGGTAGGTCCTAGATGGATGGTATCACTTGCTGCTTTGGTGAGAAATAAGAGGACAGAAATTTTTCAGAAATTTTTTGCATCAATATTTTGATATAACCTTCCTCCCCCTAACTAGCCCAGAAACGCACCGAAAATGTGAGTTAGATTCAGCATTGTACTAACAATGCCAGAATCTTCGCCATTTATCTCAGTGACAAATTTTATGAAGATGATGATGATGAGAATACCAAGAATCCACCACACCGAGAGGTTACACACCTATTGTAAAGGGAACCGAGTTATGAAAATCTCTGTCTGACTATGGCTGGCAAGGTGAAACGAATCACTTTCCGTTCGCTGCATCACTTAAGCGACATCAAATTACATGCACCTGCACGTCGACAAGAATGTGTGAAACATCACTGGATAACTCTTCGTTCGCTGTGATCATCGCCACGATAACCTTTTCCTTGGCCTCAACTTCAACAGGATTTCCTCTCTACCGACGCAAATTTCAATTTAATTGGACCAATTAGAGGGTGAGATAACTCGTCGATCCCAAGGCTTCCTCCGGGATCTGGGCTTCTCGAGACACGATTTATGAGAAAAAGGCAACAGCCGACGGAGAGCGAGCCCCCCGCGGATCAGAATGAATGACTCGATTTTCTTCACGCGGCCACGAGCTGATTTCGCATCTTATCAAACAGCAAACATAGACAAATATTTCATGATGCAGCTACAATTATTAGGGAATGTCCTTGCTATGTCAAAATCCGAGATAAAAAAACTAATTGCCTTACTGCCACTCACTTATCCTGACCAGAGAGAATCCGTCGATTTCAGTGGACCTTGTCTAGAGTTTATTCCCCATACTGTAGTATTTGCTCACCAAATACCATTCTCTGGCTGCTCAAAATCCTTCGTCAATCGGCTAATAAAAATGGCGTATTATTTTATGTACCTAGTTGGAATTCGCTTGTCTGAGACAGCGTATTCGGAGAGTCCAAAACTACAAAAATTATAATAAAAAAGAATAAATAAAAAATAAATAAATAAAATACGTTATAATTCAAAATATTGCTCTAGACCTCGATTCGATTTGGCGTCCAAACTTTATTATTTGATTCTAGAGTTCCTATAAGAATAATAAACCAAAACTGAGGAAATTAGTTGAATCACTCGCATGTTGGTACCACAAGCAGGTAGGTATATTTTTTTTGACAGGGGTGATGGGTCGTGGTATCAAGGATGAATCAACTCTGAATCAGAGTTCAAGTCCCGCATCTCGCGCATGTCAATGCTACAGGATTCGAGACGGACGGGAGAGAAGTCCAAGAGAGGGAGGAGGATACCCCGGATCTCGAAGATCAAGCGATCGAGGGATGCCCCAAGCCCTCCTGACATTTGGAGGGCAGGACGGGGCGCCCGCTCTGGCGGAAGACCGTGGGAAACAAAAGATCATGCTAAGCTCTGAGCAAATCCCTTTGCCTTTTTCTTGCGTCACTTTCCATACCCACCCTCGCTCGATCGGTTCCATTCCCGCATAGTTAACTAACGTTCCCGCGCTTGACTCTGAAAACCTTGAAAACCCTCCTGACTATCTCTATCCAAAAAGGCATACGTAAAAACATCCTATACATAATTTGATAACACGGGCCATCTATTCATGAGGGGCATCTATTTTGTAGGAGGGTAGTTATATGTGACAGGTGGAAGGAACGATGTAGACAACATGGAACAGTCGGACGATCCTCGTTTAGTGATAAGGATTCTGTGTAGTCTCGAGTGACTAATAGCTGACTTGAAAGGGATCTTAACCCTGGTGCTCCTTGCAACCTCAAGGCGAGTTTTCGAATCTCCACTTTTCTTGCTCTTTCGATGGTTCTGATTGGTCCGATGCGAGAAAAAACATGTATAATTATTGTGTCCGTCCTGAACATACCATGTCCGTCCATTCATAATTTACCAGTTATGAGTAAATTCGCACTTCCACGGCGTATTTAAGACCCCCAAATTATTAGATCAATTGATATACGAATTCACATCGGGAAAGGAGAAAGGTAAATGGTGCTATTTGAAAATGGATTCGCTTCACTCGTAAATCGGAACTCCGACTGATCGGAACTCTTGTTACCGATCTAGCAGCGTATAATTGCCAGTAATTCGATACGGCTGTGGAATTGCACGGGTTGTGGTTCAGTGACTGCAGGTTCTGAGATCCGAATCTCTTTTTACACTTTCGATTCGTTTATCGGACCGTTTTCATCTTGTGGAGTCAGCGAGACAAAATCGGGTGCCTCGGTATTTCAAGTGGGCGCAGTGCTGTGATTTACACGAGATTGAAAACTTAATTAATAAGCTGGCAATTACGCGGCTGACTCGCTCGTGGAGTAAATTTGTTTTTAATTGAATTATCCCCCACGCAAGGCCACCGCTGGCTCCAGTACGTTCGACTTCCTTGAATAAAGAAAGTGGAATTTTCTGATACGTGCTCAGCTCAGCTGCCTGTGAGTTACCTTCATGAATTGTCTATCCACAGAGCCTAAAATCTCATTTAAAGGTTCAAGTATACATATTCTGCTATGTAAATCAGCATCGTCTGGAGCGGGCACATCACAATTGGTGAGAAAACTGCGATAAATCAAAACTGTGCTTCCTCGTGAGGATGTACAACAAACTCCGTCTGTATAGTGTAACATAATTTATTTTCTCCTCTTTCTGTTTGCTTTCGACTACAGAATATAATTTTTTTGTACTTACAGATATAGCTATATTCCGTGTAATCGAAATACAGAATTAAAGAAGGATACTGAATCAATTTCGCTGCTGCATAAATGTATTTGGTGTTGAACCATTTGGAACACATTTGGTGATCATATCTGTCTGTCTGATGTATTGCGCCTTTCTGAGTTCCTATTTCAAATGAGCAGTTCGTAACAAACCCCAATAGAGAGCTCTGTTACCTGAGTAGAAAAGACGATGGTCAAGATAAATAACTACTCCTTCATTTCTACACTTGAATGTCCTCGGACAGCCTTCATAGTTACCCCATATTTATCCGTTGTCATACCCAACTAACAGTCCGCTGGGTTCCTCCAACCTTTCTGCCCGGGGTTCGAAACCGAACCAATCGTAGATATGTATCGGTACTGGTAGGTACCGTGTTTATTGAAGGGTAGCTCATCCGCAGGGGTGATGGGGATACCGTCAGAGTTCGGATCTCTTTTATATTGATTGTAATAGTATCTTTGTGTTAGCTCACTGGAATCATGAAAAGAGGCAGTATTGCTCGACGTTTTCACCGGTTGTTTGGATCAAAGCAATTTCGAAATTTGGTTATTTTCAACTCGTTACCCCTTAAACTGCTAAATAATTATATTCATTGCTGCATTTCGGTGAGAAAAGAGCTTATTTGTGTCGCGCTGACGAACGGAGACACTTTTGTACAGCCTTCGAGATCGCGAGGGTTGATAAAAGCTTTGCGGTGTTGATTGGCGCGTTATTGGAGCTAATCGTTATCGGATTGTGGTATAAAGAGTTGGTAGGGATAGTGGACGAGCGGGGCATCTGGATCGGCGGGCAGAGGCTTCTGGAAGGGGTCAGAGGATGTGCCGGGGTGGGAGCAGTGGGCTCTGCAAGGGATTTTGGGACTTAGAACCTCATTCGCGACCTGGAACCTGACTGCGTACGTGTGCAACGAGACTGTTCAGATCGAATTATTGTCGTACTTTCAAGTTCGATTGGATATTTGATGGATAGTTTGTAGACAGCTAATGAAAATCTGAAATTGGCATCACTGTACACGTAGAAAATTAAAAAAAACCTATTCATTTATTTATTGTGAATTAGTTTCTGTGGTTATTTCCAATATAAAGGCAAATTCGCGCTTGACCAAAAAAGCTTCCAAAATGATAGATGCCCTAATTTCTTGGATTTTTAAATTAATTTCATAACATTATATAGATGTGTGATTTTTTGTGTAAGGACTTATTTAAAAAAAAAAAAAAAAAAAAAAAAAAAACTCGGGTTCAGATTTAATCTAGGTTTATACGAGTATCTCCTATATCTTGTCTCGTCCAAGATTCATGTTAGGTTTTTCATTTCCATGCGTAAAGCCAATCTCTAGGATTCGCCCCACAATTTTTTTCTGGGCGTTTCTAGGTGTCACCAATTTTGTTTGGTAGTAGAAAACTTTCTAAAAATCTGAAATTTCCGACTCTAAGTGGCCCTCTAAACTTTTCAGCCCGATCGGACCAAATTTAGGTGGGGCAGGGGTCAAAATGGGTTTTTTGAGATTTTCGGCGATGTAGGCATGTAGGGTATGATTTTCGACTAAATTGTGGACGCTGAATCCAATGAGACGGGTCCCGGAACGAGGGACGCCACTGGAAGATGTTAAGGGTCAAAATGGGTATCTATCAACCCTTTTTGAAGGTGGGTTTTCGAGATTTCTGGTACTCAGGCGTGTGGGGTCTCATTTTCCACTAATTTTTGGACGCTGAATCGATTTGAATGAGTCTCCACGCTCCTGGTCCGAGGAATAACCAGCCCCTGTTATTTAAAATGGGGGAACTGAAACGATGATATTATCAAAAGAAAGATTCTAAAAAGATCAAAGTGGAAAATCGTTCACATCGTGCACCTTGATTGTGTTGATCTAAGATACGACCCCCTTGTGCCGTAGGACCACATTCTTCAGGTGTTCTATTATTATTATAGGAAATAAATAAATAAAATTGACCTTTTTCCAAATTTGCTTTTCAAGTGTAAATTAATAATGAATGGACACGTTCCAAATCTATACAGACAAGAACGACATCATTCATGTTCCGAATTTAAAAACTTACACATAAACTCCGATTAGGCTCTTGTTGTTGCGCCTTTCTCATTTTCGGTCCGATCGCATCAAATTGTGGCAGAGAATGAAAACAGGTTTGTCCCATTTCGGGAAAATGGGGTGCGATTTTCTTCTGAATTTAGAAGTATGAAACGATTTAGATAGGTCTGCCGATTGCCCTTAGCAGGTATGATTGAAAAGTATTAGTATAAAGGGGTACCTACTTTAGAAATGTTGTTTGTCCGTCATATATTATCTGATAACTCACATTGATACGCCTGATTGAAGATACGCCTCTTCTTGATGGAGGAGATACATTCACGTAGAATATCAGAGTTACTGTGCAATAATTATGAAAGTGCACGGAATTCCTAATCTAACCCT
This sequence comes from Cyrtorhinus lividipennis, assembly GCA_019603395.1. NCBI lineage: Eukaryota > Metazoa > Arthropoda > Insecta > Hemiptera > Miridae > Cyrtorhinus > Cyrtorhinus lividipennis. The sequence continues at coordinate 42,358,323 of CM033998.1, forward strand.
AAAATCCGTTTGTTACAAATTGACATCCATCCGACTCATTCAATCGCTATGAAGCGAAACCGATAATCCTTTCTAGGTAGATAATCCCGACCCAAACCCTTGAAGATGATGTAGATATTCATGGAGGTTCGCTCGAATATGAATCAGAGCCTTCAATTTCGTTCATGTTTTATTAGATTGCAAATTCACTGGCCATTCTTCGGTGACGTGAAAACGAAATTTGCGGTGTAGCGACTGAACTAATCTCCCCCTCGTATTATTACGTGGTAAAGAAGGAGTTATCTTCATATCTGAAGTTATTATGCAGCGTGAGGGTGAACGGTGAACGCTTATAAATGCAGGTGTCAAATAAGATTATCGCGCCATGCGTTGAGTGTGTAATGGGGCTGATACGGTGAGCTTAATGCGTGAAGGAGGCGGAGCGCGGATTACCTTCGGTGTGTCATCACCGTCGCAGGTTCTCAAGCCCAAGTTGAGGAGGATCCTCGCCCAAGCAGAAGAACCTCGAGCAACCAGTTTGTTTACATAAGGAATATTAAAACATGCTGATGAAACCTTTTTCCCAAATAAAAATTCTTTATCGAAGGCCGATTTGTTTTGGCAAGGCAAAGGAGCTTCTCCACCTACTTGGGGCCCAGACAGGACTTGGCCATATTGTGTAAGAGGTGAGGCGGCATAAGCGACTCGTCTTCACTTTTGCGTGACGCAATAACCTTAAACATCGACTCTCCTACCAGTACTAAACGTCTAACGATCGCGCACGCCTCATTATTTGTGCGTTTGAGTCTTCTGGGGTCCTACATTCCCTCTAAGGTTAGAACTGTGGACTTGCTGAAGCAAAAATTTTTCATGAATAACGATGACGTTCCTGATAACCATAATCCAAGAGCCCTGATTCCTTCAATCAGTTATACCTACTCTAGCTCCTTACGGCATCGATGATGGTGAACGTTCCTATGAAGATCCCTTTATTGAAAATGAAGACCTTGAAAGGCTTCTACCGGTTGTCATCCTCCTCTCACCATCATTCATATTTCTAGCACCTTTCACATCCTGCTTCATTTATCCTGTTCGCCCTTTTTGTGATTCTACTTCAGCTCATTTTTACACCAACCGGCTTGTTACTTATTCTTCTAAACAAGGCAGTTCCACGGTGGAAAAACGAATTAATGTGTAAATTTATTATGATTAATGCATCCATCATTGATGCCGGTTACCGGATCTTGGGCGAGGGATGGAAATAGTTGGCTTTCATGCCTTTACGTTGTAATAGACCAACTTACCTGCTTCTTTGTTATCTTGCGAGCCCTTCTGTATGAATGAATACTTGAATGGTTTCATAATTAAATACGGGTTAAGTTGGAGTGCTTCTGTATGAGCATCCCTCATGACTTTATTCAAAAGTCATTTGTATAGTATACCATATATAGCTCCGAGATTCTTCAGAGATAAAAACTGGTGTCATGATCATGAGATTACTGAAGAGGACTTATAACATTTCGGGTAATTAACATTTATTGTTTTCTGGCAGTACCACCAACAAATAATATTTGATAGTGCCCCTGATGACTTCAACCAATATGTAAATTATTGATGTCAAAATTGAACGTAACATTTCATCCATCCGGATGCTGAATATTTTCTACTTCAGTGAATTATCTTATATTTATTCTTGACGTGAAATTGAGACGGAAGACGCCCCGTGAAATGTTACACCTCCATGACCGTCTCAATTGAGTTGTTGTCCGCTTCTTTTTAAAAACGTAATTAGGGGGTACGTGAGTGGAGTGTACTCGAAAGGACCATCGTGCTCTTATTCGTCTGTGTCAACCTCTCGGTGAAGAAGACGAAACTCGAAGAATTCGCAGCGCCGAGCCTCCAGACGATTGCTTTTAATTGCACGAAGACCGCAAGAGACTTCGAGTTATTTAATCTTGCGGCTAAGCTCCAAACGAAGAATTCACCCGCGGAATCTTACTAATTGACCGCGAGCAAAACTCCGCTTGACATTTTTGTTTCCTTTCTCATGGTCTGTGATCGTTTGTGGAAGTTATTCAGGCGTCTTTTAAATGTTCTGCCTGGTCGCTGGCCGTTCCTTCGTTGATCACCGTGGATCATGGAAGAGCGTTTGTCTCCCCTGTCGGACTCGTTTTACGATTTTTTCACTCGCGCTCTATTTGCTCACTCTTGCTCGGACTGATTATACCTACATTTCAAACGCAATCAGCGCTATTCTAAACAGATAAGTCACTAAAGGTCCCATTTTCCTAAAACAACGTTTCATTCGTCATGAAAAAATAGCCTTCTTAGTTCCGCGGAGAGTTATGTTGTAACTCTTTTGGGCATCGATCCACTGTTATGGAATAAAGAGACGGTGATAACCAAAACATGTATGTACACGAGACAACGAAGAGCTTTCGCCATCCGTCGTCTCTGTGGAGGTAGTGATAGGCATTGCAACATAGAAAATAGACGGCCTGCCAAATGGTAAGCCAATAAATGTTTTTTACTATATATTTTTTGATTAGTTAGGATATAAAAATAATGAAAGGCTAAAGATTTTTTAATGCAAGGTTTATTGTTGCAAATAATGATTATTTTATTAATTGAACAACAGTTAGTTCATACATGAAATAGTTGTTTGTTACCGCAACTTCACATTGGAGCTACTACTAGTTAATACGCTCCTTAAATGCTTCAGAAAATGGGAAGTTAATGCTGATCTTGTAAAAGTTAGTATTATGTACGTACGGGTAGGTTTCCGCGGTGCAAAGAAAAGAGCATGCAAATCATAAGGATAATGGCCATGCAACAGTTCTTCTTCCTGAGATCGACTAAGTCTTGGTCTGCCTTCAGGCTTCATAGGCACCGAACACCCTACCGCTCGCCTTATCTTCAGGTCACCCAGTATGGTCGCAAGGTGAATTTATTGGTAGTGCACTAAGTGAATCTGAATATAGATAAATATACTTAAAATGGATATACATCACCCTACACGCTATTCGTCCTCTTAAGCGTTTCTATATTCTTGGGCGTTGTTCGGAAGAAATGAACCCACTTTGAGATTTATAATCAATTCGCTCAAAGGCGTGTACGTTGATTAATGGACGGCAATGTAACTCGCGGAATATTAATGCGTGGTTTGTAAGCATACTGTTTCAACTTGTTCTCTTCATTAGGAATCCCAAGGTAAGGCAATAAAAGCTGTCACAATATTGTACGGCTGATTTCTGGGAGACAATATAATATATTCCTCCTTGACCATAAATTTTAAGTTATACTCATGGTAGTTGGAGTCTTATTCACTGCGTACTCATTTCTCAAAAATAAATTATCATACCTAGCTCTTGATGAATCGCATTAATAAGAGATTCATTTATTTCTTAAAGTTCCTACTTCAACTCACTAAAGCAGCGAATGAATATCCAGATTAGGTAACCCAACTAAATTTCCTCACCAATTTCAATAGGCCCCACCTAATCTCAATGATTTTGCAACAACTTGAATTGTTGTTTTATCGACCAAACATTTAAATTAAATTACTTGTTACAGGATGACACTGTTGGGAAGCGATGGGTCGGCGGCAGGGAAATGAGCGATGAAGATCTCCATCCAGCAACAAGAGAGGTGAGTTTCCACTTATTTTGTGTAGAACATCGCGGAACTCTCAAAACTGAAGAGAAACCTCCTGTAAAAACTCTTACCCCGGCCAATGTGAAAGGGTGCAATTTATGGGACGGGTTCGCGAGGATGGACTTGTCCGTTTACCTCAAAAAGTCTATTTCGCGGGAAGACGATCGCTTTAAAGAGAGGTGGGCTATTTGCTCAGGGGAATTTTTCGATTTACAGGGCGGCCACTTTCTGCTTTGATTTTCAATTAGCTCTCGTAGCTCGTGATATTTTCGCCATCAATATTTTGTTCTTCGCTGATTACCAATTGTAAAGGTTACAAATTCCTGAAGGTGTCTCCTGAACGCTCTCAGTGAATCGCCCGGCACCATGAATGCCTATTCCCAATGTAAGACTTGTCCTGCATAACCAATCTAGAGCCCTTTAATATTCGGATATAATTACCAAAGTAAGAGCTCATATCGAGGGACCATGAAACTCACCTTTGAAGGAAACTGAGTTCCACAGTGGTCATTGGTTGTTTTGATTGTACCCTCCCACGGCTTTGTGATTGGATGTGAGATTGAAAATGCATTCACCTTGGAGGGAAAACCAAGGTTGCCGCGTTCTGAGTCCTTCTGAAGCCGCAGATCCGGCTTCGCATTCGCATGAGACCCGCCTTATGAAAATCAATCAGAGCTCATCTTCAAGGTTATCCGGGTCGCACGGCGAGTACACACTTAGCGGTGACCGTGTCGAAGAGAGGCAGGTGGCATCATTTTGCTGGACACCTCATTAATTGGAGGCTCGCGAGTTTTAAATCTTCATAAAAACGGACGAGAATGAAAGAGGAAAAAAATGAAAAGAAGCCGAGGAAAAGAGAGGAACCTGGAGAACGGGAAGGTTAAAAATATGTGTCATTATACCGTGGCAGACGATACAGCTTGGAACTTGAGGGACATCCGTGAATGCTAATGCGAAAGAAGACCGGAGTTAGCGAGCAAGGTCAGTCGGTGGGAAAGCTCAGGATGGACCCAGTGGCCGAAATATTTTGGAATCTCGCCAACTAAAACGAAGATGACACTGGGGCACGGTGAGTGGAAAAGTCAGTTTCGTCTGCTTCTAATAATTTCTACAGATTTGACCTGGAGATTCTATTCGAATGCTAGTGATAGGAATGGGAGCCGTTCCACTTTATCGCCAAGTTTTGAATACCACCCCAGCACAGTTTCGGCTCTCACCGATCTTTAGCTGGTCCGGCGCTTGGAGCTATAATTTCATGTGTCGTTAGGGAGCAAAAAGGGAGCCTCTCAAAACTTGAAAAAAAAACCCATCTGGAAACTACAAATTCTACAAGGTTTATAATCACACAATCTGAATAATGTAGATGTTCCATTGGCATCCCTGCTATGGAAAGTAGAACATGAAAACGAAGAACTTTTACACTATCGTTCATCTTCTCAAAAAAACTTCGATTCAGCCAGCTACGTCCATAATACAATGTCCACAACTATTCCGGTCAGCAGAGCCAAATCATTGAAGCTCGCAGCCAACATCAAGTAACGGACTATAACGCCACCTTGTAATCGCAATCGCTTTGCTGCTTTCTTGCCTGGATTCTGCTGCTGCAGTCAGTGGTAATGCTTAATTGCTGGGCATCACCTCAACCATTCACCGTGCTTCAAAACAAATATAAGCTCAGTCGCTTTCAATTAAAAACTGACTTTAAACGGCATCACAAGAACATGGAGTTCTCTGAAACGGCGCATGTCATGGGTTTTAATCAAGGCGTCCATTTTCTTCTCTTATCCCTTTCTTACAAGAAATCGCACCCGAGGTCCCTTATTCGGTTCTGTCGGCATTCTTGTCATTAATGTTGGGGGTCTCCTTTTCAGAAAAAGGTAGGTTTTGCTGGAGTCGTGCGTAATCTTTACCTTTCTCCTCATATCCCAGTCCTTACCGTGAGCCGTTGCCGCTTATTTCCTAAGCAACAAACGGAATAAACTCGCCGATCTGACGGAAGAGGGGCTGGAGGGAGGAGATCGGGTGATTATCCTGCCGGGTATAATTACTGCTCAGAGTAAGAAAAACCCTTTTGCGGGGAACGGGGTATCAGGCTTTTATCAAAATTCCGGGAACGTTACGCGTGTACTGAGTCTATCCCCGGCGGTTTGACCGGCAATTAGCTGGTGGTTTCGTATCCGAGAAAACCTGGTGACACCTTGTTAGCTTTTTACTTGGAAATCGATAGCGTTAATCACTTCGCGTCATCAATAGTTTTTTATCCGATAAATCCCTTCGTTGGAAAGCGCCTTGTCGGATTACCTCTGGTGTGAATCACCTTTGATCCTTTCTCGGCAAGTCATGTTTCTTGTATAGGTATCTACTAAGAGATTGTAGTGGAATATTGCAATTGATGATTTATTCAGATATATACCTACCTATTCTTTTCTAGGAAATTTCTATTCTCAGGAAACCCTCTCTGAATAGGCAAGAAAATTTTTTCGCTAGGTGTGAAAGGCTGAATGCCTCTACTTTTTTGGGTTATTTCTTCTTTCGGAGTGGCTAGGAATTTCCTATTTCAAGGTGCAAACGAAATTGACAATAGTCCCTCGAGCTATAGGTGAGTTTTTGCCTTCATAATATTCACTCCTTGATCAATGTCCTTCAGACGATCCCCGAAAAAATCCCCTTGACGCAGATACCTCGAGGGAACTGAGTTATTCCATCGATTATATTTGTAAATGACCTATGGTAGCTATCGGTTTTTTCTCCTAATTTGTAGCTCTGTCTTGGGTCCGATTTAAGCTGCATTCTTCGGATTTTCGCTCGGTCTCATTTACGAATACCTTTTATGCGCGTATCCCTCCAATTTTCTGACCACACCTGAAATTATGTATCACCTAAAAACGTTTTCTCGCATTTTTGGCTTCGGATCTTATTCAGGCAGTTGAAATGTGTATGCTACCTACTTATTTTCTCACATAACACGATTCACAGTTTACGATAGACAGTTCCGGGTAGTTATACTCTGGTATTTCGGTTTTACTCGTTTCATTGTCGTGTATCGACCTAATAGATGCGTTTGAATGACAATTCAAAGGATGGTAAAAAATTGGTGTTCCAAATCTGATCATTACCGTAGATTTCTCAGCAATATTATCACTTAAAATGTGGATTACCTGTCTCATTCACTCGGTTTTGCCAGACCACAAAATGGCAAGTGCATTATTGAGAGAAAATCCAATGTTAGTCGTCCAACGTTTAGTTGTAAATTGGCACAACCCCTTTTTATTTAAATACTTAAATTTTAGACTTGAAACTTAGTCAACGTTCCTAGTTAGGAATACATCAGCCAAATCGCTAGTTATATGCTTCAACATCGGTAACACTTTTCTGAATGTTGATCAAATGTCAAGAGTGATGGAGTGTGGGGAAACTGTTAGAGCTCGTCAAAACAAACGCAGAACCCCACAGCAAGCTATCGCATACGTGGGGCTGTTTATCTTAGTTGCACTTATTCTATTTACAGTCATGGAGAGGGAGTGTTGCGTGAGTGTCCACCATTTGTCAAAGGCCAATCCCATTGATTTCTCGTGCTCTTTCGCCTCCCGTCGACTTACTCCTGCGGTTTTACCATATGCTCACTGGTTCCCAGGCACTTCCCACTCTTCAAGAGTCGATCGCCAGCCTTTCTATCGACCTGTAATTGAAACATTCTTTTTTCCACCTTTCCTTCGTCCCAAAACCAAGTTGAAGTTGTCCCGATAAACATCTCCGTCGATTTAGGTCTGTTACTAACTGCCTGTTGCCCCCACGCTCATCGGCGGCTTTAATTACCAATCCGCCATTTTGTAAGGCTGCTGTGTTCGTATCGTGTAATCTTGATGACGCTTCGTGGACGTAACAGGTCGCCTTTAAAAGGTGACGTCGTATACTCGAACCCTAGGATTTGAATTTAATCTTCGTAGGTTAATTGATCCTTCTTTGGTCAACCCCTGCAAGTATGCTGTGTTCAACGCGGATTTGGTTAATTGTTTAACCGTTTAACCATCTCTTTAAAGAATTTGGGTGAAATGCGCTTCAGGCGACTTGGTATGGTAGGCAAATTTTACAGGTTGGCAATACTTATGAATATTTACATTTATTGACATTAATCAATGCCCCTATTTTCGATCGATGAAATCCCGCATCAAATTATGATAATAAGTACCACGTACCGTCCATTTCAAAGTCATTCTTGACTGGTTGTAAATAGTATATGAAAATTATGGAAAAATTATATCTTATCTTACATGCACATTTCTTCTACGTATTGTATGACTGAATAGCCCGACTGAGAAATTATCTGACGCCCTATCCGGGCCATAGCCGACTGATAAGTTTAAAATAGTGACACTCGTCACTTTGCGATGTCTCAATGATTCATTTGGGGCTGATCGATCTGAGGATGACTTATCTCATCAGTCACAGGAGTCAAAAGCCCCGCCCAGGCGTGGAAGCCCAGTCGTCGCCATCAATCACGGAACATAAAAAGATTCGTCAACCTTCCTCGTACAACTTGCAAGGCTGGTTCTAATTCTACCTGTAGCGACCCACCTCGATCCCTTCCCACGTCCATCACGCACCTAACTCAGTCGAAACATAGCGGCGAAAGATTGGCTGTCAGCTGAATGAATAATGAGGATAAGATTGGGTGGATCGTAAATAGTTACCCACGAATAAGTACAATGAAGTGCTCTGTAACTAAGTCTAATCATTATGTAGGTTGAGATGTTGATTGCCGTTTTATTATTGTGCTTAGTTAATAGAAACCAAGTTAAAAAAGCTTCCTGAGTTTCAAGACTTCATTTAAAAAATCAGCCCATCAACGAGCGTCGTTAAAATCCTGAGTGGTACAATTTTTATCAAGCACCAAGGTCGTTCCCTTGAGACTTCCTTGTAGGGATCTGTCCTTACCGTGTGATGGATCCATCCCTCTGAAATGTCTACATCTCATTACGCCCAACTAGAAAAAGGCGAACCAGGGCGCGGACGTAGCAGGTGGAGACAATCAAGCGGTCCGCAGCCTTCAGAGTAGAAATTAGCAATAAGTCTTTCTTGTCAGCCTGTGAGAACCCGAAGATATTCAATGACAAGGTCCTGTAATGACCACCGTGAATAGAATTCAATGATATTACATAATGTCTCTCCTATGCGAACGAAATGAATTAATAAATGAGGCGTTCAAAATTGAATGTGGTTAAAGCCGTGAAGTATTGTTACAAAAAGCGGATATGCTTATGAGGTTTGGTTGATATCGGCTGGATTTGCTTCATTATGGCCGGGAGCTCCGTGGGCGTGTTTGTGTGCAAATTGATTCATTGATGCGTCCAACTGAGACGTTTTTGAGTTCTCAAGATGGGAGATGAAAAGTATTATCCTCCTTTGCCAATTCTTCACCCGTTTTTTTCTTCAACTTTCAATTATCGTCTATGAAAAATACAAACAATGCCCTCTTAACATACATCATGCATCCTATGGCCCAACGTCTCGACTCAGGCTGTCCTTTAGAACTTCGTATCTTTCCAGTTGAGTTTGTCGATTTAAGAATTTATTACGATTTTGTCTACACAATTGCAGATACACTCATCAATTATGATTAAGTCGCAATACTACCTTCTCGATTTACGACAAGGCTCAAGTTAGGTGTTTTACACAAAGTGCATCTCCTCATACCTTTTCCAGCCTTCTTAAAATAGCAACCTCCGCGTCAACCAAGAAATGTTGAATCTTTTCCCAATGGAGATATAAATAATTAATGTTCCGTGGAAAAATGGGATTCGTGAGGGAGAAACCCACTCTCAAACAGCTCACATAGCTCACCTGTAGATACCAATTTAAAGAGGCACCGTTTCACTTTGCGTGTTAGCGTCCGAGATGAGCAGTATTCCGCGGGGGGATATAACCATTCGGTGTTATATGGGTCACGCACGATAAATCTAAGGAAGTTGAGAGTAGAGGTGAACGGGTGAATAAAATAGACCGAGTAGTCATTTCCTAAGGTGAGTTACTACATTGTTGAAGTCCCATCAGGTGCACGCAGGCTTCCGTCGCTGCTCCCGCGTTCGTGAAGCAATGCAACTTACCTTCCCGCTATAGAAATCGTGTGTTTCGCCCTTGGAACCCGTAAACCCACTATCCACGATCTCGGAAGAGGCTTTGTTGTCTGCGAATTTCAATAGATACATCAATTTAGTGTAGATGTATGTACCTACATTCAGCCGGATCCACACGAGAGTTGAAGGTAGTAGCTCTCACATCACTCCACAACCCTAAACAAATAGGTAAAATTGTAGTCCCAGGGGATGGGACATGGAAAAGTTCATCACCGTAGCAGTTGATATGTATCCAGCTGGACATGCCTGCATAAGCAAAGGCATTGATGACTCATGCTAACTCGATCGTGGTATCTTTCCCGCCCCTCGGACTCATTTGTCAGAAGAATGAACCCTACTTATCACAATCGAGTACAGTCAATGTAAAGATTCAATTATTTATCAACCTTCCTTGATGAAGAAATGTCCAACCCAGGAGTCGTTGCATTAGTGGATCCCATACACTGAGTAGCCGATTAAGATGGGTTTTGGATCTAATTCAATTAACATTTGAAAAAAGTGGAATAGTCATTGATGTCCTATGATAGGTCCTGGATAGGGGCTTTTGGTTGGTTATTCCTTGAATAATCAACCTATGTTTTCATGCAAATGGTCAACCTCTCCGATTCGGCTCAAAATTTTTTTCTGGACGTTTTATGGTGTCTAGATCAAAAAAGGTCAATGTCCGTCCGCCGTCCGCCGTACGCCGTCCGCCGTCCGCCGTCCACGCTGTTTTTGGTAGTAGAAAATTTTCTAAAAATCTGAAATTTGGGTCAGGGGTCTGTTCCCGGCCTAGGACGGTCCTCCAAGCTTTTCAGCCCAATCGGACCAAATTTGGGCGGGGTAGAGGTCAAAATGTGTTTTTTGAAAAATGGATTTTCGAGATTTTGGGCGATCTAGGCGAGTGGGGTATCATTTTCCACTAAATTTTGGACGCTGAATCAAATGAAATGGGTCCCAGAACGATCGGCGCCCTCTGGAAGAAGTTATGGGTCAAATTGGGTATATATTACCCATTTTGAATATGTGTTTTTGAGATTTCTGGAACCTGGGCGTGTGGGGTATCATTTTCCGCAAAATCTTGGAAGCTGAATCCAATGAAGTGGGTCTCAGGACGATTGGCACCCACTGGAAGAAGTAATGGGTCAAATTGTGTATATATTACTCATTTTAAATATGTGTTTTCGAGATTTCTGGAACCTGGGCGTGTGGGGTATCATTTTCCACTAAATTTTGGATCCGGAATCGATTGGAATGGGTCTGGGACCCGCCGCACCCACTTTTTTCCCCATTTCCCCCATGTTGAAGAGTCTCCATGCGCCTGGTCCAAAGAATAACCAACCCCTGTGTAAGAATTTGCAGCGTTTCTAGTACTAACGTACAAATATTGAGTAGGTCTATTTTCGGGGTGTGTCGTAGTTCCCTGATCTCTAGGCACACCTTTAGCCATCTAATATCTGCTTGGAATGTCTCAACAACGTAGGATTGAAACGGCCACGAATGATTCAAAAAAGTGCCGTCCAAGGGCCAATCGGGCAGAGAAAATCACGGCTCGAAACGGAGGAGATGGTATCAGCTGCCTTGTCAACCCCCGGACCCTCATCCCACTGATCGCCCTAATTGGTAAATCACCAGGTCGAGCTCCAGCTCGCTAATGGTCGCTTCCTCCTCGCACCACCGACTTTTGGATTTGTCGGGAGTCAATTTTTCCCGTGTTTGCTCACAGGTTGTCGACAATCTTTTATCGCTCGTTATCTTAGATGATACCTGGGTGGTTTTCATTCGAAAAGAAGTTTCTCGCGCGTTATGACAGAACATACATCACAAGATAATTATCATTACGAAGAGTATTCAAGGGGTGTCGATGAATCGAAGGTAGTGACAGTTTTCGCGAGACTGTGCCGATAAGAAATTATTTTAGGTAGCAGGGCCTCGTTAAATTGGCCATGAGATGATACTTACACGCGTCGAGAGGTATTTTTGATAAGGATCTTTTCTCACACAAGGTTACTCCTTTCACAAGAGCGTCAGATTTTGTTCATAAATTAAAAATACTATAGCCACCTTTTCTGATTCCTTCTTTGCTGTACAAATACTAATGGATAGTATGCGAATTGTTAACGTGGCTTGATTGATTGATTTAATTAATGCAGCGAATAATTTTCTCCCGCGAGAATCAAACCAGTATCCCAAAACTTGTGTGAAATGATATCCCACACTTTTGTGTTTACAAAAAGCTCAAAACACGGTATCTTTCTCTCGGTGTCAGACAGAAAATGATTCCGGCCGGATTAAGGTCCGAAGGAAAGAAGTCTGAGCATTAAATTTCTATGACGTTTCAGAATTATTTTCAAAACTAATCCTTTCTATTCAACGTGTCGAGGTGCGTTATGATTTCTCAGGACTGTTATTACCCTAATTGGTAGTTGTTGCCGAGAACTACCGTATCTAACAAATCAGAAAAGGTCCCACACTGTCCCGAGAAGGGAAATGGTAAGGATTTTGGATAATTCGCGCCAGAACAGAAGCCCCAAAATCAAATGAAGCTTGTGTGGAATGCCATCGGTCATAATCCAACCGAAATATAAGCAAATCCTCCAAGGCCTCGAGAAATATAGTCTCTCCATCATTTTACGAGGTGTTCTTCGCCTGCAACTCATCATCAAGCGTTAGGTCACCCGAGGCGATTCTTAGGTCTTATCATTCGTATGGGAAAGGCCGCCAGAGGAATTTTAAATGGCACTTTATGTGTGATCCTAATTCTTCATTATGTGGTACCACCCAGTTTCGGGACTTGAAATGATTGTAATCGCATTTGCATTCGATAATCAGACACTGATATAGGAACCGCTTGCCTGAGGACGTCAACCGGTTAACTTGAAACTACCTGTCGTTGACCTTGGAGAAATTGAAGGTTTTTTCCTTTAACAAATATCATGGGGATATTAAATTTTGTATGGCATTCCTCATTGTACGTATCCATACTAGGATGTATAGGTACATAATTTGTATGATCTAAACTGTGATACGTAAACGTGTATCAACGTTGTCAATAGGAACCCCAACTGGATTGGGTCGTCTTGGGACTTGGGTCTCTATATAAAGTATCTCTACATATGTACAAGTACTTCAAACACAGTCAATGTAGACCTAAGCTCGGCAACCAATATATGTTGGAGCTTTAATTTAAATCTTGTTAACGCAGTCCTGTGTTCGGTGTTGAGAACGGCTCTTTGGCAGGTCGCAGCCAAGTCCAGCTACCGGAACATCAACACCTGAACTGTACTGTAGTATACATGCTCATCTAACTTAGCGCCCTGTAGTTCAACGTTCCAGATATGCAGGTATCTGATGAAAATCGACGGCACGATGAAGAAGATTTATTCTCTTTACCTGGGTTCAAAAACTAACGCTCATTTCAGACTCCGGTAAAGATCGTACTGCCGGCGAAAGTTATTCTTTGTGATTAACTCTTTACAATGAAAGCGCGCATTACTGAAAGATCTCTTTATAGAAAGGTCTGGCAGGCATATGATGGTTTGAGACGCGGCTCCTTGAGGCCATGCGTGATCTCCCAAGCCACACGCAGTCTATTGATACTCCCCGACTGTTTCGTAATGTGACGTTAGAGAAAACCATCAACTGGATCGACGTTTCTCTCCATCAGCGAGACGCGCCATTAGGTTGGAGCCATCAGACGCCCGAGACTCACCGGGAGTTTATATCTTTATTGTGCTACTCCTTTATTTAGCCCTTGCTTAGCTCCAGCTCCATTACGGTCTAAATTGAATAAAAGTCGGACAAAAAAAGTGAAACTTCAAAGGTGAACTTGTAACATCGTATACTTACGTTACGGTCTCACTGAAGCACGAGCCGTTCTCGTTGGCTTCTTGGCTGATTAAAAATTCGATTAGACTGAGACTTGATGAATTGGAACTTCCTTGGAGAGGAAGCTCAATGAAATTTTTCATCGACGTTGGCTCGTGCAGAAGGCATGGAGGCAAGTGGTAGTGGTGAAAACACGAATAAACCTAATTATGGACAGTGGGATGTGATAATCCAATAACGAATTTCGAAGGGTCACGAAAACGTTCCGATACTTCTGCTTTTGGAACATGATCGTTTTTGAGAGCGTGGGCGCGTTCAAGCTCTTGACAGCTAATCGCCGGCGTTCGGAGTTTTTGTAGTTAATTATACAGATATCGGGTTACAGGGGTGGACCTTCATCTCGAGTTCATCTTAATCGCGCAAGGCACGAGGAACGTGTGTTTGAGAAGCGGCCCACTCCCCGGCTGGGTCCTTGCAACATAAAACTAGTCCTCGAATAAGTTCCTTTTACCAGCGTTTCATTTCGGCATTTTCTTGACTTTCATGTATGTTAATTACATTGAAATCCTGGCGAATGGGAGCTCAACACATTTGCTAACTATATTCCCATCATGCGCTTCTCAACCCTAAGCTTCGTCTGTCACTCTCTTCCTCCTCGCCATCGCTTTCATATTGAACCAATGTACTTACTTCGTATTTATTCTGTCTGTATTCTCTCATAATAACGCAGACATACATTCAGATGCTATCAGACACTTCATAAGCGGTCAGATTTTTCTAGAGATCTATCCCATTTCGCTCTTCATGTGACTAGTAGGCACCTATCCAACTGTTAAAACTGTCTGAAGAAACCACATCACAAGTGAAATGATGGTTGGTTGTCATCAATTCTATGCACATACTATCTCCATACAGATGGCGAATGAACGAAGGCGATGAAGGTATCAGGAACTCAATTTTCTTCAATTCAAGTCGTTCGCGGTTCTTGAGAGAGTACGCGTACGCATTTCGAGCTCTCTCCTGTATTCTTTTGGCATTTGGCCCTACAGAGATAGCACCATGTTCCGGTTTGCTTTGAGCGATAAAGTAGACTGCACATATGTATTGTATAAATGAGTAGGTATTCTTCGGAATTACTCAATACTGATTGACGCAGGACTTGATGACAAATCTTGATGACAATAGTTAATTGCTTGATTATTTCGTAGCCACGAAAGCCGCGGCCTTCCAAAGAACTACTTTGAAGCGCTTGTTCGCCGCGGAGTTTCCAAGAAAATGCGAATTATTATCTTGATAGAGGGTTGGGAGTTCAGTTCCCTCCGGTAACCCCCGGCCCAATTACCAGTACCTTGGTCCGTACGTGCTTCCTCTGTCGCCACTTCTTAATAGTTGGAGGTCTCACTCCCGTTCTAAATGGAGCTCCTCGCCTCTTGCCGGTCCGCATCGTCTTAAGAATTCTCTTCGACGTAATCTTGGCCTTTATTGAATAATGGGTACACCCCATGTTAGGGACGCCACGTTTCCGAGAAACAGTTTCATCTTTTTTTTTTTTTTTTTTTTTTTTTTTTTTTTTTTTTTTTGTCTACTTAGGTACGCCTGGCGTATTCCTTCATTGCGGCTCCACGCTTGAAGTCACATTACATCTTCGGGATGTGATTCCTTTTTCGTATTGCAACTTCATCCGTAGCCTTAGCTGCGAGAAGCGCCCTAAGAATATGGTTGAATTATCCTTTCACAAATATTTAGTTGTCCTGGAAATTATCAGTCTGCATGCAGTCTCCACCAGTCTGAAAATGGAGAATCAGTTGGGCTCTCTGCATTCTTTTTAAAGCAACGAAAATGTTTTTTGTACGACCGCAGTGATTGCAATCAAAATCCTGCTAAGCAATCACGTGCAAATGTAAATGTAAAGTGTAATTTAAGTAAATGCAAATTTTGTAATCAAAAATCACGAAGCTGTTTTCACGAAATGTATGGAGGAAATCATTATAGTTCTAGTTCTTCTTGAGGGTTCGATGATCTGGCGATAGACCAAAAGGAAGGCTCGTCCAATACTTTGGCGGAAGCAAAAAAGTGCCCAACGCCATCTCAGCTCAGGATCCGTAACATGTCCGGTGGGAGGTCAAGAGAGGATAACAATGAGGTCTGTAGAAGGTGATGATAACAATGGTTCGGTATAGAATGAAACGAAGTTTGGTCATATCGTTCCTGCTTCGCGATAGGACAGGATAGCATTCTTCATCTTGAAGATAATCGTCCCTCTTGTTCACTAAGGCCTCGAAGGGCCTCATTGCACCTGCATCAATCCAACTACGATCCCTGATTCCAGGATGTACAATTGCATCCCGTCCACTTAATGATGAGCAAATTTTGGTTTGAAGGAGTCAGAAACAGACTGCGTAGGCTTTTAAATAACCGCGTTACATGCTAAAACACAATAACAAAACATTCTGACCAGAAAAAGGACAAACATTGAATTAGGAGTTTGTGAAGACTACGAATTATCATGAAAATGATAATTTACTTAAGGATGTCCTTACACGCCTGAGCTAAACCTTCTGACACTTTAGGGCTTTCATTATGTAAGTGTTGGCAACACAATCAGAGTAGCACTACAATTTTTATATTTCTCATTTGGCTAATGTGTAAATTGCGCATGTCCGTCCCCTGATGCCTTCAAACAATCGTGGTGATGGGTCCTAATATTGTTGTTATACGAGATTTTTGGTAACTGGTTAACAGTACAAGAGTAACCGTACATAAGAGTCTTCTAAAGGCTTTAAATTTGGAAGAACATAATCCACGTTCTTGAAGAATTGACCTTCACGAGGACTGGCAAATAGATTACCCCTTTTCGAATTACTTGAAGCGATGACAATCTTCTAAATTGGTTTTAGTAGTCTTGAACTTTGAATCAATCTTATACATTATCTCTCAGCCTAAATAGGTGATTATCATTCCAATGCTTTTAATATTTCGTATTATAAAAGTGCTACCCTTTCGCTGTACAGTTAAATGTCTGACTATCACTTTGAAGGTCCGTAGAAGGATCTGGAACGATTCCGCATTCAAATTAATAATTACGAGAATTCGTACCCCAGAAGATGAGACCTTGAAAGTGATAGTTGCTCGAGAAAATGACCAGCTCATGTATGATTAAAGAATAAATTAGAGCTAAACTAACCGCAGTTAGCTGAGAAGAATTCCTCAATCTCTTCTCACGATTATAAATCCAATCAAATATAGTACCTCAGGCGATCGAATTTCAGCCAAGTATCTTTGCTGATTTTATGACAGGTATAATGCACTTTTATGTCTGCTGGAGTTTATTGAAGGTTCCTCGTAAATTCCCCCAGGATGTTTCCACAATTTCCATCAACTTTAGCTGATCTGCCTATCTAAAAATGAAAGTGAGTGAGAAGATATGAATTCATTTAATTTTTGTTCTTTCAGGCATCGGGGCCCCCCGTACAACTGGAGCCCGTAGACTTGAGTATGAAATCAAGTTCGACTCCCACACCGGTTCCTGCCCTTTTGCCCATCTCCAAATTCATAGCAGCAAGGCCCAGCCCGCAACCACCAGGTATTTGTTTTACATATTTATACTATTACCACGTATGTGATCCTTGATGAAGCACTCCCTTCAATCTATGTCATGATGCTGTGCGTAGGTCTCGAAAATATATCGTGATTAGGTGAGTAGGTACTCAAAGCTGAGATTTTCCATTGGATGAGGTCCAATAGCCCCGTGTATGTATCTCTCGTGGAAATACCTCCCCGGAACCAGATCATCAAGCTGATAATAAGCCATCACACTGGATAACGTCCCCCTTAGGGAATGAATCGGCTGCTACCCTATGTTCTTCTCGAGTATTAAAGTGGGTACCTACTAATTTGTAGCAGTCGCTACTCACTTTACCTGTCGCGTTAATTAAGTTATTATCGTCTTGATCCTTGGTAAATGCCTCTAGCTCACCTCATGTTTTTGTTAAATTATGATAATAATCCGGGCGATTAAGTGTACTAATTGATCTCATACTGTAACTCAACCAACGCACAAGGTGTAATTGTGAGGAGGACCTCTGAATGTTGCTTATGCCGACAGAACAAACTTTCAATCGTCCTGTGTACAAGTGACGAACATTATTTCAGCGGCGCTCTGGATTTCGTGATGGTGAATTTTGTAAAAATGAGTAATAATTTATCCAAGTTTTTCGTTTCGCTCTTTATTTTTATTCAACAGCATTTTGTTTATTGATAAATCATATTTTAGCCAACATGAACGTAATTGCTGGGCGAAAATGTATTAGTAGTCAAGAAATGTCGATTCTTGTCTTCGGAATCGAAGCTGGTGATCTTACTATTTTCATATAGGTAACTTAACACTATCGTTACGCTACCTGTCAAATTAAGTATCCAAAGGCAATCAATTGGTAATACTTATTGGATTATCAATTTATTCCCAACTTTTCGGGCAACTATCAGCCTGATCCCTGTTGTTAGGCTGGGTACACACGTTGAGGATTCCGGAGAGGATTCCGAAGAGGATTCCTCATTGATCGATTCCTCTTCGGCCGACGGACCGTGTGGACGGGTCGAGGCCTTCAGTTGAGGCGGACCGAACAGACCGCCAGGCCTTTCCAATTTTTGGAAAGGCCTGGCTACCTGCTACCTGTGGCCGGGGTTGCGGTTCCCAAAATTGAACCCCTTCCTTCACGTGTATGAGGTGATCGGTTGTAGGTATCGCTCGAGTATCGTCACAGTGGTCGTAGCTCCTCGTTAATTTTTTCACAGTTTTCCTCGAAAGGCCTCTCGCCTGTCGAAACCTCTGGCCGAAGCCTCCTGGTTTTCCCGTATGTGTGGATGCTCCGTTCGGCTCCGGCCGCCTCAGAGGTTTTCCTCAGAGGAATCCCTCTTCGGAATCCTCTCCGGAATCCTCAACGTGTGTACCCAGCCTTAGATTTTCAGAGTTTTTATTTTTAATGTTGGTATTGTTTCTATTATTCTCTATTTATTGAGAGTTTGGTTATTACGGGGAAGACCATTGAGAGGAGAGAGAGACTATAAAAATGTTGACACGCGTTTTTTCATTGATAGGATTGAGATCGTTCTTTGTTATTTTACACTTAGAGTTACCTTAGAAGAAATGGGATTAATTTTCATTATGATTGGATAACACCTCAACCTACATTATCAATGACACTAGTATAATACATGATGGAAATTTATTCCATATTTTGATTGCAGTTTGCGATAAATTCAAGTAATTCAAAATTCTGATGAGTACCCACATTTCCTTCTCAATAACTATCGGTAAAAGGATACCAGCAGCAAAATAGGTCCTCTTGTGTAAACATACGCTATCCGTCCGAATTCCGGTTATTTTGAAGCAGATGTCCGAAATTGGGAAATCTGTCTTCACTCGCATGACTTCGGTATCTGAAAAGGTCTAACCAGAAACGGACGTTTGTGTTACGGGAGAAGTAGGTAATTGCCCCCGTATAGCCCTTCAAGAACCGCATTCTACCCCATCAGAAACAAGTGGAGTAATGAAATTTCATCCATGCCACACCTGAGTATCTAAAGGCAAGTGACATTTTTTAACTTTTCCAACGCAATCTCTCGGGCGGCTACCTAATTATCGCTTAGAATGTTTGTCAGTTGTTGAATGTTTGAAAGTAAAAACTCAAGGCTTGCACGGGAATTTCGACGCCGAATGGCAGCGTTGCTGCGTGCCCAACAGGATTTTGACAAGTTGTTTGAAGTTCGTGTATCGTATTGCGGAAAAAACTGGAAGGGATCCTACCTGTGAGCGGGGGTTCAAAAAATTGTTTGTTTTGATCCATTAAAACCAAATTTTCCGTTTAAAAAATACGTTTTTTTCTCCTGAGTTTGGAATTTTGACGATTATTATTATTATTCTATTCGCACGTAGTGGGGTGACCTAGGAAGGGCGTACAAGAGTCGTGTACCTATCACCAAGAATTTCTATTAAGTAAACAACGAAGCAATTAAGTTAGCCGATAGAAACTATTCCCCCTCAATTCTATATTCAATCTAAGAACTAATCCAGTACCAATGTTTATGAAATTATTTAATCCAATTTATCTTAGAATTCGGCTCAGAGCAGCCTATCTAAAATCTGATTTATCATCTTCATGCCAGTAACGGACTGAATTCTTGCCGTCATTTATTAATTGGGGTGAATTTAAAAATGAATTTGTTTGCTTGAACAACCTGGCTGGATTGATTCAAAGCGTCTCTGAAGTCGTAATTTGATTGAACTAAGAATTCTTTAACAGTCGATATCTGCAGAGATATATTCACAATAGTACTTCTCTATATCTAAACTTTACCACCGAATCGATGATCCCCTTTATATTCTCAATAAAATAAGTATCTACTTCGTGTTGTCAGTCTCGTTTGGATCAATGATTGATTAGCCATAATTTCATTCAAACCTGGCTTTCCACGGTTTCCAACAGTTTATGTATTCCTTTTGAACCTAATTTAAAATGGTTTTCAGATGTCCCTTCTTGAAAAATAGTTCAAAGTAATAAGTTGAAATAAAACCTTATTTTTGGTTAGATGGTTATGCAGTTTTACCCAGTATATAATCATAGGTGTTGTCCTCCTTGCACCCTTGCTTTTGTTTAATGTTGCCCAAATGGCATTGATGTTAAGGACATTAAGATTATTACGGGTTAATTATGAATAATTGCGCCACCTGTCGTTTCGTACCGCTATTTTGCCGTACTGTTTTTATTCTTTTATCTGCCTTTGTCCGCCATGCGTGTTCATTAAATTCAGTTCAATTAACAGTTTTTGATTCATTTCTCTAAGCATTCGCGTCAACTTTTTGTCGACCATATTTGATTATTCAATGCTCTTCTCTACATTGTTGGTGAGTGTCAGTTTGGGTACATCTAGCGGTTTTGTCCATGATGTAAAAGGATTGTAGTCTCTAGATGGCGTTCTTTGTGAATATCACCGTTGATGCCGCGGGGCGCCGGCTCTCGAAGGCGGAAATGATAATGAAATCATCTTTAGTCGGCGTGTTTTACTGCCGCGATTATCCCCGCGTTGGCCGAAGCAGTGAATCGCAATCTGGTTTTATAGGCCGGACGCCCGCTTAATCGCCTCTACAGTGCTGGGGGTGGAGGGTTTTCACAACGAATGAAAATAAAGCCGACGTCCCCGAAGGAACTTCGATTGTAGTCAATTCACCAAGGTCGTTCTTATGACTGTCTAGTGAACTGAATTTTCAAACAAATTGGACTGACCAATGACGTCATTTCGCCGCTTGTTGGCCGTTGGGATTCCTTCAGAAATGGGCCCAAGCCTTTTTTTTTTTTTTTTTTTTTTTTTTTTTTTAACCTCTAGCATTTACGAAAATCTAGTCGAAATAAAGAAATAAACACTATCACGTTTGAAGGTGATATCTCTGTATTATGGGTCTTTACCGATATAGAAGATTCCCAAACACTTTGGACTCCTAAAATTGTTGTGTAGCCGAAATTTCTAAAACAATGTTTATTTTTATCATGTTACTGTAAAAATAATGAGTGGCATTGTCAGTAACATGATTGATTATAACACACAACCATCACAGGCACCACTACTAAAGCGTTGAAATTAATTTTCAGGGTTTCATTTCAACTATTATACCAAACCATACTGTTTCACAACATGGGTCCCCCAAATTTAAATCTATTGTTGAGGTGTCAGTGGCAGGGGAAGTGGAATGACAAATTCAGACTTCTTTTTTTCAATATATATAATTATGTTTAATTGTGTCTTCATAAGGCTGAGTGGCTTACATTAATTATCAGACGAATGAGTGTCTCCTGAAGCGCGCCCCCGCGTATGTTTAGCGAGGTGATAGCTGCGTCTTTTCTGTTGGCTGCGGCAATCAGGGTTCTTGTTTGTATTTAGGCCCTAATAAAAGCGACGTCATTTCGCGAAATTTCGGTGAAAAGAGTGTGGCTTTTTTGAGTAATGAGTGACTGTTGAAGGGGAGAAAATCCTCTTATTCGACCTTACTGCCTCAATACCTCTATGATAGTCACAGTGGGTCCTCACGTAGTTGATTTTTACGGACTTCGTCACTTGATACAATTCAACTGAATGCTTGGCTTCTTTTGTACCCCTTTTTCAGAATGGAAACTATCGTAGTTCTAGTCCAATGTTTACTTTTCTTTTTCTTTCTGC
Source organism: Cyrtorhinus lividipennis (assembly GCA_019603395.1). Taxonomy (NCBI): domain Eukaryota; kingdom Metazoa; phylum Arthropoda; class Insecta; order Hemiptera; family Miridae; genus Cyrtorhinus; species Cyrtorhinus lividipennis. The sequence continues at coordinate 42,380,108 of CM033998.1, forward strand.
AACATTAGTGAGTCGGAGAGGCCAGGAAAAGTTAACGGGCCAAGTCGGGGAATCGGAATTAGAGTGGCCGGGGGAAGTACGGCAGAAAATTGTTTGAACTTGGGAAGAGCAGGTTGTTAAGAGGGCGCGGGGGCTGTTAAACGCGGCATGGTCGTGACGCGAGTGACAAGCGCCCGTGGGATGGGCTGATGCGTAATGAACCGCAGTTCCCACGAGCCGCTAATCACACGGGAGTTAGCCTCCTTTTGTTTCGCCCAGACCTAATGAGCCCTACCTCTGTCACACGCCGACGACCATCATTCGACGGACAGCGACCGCACAGGTTTTAACATGCTAATCCTCGGCCTGTTCCATGAACTTTACAGAGCATATGTGCCTCTTTGTTCGTTCAACTCCTTCTTAATTAACTTGGTGTCTGTTAACATCAAATTTCTGCTTGTTTGTGAGATGCAAAACTTCAACCTGTTTGAAATCTACCTGTGAGGGTTTGGGGGCAATATCTGGTGATCTATCCGAATGACTTCTCCTACCGAGAACGGTTATTTATGATCAACATCCCCAGCCAATCGTACATGCTCCGATGTTGCAAATCTAGATCCTACTGACTACGTTAGACGGTGTTTTTCTTTTCAACTCGTATCAAGTCATTCAAGGTAAATTCAACTCTTCGTTCTTAACTACCCGCGCGACTACTTGCTCTCCAGCTTGTGTGAGATTTGAGGGAGAGCGTTGGACTACTATGCTATAGGTATTTGCCGGAGAGATGCATGAGAAACTGATTACAATTTTAGGTTCTTCATTGTATTCCGGCTGAAGAGTGACCTATAGCCTCTCCATGAAATGCTGTGTTAAAGTCTTACTGTTTGTCCTTAGTCACTGATCACCTCGCCACCTACAGGAAGGACAGTATTGCAGCTATGGCTATGTTTCGGCGGTTAATAATTATTGACTACGTGGAAGGGATAGAGTATAGAGGAGTGCAAACGTCTATTATACATTCATCTGAAATTATTAGCGACACGTATTTCAATGGCGGAACGGGTTCGGGTTTCATTTCAGTGTCAATAACTTGTGGGAGAGTCTTTTCACTTGATGAAACCCATTGAAAAAAAAAATTTTTTTTGAACGGGATAGCATCCAGGAACGAAAGGTGCACATTCAAAATAGCGGTGGTCACGGAACGGAATGGTTTTTGAAAGTTACAGAAAAAGAGAAGTGTTGAGCCTTCAATTATTTTGGTTCTTGTCGGCCCTCAAGTTTAATTATTACCTTTATCACGAGTCGTCATCCTTGTTCCCTCTTCAAGTCTCCCGAATTTTTCACTTCTGTAAGGTAATTTTTGGTTGTAAATGTGGCTTTGATATTTGCCCTGAGAGCAAAACCAAGATAAAGACAAATTCACTAAGTACAGTACAAACCCGGCACCGATAATTGTGTCTTGTGATCGTGAGTTATGTAAAAAATTGCAGGATAGAATCCCAAAGTCATCTCGATCCCTTCAGATAAAAAAAAAACTATAAATACATTGTTGTTTGAATAAACTGATGAATGAAGAGTCTTATAACAGGAAGTAGGTGAAGGGACAAGACAAAGTGGTACTTATGTCACCTGTTGTATATCTACTCGAAGCATAAAATTCTTCTTTCTTTTCATTTCTGGGGAAAACAAAGAATAACAACCCCTGCTAAAAAAAATTTCGATTGATAACTGTCAGGCGACGCGCTGCATCTGAGTGAGGGTTGCCCATAAGTGCTTTTACTCATGAGCAAAATAGTTTCTCTTCATTCTAGAAACAATCCATCAGCCTATAACATGAAGAGTAACGTTTCTAACCCATATTATCGGATAATTGAAGAAGGTTTGAAACTCTTGGCGATGTTGGCATGGGGCCGCTCGATAGCTTCTCCTTGTTGCGTTCTCCCCTTCACGACTTCTTTCTCGCCTGGCGATTTCACGGTGACGGGAATAGCAAATGACCGGCTATGAATAATGATGCTCTCGTCGATGCCTACTTCCTTGATGGTGGTTTTCTAGTAATCACCCTACAATCGATGGCGTAGGCGATGAACGTGGTATAATGGGTTCACTCTCGGCTATATGCATCCCTCATTAGACCCGGCACTTTTCCTTTCGATTCGCCTGGTCTAACAGATGCCTTCGTTTAAGAAATTTATTTATATAGCTGGTATCAATCAGGTAAAATTCGAGTTGATTCACGTTTTTCGTTGTCTCTAGGTTGAAGAGCACTTCTCGTAGTATTGGCCGTCAAGTAAATCAAACTGATGTCCATCAGGTGGCGAGAACCCTATGCTTCGCTTGTGTGCCGTTGTAATGTGATGCCAAGATATGAACTAAGTCTTTTCTTGTATCCTCATGATATGTCATTATCTTGAACGAACTTCGAATGTTTTGTTCAAACATTAATCCCTGAATTGTTAACACAAATTGTAGGAACGCCCCAAGAACACTGCAATAAGCCCCACAATCGAATTATCATTGTTTCTAAACTCATGTGTCATTGTATCTCGACGGTATGCAGGTAGTAGTGAAACTCAGCTGCGTAGAATCTCTGGTTTGCAAATTGTGTGATCTGCGGTTTGACAGTTATCCATAGATGATGTATCTTGATTTATCCACGTGGGATTAAGGTCGATGATGTATATAACAATACAGCACGAAATGGTAGAAACACTTTTCAAGTATACCTCAAGTTGAATTATTGGTCGGCATCATTTTATTAACAATTTCTACCTTTTGGAGTTGAAAATGCTTTCAAGCGAAAGAGACCCTGAGAGTTCAGCCAATTGAGATGGGACGGCGGTCCTATCTGCGTTGAAGTCCTTCCTATCAAACAATAAAATGTTCATGTAAATGCTAAAGTATCTTAGTGGAACGCTTTAATGTCTTCAGATATTCTACTAGGTACCGATTAAGTTGAGTGTTATCGTCCAGTTGAGAACTCAGTATGGCTCATCCTCCAAAGATAACGGAGGAGCTGCTGGATGAAGATTACGCCATTCTTCTGGTACGCGGCCAAACGTCCTATCTTCGCGTGTGATTCAAGAAGCAATAAGCGAGAATTGAGAACGTGAAAAGTCAAGAAATACGACAGAGGGGTTTGAAATTATCTCCACAATATGAACCCATGAAACTGCTTCTGTTAGGGAAAGAGGAATGGCAAACATTCATTATCACCACTCAAGAGAACTGAAGACGAGGAGTTCGAACATTATCGTCGACTACCGCTGGTGCATGGGTTGCTATCTAATCGCGAGCTAGTTCCGATAGGGGCCTTGAGAGGCCTTGACATGATCTACTCTACATCACACCCTCTATGCCGCTTTACGATCAACCTGTTACCTTTATTTATCTCACACGGCTCTTTCTGAGGGAGCAGAACTCGGTTACTATTCAAGTTTACCGAGGCTGTTCGTTGTCGCAAGATTACGACCCTCGCCCCGCTCTCCCAGAACCGATCGCTTAAATGTCTCATATAATAGTCTCACTACTATTATCCTACTCTCCTTTGTAAAGAGTCGTAAATAAATTCAGGTCCTTTTGAAAGAGTCGGACGGCACGAAATATTATTGGATCATTTCTCTTATACTACAATACATGAATGGAGCATTAGCATGCACATTATCGTATTGTCACTGCAGTCGTAGCATTCTCTAAGCACCTGTTCGGCTTTTTCCGTCATGACCCCTCGAATCATGTTGAATTCATTGCAACTTATATCATAAGTTGTCCCTGGTATTTACTTTATGTCCTATTGTACCCCATGTTAAAACCATGAAGGATTCTACTTTGTTTGATCCTGCATCTTCATTCAATTTACCCGTAAACTGGATTGGGCTTCGGGAAATTTCACAATAAGAGATAATACAGATTTTGTAGGCATGTTTTTACAAAGATTCGCCTTGCTATTAGATATTAGAGGCTTCAAGATGAAATAATACAATTTTGCTGATTGATGCACTATTTCATTATAGGAGATATTATTACCAATTCACATTCTACTCGTACATCGTGGCACAGAATAGACTAACGAATTGACTGGCACAATAGTAGAGGTTTTGAAAAATATCGAAAAATGAAAACGCCGAAAAAAGAAAAGGAGTAAAATTTAAATATTTATGGTGTTGTCGGGTACTCGCGGAGCAGATAGCTTTTGTGTTGAGTGAAATTCACCAAAGAATGTTCAAAATCGCAGCTTCTCCACACGTTCAGCACAAAACATACCTTACTCACCAACAAAGGGTTCACGGGAAACTAAACCTCATGCGTGCCGATTTTCGGAGCAATTTAATCCCAATCTTGCTTCAGTCCTAAGGTATTAGTGACTCGTTTAAAATAATATAATTTATCCCAGAAGTACGCGTTTCTAAGTCAACATTTTCACGAGTTCTAGGTTCCAGAGAATGACCAATTTATTCCTCATATAGCATTATTTAGTCATATACCTTAGCACATCCTTCAATGCGTTTAGTGTACCTACCTCAAGATTAGTAAGACCCTAAGACCTTTCAACCATTTACTTTTTTCTTCAAAACCTTCTGATTATAGTCAATACTCCTCGCAAGCGCTCACAAGTTCTTGCCATATGATCCAACCACACGATAGGACGATGGCAAGGCATTAACTGTATCCATGAAAAGAAATTGCCTGATTAAAATAAATAATAACAGCGCTGGACTTGGCGGTGCGCGCGAAGGTGTTTCTAAACACCATGTTAGTGCTCATCGGCGGGCGAAAATGAAAGTGAAGTGACGGGCATTAATTTGTATAATGAACGGTCTTGCCAGCAGCTCTTTTGAACCAATTTATAAGCGCAGCATTGCACGTTCGCCCTCTCGCGTTGATTTAACCGCCCTAGTTGCGTTTCAAATGGCTTATTTTATTATGTCGATAGACTCAATTAACTTGCTGATGCTACAATGTAAACGGCACTGAAATGATCATAATAAAATGCCTTGTATTATTATTATTCTTCCGTCATAAATATTACATAGAAGGCACCTATAAAACTTCGGCTCCTCATATCCAAGTGTATGGTTGTACCTACGTGGTTTAACGAGCAATTAGCTCTCCACCCTGTGCAATTTCTAGTTTTCATTGTGTTGTCTAGTGTGGATACCAATAAGTTTACAAGAATCATAAGTATAAATGAATAAAGCCGTTATAGTCCTTGTAGATACCGACTTAATTGGATTAGGAAATCACTGTATAAATATAAATAGAGTGGGTAGATAGCCTGGTACGGACACTGTGGGAATAAGAGGAAAGTTTCTCTGAAGACAGTGCGCTTTGAAAAAAAAAAAAAAAAAAAAAAAAAAAAAAATCTAAATGTTTGCTGTTTAGAACAAAAAGCTGTATAATAAGCTAAAGACCCTGGAAATATAATAGGTCGCTCATTATGTTGATAATTGATCGTATCCGATTGATAGGTGTTGTGAAGTCTTGACGAGAGATTTCCAAAATTAGTATATATATGACTTTGACCGTGGTGACAGTAATCATCACCTGCCTCCAAAGGACTGCACTAGCGCATAGTGATCCTCGAATTGGTCAATTACTCGCAATTCATTCGAATTTGGCTAATGTATGCAATCAGATTTCCATTAATAAGATTTCTATTCCCTCAGATTATTCTCCTAGATCTCTATTGGGCTCGGTAAAGACTAAAATGCTACTTGATTGTCATCTCTCTTTTACTAACTATTTGTATTCATAGTGTGAAAGAATAAATTACAATGAAGATGAATTGGATTATTTCGAAAATTCGAAGTTAGATCACCCCTAGTGCTACAAGTTGGGCTTGGAAAAAAAAAACCGCTGCGAATTTGTTTTTACAGGTCGGTTATTCCTAGGACCAGGCGCATAGAGACTCATTTCTTCAACATGGGGAAAATGGGGGAAACAGTGGGTATGGCAGGGTCCCGGACCAATTCCAATCGATTCGGTGTCCAAAATTTAGTGGATAATGATACCCTACACGCCTAAGTACCAGAAATCTCAAAAACACGTATTACAAAATGGGTACTAGTAGATACCCACTTGACCCATAACCTCATCTAGAGGACGCCAATCGTTCCCGGACCCATTTCGATGGATTCAGCGTCCAAAATTTAGTGGAAAATGATACCCCACACGCCTAGGTACCAGAAATCTCGAAAATCCATTTTTCGAAATGCACTTTTTGACCCCTACCCTACTAAATTTGGTCCGATCGGGCTGAAAAGTTTCGAAGACCAACTAGAGCCGGGAACAGACCCCTGACCCAAATTTCAAATTTTATAAAAATGTTCTACTACTAAAGTCGGCTTGGACGGCGTACGGCGGACGGACATTTGATTTTCTTCATCTAGACACCTTGAAACGCCCAGAAAAAAAAATTGTGGGCCGAATAGGAGAGATTGACTTTTTGCATGAAAACATGGATGATTATTCGAGGAATATCCAACCAAAAACCTAAATGCAACAAAATTCAACTTTTGTGACAGTCACGTTAGTGAATGGAAGCTGTTAACATCAAAACCAAAACTTCATTATCTCTTTCTCTCTGTACGTATACAATGACGTGCAATATGTGTGGCTTATCGATCCATTCTATTAGATTATTAACATCGTCTGACTCGTATTGGCCATTGCGTGTGTTTTCGGTAATTACCGCCCTGAAGGATACCGGGTGAAAATCAGTAGCGTTTCGATATGGCAAGCGAAAGAACACATCTCACGTTACGGCGATTGGAATCAGAGGAGTACTTGCTTGATGAGCCCTCACCAGCGTTCCCACAATTTGGAAGACGCTACTGGAGTAGCTGAATAGCCTACTTGTAGGTACTTGATTGAGGCGTGATCTCGACCGAATAGCCGTCAGTCATAAGTCGCTGTCTCAATCTGTTACAAAACGGTTAGTTATCCCATCTCAAGTCAGGTCAGGAGAATTTTTTTTTAACTTTTTCAAGTTGATGCGTGCACGATTATTTGGTGTTGCGTTATATCGTAGGAGAAAAAAAAACACAGAGATCCCGGATACAATCGTACAGCGTGCAGTTTCGGTTCGAGGCACATCTCAAAAGTTCTGCAACCAGTTTTACGAACCAGCGGACTAATTGGGGAAGGCAGCAATTAGTTTTAAAGGCTGGGTACCTCCTAAAGGAACCTTCTCCTCTGATTGATGGGCGGTTAGGGGAGCTCGAAAGCCTCTATGGGAACTCCTGCTTGAACGTTACCTGCGTTGAATCCTTTATTACGACATCAATCTCGGCCCACTTATGTAAATTTTAAATATTTACCGAAGACCGCGCACGGAGACGGCGTCATCGTGTGCCGACTTCAAAGAACGAGTGCCGGTGAAGGACAAATGCGTGAGTTCATGCAATAAACTGTTCTACCATTTGTACATAAAGTTGTTTGTGCATTTGTACTTGATGTTGTGAGGTTATTGGAGTCTGGCCAGCTTCTTATTGCCAGACTATCCCCCCAGTTTACCAACAAGAGCAGGACAACTACCATGATTGACCGAGGTAGACATTGACTATCAAATTCGATGGTATGGATTGCGTACCGCCTCTCTTACCTAACAATGAAAAAGGGAATACAAAAACGCTACCTTGGAGCGATTTACTATTACGTTTGTTTTTCTCAAAACTGGTAGGTAAGAAAAATTATTGAATAAAATGTTTATAAAACGCTCATTTCCGCTCTTTTAAAGTGAACCTAAATTTGCGCGCATCAATGTGAACCTGATAATTATTATCTTGCGCCTCCACGATCCTGGACCTCCGTGTATACAATTTGATTGTACTTCGTGAAAAGGGTTCCCTTTGAATACTATCTAGAATACATGAATACTATACTATCCATGCTCCAGGTTCAATGAATAATCAACCCCTGTGAAGGAATATGCAGCATTTTTTTCATCTATTAATTATCCGTCCCAGTAGAGACCTCGATGGTACACTTTGGAGCAAGATCCAACTAGACTAATAAAACATCGTGGAATAATTTTCAATTTTTTTCCTCCTAAACTTACCACTTTCACTGGAAAGCTCAGAGTGAACTGTGATAAGCCCTCCCTAAACTGGATGCGATCTCAGAAATCGAATCCGTATGTGATGGTTATTTCGGTTGCATGACTGTAATAATATTCAATCGGATTTTTCATAACGTGCCGAACTAATCTATCGAAATGTCGTGACGCTTCCGATCTCGTTATGCTCAGAGCTGCTCAAACGTAAACAGTTTACCAAGTCGTGACCACGCCAACCAATTCGCGCCAGTTTTACGAACCTGTTTACTCGAATAATCGACTGTTAGTAGTCGAGAAACAAACAAGTTCCCTTCCACGCACAGGGTTGAAAAAAAGGTCTTCTCGCGTAAGGAACCGAACGATAAATTGTCTCGGAACCTCGGAGGATCAGCATTTACGAAGCAGCAGGTGGGCTCCTCAGTAGGCGGACGGAGGACCCCCTCAGCGCCTGCGCAACTATTTCCGACCAATAACGCGACGAGGTAATGTATTTATGAGGCGTATTATTCTGAGTTTACTCTCCAGCCCCGCTATATCGGTAATGTACGGCTCTACAATCGGCAGCAAAAGATGATTGGATGATAATCCGTCTTAACCGTCAGACAAGCTTCTGTTTTCAAGTTCAGGAACCTGTCGAACGGGTTCTGGGGTGATCGTGAAGAACTATCGATACCACCTTGTAATCCAGTAACGCTGAAGGGTGGAGGATTTACATTAACACCGTGATCTTTCCATGTAATCAACACCCTCGTAACAACCCGATTTACAATATTTTAATTGTTCATCTTACTTCTATCACTGAAACCATCGTTGAACAGGTTCAGGCTCGTATACCTGCTGCTACGTAAAACATGCGCTGTTAATTTAATATATTTCCCCAAAATAACTCCATCATGAAAAATGTGTAGGTAATAATCACTTTTCTTCTTCCCATCATGACAATTTTTACAAAACGGATTTAGTTTCGTGTTTTTTTTTTTTGTTTGTTCACAATTGAAATTTATGCTAGTAGGCGAGTAATTTTTTGGAAAGACCTAAATTGTGATATATTTCAGGACAGAAAACCCTTTCTCCCACAAAGCAATTATTAAAATCCAAACAAGTTGTACAAAAATTCAATTCATATCATTTACGAATCCATTTGTCAGGAATAGATTTCTAATTTGACATATTACTATACCTACCCATCTATATTCCCGTCATACTCATTGTATTTTCGATATTTTATAATATCTTTTGTTATTTAGCTAACGTGTATTAGAAAGAAGATGAACGTAAATTACTGCTCGTGCACCCCGACTAGAATGATCGTATCATAATCAAAGGGAGGTTCGCGATTTGTTTGTTATGACGCTAAACAAACTTGATTTAAAGAGGTTAATCACGAACAACTAGATTTTTGGAGTCGTAATGGAAAAGTGGAATCTTTAGAATCACTCGAAGACATAGAAAACCACATTTTTGTTTCATTTTCTCTATGATTCCGGGAGGGATGCCGCCACTTCAGAGGAGCGAGTGTTGCAAAATCAAAAATGTCAAACTGGTTAGTGAGGGTTGTTGTTCCGTTCTATATGATGTAACTCATAATTGAATAAAGAAGAACTGCCAAAAATAAATTATATGCCTGAATTTTAAATTTAAAAAATTGCTTTTGAGGAGACGAAACAATGAGTGAGAGTGAAACTCGGACAAAATTGTGCGTGGCATAAGTTGTTAAATCTTTCCTTCTCAGATACGCGCGGTTTGTGTCGGGGAGTCTGTGAGGAACACCGCAACCTGTAACCTCGTATTCTCCACCTCAAAGAGCTAACTAACTAGTTGTACTATCGTGGGTGTGCTCGGTCGAGAAGGAAGAATTACAGAATTAACAGAGCGAATCATACTGAGTCTGGTTGTAAAATCCCCTACTCCAACGATGTTTTATGGGTTGCCTCCACAAATGACACGAGCGTGAGATTTATCGTCGAACGGTAGCGAATAGAGCTCGTCAATAATCTAGAAGCTACTGGGTTTGTACCGCTAACTTGGCAAACGAGGATTTGAACAGATACGAATCTCGTACGAGAACTATTCACTCGTGCGCAATCTCGTATTATTTATAAGTGGAGTGCGGAAAACATTCACTAACAATACATAGAATTTGATTTAATCCTTTTCCGTATTATCAAAAGTCGATGAATAATTCATGAAAGGAACCAGAGGAGCAACGAGGTGTAGTGGGAAGTGCCGGACAAGGAATCATACTGATAGTGACAAGGGCGCCACAGGGGATTGTCACGGCTATCGTAATTAGAAGGTGTGGTTCTTCAGCTAATCGAAATATACAGTTGATCGAAACCGATCGAGGTCGAAACCAATCGAGTCGAGCTGGGAAATTGCAATACGGACCACTTGTACATTGTACCGCCTTATAATTCGTTACTTAGTGTGTAGGTGGTTTCGACGTTTGCTCTTGTGTCATAATCCTATACCTCATTTTGATATTCTTTGATAGTAACCATGAGTTCTAAAATAATGTGAAGACTTACTATAAAATACACTCAAGACGGCCTCGAGCTGACGTTCCCCGTTTGATAGCCATGTTGTTGATCCTTGGTTTTTATAAGGAAAGCCACTGTCAAGAACGGACTGCTACGACTCACTGTTAAGGATCATTGTCTTGAACTATTGCTTCCAAAGGACATCATAAGGGCGATTAACTGGCAATCGCGACTCTTCTCTAAAGGTGGGACCGGCAGGGAAAAGCCAAGCCCTTATATGCGGGCTCGTTGGATCGTGAAAGACTTAGCAGGTTCGGGCTAGGGAGGGCAAGTAGCATGCCGGCTGGCGTTCTGTCTAATTCTTTATTTCATGCCTAGTCCATTAGACACTCTGGACAGTTGATACTATCAACATCTTCAGGACTCTTATTAGCCGTTGAAAGCTCAAAGAACAGCCCCTATATGAATTCATAAAATATTGGTTTGCACATCTGACGCTCCAGAATGAATCGTGAGAATTCGATTCATTGTGGGTATACGTATCGAATTGTTAACTCTTTTTCGTCCCTAGCTTTGATAATACAACAAATCACTATATATCTCGATTGTTTGGCTGTTAGACAAATTTGTTATTACGTAATTTCTCCTGGGAGCACCAAAAAACACATTTATGATGGCCCATACTTCGGATCCCTCAACTACCAAGTTACGTATATAGGATTCAGTATAGTTTAGGTTGAATTGTAGTAGGTAGATTGTTCTTAAGCGTATGACACACTATCCCTGAAAACATGAAAGACCGCTTAACGACCGACAACCACATGACGTTAGACACGGCTCAGTTCGGTCAAAAGATGACGATATGCCGTTTGTGTGTAAATCAGCCGCGAGGAGAATGCGAGGAAAAGAATGACTTCCTGCTGTTTGACCCCTTGCATCAAGTAACCACAAGTAAATTCCGTACCTTCCTCACTCGTCTCATTGTGGGAGTGATAGCCGAGAAATGCACGTGGGAGGACAGTTGAACAAAGGCACTCTCGCTGGCCTTTCGTATAATTTTCTTTCCATTAACTTAGCATTAGTCACAAACAGCACGTTCTGTCAAAGTTTCTATTTGGACTGGTGGTCACTTTATGTTCTCTTTGCTTCCACGCGGCAACCACAAACATTACTGATTCGTGAACATATATCTATTTACGGGAGGTATGTGATAGAATTCTCTTCTCCAGCTCATTCTGGAGGAGTCTCTGGAAAGTGAAATCTCACTCGCTGTGTATTACTCAGCAAAACATGATAGTGACTTCGTAAGAGTTAATCAACTAATAACGCGTTCTCAGGCCAACCTTCTGGTTTATTCTTGATCAACCGTTCCACCTATAAACATGAACATAAACATGTGGTTGTTTTCTCACTACACTAACCCCCCGTATATCCACTCTAGCTGAGGTCAACCCTTCACGAGGGTTTGTGCATCCTCCTTTCCGCTCATTTGGTATCCCCAAGCCACCTGGCATTTTGTGTAAGTAATAAGTTCAAACTTATTTTTCAACTCTGAGTCTGCTTATTTGAGGTCTTTCCCAAAAGCAAATGGAAAAAAACCATTCCCAGCTACGTCCTCAAGTCCTCAAATTTCCAGCGACAAACGCTCACTCATCCGCCAACGCTTCGCTAAACACCACCATCTGTGGAGCAAACATTTTGTCTATAAAACATGGTATCCTTTACGTGCAGTCAGGGGTTCTGCTATCCTTTTCTTGTCTGGGTTAAAAATAAGAGAGGGTTGGAGGTGTTATTGCCTTGAGACAATAAAACTAAAAAACACCCCTTCACCTAACTCGGGAAACTAAACCACCTTAGGTCCAGCGAATTTTTTGTTACTGCTGCTATCTTGTGTGTCATCTTGTCGTTATCTTGGGTCGTCTATTTCTAATACCCAAATATCCACATATTACGTTTCAAAATAAGGTTAGAAGTTAGTGTTCTAATCCGATATGTCATAGACATGGTCAGGTTTTCCTTCTGCCTAACTTATGTTCAGCCCAATCGCCCGAAACGGTGGCAGTACAAGGGTAAAAATCTGTATATCTGTATATTTTTAAAGAGGCTCTTCGATATTTTTAGTGACCAATAATGTGCGCGTGGATTTTTAATAATATGACGGAAGATCAATTGAAATCCCGCAACGATTGCCGCTCCACACACCGGACTTGGGATATATGAAAATACTCTTACAACCTTTGTCCATATGTATAAAAATACTTTAAACCTTGGTGCTCGGCTGTGAACCATCTAGACCTGAACCCTTAACTTTTTCGACATCGAGAGGGTATGTGTCATCCGAAACACCCGTTTGCGGTTCATTGTGATAATTGTATTGTGGTTATTATTGGAAAAAATAGGAAGATTAAATTACCAAGTTTACAACTACTGATGAGGGTTATGCGGTAGCGCGTGGGTGGGATTCATCCGGTCGTTTCACGATAACGAAGCTTTATAAAAACAGTACAAAAAAAAAGCTAAACAGCCAAATACTGGCCATTTACCGGCCATTTTGGCTCGCCTTTTGTTGCCAAACCGGTGGTTACGACTTCTAAATGGTTAACCTTGGAGTGGTTTAATGGGTGTAACTCTCGAGAGAATGGCCACTTCCTATCCGGAGCTCGTGGGTGAAATACGGTGTGGAGACTCCGAGTGACAATACGGTCCATTAGGTTTTATTGCGGCGTTTCCGTCTCATCATCCCGCTCTGAGCTGTCCATTACTCCAGGGTTTGCACCCTCATAACAGTTTATATGTGACGCTCATAAATGACCGTTTATTTCCCTTTAACCCGTCCATCTTTCAGTTTTCTCCGCGCGGTCGACGGTTTTTTTGCCGGCCTTTCTCCCAACCAAATGACTTTGAAAGACAATGATAAATCCTTTTGTTCCTCATTGGTTGCGAAATGCACTCCGATCGTGTCATTTGCCCCACAATATATGACTCGCCGCTGACTGAGGCCACTTATGGAATGTTTGAGAACTTTGAATGTTTGAAGAATGTCTCTCTGGTTCTCTCAAATTTATTGCAATTAATTTCATTTTCAGATACGAATTACTGAGCTAACCACCTCTCTCTCATCCAAATCATCAAATCTCTAAAAATTGCATTTTTTGAACACTCTAATTTAAGCTGTTAGTCGTACATGTCATAGAGATTAGCACTTGAGAGAGTACTTCAGGGCAGAATAATACCATCACTAACCTACACTTAAAAAATCTTTTCAGGATCAAATACCTTCACCATGTTATCTTCTACGTAGTACTACATATCTTATCAAATCCAATTATTGGAGGTTTTTGATCATGAAAGAGAATAAATTGAACTACGAACGGTATCAAAATAGTACGAATCGAGCCTGTATCTCAATCAATCTTGAATTTACGAATTGTACCGTTATCGTACCCTAGGGAATTTCGCTCTCGCGTCTGTATGAATCCTTTAATGACTCAAAGGGGAGTTGTACTCATTTTTCGAGGAAGTGATAACGCAATGTGGACCCGTGCAACGCCCGGACAACCGACTTCATACTTCTTATAAAGGTTGAGTCAACATTCTCGAGAAATAGAATCATAAATTGACTTTTGCACTTCGTGATTTACTGGTAGATTCCTGAAGAACTTTCTACTTTTGGCTAAAAGTTTCCATTAGTCTGGAGCTATATAACACCAAAGTAACCCCCGAGCTGAAGTCACATTATTTATAGAGGTGAAACTTCAAAACTATGAAGAAATAATATGTTCAATTTATCTTTCTTTCTATCCTTCCGATCAAGCCGAGTTCTTCGGGACGTACTATATGATTCAACAAATTGAAACGTTTCCTTATTCATGTGATAATGCATCAAACTCTGGAGAAGTTATGCTCTTACTCCATTCTATACTCACTCCACATACCAGCGAAACATTGTAAATCATCTCGAGTTGGGACGTTGATGGCCCTGTGAAATAGAAATAAACTATATGATGGGTCTTCAGGATGTTTTCTACCGAGTGCACGACTGATTAATGTTTTACTGCGGCGGAGCTTTTTTTTTTTCAACCACATTTTACCGCTTGGAAAGCACCTACGTCGCTAGTTATTGGGTTTGAGACCCACTAATTTCAAGAGATGTCTCAAGTGGGCTGAGTCCTTTGAATCGTTCCAGCTTTTGTGAGGTCTGGCGTCAGTAGACAAACCGAAATTGTCATGACTGTCGCTGAGTCCCTTACCATTCTTCCTGGCAATAGCAGATAAATGGGGCCATTTCACCAGTTCTGGTCGATTTAACCTGTTACTGAGGGAAACTTTTAATCTTTCTATTCTTCTTCTACCGAACTCAGTGGCTTTTTTCATCTCTTGCTTCCAACCGTGTTATTAGAAGCAGACGCTTCCTTGATGACTACGCCTTTTTGGCCAGTCACCTTCGATACCCATCAGAAGCCACCTTTATTTTCTGTATTGTTCACGTTTTTCTATTGTTTATTTCAATGTTGAAACGTGAGCTCAAAGATGTGTTACGCGGTTAAGACGGTTATATCGCGTCGATCAAACTGAGGTTAGAGGAGATCGTACTACTAACGAATGATATTGCACACGTATAATGTGGGACTCAAGCTTAGAGATGCGTGCTGTCGAAGAATAATCTCTCTGTATACCTCCTGGAATGGATTATAGTGGGCGGGATGAAGTAAGTGAGTGACGTCACTTTTTCCACCTCGCGATCCACACCCAGAAGATGACAAGCGGCCCTGAGGGTTAAAGGTCTCGGTCGACCCCCTTACTGGCTAATCGCATGAAGTACTCATTTCCAAAACGAGGTTTTTCGTTGGGTTTATACGAGCATAAGCTAGGCTGCCGCTTTCTTCCTCGGCTTTACCGCTCGAGAGCAGTCGAGTTCACTTCAGTGTTCTTGCCGTGACGTGGGATGTTTGTCCAACTTGATTCACCACACTCCTCTTCTGCCTGCTCGTTCCGGCTGTCACTTAGACCAAGCGCAATTCGTTAACGTCCCTTTTCGCAGAATCACGTTATGGCTAATGAGTTCAAGCACAACGTCTTCCTTCTCTCAAAACTTGACTGTAGGCTCTCACTCGTTTCTTTTCAAAAGTTTCTTTACGACTGAGCTAAACGTAGTATCTCTCTATGATTTCTTCACCATTTGCCCGTCTCGTTCGAAATTCTTCCTAAGGTTTCAGTCGTCTAGGGTTTGATAAACCCTGTGTGCTCAATGTGTCAAGTTATCATTGCAGTCAAAGTTCAGTCAGTATAATCGTGTTCGATTCTCAAACGAAGAAGGAATCAAACAAACTGGAATGGTTCCAATAATTTCTCCTTCTCTCGGTGTCACTTGCAGTGACCTAATCATTATCGTAGAATTATTATTTTATGATATACCCTAGATCTAGGTTTAAAATTTCATCAGAACAATAGCCCGGACGTTCATGAAAACATAGATCTGTTTTAGGGTCTGATTTTAACAAAGCAATCGGTGATTTCTAGACAAGTACAGGTTCTTCAACTTACATAATATATCATCTACAATTTTTTTTTAATTTACTTAATTTTATTCATTTATATGCTTTGATTTCATGTTCTGACTTAATTTTAATGTATTTGCTTATAATTCATTTCTATTTAAAAATCTGAAATTTGGGTCAGGGGTCTGTTCCCGGCCTAGGACGGTCCTCCAAGCTTTTCAGCCCGATCGGACCAAATTTGGGCGGGGTAGGGGTCAAAATGTGTTTTTTGAAAAATGGATTTTCGAGATTTTGGGCGATTTAGGCGAGTGGGGTATCATTTTCCACTAAATTTTGGACGCTGAATCAAATGAAATGGGTCCCAGAACGATCGGCACCCACTGGAAAAAGTTATGGGTCAAATTGGGTATATATTACTCATTTTGAATATGTGTTTTTGAGATTTCTGGAACCTAGGCGTGTGGGGTATCAGTTTCCACTAAATTTTGGATCCTGAATCGATTGGAATGGGTCTGGGACCCGCCGCACCCACTGTTCCCCCATTTCCCCCATGTTGAAGAAATGAGTCTCCATGCGCCTGGTCCGAGGAATAACCAACCCCTGTGTAAGAATTTGCAGCGTTTTTCCTTTTTTACGTCACTCGAATTTTCATGCATTTCGGCAAAAATCCCAGATTTGAGTGAGAACAATCCCCAGCAAATGTCTGTTTTGAGAAGAAGAAGACGTGGATCCATTCCCTTTTGGGGAACAATATGATGAAACTCCTTATCATCTTCCCTGAGAATAACAAGCGGTGATTTGATTTTTCAAACCAGTTTCAACCGTGCTGAAACTACGGCGCACCGAGAGAAGCCTTGTATCCCTTGACTGTCCCTAACCTACAAACTAAAGTAGGTTCGAGCTTTGGAGCGATGTTCATAGAATGTTAACAATGTTGCTCGGCTCATGACGGAATCCGAACTCCTAAACAAGGACTTTGTCCGCCGTATAAATCCTCTTTTTTGTGTCACCATAATAACTAAAAGTGTTTTATTTGTTTTTTCAGGTAAACCTCTGACCTTCCACTCCCCCATTCAACGGGTATGAAGCTTATCCTCCAAGTACAATTACGAATTTCTATTTTCTCACCGATGATAATATCTAGGTAACGAATGAGCACCCACTGTCTTGCTTGAATGTGTGTTAAACTCGTGCCACGTCCCATGACTGTCCTGTGTGTTTTGCATTAATGTGTCAATGCCTATTCCGTATCCATCCTTGTTTTTTCTTTACATTTTATGTTTTTTTGGACGTGAATTTTGTCAATTGATTTCGCTTACAATAGAAATAAAGGTTTTTCAAATTTAAAATTGCCTTCTCCTTTTTTTGTTCCAAAGTCCCCACAAATTTTAACCGACTCGATACACGTTATTTACTATTCCGTTGTTTTAACAGATTATCCGTTTGGTTTTCTTATAATAAACATTAAAATGGTGTACCTGAAATGTCGTTCGTCACCGTAATTTGTGTTGGTCAGAATAGAGGGAATTATTGGGGAATGACGGTTTATCGAGACGGAGTTATAAGCTTTATTTCATACAGTTTGCAAAGTTCGATCGATATGACGAAATCACGTCCACAAAATGTAATTCCTTTCTTTTTGTAAGTTCAATCCTTTGGTTTGCTTTTTGTTTTATCAATGAAAGAATGTTCTTACCCCAAAAATACAAGGCAATGATTAAATGAAGATGGAGATGAGTCAGTCCCTCTTACATAGACATTCATGGGGTGATGATGCACTGCTTTAACACATTCCGGCAACAATCATGGATTGATTACATTGTTGCTGGGTTCATGGCATTAGCAAAAGGCTAAGAAAAAATTATAGTAGGTTCACAGAAGAATCTAATCTCATAATAAATCACCGATGGCTATAATAACTTGTTTAGCGTCCAATTTTGGTTTGATAATAACCCTCGTGTCATCGTCATATTGACAATATTTTGTTGAGCATAATCAAAGTTTAGACTCAACGTAGTATTTCAATAAATTTGCCATTAAAATTCAAAATGTAGGGTGAATGACCTAATAAACAAACAGTGAGACTTCTGAATCTGTTGCCAACACATTAGAAACCTAGAATTTTTCTGACATAGGAAATGTACTTTTCTTTTATTAATTCATTCATCTCTATGCTCCCCACATCATCATTCATGAACGACGAAATCGTGATTGCAACGAGTTAAAAAATATAAGTATAAGTTCTTTATGAACGAGCACCGTTCGCATTTTACTGGCAGGGGTCGTAATTGTTCGTGCGGTGATTGTGACACACTCGGTGCCTCAGTCGGTGCTAATGAAATTGAAAGTCGAAAGCGGCCTGGGACCTCCTCGGGTCGGGAACACGAACTTGGGTCTTGGCTGTGGAGGGCAGGAGGAGAACCGGGAGGCATGACAAAAGACGACTCGACCTTGGAATTACATCACTTTTTCCTTAACGTATGAAATCACCGACCTTGAGCATCAGAGCCATGGGACTCCCTATGGGATGTTCCCATTCAAACCTATTGTTTGGCTGGTAGGTGCACATCAAATGCCCACCTCCTTTCTCGGTGTACGAGCAGTTCAGGGAGACCAGCTGTGCATCAAACCTGCCTCGCCTAGACAAACGAGATTGATGCTTGTTCGGTTCGCTCTCGATCGTTAACTAGCTAGTGATATCACAACACGATCTATTATTGACTCATACACTATTCAACGAGCTGTTGGTAATGCATTTTCTGTTGTCATAAGTCAATGCATCTCACCCATGAACAATAGCCTTTTGAATATTCCCATTACACGGATAACCACTTAAGGACTACTTCAAGGATTCGCGTTGAGAATCCAAAAATGGAAACGCATTGAAAATCTATGTCGATCAAATATCGGGATTCCGGAAGAGAAATTTCGAAAATTAGTTCAGAGGACTACCAGCAGAAGATTCCTGAAAAATTATATTGCCGTAAAGAAAAGGAAAAACCTGGGACCAGGCGCATGGAGAATAATTTAATACTTTATTTTTAGACCGCGACCCGTCTAATTTGATTCATCGTCCAAAATTTAGTTGAAAATAATACCTCACACGCCTTAATCGTCAAAAATATCGAAAATTCATTTTTCGAAGAACACATTTTGAAATCCCCCCCATTTTGGTCCGATTGGGCGGAAAATGGTACCTTCCACGTCTAGGTACCAGAAATCCCAAAACAACATATTCAAAATGGGTAGGTATTGCGTAGGTATACGATAAATTGACCCATAACCTCTTTGGGTGGGCGTCAATCGTCCTGGGACCCCTCTCATTGGATTCAGTGTCCAAAATTTAGTTAAAAATAATACCCCACACGCCTTGATCGCCGAAAATTTCGAAAATTCATTTTTCAAAAAACACATTTTGACCCCTACTCTCCTTCAAATTTGGTCCGATCGAGCTGAAAAGTTTCGAGGACCAAAATTTAAAATTTTTTTAAAAATCGTCTACTACCAAAATCGGCGTGGGCGGTGGACAGCGTACCGCGGACGGACATTTGCTAATTTTGATTCCGACACCTTGAATCGCCCAGAAAAAAATGTTGGGCTGAATCGGAGCGATCGACTTTTTGCATGAAAACATAGGTTGATTATTCAAGGAAAAATCGGCTTTTTCTACATATATAAGAATATATTGTTTGTTTTTTTCGTAACCATAATTCAAGATTGTTGCATCACTCTCGTTCATTTAGAATGATTTTTCTAAATAGAGACTGCTTAATTAAAACAGTTGATGGGTTGATGCTGTAAACCCTTATTATTGATCATATTCCAGCTCAAAAGTTTTAATGAAAATGATGAAAAGTACTGGTCAGGTTTTCAATGAAGGAGACATCCTAGATTAACCGGATCCTATGTTCCAATTCATAAAACAATAAATGGGTGGTCCGTACTAATCCAGTGTATGAATGTGGGTGAGAGTAGGTACTGAATTTAACTCCAAAACGTGGCACTTCAAAAAGATGCGTTTCATGCGTTTTCAGTTCCTCTACTGATTCGTCATATTGATTTTAAAAAAGTCATTACCTTTGCAGAAAGTCACCCCAAATAAAATTTATTATTATGTTTAATTATTTACTCTTAAACATTTATTTATGCGTGGCAGGTAAAATGCTCAATAATGACTCGCATCCCAAGTAGACTGGGAATCGAATAATTTAGTTAACGTTGGACTTGGAGTGTTTCTTCCTCGTCCCTGGACGCAGACGATACATAAGATCGAAAAAATTGAAGAATACGGTATAGCCAGAAGAACTTGGTTCGTATCACAGTGAAGGAGGGAGACTAACCGGTGATATGAGAAGATATTTGTTCATGTTTTGAGCCATACAAGAACAGAATGCGCACGAACTATTGAGTGCAAATCGGCCCAGTCGCACGAGTTGTCGTTGAAAATTTGATTTTTCTAATAACCGTCCGTTGTCATACTACACGAGTGAGATCAAACACTTTTCGACAAAGGCCCACCCCGCGACGGGAGGCATAGGAGTTCTCAAATAAATTCGATAATATTTTGTGGATGCGTGCAGGTGACTTGGTGAGAAGGGTGAGACAGTTCACCTTTCTAGCATCATGGTAGATTTGAGTGCTAGTAAATTTGACAGGAATTCCATCATATTTTGAGCTAAATGAATAACAGTGGAATACCAAGTTTGGTGAAACAAAGTGACTGTGGCCCTTATATACGTAATTTAACTGGGATTAGGTGGCCTGTTAGGAAGGGATCATTGATCACCAGTAATATAAGGGGAAAAAAATCTAGAGAAAAAAAAACGATTCTGTGACCTGAATTAGGTAGCATCTCTACGTAAACTATATAAGTAACACATCCACCAAGTAAATGTAAACAATTTATTGTAACCAGAGTTGGAACTCAATTTGTTATTCACATGACTGGCTCCTGAGCTAATTTCGTATCATTAGGATTACTATGAAAATTCTGAAGTTTGGCATTAGAACACCGGTATGTTCGATATAATGAAAGGAATGACAGAAACGATTATAAGGCCTCAGGGTTTGATGGAGTGCCTACGCAGAATAGGACAACTTAAGGAAACTATTAAATTGTAACGCTGCGAAACGTGCAGGTTTTTAATAATGAATTGCGTCTCTCTGTTTTCATTAGCATACAGTGTACCTGCAAAGCCTTTCAATCTACTAGGATTACCCGCACACCACCTACATTTCGCAATCTCGAAGTTCACATTACATTTTCATAACTGACGTTTTCGCTCAATTATCGATAAATTGACGTGATTACTCTCGGTTCGCGAGCCACCATCATCTTTAGTTGGAACGTTCCCCTCTCAACGGCCCTCCTACAATATCCAAGGAAAGACATGAAAAAGTATGAGATACGACTTCGTCAGTGTTCAAGTCGATAAAAGAGCTCCTCTCAGGGAAACTGGCTTCCTTATCAATTTGCCAACTGACTGGTTCGTGCCGCACGAGAAAGCGATATAGGTCGATTAAACGTAACGACGTAATTGCGTTGATTTCTCATTAAGAATTTGGCAAAGAGGTTTTCGAGCTTTTAACCCGGACCACCCGTTGAAATCGCTTCCCCTCTTTATCATACCCTTGAAAGCTCTTGACTCATAATACAATTTAAATAATGAGGCTGCACTGTGGCAAGGAACTTAACCTCTAAGAACGTTTGCGTTTCAACTGCGAAAACTCCGGTTGTACAAATAACGAACGCTCAGCGCTAAAAAACTCAATGCTGATTTTATGAGCGGATCAACTCATTTTATGTTCTGTCCTTCACGCTAAGCCCGTATCGATTGCAGGTGAGTTCCAATCAGTTCTCACACGCACAGTTGTTCGCTGCACTGAGCAGGAACGTTTCTATCGGATCTTTGATCTTTATTGAAGTTCTAGGCTGTGTCACCGGTTGACGTAGCTGTAAGCCGGTAGTAAGAGATCCTTGTTTTTCGTAATATACTTCATAATATAGGGGATTTCAGCAGGAAGCTAGTCGAAGTGAATCATTCTGATCGTCTATAGCCTCCTACATAACTCTAAAAAATAAACAGTGGATAGTTATATTGAAATTTTCCCTGTGGACAAGTTTGGTCTCTTAAATTTGAACCTAGTTTCCCGTAAAGTCATAGTATATTTACACTTAATAAGAGATCGCCGGATGAGGAGATGTTATTTCTTCTCGACGAAGGGTTTTACCTTTGATCACGGTCACTTTCACTGACACCTAACGTGACGCCAGCAAGTGTCTTTACCTCAATCGGCAGTTCGACTGAACATCGCTCTCATACCTTCACTTTTAAAACGCTGCAAATTATTCCACAATAGATTGTATTAGTCTATGTGGATCTCACTCGGGTAGGAAAGCGTACTTCTGAAGAATAGCTTCCCTACTAGAAAAGTAAAATTAGAAAAGCAAGCAGTAAAACGAAAAAATCTGCAAATTCTTACGCACGGGTTGGTTATTCCTTGAATGGGGGAAACAGTGGGTGTGGCGGGTCCCAGACCCAATCCAATCGATTCAGGGTCCATAATTTAGTGGAATATGATACCCCACACGCCTAGGCACCAGAAATCCTGACACATACAAAATGGGTGGATACATACCCATTTTGACCCATAACTTCTTCCGGTGGGTGCCAATCTTTCTGGGACCCATTTCATTGGATTCAGCGTCCAAAATTTAGTGGAAAATGACACCCTACTCGCCTAGATCGCCCAAAATCTCGAAAATCCATTTTTCAAAAAACACATCACTCTGTCACCATTTGTAGAAGCGATTGAGTTGAAAATTAGTTGGGCACAACAAGGGCCAGAACGGAGTTGAATAAGCAAAGTCTCTGGTGTTTTGAAATATTTTGAAAAAAAAAAAAAATTAGGTGGACAGTGAACGAATTTGCAATGAATACAGTAGGAAGAAACCAATTCTAATCACTGTATTCCTCGGTAAAAAATCTTTGATGGCCGATTGGTCTGACAACGATTCGTATTTTGAGCTCTCTAGCTTTGAACTCAGCAACCACATTTTGATTCGACGTAACACTTCTTCCTGTACCTACCATTGTTATATTATATAATTGAAATCAAAACTCGACATTCAAGGTGTGGAGACTACTTGTTTTAGGTCCTGGCTCTAAATGTGACAGCTCATTCATATGCCGTTACGTTACCCAAATCTATAAAATTCGTCATTCGATCATCTGCGACTTCAGCTTAATTCGTGCATGGTTTCCTTTTCATAATTTTTATTCAGAATTTAAATTCAGTAGTTGCTGTGGAACGATATTTTGCACACTAACTGTACTTTTTGTTCGATCGTGAGTCCGAATCCATCTCTGGCTAGACCAAGCCACGAAATCCTTTCCAATAGAGTTAGAGAGTAATAAAAATTCATCGTTTGCTCTTCGGACTCTTCCCGTAGTCTCAGCAGCTCCTGAGGCTGTCGTGATGGGACCAGTGACATTTCGCCCGTTGAGACGTAACGACCGGAAATGGCGTCCTGGTCTTGATGACCCCTGTTGGACCATCTCCTCTACGGTCATCATCACAAACCGTATAATCAAGATGAAAACTTTCCTTCACCTTTGGTTTGACATGCACATCTGAGTATCGCTGCGAACCTGCTTTCTCGCTTCGTAGACGATGAGTTATTTTGCTAATCCCTCAAATGACTTCGCATTAATACCTGGAAGATATTTGTAAGTAATAATAGCGCAAGTAATAATTAAAATTGATACCTGGCTTTCAATACCTACTTACAAAACGAATGATTTTTGTATTCATTTCGCGCACCAAATGATGTTTAATGGTGATTTCTTTCCTTCATGGATTTGAGGACTAACATTATTTTGCAAAAGTATTGATGAACCTGGAGGATGGCGTTTTCTCTTGTTTTAGACAAACATTGGTACACTCGTGTCGTCAAAATAAGAACATGAGCCCTTTTCATCGGCTTCTAGGACATTTTTCACTTTCTCCCACTAATCAGCATCGAGTATACGTGGAAAAGAGACGTATATGGTTTAGTGGGGTCAAGTGAAATCTTAAAATTTCAATATCTAGGGAATGAAGGCTTGAACGAAAACTGCCTAATGTATTTTTCTGTATTTTCTATCAGAAATTGGCACTATAATGTGCTTATCTTACCGTCAATAAATATTACACCCTATTATTAACTTGAAAATTAATGAAAATAGTTCCTTAATCCTAGTATTTATCTCATTGAGTGGCTATCTAATATATCTTGAATTAGCTGAAGCGTATATTGATGCGTTAAGAGGAAGGTAAACATGAAGAGGAACATCGATCGTATTGGTATGTTTGTATCATGGTATTCATACCTACCTGAATTCGATGAAATGTCAAACATTACGTAGTAACACAAATGCTCTACCTTATATGACTTAACTTTTATTGACTGAACTTAAGGACTAAAATCAGAGTAAGTGAGTTCGTACTGTTAGAAGA
This sequence comes from Cyrtorhinus lividipennis, assembly GCA_019603395.1. NCBI lineage: Eukaryota > Metazoa > Arthropoda > Insecta > Hemiptera > Miridae > Cyrtorhinus > Cyrtorhinus lividipennis. The sequence continues at coordinate 42,404,620 of CM033998.1, forward strand.
CACAACCTCTCAACGGATGGGATCGTTCAGAAACATCATGAAGGCGAACTTTTTCATCCAGGAATGAACAATCATCAAAATGCAAATGTAAAGGCGTGGCCATGAGGTTGGACACTGTTGGATGACAAACCCCATGAAAGTTGTTGTCCGTGAGACCTGTTGAAGATGAGCCCCTTTCCGGATCCAGAGGTGAACCAGTACCGCTTTCAATCCTCTCTCCTATACCGCTTCTTGAGGGTCGTCTTCTTACAATCACAACATGAAATTACGTTTGAAAGTGAAACTACCAATAAACTTCTTTCATTATCGATTCTCTCGTTGGTTCGGATGATACGATCGATATCCTACTATGCTGTTCGGTATGCGGGAGTGATCTCACAAACCTCTCCAAGAAACCTCAGACAACCCTCTAGTAAAGAATCGCATGTGAATTGAGAAAAAGGAAACTGAGTCGTCCTTGGTCGGTCAACTTAGTCCTCGGTTCTTACCAATTTGGTATCACTTGAGCGCCTACGGGTGGGCGACATGCTAAAGACGGTAAGGCCTTCGCCGTTCGTGCCGGAGGATTTGAGGAACATTGATTTATTGTAATGTGTGAAACATGGGAGAAATGCTTTGAAATGAGTTTTAACAATGCTACAACGCAATGAAGTAGTGATACTAAAATTCTGTCATTTTGTGGTGTAGTGCATGTACAATCTGCTCAAATATGATTGAAAAATTCGTTTTTGTTTGCAAATTATGTAATTTATTTATTTCAGCTTTCGGGTTTTAACATTTTAAGACAATAGTTTTTCCCGCCACTGAGCAGCTCATGATAGACGCTTTCTTGCGTTCGACTCTCAGAGTGACCCCATCAAGTGTAAGAAAATTGCCCGGAATGCCCATCGTGGACACACTGTAGTTCCATTAATGGAGGATTTCGCATTCCAACGTCCGTGCGAAAAACGCTTAGCCGAGGTGGAGTCGACATCTCCACCCAAGCTACGTGGGGTTTAGCCGAGGTTTTACGTCAATTAGGCGTTTGTGGCAAGCTGCTCCGAGGATGACATCCTTCTTTCTCCTCGAGAAAAACCGGAGCGATTTTTTGGATTCCTTATACCGTATCCATTCCACCCAGTCCTTCTTGCAAGGCTTTTTGACCATTTACAGATTTCTCCTTTACGAGAATCTTTTACCTGCTTGAGGAAACGTTTGTCACCAGTCGGATTGGACATCCTCTCGGGGATATATGTGACTTGCGAATCAATTAGATGCCAAACAGAGACAGGTTTCGGATTTAGCCGCACTGCGGCAATTAATGGGCGCAGGACTGTCGACAAGAGGTTGAGCACTTATTAGACACTTATACGTACTTTACACAAGGAAGATAAAAAAAATAATAATAAGACGAGAGCACTAACGATTTTATCGAATTCCTTTCTATTAGGAAGACATTTGCCATTCACAGCTAACGGAGAAACAGCGTCCATGTGAACCCAGCTTTAGGCTGATGTAGTTCACACTTGAGCCGATGATTTATTGTTTTTCATTATTGGATTCTCATCACCGGCAAAACAAGTGGGTACACCAGGTGTACAGTAATGTTCCGATTGAGCTGAATTCCCGAAGCCACCCATTCAATGCAGAAACAAACACTCTTTTCCTGCGGCAGGGATTATATTTACCTATTGTAATGTTCTGATATCTGTGATTAGCTTTACAAACAGTCATCAATAAATAATTCTCTTCGATATTCCAGTAGAAAACATTACCAGCCCACAATGAGAGCTCGTTTGCAATACGTGTAGGTGTAACGTGTTTACCGTTTTGTTGTTAGTGGGACTTGGGTAATTTCAAGCTTGTATCGTTATTTGGTTTTGAGGCATCAGGAGGCTCTGACCGGTTCATCCTAACATCCTCGTATCGTCCGTTGTAATATACATTGAAGCCCCGTAAGGATATACTGCTTCGTTTGCAGCCATGTTCTTTGCGTTCATCCTGGTAAACTCGAAAGCAAAGGGTTACACTCCGTTTATTTACGCCAATAGTCAACTACTGAAGTTTTTATGGCTAACATCTAGAAAAAGAAGAAGAAATTTCCAGAGAAACAAGGGTTGGTTGAGCGTCGAAGACACCTGTAGAAACTAACCGCGTATTCCCGTAATTCAGCTCCTTGTCGATTGTCCCTGTAGTGCCAATAATTTCCCCGTTGCAGCATAGCAAGAGAACAGCATTTTATTTCCTTCCTCCTTCAATGTAATGTAACTAACAGCTGTTGTACAATGACCTTCAACTTGGTCATTCGATTCTATTGGCGGGCATCAGTACCATTGTTTACTGTTGGCCTTGTTTTACAACCTCGCTGTGCTAGGCCAGTAACCAACTACTCATTCTAGTTCAACTTTTAGAATATCCGGTTGTACTTTCTATATTATTCCTGCTCGGTTGTAGAACAAGATGTTTGTCGCCCTTCCTCTCAATAAGCCAGATCTGTCATAGAGCGCGAACCTTCAGTTACGACCATTTAGTTGACTTCAGAAGCAATCTCGTAAAGTCACAATTTGTTGTGTTAGAACCTCTCCAGAGACGATTTGCTCCAGTTGGCCTGACGATTTTCGAAAAACTTCCGTGTAAAGAGCGTCATTTTACAATTTGCGGTTCTGAAAGGATAGGAACTTAAAGATTTGTCTTTTTGTCTTTTACTGCCTTGTTGGGGCTCTCGCCCCATCGATACAATTGTGATAACCACTTAGGCTAGGTTCACAATGCCACTTTCCAAAGTGAAAACAACCAGATCGGAATTTCCGAATATTGGTTTCTAAGTTGTTGATTTTCCGAGTGATTTAGTCCATTCCATCACTGTCATAGCAGGAAATTTGAGGCAATGTTAAGATGAATGGTGGTTTGGTACCTACATTTTGGAACTGTTTCTGTATGATAAAAGTAGTCTACGGTGCCGCAGTAATCGAACTACTTGTTTGGTGTCGAAATTGTATTTTCTCTTGGATTGAGCGATGATTAACTCTGAAATGGTAGTGAAGACCAACTGTCCTCCGGACTGATTTGCCCACTTGTCCTTATCTTGTGATAACCTCGATGAAAACATCCCACCGAGGCTCCTTACCCGAAGAAGAAATCCAAGGGTTCGCGAAACCCCTCAGATATTCCAGTGCCCATAAATAACTCCGAGCCCCCTACCGCTTACTTAATTGCAAAAACGCTTTTTAGAAGTCTCCTATATCGGATACGTCACATATAATTTTTAATTGAGCCTCCAATCAATGGAACCGTCCTAAATCTTTACGCCGATAAACATTTGGCTCGCCCTGGGTTAGTTACCTCGTTTTCGACAATTAGCAAACCTCTTTTTTTCTCCTCCTTTGGGAATATCAATTTGTCTAAATGAATTCATTTATATTTTATTTTTGTTCCTAAGTGGCTGTTTCTTGTTTGTGAACACACGTTTAAATTTATTGCTGAATGAAAGCGAATCAATTACTTGGCAAATCCAATCGGATTATATCGGATTTCTCATTCCGCAGGTTTTATCCCCCAACGGAAGAGAATATATATGTACATAATGTGCAATGAGTTAGTTTCAATGCCTCAAAATGCATGCAATTGATTCAGTCGTTTTCCTCTCATGTCCAAGAACCCTAAAATGCCGTTCCCACTCATTATGCATACAGTTTTGTTATCACTGGTGAGTTTCGTTCAAGTAATAGTTCCATACTTCACAAAGAACGATTCAGCCAAACAAGAATAAAAAACAGAAATATCATGTTTCATTTTACCTAAAGCGCAAACGCGAGGCTCACGGACATGTCGCATGTATTAAACGCGTTTCGTGGACACAACATTATTTTGTTCTTGTTAACATCACGGTGAATTGGGAACGAAAACATCACGTGTCTCCCTAATTGAAACTGGAGATCTCTTTTCTTTCTACGTAGATAAAGAAAGCCACTAGTTACTTCTGAGCCTCTCCTTCTAAATGGGCTCACAAAAAGAAACATTAACGAGAGGATAATAAAAGGAGCCCGTGGCTTTATTCGTATATTAGGGACCCTACTTTTGATTCGTTAATTGCGTGACGAAAAGAGACTGTGTTAATGAGTCATTAATGACCTGAAATTTCTTTGAGTCCGCTTCTCTTCTTGTTGTTGGTAGAAAGTTTGACGGAGGAAAATCCCTTGTCTCCTGTCCATTAGTAGTTTTTTTTTTTTTTTCGCGCTTTTCTTATTCTGTAATGCTCACCCTGATTGTCACAAGGGTCATCAGTAGGACAACTTGGACGTTATTTTTGCATTTTGATAATACGGTATCTCGAGGCGAATTATAAATGAATTAAGATCAAGCCGCTGATGTGTTGGTCGACAATCCGAGTCGGAATGAGACTTTGCATAATGTGGGAGTCAAGGCTGCACCTAGGGGATGCTAGATATAAAGAGACCCCAGCGCCCTGACTGAGCTTGTTTATACGACGTTAAATTCGTGAATACTGTTAGTTTTTCCGAAGTTTTGCTGAACACACAGAGCTCTTGATGATCATGGAAAAGTGGTGTATGACTAAAAATTTGGACTTTTATATCTGCTCAAATTGTTTGGGGACTGCATGAGTTTGTTCGGTCGGATATTTTTTTTGGGGTGCATGCATTCTATGCGAGGGGTTTTACACGTTCTTAAGCACGCTTGATATATCTCATTTTAATCACAATATTTGCATTAGCTCAAATAAGCTGATGTGACTTTTTAAAGAATTGTGGGAGTTTTATCAATTCTTTTTTAGACCCATTAAAATAGATCCTGCTCAGGTCAGCATAGATAGGGATGAGTCGTTTCAAGGATACATAAAGAAGTCCAGTGCCAAAGCCTGTTGTAAGTGTACGAGTACGACGACTATCTTGAAGGTAAACGCTCCTGGGGGCCGTCAAGGTGAACTGCAACAAGGATGACCCGGATGTCAGACGGTGGGCGGGGCCTGCGATAACCAATCATCTTGGGATAAAATTATTTTCTCAAATAATGCAACCCCATACCGGAGGAGAACGGACCCTTTGGCCTTACTACATAATAAAATCGGCTTTACCTTCACTTGAGGGAGCAATGCGGACATAGTTGTATCCTATCAACATCTCAAGAACTTGAAAGCGAAGACTTCATGAAATATTTCTACTAGATGAAACGCGATCTGATGTCTCTACCGTACCAGCTTATATTTTAAAGTATATTTTAGTGCGATGAAGGTTTGTTACTCCGGTGTACCAATCCGGGACCCTCCTCAATCAATTATGCGTTCAAACCGTACCTAGATACCAAAATTGGGTAACCACAAATCCAAAGTACAAATTTTGCCTCATATCGGCCTTTTTATGTCAGGATCAGGACTGAAAATTAGTTATGCAGAACAACATTTTAAAATTGGCCAATTTCAAATTTAAAACGGTCCTGGTGGCAGACGGAATGCGGATAGTGTCTATTGAATACGTCTTCTTATCAAGAAATGCAATAGATCCATTGTTTGGAGATCGTTCATCATTCTCTTTGCGTAGCACTCCGGCATATTCTATGATGTTTTCTGTTTCAACAAAGAACATAGTCCCGATGTCTTAGTTTGTAGAATGAGTGTTGACTACCAAAACAATCGAACAAAGAAGACTTTTACCTTAACATATAATACGTCTTTTAGCCTAGCATCTATATCTCAAAAGGTTATTGAATAGGTCTAATGAATCTACAAAAACAAAAGAAGAAAGACTGTTTTGATTGAGAAGTACCTTCGTTCTGAAGTCGGCAAAATTTTGCTTACTAGAGAAATTCTGATTAACCTGGTCTGGAAATCTGTATCTCAACTTTCCTTCGGTGCCTCCATTCTCCCAAAGCCATTGCATTATCCTGACCTGCAGCTCAAGAAACGTTACGCAAACTGTACGCGTGCACGTGAGATTTTACCTCCGAAAAATCGTTCTCCTCGCCTTGAATACGAATTAGGACCTGAATACTTCACTTTCAAACAGCCCAGGCTCTGTAATGGGCTCTAATCAATAAGAAAATTTATTTCAGCGTTCATTGCCCCAATTCCTTCGTCCTGAGGCGTATTTAGTAATTGATGAATGTTCGTTACACCCGTTCGAATTCCGTGGATTTTAGTTCGATCTCCTCTTTTACATTTTCCTCGTGACATTCCAAGTTTAATAGCCCCGTCCATTCAAATGGCGTCCAGATAAGCTTTCTGGATTTGATCTCGAAACTCATTTATGTTTGGTGAGGGTAAGTCTTGCGTAAAGTGGTAGGGTTTTAGTCCTAATTTATTACCAGTAGGTAGCTCATTAAAAGAGTCCTCTTCAAGCTTAGCTCCTAATCTCATCAGAATCAAGAAGAATCAACCCACTAGGAATAATGGTGATTCTAGTTGATTTTTTCGATCCTTGATGGGAAAACGTAGCTTCAGGAATTAAACAATTCTCTTTCATTTGAATGTTTTGAGACGCGGTCAGCTTTTATATTCGGTTTTCAGTAGTGTGGAAATGCTCATGTAAAAGTAGAGTTAATAAACTTGGACTGAAACATGAATATGTCTGTTGAGGAGAAGAGATGAATTGGAGCACATGATTGTGTCAAGTTAATGGACATTTACCATCGGCGTGAATCCTAATAGGTTGTAGAAAAATGAGGAATTGGATTGTGTAAGAAAAAATACATGGGGGCGTTTTGTTCGACTTATAAATCGTAACAAGTATTTTTGAATTCAGATAATAAATTGCTCACTTAATTACAATCCGCGGCCTTCATACCTGTTATTAGTTGCGTCAGAGTTACAACCATTAACATATCAGTTCTTTGAGGTTTATCGAAACATTATTGTATTGGAGGTTGACGAATGTGTTCGGTGATCTCAATTCAAGGCCAAGTGGACCTTTTCCACTACCCGTCGTATACATATTAAATGAATACAGCTTTTCATTTTTATTTTACGCTTCACATGTAATTGTTGCATGTTGAGCTTAAATTACGTCAGTCAGAAGATAAATACACTAATGCACCTCCTTCGTTTCATTCTGGGCTGCACTTAAAGCCAACTGGGAGCTTCAAGGAAATCATCAGTCATTCCCTCGTCTCTTTCCTTCAATAAATTCAGTACGATTAGTTAGTTTAGATTTAATCTTGTTCTCAAATTCTTTTGAAGTGTATTTACATTTGGGGTTTCACATCAGCACTGAGTTTAGATGGCTCTACAAGAAATCCTGGATGTTAAATGGATCAACATACTACGAGAGAGTTCTGATAGCGTTAGTAATAGTCAATCAGCTTCAATTTCTTCGTGTGATCCTGTAAATCTAGAGATGACACGAAACCGCCATGATTTCGTCAAAGCTCAAATACACTGCTTCTCAAAGATATGCAGGTACCTATTTTGGGTCTTACCCAACTCCTGTGCCTGGCTATCCAAGACGCATCCAGACCCAAATCACCCTTTACCCTAAATCGATTCAGCATCCGAAATTCAGTGGAATATTATGTTAGTGTATTATTTTCTCAAGAATTTCGAAAACTTTTTTTTCAAAATACTGATTTTGTCCCGCTGCTCTTCCTCGGGCTGCTATCGGGTTGAAAATGGGTTAGGCACAACAGAGCCAGATGAAGCTCATGTGCAAGGATTTGGACGTTGCGAAAGGTGGATTGATTTAGGATTTTAGAATCTACTTTCTAAATTTTGTTCTATACCTGTACGAGGAAGTTATCTTCTAATACGAATAATAAACCGGTGGGATCTGACAAAATCGAGGAAACTCTTGTGCAAAATTTCGACTCAGCGGCGTCTTTTTGCGTTTCACTATCGCCATCAGGCAAAGTATGTCAGAGATGCAGTTGTTGACCGAGACTCGGTACAGTTGGGGTCGTCGGGACGCAGCGCATCTTCTCTCCGATTACGATCTACCCAGCCTTGACGGCGCACAGAACGGGGTGGACAAGGAGAATCTCTGCAATACCTCCAACTTTCCAACGGGAGGAGTTTACAAAACAACACACCTGTTTCAAACCTGATCTTCAAAAGGTCTCTCGTTTGGACCATTTCAGACGACTATGGGCACACAAGAGGGAATAGACGTTTTTGCTTCCTAAAGATCCTCCACCCATTTTCGGGACAAAACATCCGGGACCTGTCCTTTAATGAAGTTGTTAAAATTTGCACGAGAGTTTTTTCCTTAGCTCTTCTCAACTTCTCATCCTAATTTACCGCTCTGCGGTTGGCTTTACCGTCAATCGTTGCCTGCCCTGCACACCAATGAAGTAATTTCACACCTTATGTGGAGAAAACGATTTCGATATTGATCTTCCGTGATCCGAATTTCCGATCAGTCAAGGAGAGAGACAGCAGTAACAAGCAGGTCACACTCATGTACTATCATGCTTGAGAGTTGAACCATCTGCTGCGTGAATTTTATGGTCGTGAGCCATCATCAAATTTTTGTATTTTTGGGATAAACATTTAGGATAGTTTCAAAAACTAATAAGTGGGAGTCTAATTTTCACTCTTCGAAAAAGCCGTGACATTCCACTATTCGTATATGTCCTGAAATCCTCTTGCTAACCGATTACCTATTTAGTAGTGCCCGTCAGTACATGAGTATCACAACTCGATCTAGGTTAATGTTCTCATTTTTTGTTTATTATTTAATGCCGATCTTTTCTAGAAGGGCTCGAAAAAATGCAGGGCTCAATAATTAGTTTATGTATTGTTTGTCTACTTCGTACAAAAAAAAATCCTTTCATCCTCTTCAACCACTCTCAAAAAAAGTCGGGCAGATTTTATTGCATTTTCTAGTTTTCATTTACTCGTATCTAGGCGATTCCCAAACGCTTTTAACTCAGCTTGAATTATTCCTCAAGTCCAATGATTTTATTAAAGTAAATTTCTCTTGATTCTGTACTAGAATTTAGGCAATATAGCCAGAAAATACCATATTTCTCTCATGTTTTAGTACTTTTATAGCGAATTCTCAAAACTTCAATATTTTTCCATCTTCAATTAATTAATTTTTCCAAATTTGAATTTCAATCAATGAATTTCTTATTTTTGCAATTTCTTTTAGCTGGTATAGGTTTTACTTTTGTTCCAATTTCAAAGCCGTGTTATCGTTAGTAATCATAAATCAATCAGTTGCTGCAAGACTGCTGCGGAATCAACACGTTTCGGTGGTAAATAATAACTATTTTTAACGACTTTTTTCATATTTTTTTATTTTATTTTTTTTTTTGTAGGATGGTTTCCTCTACCTACAGGGTCAATAGGGTTGTACGTAAAAGCCAACAAATCAGCTTGTGAACCTGTGAAGTTTGTTGAACCTAGCTTCGGACCGACAAAAATCGATGAAGAAGAAGACAAGAAACGCACCCATCGGATTAAAGGAAAATTGGGGAAATGCGCCTACCTCTAGGATTCGGGACTACAATTTTTGTTCCCTTAAGTTTTCTGAAGGCGATGAGAAGAACGTGCGAGTGCTGAAGGAAGGCTGACCTCAATAGGCCACCAGAAACCGGTCATCCAAAATTCTTCATGATAATTACTACTATGTTACTTCAGTATAAAAAAATAAAATTAAAAAAAAAACAATAGTTGAATATAGAATATTCAAGAAATCTACTCACTCAATTATCCTGTTTTCTAGGTTGAGAATCCACATAACTGTGACTAAGACTTATGGCTTTAAGAAAATGCGTACAACTGCTCGTTTAATTGTTGTTTTCGCGATTCAAGAATGTTGCTCTACGTTCCCGCCTCAAAACATCATTAGGAAACGTAAACCTAAAATAATGCAAATGACTGACAAGCTAATTTCCACACGCTTCATCAGCGTAAACTCCTTCAGGGTCCATCCCCGAGGGCGAAAGAACGTGGTTGAAGGCTACCAAAGCTGGATTTTCTCGTTTCTTTATTTATGTATCAGGTGACAGGTTAATTCTTCAGATGTTTATTCCGAAGTGAGAGGCACCTTAGTGACTCGAGGTGTAGTGGAGCCGTTTCGCAAGTGGCTCCTCCGAACGATCTCACCGACAGACGCCATGGTAATTATCATTAAAATTAAACAACTCAACGATTCATCAGTTTTTAAACTAATTCTACCCCTTCACCTCCCGAAGCTTGAAAAAAATTCTCAGCAATAGCGTTTTTATAGCCCGGAGTCACGAGGAAACTGTTAACATCTAATTTAATGGTGATTAGAAATGGAGCGTTTTCGTCAGTAGCTTAACGCTGTTCTACTCACCTAATGAGTGAATCAGGGAACCATTTGGGTTGTAGATCATAAAATTAATCCAGAATAAATAAGTGTTGCAGAGGAACTCAGTTGATTATTCATCATAGCCTTCGGGCTGACGCTACTATGTATACATGCGAGCGAAACCTTGTTCTTTTAGTATTCATAATTTGTTTGACCATCAAAATTTGTCAGCGGAGAAAAAAACCGTTATTAATGAAGTAGTAGGTGGGCCTGAAGGGGGTAACTGGTTTGACCGTGTGGGCATTATACCGCGGCCTGGCAGAACATACGAGAGCGGGTGTTCGTCCGTCAATGGGACACGCGACTGCGGCAGACTGGATAATGAATCGGGAGGAAGAAACGAATAGCTAATCCGGCGGCGTTAAATTAAATTCTCGGGTGATCAAGTGGTATTCGAATGATACAGATACTGAGTAGTAAAAGCGTTCATTCTCGTGGCGTGTTCGCCTCGTGGGCGTTAGCATGAGAAATCGGCATATATACATGTGTACTTCCTTATTTTCGCTTGGATGCAGGCCTTAAACCTTATTCGCCCTGGTGGGTTTCAAGAACGCTCAAATTGGTTTATTCGTGTAAGATAGACTTTACTGCATCACTCGTACTACTCTCTGTCTTCCTAGGTAAAAACAAGGTACAGCAACAATAAATTCCATTATGAGTAGGGATTGATTTATTATTTTCTACTTCTAATAACTGACTCAGTTAGGACTCAGACTGAATGGACCAAATGGTCTTGTAACTATTCAGAAATGTTTACCGTGCATTTATCCTAAATTTAACGTGCATCTTCAACCTTGCATCCCCTCTAAATTTTTTTACTAGAGTTTTCTATCAGGGGGGTTTTGTGTAATGAATTTTTCAACCAGAACAAAAATCGCAAAACCAATAAACACAAACCAAACTTTGAAAAATTGGCTGAGGAACACTTTGAATTTTTATATCAGTAAGCTAATGATGATTTTCATCATAATTTGAAATACCAGTGATGGGCGTTTTCTAGTTTCCATTTTTCCTGTTTCAACATGGAAATTCGAAGGATTGAATGAAATTTGCCATTTCTTTGGACACGCTTGGCTCCCGTCATTGGGAATCTCCCCAACACATGCACTGAGGGGCTATTGATCTATGGGAGAATTAACAGACCGTTTATCCGCCGCGTCGTTGTTTTCGCCATTTAGAAGTTAGCCCGTCGTAATTCTTCCTCTCAGACTCCTTAATTTGTGAACCAATAAGAGAGAATGGCGCCAGGTAGGCTAATGGAGCCCTGAGGGCACCGGTTATCACAATTTATCTCAAACTGAGGGGTACCCGGGGGCTACCGGGAGTCGCTGGAGGACCTTCCCCTTTCTTTACTAACCAAGGGGCGTAACCTGGTAGTTCCGATCAATCGCTAAGATATTAGCTCATAAATTCTCGTCTCACCTTACCAATCACTCCCTCGGAAAACAGGAGGAAGACGACTCTGAGGCCGGAACTCTAATTGTAATGACCTACTCGATTCGGAGAAGAATTACTCTCTCATCTTGTCAATCGGTACCCAAAATTAGGTAAATAATCGTTAATACTCATTCGTTAATCCCTAAACTAGACGTAAGGCGTTATTGACGAATAATATAATGGAATAGGAACTTCTAGAGATTAAACAAAAAAATCAGTACGTAACATAATTATAGCTTCCCCCGTTCTCTTTATTTCTTCAATAAGGATAGGCGATAGGCCGGGCTTCCTCAGCCTGGAGTTGGCGAAAGCCGCCAAAGGAACCGATAGTTCTTGGTGAAAAGAAAATTTTGGTACAAAAAAAATTTGTTTGTGGCAGCAAAGCCTGCGCTATTTCTCGTCTAAAGTAGCTTCAGGATGCTAAACCATTCAACAATTTATTGAATTTGGAAATCATATTCTTGATATCATGCTTGCTATGCGCATATTATAAGTTTTTCGAATTTTCACGTTACTCAACTGTATTGAAACCCGAAACGGAACTATTTCATCAACGAAAAGTCCTTCGGAACATCAATATCATGGATGAGTTTTGACCACGACACACGGAATTATACACCTTCAAAGAAACCATAAGAAAATAAGTTTGAATTCCGTCTTTTCTCAGTACAAGAACTTGTCATATTACCAAATATATTGTTTGCAGACTTCGCTATATGCTGAGAAATTACGAGTACCATGTTTTGGAGAGGAGAAATTAATATACTCACACAGAACAAGAGTAAAGGTATGAAAAGAAAAGGTTGGGAATTGTCTTAGACATTTGATCTCAGACCTCTCTATGGGTTGATTCGTCATGAATCAAAGTTTCTTTTCAGTTTTGGAGTATTTCATTCCATTACCTGAAATAATTATGCAGAGAGTTCACTTTAAGGTGCTCATCAGAAGAAGCTTTTTGTGTTGATGTTGAGTCACGTCATGTCGTGTGGCCCATCCAACTTTCGGAATTACGATTGCTCACTGTAAAGGGTCCGCGAAAACTCCGACTCAAGTAGTTGATTTCACCGTTTTGTCGTTTGAATGGGTTTGTCGTGTTTTCGGTTCAGGGTCATGCAAGGTTTCGTGACGTTGAGCCCACTCCGCCTTGAAGATGACCCAACCTCAGAAGAAGACGTTGAATTGAAAACCTGAGGAGCTCCCAGCTCACGATCCCCTCGCCTGGGGAGGTGACATTCAGAAATTCGGTCAACTCGGAGGCCGACTCTGGTGGTGAAGACAGCAGAAGACCCTCCCAGTCGTTCCGACAAGCGAACCCAAACGGGCCCACTATTGGGCTCATCCTCGTCATAAATTTTCTGGCTTGCCGACTTGAGTAGGACAGCTCCTCCCTGTCTCCCCATGTGGATGCATCGTTAAAATCTTCTTTTTTCTCGAATCCGAGACGCACAAAATTATGTTTGTTCCCGTCCATTCGTTTCTATATAAGACCACCCAGTCTACGTTCAACACCATCCATTTAGGTTTCCCTGCTCAACCTCCTCACCTGTCAACCTAGCTGCGTGGTGCGTTTTGTATTTCGTCTCCTCCCGGAAGCTGAAGATCTTGTTTATGTGATACCTTCGCCTCCTATCGCATATCACAATGTCTCGAAACAAGGTCTTTCTTCGAGAGAATCCCTTGAGCCGAAGGAATCATCAGCATCTTTAGTCCCTGGCCTCGTTCTTTCGGTGGCCAAAAAGGAAACCTTTGAAGAGGTGCTAGCTGAATATGAAATATCGTATTTGCGCACTGTTTCCACGAACTTCGTTCTCATGTATATTTGTATTCAATTATGTACTCTCTTACACAGTTGATTTAAGGATCACCATCTCTGTATTCGCGTAGCGCTCAACTCTCTTCACCCTACATCTGACGTCAGGCATATTGTACCAACGGCAGATTCCATGTGGCGTCTTCACACTTCTCGATTACCCTGAATTATTAAATTCTCCTTCACACACAAGTAAAGACTATAAACGGTTACAAGCAATCTCGGTCTTTAGGACTACCTAAAATATAAAAATCTTCACTCACAAATAATCCCTTCAATCTCGAACCTACTGGAAGAAAGCAATTCTGATGTTTTAAATTTTAGTCGGTCGTTTAGATAACTGAAGCGGACAGTTTGTTCCAAGCGTCATCAGCTAGTAGAACCTGTTTCCTAACAGCCGACCGACAGAGCTCGGCTTTGATAAACATGACCACCCACGCAACAGCTACCGTCACGTACAACTAGATCGCTTCCCCCTTTCTGGGCCCTTTCTCATACCTTGTTTGTTTTGGTTTATTTAGGATTGAAGTGCTCACGAAACCGAATGGGCCGTGTTAGGTATCTCTTTCCGTGGTCTGTTCAGCTCGGAGGTATTCTCACATTTTAGATTCAACATACGTGTTGATATGAATGATGAACTCGTATTAACAGTCGCTATCCGAAATCCTCAAAAGGTACATGCTTTTGGCCTCTTTTCTAATAGCGCTATACATCACATGGACTTCGCCAGGTCTTGTTCTGATAGCTTGTATATCAAGACTGATGTGTGAAGCTCCTCGTCTCCTACTCATTTGAGCACACCAGAGATGCACGTACAATATCTGCCAACCTTGTGAGACAGAATGTCGCCTGCGATGTTAATGGGAGGATGCATAAATCTATCTCATTACGAACACAAGTGGTGACTTTCTTGCATTCCAGGAAGAAACGCCTCGTTCCGAGACCACTTTTAACTTCTGTCTGCTCGTGTCCCCCATTCAGATCGTAATAAGCTGAAACCAAGATCCACCCTCTTCTTCTCTCACCGTCGGCATCACTATTTTTGTTTAACAAAAACGAACATGCGGCATTTCCGCTACTTTACCAATGGCTATCTGCAATCTGATTCGCATTTCGTAGCCGATGATCCCCTTACCTCTCATTATGCCTACATAGAAGTCCATCAAATGTGCATTCATTCATTATTTTACTGTTCACGCTTTTCACCCCTTCGTTTCCTGTTTACGTTAGAAATGAACCACCGCATAATATATATTATATCAGCTACTAGTACATGAAAAAGCAACTTATTGAGGGAACAATAAAACCTGTTCAAAACTTTCCGAGATGTGGTCTCTCATGTGAAAGACTGTTAAACAGCGTCAGGTACGACTAGAAGAATAAATTCCTGAAACATTATCCATTTTTCTCAATAATAGTGAGGGATGAGGTGGCCTCTGACTCGAAAGTTGCTCCTAATCTAGGTCGGCATCACAGGGTAAATCATCCCAGAAAAACAATTATTGTTTATATTAAAAATATATCATTTTACCTTGACATCTAGGTTTTTCTTCGGCATATTAAAATGAATGCATGTCCATATTTCAACCTAGTAATCGCCATGGTCGTTCGTAACTCTTTGATTTGTGAATTGAAGGCAATGGGATAGAACCGCAATTACGAAATCTTATTTACAATACCGCTCATCATTACAATTGATAATTTATTTTATAATACAGAAGAAATGACAATAGTGCTATCTACGTATCACAACTGAGAGCTTGACACATTGGCATGTAGCTTCCAGATAACAAATCGAAATCTTGTCGAGGCCGTGACCACAAACCGACATGTTTTCAATTTTCATAATTTCTCATTTCAACAAGAAATTTTAAATTTCACCATTTATATATTTTTGATTGTAAACAAAAAAAAACTCGTTTAAATACCTAAAATCTTCAGTTTTTTTTTTTTTTTTTTTTTAATGCGTTATTGGGGTTTTAATTTTCAAACGAAATGTGAAAAAACCCATACCTACTTACTCCTTTTTCAGTGGTGTACAGTAGTGCACTTATCGGTACAAACAGCCTTTAGCGATGTCTGGAGAAACCAGAGCTACCGCCATCCTGTTCGAGTTCCTTCCTATAACAAATGGAAGTGTAGATAGAAAATCATTAGTTTCCATATTTACGAGTGAAATTGGATCTGTTGGGTTTGCTGTGTTGAATAGAACGATTGTTATCCACGCCCTTAAATTTCAACAAGTCTCTCCTAACACGCGATCGTTTCCCTTTTCCTGAGGGAACATTACCTTCGAGAATTTTTCTTCCTCTGCTGGTCAAGAGATAACCACCTACTCAAAGTCATCAGTTCATCCTGTTCTTTCTTATAGTCACGAGCGATGTATTCACTTCTTTGGAAAGGATGTTTCCGGTTACTTGGAACCACCTACAGACTCTTATGATCTTGATAACATCCTCGCACTGCTACTGTTTCGCATTATCTCTCCACCAACATGTAGTTCGTAAACGGAGATTCCCACGGAATGATAAGCTTTAAATTACTTATTCTTAAACGGCAGTGCACTTCCACTGGCAATTAATATTAAAATGTTCTGATTAATGTGCTGTTGAGTTGGCAGCGCGCTTAAGTATAGGCTCTACTTCTCAAGTCAGAAATGATGTATACATTCCCCGGAATAAGTACTAAATTTATCTTAAGTAGGATTCTTAATTTCCTCCCGACGGTTTTTAATGTTTTTCGTGCATTGGCTTTGATTCTCGATTTTTGGTCTGATAATTTGTACTCTTATTTACCACTAACACCGCTCAATCCTTGGAATGGGGAAGCGATATGCAGTACGTTTTAAATTACATCAAGTACATCATAGGCTCTCTCATACGGCTTAACGTACTATGATTACAGTCAGCTGAACCTAGGCGAGTAAGAAGAATAAGAACACCAAAATAATGAGCAGGAACCCTCTTTCTCATTCTTCTTGCCTTTGATCATTATAATTTACTAGCGAGAACGCAGTGTACAGCCATATTTACATCGAATAATCTCTTCGTTAGCTTTATTGCAGCGTAGTCTCTCAGCTGAGGAACTTTCAATCTCTAGTGTGCAAAGCTGAGTCAGTGTAACCTCTGGGGTCGAGTTTTCCTTAAACGTCCCATGTACGTGACTCTCTGACTGGAGACATGGTTTATTAGTCTTCTGTTTCTTTCCTACTTTTATACCACGATCTTGACAGTGGTCCGCCATTCCCTACTATCCGCTCGTTACATCAGCAATATCTACGCGCTACCAACTGACGCTTAAATATAGTGTCGTCCAGTGTAACTCCAGTATCTGCCATAATAATTCAGCCTGAATGTAATCTTAAGCAATATTCATTGTTGTTTCAGGTATGTTCCAGCAGATCATTTACCGCTCATCCTTCAGATCTTGTGAGTAAAATTCACAATGTTTGTGAATGCCTGCCAGGCCTCATCTTTTTTCATTTTTTCTGCCTACGTTTCGATGCTTAGTCTAGCTGTATTGAACATAGTGTTCGTGTCGGTATACTGACCGTATATGACCATTATTGTAAACGAGGTTAGGTTTAAACGGGAAAATGATCAAGATGATATTTAAATAGAATTGCGTAACCTCTGGAAGCATTATAGGTATATAGTAATATAATCATGAGAATATAGTGCGGTTGGATTAGTAGCAAAAACCAGGGGGGGGGGGGGGGTCAAAATGTGTTTTTTGAAAAATGGATTTTCGAGATTTTGGGCGATCTAGGCGAGTAGGGTGTCATTTTCCACTAAATTTTGGACGCTGAATCCAATGAAATGGGTCCCAGAACGATTGGCACCCACTGGAAGAAGTTATGGGTCAAGTTGGGTATATATTACCCATTTTAAATGTGTTTTTGGGATTTCTGCTACCTAGGCGTGTGGGGTATAGTTTTCCACTAAAGTTTGGACGCTGAATCCAATAAAATGGGTCCCAGAACGATTGGCACCCACTGGAAGAAGTTATGGGTCAAATTGGGTATATATTACCCATTTTGTATGTCAGGATTTCTGGTGCCTAGGCGTGTGGGGTATAGTTTTCCACTAAATTTTTGACCCTGAATCGATTGGAATGTGTCTGGGACCCGCCACACCCACTGTTTCCCCCATTCGAGGAATAACCAACCCGTGTGTAAGAATTCGCAGGTTTTTTAGAAGGCTCGCATTGAAACTTTTTTTTCTCTCTCTCTATAAATCCGTTAGCGCGTGACGAAATCGGAGAATCTAATAAACGGACCTCGTCTAATAAATCCGAATTTATTCATACACACCCTCAGTCGAGGTCACCAGAGGCGAACTGAGTAGATTTTGGTGACTAAGGCTTTCCAAGAGGATACCGCAGTCAGTTACTGGATGGTTAAGTTTGCTCGGAATCCAAACATCGGACAAAGAGTTGAATCTTTGGTACGCCTTCCATTGTTATTCCAGGCAAAGCGTCAAACAGCTCTCGTAAATCTCTTCGTGGGCAACTGGAGGAAGAAAGTCCCTAAATGGATTACGGTGTCCATGTAAGTACGCGACTCTGAATGGCAAAATGATACAAAAGGGACAAGAGATTCCTTGCGATAAGCCTAATAATACTTTTAAAAAAGGAAACGTAGGGGGCTGGGAAGGTATAAAAAGAAATTGTACTTTCCGATTTTCAAGAGCCATGCCGGCGGTAGGAAGTGGTGAAACACTAATTGGGTAGCTCTGTAACACGTCCGGGACGACAAATCCTGGGTGAGCAAAAGGTTTTTTATTTGAACAATTTGTCTTGTAAAAGTTTACTAACTCCAAGCAAGGAAGGGATTCGGAAAAGGATAATTTGTATTATGTCCTTCAGAACTGTCCGCTTGGGCAACGCTTTTTGTCGAATGATCGAAATGAACTGATTGACCAGGCTCAGCTGTTTAGCCTTTCGCCCTTGGACGTTGCGCAAGACTTCGAAAAATAGGGCTTGGATGGCCTTATTTAAAAATTATAATGAAGTCGTTGGTAAGCCGTTCGTGTTTAGAGTGATTACAATGCAGGACGGTTACGAAGTGAACTTGAAAACATTGAAGGCGAGAGGCGACACACATAATGTGTTCGAGAGAGGAGACCCAAGTTTGGTCAGTGTAAATTAAATTTTCTCAGCTGATGAAAATGAAAGTACCTGATGAATAAAGTACCATTCGATCAAGCAGTGGAAACCTATCACTCAGATTTTGATCCTAGAGACCCATTATGACTAAAAATTGTGGTCTAATTGGAAAAAAAAGTATATTTTAATACAAATGCGATACTCCCCCTGTTAGCAACCATCATTAAAGAAACCCTTGAACCATCCCTTCGAAGGAAACTACGAATTGAATATTGTACGGCTACACCATTGCTATCATTGGAAAGTTACACACCTTGTAATCATATCAACCAAAATGATGAGGCCCCACCCAAACTTTCATTTTTGAAGTATATCTATCATCCCAAATATCTGCCCAGGTAGTGAAAGGCTCTGAAAAATTGACGTTTAGGATGTGGACATCATATATATTGTGCTTTACTCATTTTTAACTCTGTTGCCGCACACCCTGTGATAGGGTATGGGTAGAAATAGGTATTTTGAAAGTGGTTTTCGAGAATTATGGAGACCTGGGTATGTATGCTATTGATTCCCACTAATAGTGAATTCCGGACTCTGTAACAGTTGAGATGATTTCGGAGACTTACAATTCCCCGCACTATGAATTGAACGTTAGAATGATTTCGGGGCACACTTGCCACATAACGATTCCTGCTATGACCCATTAACCATTTACCATCTATTTACAATATTTACTTCTACGGTTCCACGATATCTGCCAGCTACGTACCGGAGGTCCCTGAGAGAAACAAGGAGAAATCGTTCTCTGCGCATCGAAATTTCTCCGTTCAACATTCCTTGGAACGTTTTCAAGTGGCGTATTGTTTTACCCAGGTGACGGAATGTCATCTTTGATGGCACATGGCCAAAGTAGAAGGTCAATGTCATTTTTCTACCATCACCCAGCCCTTGTTATTATGTAGAATTCATTAAACTTTATTCTAAACCCCACTTAATTATGAGATAAGAGTCGAAATCGATAATCGAAACTGCCTCCAGCTTTAGCACAAAGAAAGACCGGCTGGATCATGGAGCAACGGATATCACTACAACTGGAGATAATATAATTTATGCTGATATAAAATATTTCAGCGGTCTCACGAGTTTTTTCATTTGAAAATTCCGGCCTCAAAAAAAAGGACCTGAGCTACAGGAAGCGTTTCCAAGAAGTGCCGCCTCATATTATTAAGAATGTTTAGTCCGCTCTGATTCTCTTTTATTCGCGTTGAATTATTGCGTGGATGCGTGAAGAAGGCGATGAAGTCCACCTCCCTTCACATGGCCGTCTCTTATCACTTCATCTCCGTGCTTTAATTTATTGAGCTAATTATAAATTCAAGGAGCCCAACTTGGAATACGCTGGCCATTGTCGTGGGGCCCGCCGGCGACCCAGGTCTCTTCTTCCACGGCACACGCCTCCCCCCCCCCCCTCCCTATTTGAGACAGAGTGGTTCGGACTGAGCAGTCATTGTTCGGTACCTTATTCAAATCCTGGTTTTATGGATTTTTTTTTTTCTTCTCAAAACCTTCTCATTTCCATCGTGTTCAATATTGCTTCAGTAATTCGGTGTTGATGCCGTTTGAAAAGTGATGTAAATCATATCATTACTGTTGCTGGCCTGGAGCAGACCAGAAATTCCAACACTTTTGCAGTGTTGCGAACACATACCAGGTGTCCCAGCTCTGGGACCACTCCCCAGTATCTCAAGAAGAATATGGAAGAATGAGGTAAAAGTGATTGCAAACACCACAGAATTTCTTCAAAAATCTTCCTACTTCTGGGAGGCCGATAAATACTGCGGTCACATTTCGTTACCATTTCTGTTGAGGATAATCTAACTGCATTTCAGAAAAATATTACCTGCACTTTTCTCAATGGAACATGACACCGGACCCGTTATTGTAGAATAATAGTCCCCATCAATCGCAAAAATTCACGAATTGATTGATTGAAAAAAAATGGTTGCGTACCCAGTTTCATTCGGTCTTGAAAATTAGGTAACGTCGTTCAAGGTGAATGCAGCAGAATCCCTTACTTTGTCAAATTTCAGAATCATCAAGTTATTTGGTTTTAGTAAATGGATATTTTTCTTTTTATATTTTAACGGTATCAGTGGATAGGTACTGAGTTTTGAAATTATTTCGATTGACGGGATGAAAAATGAATTACTCGTGGTAGTGAAGAGACGAAGTGAAGGGTCAATCTTCTAGCCTTTAGCAGCCCATTTAGTGATAAGGATTCCAAAACGTTATGTAGCCGGTCCCTCGTAAGTGTCAAACCTGCCTCCTACATTAACGTAGGTCATTATCAAAACCTCCAATGTCTTCATTAGCACCCAGGAGGTGTTGACAGCTAATTTCATTGTTGTCCCGAACAAGTGGCATAAATCTTCATTAGAGCGTTGAGAGAATGATTCATGCTCCTATTCATGATTTCTACTGTATTCGATTTCACACTGCCTCTTCAGATCCTCTCTCGTAGAGCCGACAGGGGAGAGAATGATGGGGCGGGCGACGGGGTCGGCGATTTAGAGATTTCACTCTTCAAATGAGGAGAAGACGTAAAAACTATAAAACCATGTTCATTTGAAAACAATAATTTGATAATTTACTGTTATCTAACTTACAAAGCTTCTTACTCACTGATCATAGGTATGATGAAACATGATAAATGTTTAAAACAAATTCTTTGAGGTCTACAATGTAGGTAATTGAAAAATGTTCCTACTTTCCTAAATGGAAAATGATACTTGACTTCTGCCTCAGAAAATCGGGAAAACCTATTATCATCCGTAAGCTAACTTCAATTGAGGTGATCAAGATGAAGATGAGTTAGGTCCAGGGTGTTACTGATTTGGGCTCAAGTAGAGTCTAACATTTTTTATACATTGAAGGTCTCTTTTCTGGGCCCCACTATTCATGGTCTGGACTCAAACCCCATTTCAGTGCTAGCCTATTGTGTTTCTTCGCGGAGCTATGTTGATTTAGCCTATTGAACTTGAACAAAGGTCTGGAGGAACCACAAATTTATTATTGACGCACAAACCAGGAAAAAATTCCAGTTTTCCCTCTATTTTTTCCATTTTGGAGAAATTTTGGATTTTCGTTTCTAATTATGATTCCAAAATTTTAGTTATTTTCGTTTTATTTTAGTTAAAAAAAAAAAAAAAAAAAAACTTGTTTTAACTTTTTTTTGGACGAATTCACAGATTTGGATTGAAATATAAAGGAGAATATCGGAAGGGAGGACAACGTTTACGGAAATAGGGAAAAATCAAAGTTGCTGATATTATGTTTACGTATGAGTACTTTTTTTTCTCAATTTTGTAATAATAAATAATTCATTAGAGGTGACCTCCATTTACTGAAGGTTGTTAAAATTCCTCCCACGAATAGACTCACCAGTCCCAAATTTCATTCATAGGACCATAACTATACTTAGGTGTGACATCGTGAAAATTTCATCATCCTCTCCTCGATGGGTCAGTCCCGTTGTTTCGAAACCGAATTGTTCCTAATGAGGATCCCTTACCATCCGGTCCCCGATTTTTATGGTCTTCGGGTCTCGGAGTTCCTGAACCATTAAAGTCTAGGATGAGAAACTTGGATCCTTCTATCGACTGCTCACCGAATGTTTGATATGCCTCGCCCGTGAAAACAAATCCACACGATCTTTCTGTCTCTCCCACGTGTCCTCGTCCACTCGAGCGGACTTTTGCCCGTCTAAATACGATCTGAAGGAATTTGGTAACGAAGATTCAGGAAACAGAGCGCTTAGGTCGTAAAATTGGAGGCGACTGGGAACAAAAACTGGTTCATCCTCCTTTAGCAGTTGATAAAGATGACAGCTCTTGGCCATAACATTATTTTTGGTTGATCCACTTACTAGCCAGTGATGTACCTCAGGATCGATCATGCCAATCGAACCTAGACCTAAATACACGTGTATGCGTGGGAGATGGAAAGTACGGAAGTCAATTTTGAGTTAGATAAACATTTTTTTCGAGATTCCTTTTTGAAAATTTAAAGTTCCACACAACAAACAACAGTCTACTATGCACTGTTTGAGGTTGAACTAGAGATTATAATACTATTCCAGTCTTTAGGGAGTTCGGGAGTCTCACAAGTCCACCATAATATCATAACCACTGCAATGGAATAAAAAGGGTGATTGGGTTGCATGAGGCAGTACTTTGTTTGTATCTTTACAGTATACTGCTGTGAAGAATTATTACACGTAATTTAATCTTTCCCCAGTCTAATGTTTTCTTTTTCGAATCCTGCCTTACTTAGGCTATTCAATGTCCGCCTCATGAAACTTATTTGAATGCTAAAATTTGTTGATTTCTTCTAGACCCGGTTCATTCCATGGTTATTGAAGACGGTATCGTTTAATATGCAGCTCGTAATAGTACTTGTGATTTCCCGATGTGCATCACATAGTCATTACCATAATAAGATGGCCGATAGCATGTTGGTTGGTGTTCATACGTCTTTAATCGACGGTTATTTGGCATTCCCGTTAGGTTGTAGTCCTTTATACCATGCTTTCTCCCAATGCAACCCCATTACCGGCCACTTGGGAGGACATCACGTTAGGTAGTATTCAAATCTCGGCTGTGTGCAACGGTGTCAGTTTCTTCCTTCCTTTCTTATTCAACTCTTGTTTATTGGACTCTTGCTTTCCCCGCTCTTTTCGTCTTTATTTTTGTACAGTATATTTAACAATAATACTGTGTATACTGTATTGTAAAATGTTTGGTGTTCGAAAGCCTCAGGCTATTTAAATCAATATTATTGTCCATGATTTTTCGTTTGAATATATGTTCCAATTTTATATTTCTAATTGTTACGATATATCATAAAAAGTAGATATGAGGGTGAACCAGGAACATTCCTTATCCAAGACCGAGTTGGTTCTTATAAAGTCTGATAAAGACAACATACGTACCGTGAAAAGCTTGGCCAAAGAAGACATTTCGTTGGACCTATTCCCAATCCTTTGACTCTACCCAAAATAAAGTGTTTCCCATTCCCCTTTGGCTCGAACAAACGGTTACAATATTTACGAGTGCTCCAACGGTCCATGTTTGGCGATAAATTCCTACCGGTGACAAATCCAGATTAGCAGGTCATACATTATATTCGGTTAACAGAACAACATTTTCATGTGTCACAAAGGTTAGTATTGGGGTACGCAAATACATAAAGTATTTTAGGCAGTAATCCCCACATTATGTGAGACGATCATGGCATTTTTGTATGCAAGAAACCGTAACAAGCCTTCATTCGGAAAAGTTGACCGCAAGCCTCACCTGATCGTCCAACGATAATCTATCAATTCTACAAAGCGTGTGTACTAAACTCGCAAGTAGGAAGCGTAAATCCACGCGTTAATGGTATGATATTAGGCTCCATTAGTTCGAAGGTCCGGGACAGCCTCCGGGAAACCGAAGAACTCAATATCAAAAGTCGAATGCCCTTAGGAGCAGTAGTAGGTGGATTGTGGATGGATAGCTACAGTGAAGTGCGGGCGGGTTGCCCGTGAAAGAGTGTCGTTTGAAATCCAAATGGATGGTGCAAGGTTGGAGACGAAATAACTAACCATGAGCCACGCCACAGGATGTCTTAATGCGCCTGTGTTGGTATTCACCTTGAACCTCAGTTGGAAAAGCCTGGTATTTTGAACCATTACATAACATCGTGTGCATTATCGGGTAGGGAACGCCACTTGACGTGTGGGTAGGTATGGTTGTGATATCTCAGCTTGCTATCTCAACATCTTGTTAGAGTAAATGACATGAGTGCATATTGTGGCCGAATGACGAGGTTCTTGGAACGATTCGGGTTGCAGACCATAACATAATATACCATCAGATTGGAAGGAGGGTGGGTGGAGGGGTAGGGGATTTCTGAATACATCCGCAAAAGAGAGGATTCGCTCTTATTAGGGAGTTTCAATCAATTAAACTACCGAGTTTCTTCATGCCGACATCATCTTTCGACCTGTTACGTTCAACCTTGCTGATGATAAATTAGAGACATTCGAGGATAACCAACGATGTATCAAAGAGACCATTGGAGGAAAAAAGGCTCCACCTCCTTTTCCCCTCCCTAGTTATATATCTTCAAGGCTTAGTGAGATGATAAATAAAAAAATACAAAGGTTGGTCAAACGAAGGTGGGGATTTCAGGGAAGGATAGTCCGTGACATTTAATGGACTGGAGGGGAATCGTGCAAGGTGACCAAGCTTTACTGAAGATGGCACCCAAATGCTAAACGCTCACCTTCAGATGGGCCAACTCCCACAAGAAGATGCGTCGCTACTGTTACAAGAGGTGGTGTCTCCACACCTTTCAAACAACCTTGACTAACCTGTCGAGGATGGGTTGAATCCCCATGACACCCTCGAGGCTTAATACCATCCAATAATAAATTAACACGCTTCTTGGTCTCCGTCGTTGTGCAATCTCTCGTGTGACCGTAAAATTGAATAGTGGGACTGGAATGGGGTATTAGAATGTCTGGTAAGGGTGTCACCGGCGGAGGACCTTGAGAAAGGCACTGGAAATAGTCGGAAGAAACGTTTTATTTTTTTCAAGTACCTACGTATCTATGATAGCTGAGAGCTAACTTAGGAGGGTAGATATACGAAATGGGAACTAAATCGGGGATAGGCTCCTTGCAGACCTCAGGTACGCCTGATCTAATTTGTGACTGGATTGTCGTTAGAAAGAAAGTCCTGAAACATGATTCTTCCTATCGTTCTTGCACTGGAACAACTTCGAATTGGCCTTTACATACCCATACAGGCTTCGCCCAGTAGCTATCAGTTAGCAATAATTAACATGTATAGGCTCAGGACGCGCTGTTACTTGAAGAAACGAAAGTTCATGAGGTTACCACCTTAAATCGTACATATTTCCATGCCTGAGGTTGTTCTTTCGTCCGAAACCATGACTTTTTTTTCCATTATGTCCAGGTTTCCGTGTGAAATAGACTTTCATGGCGTGTCGGGTTACATTCTCCATTTAACTTTAGGGCGTTGATTCAGTTACGGTAGAATGTGGACCGATTTCACGTTAACGAAGACAGGTATGCGTTGAATGTGTATTTTGAAATTGAGTTGGTACTTCATTGAAAAATAATGGTTTGACCTTTCCTCTCAATTAGTTACCTACTTTGGAGGCCTATCAGATAAACTTTTAAGATGAGATAGATGCACCTAAAATAATATGGAATAATCAGCCAACGGGAGATCAGACCTTTGCTAACTGGCCAAACAACGGGGTTCAAACACTTAATAGTCATGCTGCATTCTCACTGTAGATAACCATACAAGTCCCCTATCCAGGTACCAGAATTCAATGCTCACTTGCGTGGCACGTTCTCTGTCTCAACCTATCCTTTGAAACTAAAACCTCAAAGCGATGAAATAACGGGTTTGTATGATGAGATCCGGCTTCAGAGAATTCCCTTGCACCACGCCCCTTAATTTAATTAAAGTACAATATTAGGAAGCCCACACTAGCAATTAATTATCGATTATGACTTAAAAGGTTATATTAATAAAGTAGCTGAACTGAACCGTCATACAGCTAATAATATTCTTAACACGTCTCATCCCGACCATCTTTCTCAATCATATCAAGAAAGGGTTCCTCCACCTATCTCAGTTTGATCATTCTATAGGCTCAACTTGGCTGTCCGCTCCAAGTCATGCACTTGAAATCTGGACATAAATTCCTTCGTGGCGAAATGAGGGAGCGCGGATAATTCATTGTTATGGACGTAGGAAAAGATGGGCCACCTAACATACTAGGAACAACCACAGACAAAAAAAGAAGAATTTTACGATCTCGACATGGGAATAAATACAAACGATATAATTTCCACATTCATTCCCAAAACTATCTCCAGAACACAATCTCGAGGAACCTCTCATCTTTCAAAACTCCCCACTTTTCCTCTTTTGAATACTGCTTGCCGCCGCTATGTCCCGATCTTAATCTATCGAGTGACACATTGCCCATAGAGCGCCATCAATTAGCATTTCACCCAGTTTACCATAATGAGGAGACCATTCCGGAACCTACATCTGTGATTAGAGAGAAAGAAAGCGCCGTGTAAATATTCTTCTCTGACCCTGACACCGGTATTTCTTCAAGTTGACATCCATAAACCTGTCGCATTAATTTTTCGCCACACCTCGCCATGTGTCCTTCTCTTTTTGAGTGATCCTACCTACTTATGATGTTCGTGGTACGATAGAAATCGCATGCGTTTTCATTCCACTTTTGTCACACTTTTGACGCCGTAATACGTTTCCAGGGCTTTCTGTAGTAATCTTATGGAAGTAATCCCTCTACTGAGTACAGCAAGTTGAGGGGACAGGTTTAGTAATAGAAGAAAGAATATTTTCATAGCCACCTAGAATAGTTCATGATTTAATACGAGCTAAATAAGGATAAATACAGACATCATAGATGTGTTTCTTGAGAGCTTTCTATTGTAACGGTTCGGAATGGACGTACCCAATCTGATGAGTACTGCTACCACTTTCCAATGTTGATTGGACAACAAAGATTTGAGCTGATTCAAATTTCCAGGACCCCCAACATCTTTACCAATATTTTATTACAAAGCGGGTTTTCACCACCAATTAAGTTATCTCTAAGAGTCAAAACCAAGGAAATCACAGTTAACGAAGGGAGCCGGACAATCGGTGAGCCGCAGCGAAGACTAACGTTTACCTTCCTACGTGAATATCTCCTTCAAGAAATACGCCCCTAATTATTTCTTGAAAGACGTTACTGATTATTACATCGGCGTTTTCAAGGCCAAGGCTGATTTCCTCGTGACTTATCTGCCACACCGTGATTTTAATGCCAAGCCTGGAAACGTACAATTGCATTCGGAGCCTCACGGGGTGCTAATCAACGTAATTATCGTTTTCCCTTTAAGCCGCACGGGTGTTGTATTGTTTCATAATGTCAGAACTTGGAGTGAAGTTGATGCCTGAATGAATAAAATGTATGTGAAGTGCTTATAACGAACCTAACAATTTATGGGCCTTGTGTGTTGGTTCTATAGAAACGATCGCTTATAATCGACCACATCTCAATGGAATAATGAAACGTGGCTACTGTGATTGCTTCAGAACTGTTCAATGAGCGTTCTTTACCATCCTTAATCCAGTGTTTTCACTCATCACAAAACCAGTTTGGGAATCAGCAGAAAGCTAAAAATGAAAATTGCCGACTATAAACAACCGGAAGTGCCTCCTACCTTGGACCTACCTTTTTTTAATGAATGCCGATTGACAATGATTTTCCTACTCAGCTGTAAATTAAATTTTGAAACCTATACCTTTTAAAAAAGTTGCGAAGTTTTGGTGATATAAACCTATCTTGTTGATATCGAGTTTCCCCGGCATAAGCAATAACCAGTTCTATTAGGAAAGTTACGCCAAATTTAAGGGAAAAGGTCACTAGGGGATGAATTTTATCTAGGTTTCTACTGCGACAACATCATATCAACTAGGTTTCTCATCACTGAAGGCATTTCTCTCACGAATCATTCGTACTATGTTTCCATTACATAGATCCTGCATTTTTGTCTATATTTGAAAAAGCTGCACGTTATTTCAGAATCTATTCCTTGAAACAAGAGTGTTGAGGAAAAAGTGAGTGTCGAGTGTCCTGAACTTATTCAATAGATACCTATTTGGACTTATACCCGTCTCGGCCATCTTTGGAGGATGCCAATCGGTTCGGGACCCGTCTCATGATTTCAACGTCCCAAATGTAGTGGGAAATGATGCCTCACATGCTTAGTTCCCAAAAAGTCACGAAAATCGGGTATCAAAAAACATATTTTCACCCGTATTCTCACCGATTTGGTCTGATTGGCTGCTAATTTTCGAAAACCAACTAGGTAAAGCCGGAATGGTCCCTGGTAAAATTTCAAATTTTTAAACAATTTTTTACAACCGGAAACGGCGTGGACGGCGGACAGTGGAGGGACATGTTGCTTTATCATGCATTTCAGTCACCATTTTGAGGCCAATCGGAAAGGTTGACCTGTGGCAGATTACACAGGTCGGTTTTTCAAGGAATAATAAATCATAAAACGCGGTATTTCAGGGGTCACAGTTGATTTTTCCAACCGTAACTATCAACTAAAAGAATACTGCCGAATATTGTCAGGGCTTAACCGTATAACCGACTCAGGCCGTACGACCCTCTCAAACGATGTAATATTAATTCCTGCAGATCAGTTAGGAGTCCCAAGTGTCCCTAAATTTACGTTTTATCTCTGATCTATTGGGGCTGTTATTTACCTAAATGCTCAATAAATTAATAATATTACTTCTTTTTTTTTCAAAGAACGGCGTGAAGACAGTTGAGAACTATTTTTAGCTACGCGTGAAGGACTCTGGTTGTTCGTAAGTCCTTGGGCCCACCCCCGTAAACCCGTCTTGTCCAGGTGGAATCGCCATCTATCAGGATCACCGGCTCAAAGGAGCGGTCAACGCCTTAAAAATTGACAAAACGTATTAGAACGCTTCTCATATTTTCATTCGACGTGGTGTGGCAGAGCAAGACAGTTTGGCCAAGCTTCAACCGAACGACTTCCTCCTGACCTTGGCTGCGAACGAGGACTTCGTGATGAGACCATTTCAATCGGGGCCTTTTACCCCCGCGGCCACATTATTAATTACTCGAGATACTTTTCAACTGCAAGGTTTTGTACAGCGGGACAGCAGGTAGTTCATGAACGGGTACCTACGCCTCTATCGGCTTTCCATGACTCGCTAACAAGTTGCTCGGACTGTTTTTCTGTAATTTAAGAAGGTAAGCTAAGAATGGAACATGGTCATTTCCATTTTTAATTTAGTCCTGGAAAGAAATCCAAGTTTGGCTCAACTTGCACAACTTCGAGAATAAGAATGTACTGGTTTTGTGTCTCCTGCTTTGCATTGAACTGTCGCGAACGTTCACGGTCACTGTAATACCTTTCTAAAAAATATGTTTATTACCTAGGCTTGAAAACTAGGTTGAGTAAGCCTTTGTCTCGTTCGTTTTTCTCTTTTTACATTCAGCGCATAATTCCAATCATTTTGGGTTGATGGAACAAAAGTTTACCCATAGGTATGACATTGTGGAACAAATCATACTCGTCCGACCTGTATTGGTTATCGCAATTATTATTATTATTATTGTTTTGTATCCATACTGTAAAAAACGCTACAAACTCGTTCACAGTGGTTGGTTATTCCTCGGACCAGGGCCATGGTGACTCATTCCAATCGATTCAGCGTCCAAAGTTTAGTCGAAAATGATACCCCACATGCCTAGGTACCAGAAATCCCCAAAACTCACATTCAAAATAGATAGATAGATACCCATTTGGCCCATAACCTCTTCGGGTCGGCTCCAATCGTTTCAGGACCCGTCTCGTTGGATTTAGCGTCCAAAATTTAGTGGATGATACCCACACACCTAGATCGCCGAAAATGTCGAAAATCCAGTTTTTGGAAACACATTTTGACACCTAAACGATCGGGCTGAATAGTTTCGAGGAACAACTAGAGCCGGAAAGGGATCCCTGACGGCGGACGTACAATTGAGCATTTTGATTTAGACACCTTGAAACGTCCACAACAAAAATTTGGGCCGAATTGGAGAGATTGACTTTCTGCGTGAAAACATAGGTTGCTTATTCAAGGAATAACCAACCAAAATAGTTATAATATAACAATAGTATTAATACCATATATATTATATGGTAGGAATCGGGATGTATTTTTAAGGAATAAGTCAGTTCAATTAAAACTCCTTACTCCAGGAACAGGAATCCTTATCGTCTTCAATACGGAGCATATACAGGACTAATTCCTCCACAATCATCCGTTGTGATTTGCGAGTTAAATCCCGAAAATTCAACCAATCAACCATATCCGGTTAATCTGTTCTGCCACAACTGTGCACATGATTAGAGTCCAAGCATAGAAGTATCGAATGCATCAATGAGACAGCGAGTTTATCAAAACGAGTGGGAACGTTAAATCTCAGCAATCTTGATAAAGGGCAATTTATGTTAATCAGGTTGCAGTACTAGTCGAAAGCGTGGACTGCCACAATTCTCTAGGATAAATAGGATACCGGATCAGGCTTGAGACCTCCGCGTGGGTTCCATTGTATTACCCTGTTCTTTCCGTTTAAGACGAAAAGAAATCCTGCGCTCTCATGTGCATGTCTACGTATAAACTCCCATCAGGAGAAAAAGAGGAGTAAGTACACATCCGCTATGAATGGAAATTTTGCATGTTTGAAGAGAAGATATACGAGTCGTTTCAATAAAATACAAGGTGGAAATCCTCATTTTTCACTGGCAGCTAGTGGAACCGTAAGAAATGGGAACTTCGAAATAGGTGATGTGTATACGTTTTCTGATATTTATGAACGTGTAAACTTGGCGTATTGTGGCAGTTTAGAGACCGTAAATTTCATACAATTAAAAAAAAAACGGAATTCATCGAGCTTTTTTCCCTCATATCCGATGGAGGGTTCTAGCTGTAACGTCAAGTCGTGAAATGAAGAAGTTTTACAAGTCAAACGCAGCCGATTTTGAAGACGAGAAGCACCTTGTCGAATGGGCAGGACGGTAGGGTGGTGAGGAGTAGCTGTTGACAAGTCGTTTACAATATAAGGTACCTACCGATCAACTCTGAATCTCATTAAACCGGCTCCATCCCTACATACTCACCTGTGATCACATTACCGAATCGCTCATCGGGCTGATGACATTAATTAACGTGTCAGTTTTCTTTTGAGCCTCTTTCTGTAGCGTATTACAGCTCGAGCACAGTCTGAATTAATTTCGCTCGGCTGATAATAAAGATTGATATGATTTGGCTCTGTAACTATGCTCTCCACATTACATAATGAGTTTATATTTTTCAACATTTTCCTGAGTAATAGAAAAATTGTTACTCAATCCACTCATTATGGACCTGCACAAAGGATTTCTGGGATGTTGATAGGTCAGCTTTTGACTCACCCTACACGAAGATTTTCACTGTAACCACTAGGGAAACATTCCTCTTTTTCGGACCTCATCTCAATTTGTTGAAGAATATTTGGGTGACGGCCAACAGCCTCCCTTGTCCATAAATCGTCTGTCATGTCATAAATGAACTTCTCAAATGGGTTACGATAGGTTAGTTCCACTTTGACTCAGATAACATATTGCAGTCGTGCCAAGGCCGTTCCTGCATCGAACCTCGCCACACAAACAAAAAGTCAAATTAAATTATTGTGGAATGTAATGAAAGAACGCGACTTGCTACTCAAAATGTTTCCCAAAAGACCTCGAAGGTTACGCAAACACGGGGTTTAGAGGGGAAAAAACGTGCCTAAAGTTGTCTCGCATTTCAGTTGGAAATAATTGAAATGATTTCAAACCGTGAAAAAAAACTCGCCTGCTTCTGTAATGGTAATAATTGACTTCCACTCATGACTGCACCCGCGGTAGGAAAGATACAAATCAATTAATAGGATAACGACGGGCAAGGCGTTCTTCACATTACTTCGCTTCGCGGCTACCTGAACAATCTGGTCGCGCGGTTGATTTTTTGTTCGCTCTGCGGTTGCGATTCTTTAGGTGTTACGACCGATTAATCATCCCGATCGCTACGAGGGATAATTTTCGGTATGTACTTTGGTATGAATATCCATGGCTCATTCTCCTCTATGCAATCTTATTTGATTGCAAACAAAAATTGCAGAATGAGTTTCTAGGATGACCTAATGAATGAGTTACGATCAGGGAACTGTGATGGAAAAAGGTGTCATGGAATATGATCGCGAAATATACAGTACTTTGGTATGTCTGTTAGGGAGTTTGAGGGTAGGTTATTAGTTGAGAAAACCTTGAGATGAAATTAATCGCCTAAACACAAACCATTTTATGAACTATTGAACATCCAGCGTTTCATTGATTTTATACTTAGTCCGGTCTAAAAAACCAAAACTTCATGCTAGGCTTTTTTTTTTTTAATTTGAATATGAATTGACGTTAGTGAGGAAAGAGACTCGAGTATAGAATTAGAATTGTTTTTACCCCATTCCTCTTATTCTCAAGCACTGTCTGAGAAAAGGATAGGGTTGCCTGTCTACGCGTATAGTGCGTTGTACCTGTTTGACTCGCAGATTCTGGATTTCTTTTATGACATTCCTTATTGGCTTTTGACCATATAAGAAATATTGTTGTCTGAATATGCTGGCTCGCAATATGATTGACTCCATTGATGTGAGGAAATCGCAGGTTTTTGGTGATGGATCGAACAAGAAAAAAAAATCCACTGGTTACTATTTTTCTATTCTTTGTTGAATACAGAAAAGAAGCAATAAAGACGCTAATTTTATAAGATCGATGTCAGCCTTTTATCAATCAACGATTGTAGAGTCATTTGTTCTGTTCTTGTAAAGGCTGCATGTGATCCAACCATTTATCAACTACTAAGAAATAGAGAATGATTACAAAAGCAAAAAAATTGTCCTGAGGACGTCACGGTTTCTAGGCCTGAGCTTCCTGGTGCCTTCATCTTACGTATATCATTACGTAAGCCTTGCTTTTAACCGAAGATTCCGGTTCATTTGTTGATGATTCTGCCTAAGATTATTGATAAATGGTGATGAAGTATTGTTAGTGAGCTTGTTTTTGAATTAATAGTATATTAATCCAATTCTAAGTGTAATCTAATTATAATCTATTTTATTATATACAAGAAAGTTGTATTGTTTTAATGCAGAGCTCCTCCAGTCGCCTGGGACCTAATCTTACCTCATTGTGTGAATAACATATTTAATCAATAAACCAACATAACTGATCGAAGGTCACGCTTTATTCGTCCGCTTAAATTGGCCAAACTTTAAATCAAATTAAAACCTTCAAATTTCCTGGGTACCTACTACCTACTACCTACATATACATGACACCCCCAAACCAATGCACTTTCCTCCCGTACAAGTAAATTTACGTCAAATTGCATATTATTAAACCGATAAATAGCAATTTATTATTAGTGAGGATGGTATTACTACAGTGTTCATTCGAAATACCAATGGGTGGAAATCCATGAGAGAAGGATCCATTCGTTGATTATTTTGCATATTTTCAAGCAGTCGTAAATTCCTCTAGACTCGATCCGATTGAGATCTCTCGAGTATAGAAGCTCACTCGCACGATGTTAATACGTTGCCTCGCTTTTATGTGTAGGTTTCCTGTTGCCTTGGAGCAATATCATTCGTTACAACTCACTCGAGAACGAGAAATCTTTAAAATAATCTTCCGAGCTCCCCAATGAACCCGTTCCCACACTGTGGCAACCAACTTTCAGATCGACAATTATGTGTATGGAAAGGGTTGAACGATAATCGTAGGCTTTATAGAAACATTTTTCTCTGAGGTAAGTACTCTGTGGTGGGGATTTGAGTCGATGGAAATATTTCATCCGCGTAATGATATTCGGGTAGTGTCGTAGTGCTCAACTCTGACCCGCATGCATTTCCATTTCGTTTAACGTAGGTAGAAAGCTCTGAATGTTCTCGCGCTCGTATTCAGTGGTCTGCAGGTCAATTCCATTTTTCTGTCGAGTTGGGCTTCAACGGGGTTTTTCTTGTGCGAATCCAAGACAGCTATAATCGCCCAGGAAATGTACATGAGAGGATTATGTCGGTATTTTATATGGGAAGTACCTTTTTACTGAATGGCAGTCCTGTTATCACCCAGTAGGTGCCTGCAGCCGGCTTTGAGATTCATCTCAACCCGCATTGTAATTATATGGCAGTAAACAAAATGTTTAAAACTTCTAGCCTTTTTAGGAAGGTATCTACATTCTAAGCGGTACTAATGTTCCCAATGAAATGACTCATTGTAATTATTCCATTTCACTGCTGAGGATTCTTTTGAGGCAGTAGTCAGATCATTGCTGAAATTACGTGTCACTTTTTTTCCGTTACCCATGTAAGTATCCTCCATTTGTATATTACATGTATATAGAAGGGTGTTGAACAAAACTTAGGCTATAAAATAAATTGTAAAGTTTTTACGTTTGACTGAAGCTCTTCTGCTATAGGGAGGACCTGTCGCTAGTGAAACCTGTCGGCGTGAGGTTTAACCTAATTGATAATGACATGTTATTAAACGGCAGGTGGATTGGATAATATTTTGACATTGGGCGTCGACACGGGGCGTAGATTGATGGCTACTTTCCGAAGAGTCGCGCCGCCTATCAAAAGGACGAGATGAGATGAGTTGGGAGCGCCTATTAGGTTGGAAGGCCGCCAAAAAAATATTCACCGCGTACGTCTGGAGATTTTCTGATGAGCCTAAGGGCAACCAACGGAGAATCTATTACGGAACAGGTGGAAACAACAATAAGCCACCGCGCCCCGAGATCCACTACTCCGATGCCACGCAATCTTCTGCTCCATTCTGGACCCTGTGTTTCTGGGAGAAATCCTCCTCTTCCGTATAATGGGATTCAAATGAGGAGGCCTAAAATGCGGAAAGATTTCCTATTGGACCCGACCCAGGTGGTTTGAAGCGCTTCTTCCCGACCGGTACCTTCAACTACCGAAGAAGTTGAAGGTTTGATATCAGTGATTTCTCTTTCCCGACCTTTAATGCGCATCCAACACAATAACGGGTCCCGTTCGCATGAAACAAACAACCTAAATGCATTTTTATTCTTCTTTCCATTCTCGGACCCCGAAGGTTATTTTCCACCGCGGTTTTTGGGATGAGATTCATAAAGAAGCCCCTTGACCGCTCACGCTCGTACCGTAAAATGAAACTTTAAACAATTCACCCTTGACCGCTCCTTCTTGAAGATCAACCACTAGATAACTGTACTTTGGAATCTGCTCAAATAGTCCTTTTCAAAAATCCGGATATTTTTATGGTAATTGCGAGTGAACTTTCGCTCGAGCTGTTCGGGAAAAATCAAGGCTCTCCATCCTCAGTAGTGATACGGATATCTATCAAGAGAAAGAAGGTGGCAAACATCCAAACTTTGTGTAATTGAATTCATGAGATTTTAAAGAAGAGGAAAATTTCAAATAGACATAATATGTCGCTTCCACGATCTGTCATCGCTCTTTCTGTTCTCAAATGCAACATGAACCATAGGAACGGTCCGTGGATTTTACGTGATCGTAGATTAGGACTGTTGGTTTCACCTTCTGTGCTGGTTCGGATGAGGATTGTTGGTTTCACCTTCTGCGAAGGTTCTAAGGTGCCTACAATGTCCTGGACGGTGATTGAACCTTGATTGATCCTTAAACCAACTTGAAGACACTTGAGGGGGGAAGATTAAGAATTTCGCTTTACGAAAATGGAGGAATCTTGTTACGACCTTTCTAATCATATAAATACGTTTTTTTAAATAGCGCGTTTATGTAGGCCAATACATGAGTCTAACCACACTTCATACGGGCGCCAAATCATAGAACACGCCATTCGAATAACGTGTTGTTGGGGTACTTAGCAGCGCAAAAACATTTTAAGTTGTAAAAAACTTTTAGGATGAACCCCTCCAGGAAATGGTGGGGGAAATTACGTTTTTATGCAAATCCAGAGATACCGGAGCGATTCATGTCCAACCGTAATGGGGCGCGTTAATTTGGAGAGGGATTTCGGATTTTGGTTGGTTATTCCTTGAATAATCAACCTATGTTTTCATGATAATGGTCAACCTCTCCGATTCGGCTCAAAATTTTTTTCTGGACGTTTCATGATGTCCTGATCAAAAAAATCTGCAAATTCTTACACACGGGTTGGTTATTCCTCGAATGGGGGAAACAGTGGGTGTGGCGGGTCCCAGACCCATTCCAATCGATTCAGGGTCCAAAATTTAGTGGAATATGATACCCCACACGCCTAGGCACCAGAAATCCTGACACATACAAAATGGGTGGATACATACCCATTTTGACCCATAACTTCTTCCGGTGGGTGCCAATCGTTCTGGGGCACACATCATTGAATTCAGCGTCCAAAAGTTAGTGGAAAATGATACCCCACACGCCTAGGTAGCAGAAATCCCGAAAACACATAATCAAATTGGGTAATAAATACCCAATTTGACCTATGACTTCTTCCAGTGGGTGCCAATTGTTCTGGGACCCATCTTATTGGATTCAGCGTCCAAAATTTAGTGGAAAATGACACCCTACTCGCCTAGGTAGCAGAAATCCCGAAAACACATGTTCAAAATGGGTAATAAATACCCAATTTGACCCATTACTTCTTCAAGTGGGTGCCAATTGTTCTGGGACCCATTTTATTGGATTCAGCGTCCAAAATTTAGTGGAAAATGACATCCCACTCGCCTAAATCACCCAAAATCTCGAAAATCCATTTTTCAAAAAACCCCTACCCCCTCCAAATTTGGTCCGATCGGGCTGAAAAGTTTCGAGGACCCATCTCGGCTGGGAACAGACCCCTGACCCAAAAGTTCAGATTTTTACAAAATTGTCTACTACCAAAAACGGCGTGGACAATGGACGGCGTACGGCGGACGGCGTACGACGTACGGCGGACGGACATTGACCTTTTTTGATCAGGACATCATGAAACGTCCAGAAAAAAATTTTGAGCCGAATCGGAGAGGTTGACCATTATCATGAAAACATAGGTTGATTATTCAAGGAATAACCAACCAAAAGGTCCATGTCCGTCCGCCGTACGCCATATGCCGTCCGCCGTCCATTGTCCACGCCGTTTTTGGTAGTAGAAAATTTTCTAAAAATCTGAAATTTGGGTCAGGGGTCTGTTCCCAGCCGAGATGGGTCCTCGAAACTTTTCAGCCCGATCAAACCAAATTTGGAGGGGTAGGGGTCAAAATGTGTTTTTTGAAAATGGATTTTCGAGATTTTGGGTGATTTAGGCGAGTAGGGTGTCATTTTCCACTAAATTTTGGACGCTGAATCCAATAAAATGGGTCCCAGAACAATTAACACCCACTTGAAGAAGTAATGGGTCAAATTGGGTACTTATTACCCCTTTTGAATATTTGTTTCCGGGATTTCTGCTACCTAGGCGTGTGGGGTATAGTTTTCCACTAAATTTTGGACGCTGAATTCAATGATGTGTGTCCCAGAACGATTGGCACCCACCGGAAGAAGTTATGGGTCAAAATGGGTATGTATCCACCCATTTTGTATGTGTCAGGATTTCTGGTGCCTAGGCGTGTGGGGTATCATATTCCACTAAATTTTGGACCCTGAATCGATTGGAATGGGTCTGGGACCCGCCACACCCACTGTTTCCCCCATTCGAGGAATAACCAACCCGTGTGTAAGAATTTGCAGATTTTTTTGATCAGGACATCATGAAACGTCCAGAAAAAAATTTTGAGCCGAATCGGAGAGGTTGACCATTATCATGAAAACATAGCCCTGAATCGATTGGAATGGGTCTGGGACCCGCCACACCCACTGTTTTCCCTTTCGAGGAATAACCAACCCGTGTGTAAGAATTTGCAGATTTTTTGTATCTAATAGACTGACCATCGGGTCATAAACTATTACGTGAACCAAACAGCGTAGGCATACGTAATTAAAAGTGAGGAGGTCAAACGATCGTTCCATAACACACTCATCAAAAACGTATTACACCTGACCAATCAAACCGGTCCATAAACATTCGTTTTCATTAACCTCAAGGATCTTAGTAATTATTATAGTATGTGGATAGGAGTACTGATTCGCTAGTAATCAGTTCAGTGGCACTGAACTTCAAATTTAACGGAAATTTGAGCTCACCTCCAAACTTATCACAATAACTGTCAGGAAGGTGCTACATCATGGTTAATTTTCAAATAATTTTGGTAAAAGGGGATAATGCGAACAAAAATGTTCTCAATATATTATTGCAACTAGGAAGGGTGTTTTGGGGGTAGAAAATAAGTTTAATACAAATTATAACTGTGAATAGTTGAGCATAATCAATAGCTGTGCTCAAATTAACACGATAGTGCAAACTCGCTTTAATAACGCTTTTACGCTTATTCATGCCAATTACCCTTAGATATTTGGTCTGACCTTGCTATTCAGATTTCCAGTTTTTTATTCAAATCGCTCGCCAAACATCTTCATCCCTCACTATTGAATATTGTTATTTTATGACAGCTGGCGTGAGGGCTCTCCTCACGCAATGTTATTTCCATTTATTATCCTTCACTTCTTTCACGCACAAAATGCAAACATTATTCGCTCTTCCGAGACCTCAATGCTGTAGACGTATGCCCTCTTTCATAGCGTTCCCTGAAATCAACTCAATATATTATGTACGAACTATTTGTATTATAACCTTATCACATCTCCGTTATCCTTCCTCGTGGCCTTTCACGCAGAAGCTGGTGTTACATGCAGTGTTGACCGTACGTCAAAGTTGTGGTTGCATAGCGTATGTAGTTGAGTATACTGTTGCGAGCTCACACTGGCGCCGGTCAAATGGGCTACTGGCGTCGCAAGGTCGGCGACCTGTGGAGGTTTAAGGGTCTCGAACATTCGGGAACCTCCCCGTTCGTCCCCAAACGTTCTCGACCGGGCACCAGGTATAAAAACGGGCCCAGAAACGCCGCACAGGGCAGTTCAATTCGGAGTCCCAAGGTAGACGCTTCAAGTTATAAATCGTGCCGTGCCGCGTTATAAATAGTGCGACAACCGCGTTACAACCGTGTATTGTGATTCTGTCATTGTGTAAGTGCGCGAATGTGAACAGTGTATGTACTCAAGTGAACGAATTGTTAATAAATTATTTACTAAGAACATAAATCGTTACAATTGGTGTCAGAAGTGGGATTACAAATTAGTGTTATAGTGTTGGACAATAGTTAGTGTTAAAGTGTTAGAGTGTTTTACAGTAGTTATAAAGTGTTATAGTGACTTTAGTGTGTTACTGCGCGTTTGAACTCTTAAAAACGAACAAAATGAAGTTGACCGATTTGAAAGTTAAACAGCTGAAGGAAGAGCTGGAAGAGCGCGGCTTACCTACCGGTGGAACAAAAGCAGATCTACGCCTACGACTTAAGGAGAACTTGGTTGAAGAAGGTAATGACCCAGACAACTTTGACTTTGTGGATGATCTCACCAGAAAAATTGAAAGAAT
Source organism: Cyrtorhinus lividipennis (assembly GCA_019603395.1). Taxonomy (NCBI): domain Eukaryota; kingdom Metazoa; phylum Arthropoda; class Insecta; order Hemiptera; family Miridae; genus Cyrtorhinus; species Cyrtorhinus lividipennis. Next base: position 42,444,461 of record CM033998.1, read on the forward strand.
GGAAGAGAATTCTAGACAAATGTTCGAAGAAAACTCACGAAAAATGGAAGAGAATTCTAGACAGATGTTTGAAGAAATTGTGGTGAGTCATATGGATAAAATAGTAAGTGATGTTGCCAACATAAAAACTGATGTAGACAGACTGGAGGACAATTTGAATTCATTGTCCAACACAGTTGACGATAAGATCTCTGCAGTTGATGATAAGATCTCTCAAGTTAGAGACGAAATTGAAAACAAAATTCGAGATGGAGTCAAAAATGAGATTCTAGCTCTAGAGAGAAGCAATCAAGGAAAGTTGAGGCACATGGATATACCAGCAGAAGCCAGCTTCAACAGTGGCAACGAAGAGCGGTTTATGGGAACCATACCATAGTTCAAGACTGGTGAGACTGGCTTACCCTACAGCGCCTGATGACTTTTTGGAGCGGCTCGCTGTCCAGACTTTCGTAGATGGAATCAGGGACAGTGAAACTCAGCAAGCATTGAGACTCGCACGCCCAAAGACCTTGTGCGATGCCCTGGCGCATGCTTTGGAATTTGAGGCTGCGAAGCAAGCCTCTCACCGGAGCGGAGCACGTCTGAGACAGGTAGTGGAAGAAGAAGAGGACATCGTTGAGAGGGTACTAAGGCGTTTGAAGCAAGAGCCCGATTGGGAGGACCTCAAACGACAACTCAGATGCTGGCAATTGGGGGAGTCCTCTCACAGTTACAAGACGGGCAAGAAGAGGAGACCTATTCTGGACAACTGCGGCCACAGCTCAAGACCGGACCAGCAGGAAGAACACCTACGGAGGACCAGAATTATCCTGGGTGAGTGGCAGCCAGAGCACTTGCAGGAGCGGCAAGCAGAAGACCAGGAGCTAAAGGATCTTCTGGATTGGAAGAGAACCAACAGGAGACCCAGTTGGCCAGAAATTAGACATCGTAGTCCAACTATAAAAACCTATTGGGCACAGTGGAACTCCATCATTCTGGAAGGAGGAATCCTGAAACGTCGCCTGGAGAACAATGATGGTACTGAGACAAGGACGCAGATCATTGTTCCACAAAAGTTGGTTCCCTTGGTTTTGGAGCATCTCCATGATCGAACATCAGGAGGACATTTTGGCATCACAAAAACGCTACAGAAGGTTAGAGAGCGTTTTTACTGGGTAGATAGCAAACAATCTGTCAAAGATTGGTGTAAGAAGTGTTTGCTATGCAATGCCGGGCAGGGACCAACTGTGAAACCGAGGGCAAAGATGCTGAAGTACAATGTGGGAAGCCCAATGGACCGAATAGCCAGTGACCGGATGAAGACTCGATACGACATAAAGGCAACTGAGGTGGGTTTCCAAGCAGGCGATCTTGTCTGGTTCTACAATCCGCGTTGGAAGCGAGGACTATCACCGAAACTCCAGAAGGATTGGGAAGGGCCCTACGAAGTCATGAAAAGAATCAACGATGTCATCTACAGGATTCGAAGAACTCCAAGAGGGAAACCGCGAGTGGTACATCATAATCGGCTGGCAGCATTCGTGGACAGTTCGACGCAGGAAGACCTATCGAGGACAGTGACTACACCATCATGTATAGAAGACCCGGCAACCCTGGAGTTCAACATGTTCATGAAGAACTATGGAGGGACTAACAAAGCGAGATTTGGAGTCACCAACGAAGCGCGTGAGAACCTTTTTGACGTTGGAAAAGATTATGCGCTAGCACATTGTGTAGCTGCCGACCTCAAAATGTCGAGAGGAATTGCCGAAATATTCAAGAAGAAATATGGTAATGTCGACCAGTTGCAGCGGCAAGGTCCACGCATTGGGAAAGCATTGTCACTGAGGATAGCCAACCAGCTGATAGTGTATCTAGTGACAAAACAGTCTTCCCACCAGAAGCCAACCTACAGGACTCTTTGGGATGCGCTACTTGCCCTGAAGAAGCTGCTCATTAAGCAGGGAATGAAGAAGTTGGCAATACCCAAGATTGGTTGTGGCTTGGACCAATTGGATTGGAGGATAGTCCGTAACATGTTGGAGTTCATTTTCCAAGGGACCCAGATTGAGGTGCGGGTGTGTACCTGGAATCCTCATGGAAGAACTGATGTGAAGACTGTGGACTGCTATTTCTACTGCCAAGGCAGCTGCAAGAATGGTGATAAATGCCGCTATCGACATGAGCCCTGTGATGAACAGATGCCCAAGATTGTTCTGGGACAGAACAATTCTAAGGAGGGGGCAGTGTTGCGAGCTCACACTGGCGCCGGTCAAATGGGCTACTGGCGTCGCAAGGTCGGCGACCTGTGGAGGTTTAAGGGTCTCGAACATTCGGGAACCTCCCCGTTCGTCCCCAAACGTTCTCGACCGGGCACCAGGTATAAAAACGGGCCCAGAAACGCCGCACAGGGCAGTTCAATTCGGAGTCCCAAGGTAGACGCTTCAAGTTATAAATCGTGCCGTGCCGCGTTATAAATAGTGCGACAACCGCGTTACAACCGTGTATTGTGATTCTGTCATTGTGTAAGTGCGCGAATGTGAACAGTGTATGTACTCAAGTGAACGAATTGTTAATAAATTATTTACTAAGAACATAAATCGTTACAATACGTTTGGGTGTCTTCCTTACTATTTTCATGTCTGTTTCTAGAGAGTTAGTTTCATCGCTGGATCATTGTTCTCCCATTAAATTTGGACCATGAAGAAAATACGTATATGGACATTTGGCTGTAGATATAATTTGAGTGTCGAGTCATTGTTCCTCTTCAGATTCTTTCTTATTATAAAGTAAAACAACTACTTTATCTTTATGAGTATTAGAACAATTACTGTCATAAGTATTATTATGCATGTTGCCAGTGCAGGTTGTCTTTTACATCAATAATTGCTGGGAACTGGGAAGCTCTCTAGGAACATCAAGGGGAATTCAGACCACCAGGAATCCTCGGCAACTTGAAAAAATATATGTCAATGAAATGAAATATTCCACGTGGAGCAAAACCACCCTCGGGCATGAGAGGCGGTAATTCGGTTCGATGAAACCCCCACAGCTTTCAATTGAAACAGTTTTTAATATTACTCTCAAAGTAAAACCCCCACCAAGGATTCAAGTACACCCCAATAGTTTGATTTATTGCTCTCATCGCAGTTCGTACCGACCACTATTTTCCGTATTTCGTAGACTTTCCGGACTCAAAATTCCGATTCGTTATTTGCACTCCATATCTCATATAGGCCTTTAAAAATCTAAAATTCTGCGCTCAGACTCTGTTCGGGTCCCAGTTTTACCTAATCATTATAGTCTAAACGCCCCAAATAGAGGCGGAGTGTATATGTAAATGTGTATTTTGAGTTCTGCGGACCTGGGGCGTGGGAACACTATAGGTTGATTCCCGATATACTAAATATTGAACCCTGAATCCATAACAATAAGTTTTTGATCGATTTTCCTCAACAGAGGCAGAGTCTTGGTAAAAATTTGTATCTTTGTACTTTCATAGGATTTTTTTCTGTTCAGTTCTTTCAGTTTTATTTTAAAATGTATTCATTTTATATTCGAACATTCTCATTGGAGATCAACATTTTTTTCTAGAATATTGATTCCCAGCAATTTGTTGTGAGTCAGTAATTTGGAGAATTAGGTAGGAGCATCAAAAAGGTATCCGCGAATAAACTTGAAAAATGTATCACCAACGAGTTTGAATTTCATGGAGTGACTGTTACAAAATTAGACTATAAAAAGACTGTTCAGAGACGGAGGTCGCTTTGTCAAGTCTTCTCGATCGGGGTGGAGATGAAAGATCCCGGACTTGGCGGCCGAACCCGCCCCACCCGGCCAAAATCCTTAATTAATTAATTAATTCTGAAAGGCCGCGTGGAAGGGAGACGCAGATGTAGCATGTAGAACGATAATTATAGGTTTGGAACGCCGAACGCTTATAGACCGAAGCATTGATTTATGTTTTCCGAGCCATTCTCTCGCAGACAATGCCGTTGTTTAACATGGAACTTGTCGAAAATAGTCACAAACCACGTGTAAGGAAGAAACGTTCCTATACTTGGAAAAGATTCCAGGCGAGAACAACTACGAGGTACCTCCGTACGACCCCCCTGGCGTACACCCAAGAGCGCGAGTGGCTTATCGGGATTAATCGATATACTTGTGAACCAACAGGTTCACTTCACCTTATTTCGTGACGGATCATCTTGGGCGTGCAGCAGCCAGCGTGTAATTATCCTTCGGAGACATAAATGGACAACCTTTTTCGGTATTACTCGCCCTCAGGGACCCAAATACTGTTAGGTATGTTCGTTTAAAGAATAACCAGTTCTCTCGGAAAAGATAGTTATCTCTCGAAAGGAGAGAGGGCCACCACGTTATGGGATGGAACCGATTCTCCCATACCACCGATGGGTATCTGGATGTCGTAAGGGAGTTGGGTAAAGATTTAATGTTATAAAATCCACACCACGTATGAAGATCATGAGGGAAAGGCTGCTCGGCTGGCGTATTAATATCGTTCCAGCTCGTGAAGATAAGTTGTTCTACTGGGTGGATCAGTTGACTGAGCGCAATTTCTCGATCACCGGTGGTATAACTATTGGATAAATAGTGTAATCGACGCCTGAATAAAATTAAGGTTCTTTGCCTTCACTTGCCAGCTTTGTCGAGACAGCAATTGTTCATCCAATTTTGTCTACTATCTACGACAACACCAGCATAGTTATACCTATAATTGTTGAGGATTCTGGACCTTTTCGAATTTACTGATCCTCTGTTGCTGCCTTCAAAGAGCATTAGCATCGTTATGAAATATGGTTCGACTTTATTCCTTAACTTTTGGTTTTAAAATATATAAAGATACCCTATTTATACATTAACTGGAAGTAATACTTGACTCCGACCCAGGAGGTTGATATTTCTCGCCTTTATTTCCTCCATTAATATATTTTACCAGAGAATAACGCTTACAAAGCTTTGCCAGTGTGTCTTCATTTTTCCTCCATTCTGAAAGTTTGCATCAAAGAACAACGGCTTTCTCTCAGCATACTGTGACGAAGAAAACATAATCTCGATTGCCCTATTTTAATCTTTGTTGGGCCCTTTTCGCCGTCAAATGGTTTTCGCCTTAGTCACCACCTCTTTGTTAGCAAAAGAAAACCACCTTTAGTTATACTTTGCAGATATACGTTCTATTCAGGGCTGCTTTGGCCCACGAATGTAATTTATGCTGAGATTGATGTCGTTCATCGGAAGATAAATCCCTATCAACGTGGACAGATTTGTTTCCTGCAAGTGAAATGGAGAAGGAACGAAGCCGAGGAGGGTGGAGGCGCAGAAGGGCGTGAATTTGGACGGTTACCAAAGGAGCCACGACCCATTGGCGGGACAAATGATGAATTCATAATGAGTCTATTATAAAGGCTTTGGCAACGACTTTTCAAAAGCAGAAACCGCCGCACGTGGGGTCTGCATACCGACATTCCACTTTTTTCGTGATACAGTAATAGACTTTTTTCTTCTCTAAAACAATACTAATGAAGACAGTGCGAATTAATGTTTCGCAATCAGACTCATTTATAATTAGCGGCCTTTGATCTGGTCACGAAACAGTCGAGTATGTCAACAATATTTTTATCTATGTTACCACTCTCAAACTAGGAATAATAAATTGTAGGATGAGAATGGGGAAGTTCATCAAGAGTGAAATAGACTCCAGAATAAAACGATCATTGTTTTACTTCGTAAGATTAACTGGTGAATCTTCGATATCGCAAAATTTAATAATATTATTAATATATCACATTTCTGTCCAAATGCAAAGAACAGCATTTATACCTTCACTTGGAGTTAGGCTTCACATCTCATAAATGTTTGAGCAACATTAGTACCAAGATTCGTCATGGCTTCAAAAACTGATTATCGGACTTCCTTGTGTGGTGGGGATGAAACTAGGCGATATTATTTATTTATGTTTTCCGACTATCTTTATGCAAAACTCCTAATATATCATTGGAAAAAAAATTCTTTGGTTTGCTTAATATATGTATTCTTGTTCTTACGAACGGAATATAACGAAGGAGTACGAGTATAGTAATAATTTATCTTTAGTAACTACTCTGGATAGATTGAGCCATATAAATTTAACGATAGTTTTGGTCGATTTCAAGCCAGTTCTGAGGAGTGAGTATAGTAGGCCGGTCCTGGATCTTTATTATTTTCTTTGGTATTATAGTTTTCCTTAATATTATTCTCCTCGGGGATTTACCAGCAAAGTTGTATCACAATTTATGCTTTTTTCCTATCCAACTGGAAAATATTTAATTTATCGGTTACACGGAAAAGTTAGTTTACACCGCAATTACCTTTGTCTACTATATTGTCTATAGTATGGGTTGAGACACATTGTTCAGGCTGGGGAAAAACTCCAGTTAAACAAGAGCAAGTAATCTTTTATAGAAGGTACTTATGGACCAGGTTCGTCGCATTTCTTATATTCCCCTCATCTTCCAACTGATCACAGTCAAGTAATCAATTCAATCTTCGAACAAATCCCTCATTTTTTCAATGACGCGTTTCGTATTGCACAACTCCATCAGTCATGCGAAGGAGGACATGAAGATTGTTTCAACTCATTGAATGTCATTCAGACTCAAGATCGACACGATTCGTGACTGTTCCACTCGTCCAGGCAGTGCCGCATCGTGGGAAAATGTTCAGAATCTCAGTGTACGGATCACTGCTTTCAGTTACGACATGGTCGATAGGTGTAATGGCTTCCTGAATACTGACCTACGTGATGTTCTATATCATGGTTCTTGATGAAATGCCACTTCAACGAGAGAAGAAGAGCTCTTGGGAATTAAAAAAAGTCCATGAGTATGGTAGATATTCAGGTTACTTGTTTTGCTAATATTGCCTCTTGCGGTTGTATTAATTTCTTTGTACATCACCAAAAGACTAAATCAGGAGGACTACAAAGCAATCATCTTCTCACAGAGCGAATTTTTCAGATGAATCTGAATATAAGAAATCATCAAACAATCTGGATGATTTCGTAGTGTGAGTCGTACCAAACGGGGTGATGTTTCCATCTTGACGATGAGCCGTTTTCATACACCTTTCAGCCAGTTGAAAGGCAGATGAGACATGAGTTTTATATTATCTGAGCGGTCAGGCGAAACTAGCCAGTGTTTGGCTTCCTTCTGGTTCCTACGTCCTCATAATGATTCTTGGTGTTTCCGCCAGATAAAAATTGCTTTGATGGAGGCTCCTGAGCATCCTTTCCCAAGGATGTTCGGGTCTCACCCGGATCTTGAGGGTCGACTCCACCTAACCTCCGCCGGTCTCATCGCCTCCTCTCTGTATCGTTACGTCTTCTAATTTCACTGCCCGCTGGGGATATCCCTCTTTGGGCTATTAGGGCTGACTCATCGCTCATTCCCATTGAGTTGCTGAGTGTGATTTTGTTCAAGTCGTGGCGACCTAAAAATAGTACTTAAAACGAACCTCTTATTCTTCCCTTACACGCAGCCCGAGACGGAAAAACTATAATTGCTTCCATCGTTTTTTATGATATTGAGTGACTCATTTACCAGGTTTCTACTCGAAATAAAACTCGCTGAGTTCCTCAAAATAATACACACCAGAATTGTTTCAGTCCATTGAAGTAGACAAACAGCGTTTCGTCGTAGGACTTTTATTTTTGGCAATGGGTAACATCTGGAGGAGTTTGTTTTGGGATTTTTTTCCAACAGAACATTTTTTTCAAGACTAACTTCAAACACTATAGTACTCGAGCGTTCAGAAAGTCTCAGTAGCCTTGTTTCCTCTTGTTTCTTAGACTACTACGAGTAGAAAAAGCGGGGTTTTTTCTTGAAAATTATAATTCATGTGCTCATGCTGCAGAGTTTCTAATGTATGAAGTTTCGTCATTGCGCAGATATAAGAAGGTATCGGTCGTAGCGCCATATAAATTGATCCCGTTTTTCAGGCTACTAAGCAACTAATTGTGCATGCTCAAAAGAAATGCTCAGCACGGAAAAATAAATTTTGATTTGAAAAACTGATACTATCTTAATATTTTTTGTTTCAGAAACGCCTGGGTCACTCCTGAATAGTCCTACAGACATCATCTCTATAGAGAACGCGTGGTTACGGTCGCCCACGCTTCTTCCCTTTAGTTGGAACAATAATTGGAGGACGGATGTCGGTTCGGGGTATGTCTACATGATTTTGTTGCTATTGAATTTTCTTACTTTATCATTTAGGATCAATTAGAGCCTGAAAAAAGTCACTGAGCAAAATTTAAGATTTCTTGAAAAATTAATCCTGCCAAACACGGAGAGACGAGGGAAGGACACATTTATTTTTGAATCTTGGATTTGAAATATCAAGTCAGTGAGATTTCTCCTCAAGCTTCGAAATGGTAATATTATTTGGAGAATAATAGAGCAATCTATCCTCTTCTTTTTCTTATATGAAATCCTTACAAACCCATGAGAATAAAATTCCCTCTTTTATTTTTATTTAATAATTTATACCATTTATTTCCCCCGTAGACAGGGTATTCTTCAGCATAGATCATTTCATAATCTTAACTCTGTGCATTTCGTACATATTACGCTGTCCAGTTACGACCCATTCATTCTGATTAGGTTCATTGCAGAACACTAAGGTTCAACTGCTGCTCTAATCGTCGTTGCAGAAGAAATCATTTAATGTGTTTTAGTTAGTATTTTAGGTCAACAAAATATTGTTATTGTTGTACACTTAGAGCAATAAAAATATTATTTAAAAAAAATTTAATGTGTAAGTCTGTGAAGTTGCAGACTTAATCATAAAACAATGAGTATCTACGTTTATCTACACCTTTTTCGAAAACATCATGGGTTCCCATGAAAAACTTTCAGTCATGACAAAAAAAAATATGCGCCCTAGAAACAACCGTGATTCATGGTATTCGAGAAACTGTGAGATAACATAATTCTACTGTGTAAGTACCTACTTGTGAACCAGCCCCTTAAACCCCTCAACTGTCGGATTTAATGCTGTGTAACAACCTGTTACACGAAGGGTTAACCTGTAGGTGTTGTGGAGTAGAGCATCACTAAAGTGTATTCGGAGTTCGGTCGCTATGAGAATGGCCTTCCAACTCGAAAATTAATCACAAGACGTCCACTTGCTCTTTATATGGGAGTCGGTTACTGCAGTGGCCAGTGAATTATGACCCATTTGCCCACGGTTTCGACGCAATTAGTGCCCACGAAACCTTATATTTCCTTCTACAATTTGCGGTTGTAAATGTTTATATACGTTGGAATATTTGAGTCGAGCCATCACCATCTCTTTGTCTGAATACCAATTGCGCTGGGGTCCCACCTTTAATCAATCCTTCAGCCCAACCCCATGCGGTGTATGAGACACTAACGTCAACCTGTTCTGTTTTCATATTAGCAATTAACTACGGGGTCATCGAATTAGTCGTATCACCCCTACCGTTTGCCCCAACAATTTGTGTAATTATTTTGGCCCACTTCATAGTTCGTATTGTTTCGATTGCATCGCTGGTCTCCACGTGAGTGCTTTCAAGCAATCTAACTCAATTATGTGGACAGGGGGCGTAGCATTTAGCGACATATAAACTTGTTTAACGGACCTTCTCGGATGAACCGTGTGAATTGTTCTAGTTGAGGTTCTTGTGCCCTCTCCTTCTCATCCCTTCAAAGATTGATGACCCGTCCTGCTAGGAAAAGGACGGGCAGAAGTAGATCGCAGTCTTCGTTGTGAGAAGGTCAAGAGGTCCCACCAAAATCCATCGTTTTGCCTCATTCTTGCCTGTTTCCTGATTGCTGTTCATTCAGTCAAACCAAATTGACAAAACTCGACCTATCATTGCCATTGTGTGAAGCGAGCGAGGGTGCCCTTCACCTTCGCAGTTGACATGGTAAAATACACCTCGCGTAAAAATAATTTGCGCAGAAATCAATCGTGTTCACTTGCCAACCCTGCAAGAAAATTTTCTCAGGCTTTAGCTGCAATAAAAGGGTTTCCAGAAGTTGCACTAATCATTCTGTTGTCATCTATCTCGAAATAACTGTCAATAGTCCTCAGATACGGAGGGACGTTTATCAAGTTGAAGAATGTCAAGTAGGCTCTCTCTACTATAATAGACCCCCCGTTCCGCATCTCATTGGGATGAAGCGTTGTTTCCTGCTTGACGAATGACTCAAAACACTAGAGACGTGACATTTGATTCCGAGAAAAATTCCGATGCGCTACTGAAAGAGGAAAGAAAAAACCACTGTATACACCTGGTTAGACTGAGGTTTTTTTTGCGCTTGGGGTTTTATTTTACGACTTTTACTAACCAAACAACCTCAGTAGCTGATAAAATCATCGCTGTACAGGCACTATTGATTTTAATATGATAAACGGGCCCTATCTAGGATGTGTGACAGAAAATCCAGCTGGGATGAACAGCTAGTACATGATACGTGAGGATTCGTGAGAGTTGAACGGTGTGTATAGTCATTGTAACTGTACCCCTCTTCCTCCCCACCCACCGCGATGTTGATTCAGAATTTTGAACGAGGCATAGGTAATAGTTTCAGATTTCTTCTCTAGAACTTGTTTGATGTGATCAGACATTCTTAATATAAAACCATTGTTTCACAAGTTGTCGTACGTACTACATACGTTACGAGTGAGTTAGAAGAAATTTTTATTCTCAGGATCAATTGACGAATGAATTTTCTAGTTCTTCATTTGAATTTTTCTGCCCACCGAGTGTCCGGCTTAATTTTTTATAAAAAGTTTTGATCGGTACATTTTGATTTGATTGAGGGAACACTGAAACATAATTTTTTAGGGTGAGCGGGGAAATACAAATAATATGCATTGATAATGGGACCTAATAAAACTGTGACTTAATTAACTAAGATATTTTTCTTACTTATTCAAAGGCTTAGTCTTTTTAGCGCTCACTTTGGGTAAAATGAAATTTGGGGAATGGCGGTATTTTAGTTTGCCTTCTTGTACAGCACCCAGTCTGATCACAATCCCTGCCTGCTCAGGGAGGCTCATACTCCAACAGACCCGTAATTTATTTTTTCTTATTTTCAGAGGAGATTACGCCGACAGCCTGCGGCGGCGAAAAATTCACAGGTGCGACGTTCAAGGCTGTGACAAAGTATATACTAAGAGCTCCCACCTCAAAGCACACAAACGAACGCATACGGGTGAGTATTTTTCTTTCGTAATTAACATAATAATATCGAGCAGGTTGATGAGTGATGGATGCAAGCAACCACACCCATGGGGCATCTCCGACCTTGAGCCAATTTCTCATCCTCGCTAGCTGCACACAAAGAAATACGACTAAGTATATATCCTCCAGTCAGTAATTTCTCCTCATTCGAACGTCGTTACCGCTCTGACAATAATTGAGATGGAGAATCAGAAGCATTCACATCGTCTTTCATTCCCGTCGTGTTTTATGCTCAAGATGGCACAAAGAAGAAACAGCTATGCTCTTGTAATTACTTTCATCGTGTCAACAGTTGGAGATGACGAGGAGAAAATAATGGGACCATTCCGTCCCACAGGAAGTCTCTCAGGGTTCTTCCTGCAAGACGAAGAAATTCTCATGGAGCGAATACCTGTTCTTGTAACTTTTCGTAGGAAGGAGATTCGCGTGATTGAGCGGACAGTAGTTTCTAAATTTCTTTGTTGCTCTTCTGATAATTATCTGCTGTGTGACATTTAACTCTGCAATGGTTTTGACCTGAAGAAACTCTATCGTTTTTATTCGACGGAGAGTAGACATCCACAAAGTGATGTATCGACTTCTAGATGATTGTGTTGAAGACAAAGCGTAGAATGGGAATGTGCAATCAATGTTTACCTCAATAAGGAAACTCAAGGCTTCGAAATTTCAACTGGAGCACCTTTTTGGTTAGCTTGGCGTCTCCGGTAAGGGTCGCTCTCTAATTAGATGTGCGCGAACGTGCTGTTCCCACGGGAGCATTACACGACTTAGTCCCATTACCCCACTGTAGTCAGCATTGTCTGCTCCCGTACTTACTTGGCCTCACCTCGACTTGCCACCATTGTCTACAAATTTAATCCTCGACAACTCACCACCTGTCGTATCCTTTCCCTATATCTATATCTATCTACCTCACGCCTTTGAATGCGTTTTGCATCTTGATCGAAACCAATCCAAGCTTAAGGCACGGCGTTGATGTTCTCGTCCCGATTCGAATCTATCGGACCAAACCAATTTTCTCCATACCGTTCTATTTTACCGTTTGCAGGGGAAATGAAGCACTTTGTGACATTACAAGGTACGTCACAAGAAGGAATCACGAGAAAATTTTCAATTTGGCACCTTCGTGAGCAGTATAGAGAGAAGCTTTGAATGGCTGAGAAGCAGTAGCCTCTACCAGCGCCCTAATGGTTGAGGTTTCCCTCATGAACTGACCTGTTGTCTCATATAGCAATCAGAGGTCCCTATTCTGGGTTCAGCACTAATGTGTTCAATGTTACTTGTTATGTTTGCTTCATTAGTAGAGTTTGGAGATGCAAACCATCTACTTTACTTGATGTCATGTTGAAATATCAGTTTTCGCCCAAAATTCGGTAATATGTCGTTATTAAATAACGTGCCATTCACGGCAAAATGCGTACCTTCGCCTTGTTTATGCTTGTTAAAAAATAAAATGTCCGACATATTTATTCTTTATTAACTTTAAATAGAAACACACACACAAATTAGTTAGCTGCCGCTAATACTTTCCGTCATTTTCGGACAACATTCGTTTTTATTAAATTTTAAAAATTCATTTCGACAATCAATTTAGTAAGCTTTTGAAAGATAACATTTTTCTTTCCTTGGAATTATAGCTATACTTCATGATGGGCAATGATGACACCTTCGCTCGCATATTTGAACTTTCTTTTCAATTTATTCTTACTGTCGAGAGTTCAACATTTGGTACTCATTGGTGGTTAAATGACTCCAGATCGGTGTCCGTGTAGCTCATTTTATTGCGTTCGATTACCTTTGTGATCGATATAAATCTATCCAGAAAATAACATATATGGTTATATCAATTTTTATTTATCTTATAGTTGGCGATATATATTGTCCTAGATCGTCATAACTATGCGGGTTCCCCTGCACGAATATTCCAATAAGTGGAACAATTAATCGTGAAACAGGCGGTGGTCGTTATGTTCTCATCTTGTAAGGGAAAATGCGTTTAATGAACAAGAAGTCGTGGGGCTGAAGAGCGTTCAACACGCAGAGGACTGCGGAACTTCATGTCGATGGATCCGGGATCAAGTCAAATCGCTCCCCCGCTTCGTCTTGGTTGACGCCGACGGAATTATGAAGGCCGACTTATCTATAAATTTTTTACTTACGGCCGTACAGATTTTTTTTTCTTCTACCTACCCAGTTGGAATGCTTGTCTCAACTGCCTTGCAGTCGTCGGTAGACAAATGAATCAGCTTATTAGCGGCATAATCACGTGTAGCCTTCGATGGAGTCAGGTGGGACATTGATACTGCATTTTGCGGTGTAATGAATCTCCCAAGAAGACGATCGACATCCAGCAAAACTACGGCTGACTTCAACACTCCGTCACGGCTCCTGAGAAACAGGTCTAGTAGGCTGCGAGCATTCCATTTTCTTAGAAAATGCCCGAGTGTTAATATACCTAGTGTTAATCACCATCATTTGAATTTTCTATAAAAGGGTTTCACTCTACGTCCAGGCTTCTCATGCAGGGTACATATACATGAATGTCATGCACGCATCATTCGTCTGCATTTTCGGAGGCCTACATTCAATCCACTCATCTCGATAGCCAATAATTGCTATTTCCATCATGACAAACGTGACTTAGTACGACCTTACTTGTTACTGCCTGAGTTCTTTCTACCGACAACCATAAATCTTTCTAGCGAGCTCTACAGTGTTAATAAAATAGCCCCGCTTTCGGTAGACTTCAAGGGGGATGATCATTAACATATTTTACTTTCCTGCCCCGTTATGATATTTCATTACAAAACGCAAATCAGCCCTTAATGACCATGATCAAATGTGTACAATATTAACTGATGCGTGTAAACACCATTCCAACCCTATAAATAACAATCAACTGCGGCCACTAGAGAGAAATCCAATACGAAATACATTCGGAGCCTAATGTGAGATGGGTAAATTTGTGTTCGCCCTGTTTGTCTGCGTCCGTCCAACTGTGTATTATTAGTTCATTATCGAAAAAGGAGCAAGTTTTTCACCTCGGGCTCGAGGAGAATTTATCGGTTGAGACGCTCGTGGGGCGCGTCCAGTCGAAAAGAAATAAAATCTCCATGAGGTGTAAATCACGACAAGATCGTGGCATTTTCGAAAAAGGGACCTTCATTGTAGTAGGTAACATCCTCGTTCTCCATTAAAACTCCAGGTGGCACCAAAGACCTAATTCTTCAAACGGTTCTTCACGTATAACCTAACCGTTTTCAAAATGGTGAAGCCAAGGCCTGGGACGTCCTCAGGTGAAATTGATGGTATTTTCAGATCCACAAGCCATTTCTCGTGACATTTCAAGTATCTCCTTCCGCTCGAACAAAATCCCACCGCCCACCAGAACCGTTTTGCTGACTATTTGTGATGTTGGTTCCTTTCAAGTTTGCTACGCCTCCGAAATATGGGTGTTGACATTCGTGTTCATCGATCTTCGACACCCCATTTAGTCTCCTTTGCTGATCCCACGCTGGTTATCACGGGGATGTACACCCACTTGAAAAATATGAGTTTTTATCCCAGAGATATCTTCAGATTAAAAACACCATCTTGTCGGGTGATATCCTCATCAACTGACGGTCTGGCTCAACACTACATCCTCACAAAAACCCGGAACTCCTCCTACCTTGCCGATCTACCCACGGAAAGGAACTTTACAAATCGTCATCAATTCGTCAACGAGAGTTGGCTCTACCCGACCTTCCCCCCATCGCGATGAACGGGACTCTCCTGCTCACTCGACTGCCTACTCTTCCAATGTAGACTGCCTACTCTACCAATGTAGACAGTCGAGTACAGTAGAGTGAAACCAGAAGAAATGAAAAGCTTCACAGTCGACAGGAGTGATGTTGGAAATCTCTGCATTTGAGGCCTGTACGTATGTTGAAAAGAACGGAAGGTGTTTCCTGTTGCAGGGTAGTCTAATGTCACCTCTAGTATCACTCTCGGGCGTATGCCATACCTCATTACTGTGTCTTCATGTCAAATGAATAGTAAAACAAATTGTAGCAATTTTTCAAAAGCTTGGAGAGGCATTCGCCTTGCAAAAAAGTACTCTTGAGGGTCTTCAAACATCAGTTTTTTCAGCAGAAATGCTCCATGGGTTTCTCGTCAACCTATCCAACTCCTGACCCGCCCCCTCTTTTGTTTTCATTCTTCTTCTGTCAATATATCTTCCAATTCACTCAACAATACATTTTACACATTCAACAACTCCTCACTTTTCAAATGTTTCCAGTTTTCGTCGTCATTTTGATTTCACGGACTAGAGTATTCAGTACTGCGCAACACCAACCACTGTGCACCACTCACTCGATGGTACTCTATTGACGTGTAAAAGACCCATGTTGATGTGGACGAGTTGAGTGGTCAGCAGAGTGGAAATGACTACTCTCCCGTTTGCTCTACCCGTGCCAACCCGGCATAAGAGTTATTCTATTGCATACGTGCATTGTATTAATGAGGAACGTCAGCTTATGCTTGCGAGAAAAATTCTTCATTTTTACACCTAGATAAGGGGTGCGACAGTAAGTTTGATCGTGCGCTAGTCCTGTCACGGGAAAATCAGCCCATCCGTGATCTTTTCCCATGTTTTAAGCACCCAGTCCTTTGTGGGATTCATTAAAATTGGTGAGGTGCCTTGATTAGCTGTACACGGGAGCATGCAGACATTAAGTATCAGCAGTATCTCTGATGGGAGCATACTTTTCTCCTATTACGAGAAAAAATACATCAATAATCACACTTCCTTGAGCCTGTGTGACCAATTTTTGTCTCACTTCATCATTGCATTAAAATATGTGTCCTAAACCTCCAAATCTGGTAAAATATCGCCAAAAGCAAGTTCAGCCGTTGTCAACATTGAGAGTTACGATCCGCTGATTGGGCTTAGATTATCAATTAAATTGGGGTAGCGCATGATTCGGAAGCCCGTTCCAGTCCTATAACTTACCATGGCCCTGAAAGAATTACGATGAGTTAATTCGGGGATTGAGAACACCCGTGTTTTGAATCGCCTCTGCCGCCTCTTAGGAACTCGTATCTCTTGCACTGACGGGGCGAAATATAACTTTGTGTGCGTAGGAAGAAGTATGACAAATATGATGTTCTATTCGTCATCGAAAAATTCGGATTTTATATCATCCATGGCCGCAGTAGGTATAATGTTCAAATAAGCCTTATTTCTTGCCCTAAATGAAATTCTCGGCACACCTCCTCAACAAAATGTATAAATAAATAATTTTTAAAAAAAATCTGTCATCAAGACGGCATTGGTCAAGCATCTGGCGGCATCTCTGGTCTCTAACCGTGACAATGTGCAGATGGCGTGAATGAAATCCCTTCTCTGAAAGACAGGGCACGAAATCGATTGTCATATTGCAATATTCCAATTTCTTGATCCAAAATTAGAGAATAACCTACGCGTTAGGCGTTACCCGCTCAATTCCTTATTCCGCAATTGGAACGGATCCTTTTTATGTGGACTCACGGATCCGGGTAATCTTGTTTTGTTTTTTATTATAGCGCAAGGATGATTGTAGCATGGGTTTGTAGATAGAGCCAGTTAAGGAGCGATCGGGAGGCCTTGACGGGTAGGATCGGACTATTGTTGAGACAATTAAGGGAGAAGGCAACAGTGCAAGTTGAAGAATGCGCAAGACATAAAACCATCCCCAATTACCGGTACATGCAGTTGCGCCCGTGAGACTCCTTAATCACACCAATGTTATTGACAGGATTCCCACGATAATGCCCCGAGGTCTCATAATTTCATCATTCACCACAAGAACTATCTAGATTAGTGGAGATACAAGTGTTTTTGGCCTAGAGTTGGATACGCGATTTAAAGGATTTGTTATAGAATCAATTTCAAAAATGCTTTTACTTTTCCAACATTTTCATTGTAACTTTCGAAACTACATTTAAAGAGGAATACTAATTGGAAATGCTTTATAAAAATCCAACGTACAGTTTACATGTCATGTGGTAGATGTTCCTGAATGAAAAATGGTAGATACCCAAAGAAGTGCCAAATTACACATCGGACCAATCTATCAATACTCAGCTTCACTCTTCTTACTCCTCATCACTCAATATCATGTTGCTTCATGTTGTACCACTCCTGTTTGTCAGCAACAGAATAACCATTCGCTTATCGTAATGTAAATTGGGTGACACCGGTGATAAAAGTTTTTTTTTCGCAGTAATTTCGAAGGGTAAACTGAGATGGATCCCCGACCGAACCACCGAATCGCACTTTCATATTCGGGTGACCTGGATTGTCTAGTAAGGACGTTGTTGCGACAAGTCGGAACCGGGTTACATGAACTCCCCATTTTGTTACTCTTTCTTCCAAGCCCACTCTTATACAGGAAGAGACTGACATAGTAAGGAAGTTTTTTAAATCAATAAGAGTCACCTATTCAACATTTTGCAAGGTTCCCATCCGAGGCTCAATCCGTCTTGTTTGTAACAGGTTCATCTTCTTAAGCCCTTCGTAAATCTTGATGCAAAACGCCAAATGGACTGCATTTGAGAGCCTTAAGTCGGGAGAGGAGGGTGTTCGCGATGAGTTACACACCTTGTCTAACCAGCCGTATGAATCGATTAACATTTTGTCGCTGCTTCAGGACCTTTTAGCCTCCTCACATTTCATGCTCGCCTTTTTCTTCTAGCTCTTCGCAACACAGTCCACAGGCGGGGGTCCTCAGGGGTTTGACACGGATGTCTCGAGCAATTACCTACCGCAGGTATTGAATGCAAAGTGGCCAGTCTTCTCGGCCAGGGCTACCTTTTTCGATATGAGATAGGAGAACCTGTCACGTGATATTATTCATAACAAGCGCTACCTCCGCAAAGTTGAAGATTATTTGAACATGGCTTTACAATACCCCGCTAGTACTAAGTCTTGGAGCAATCATATGATTCGGACACCCCATACCTAAAGGAAGGGTGGTAATTAAGGCCCTATTTTATCAATTAACTCAGTGGATCCGCCAAAATAACCCGAAAAACGATCTCGCTAAAAATATCTTTCTCATTATAAATATTGCCATTTAGAAAACCTATTGAAAATCTCTTCTCCACAACTTTTTTTGTTTCTAGATTAGTCTGGCGGCATCAGGTCGACAGCACCTTTGAACGATAAACATCAAGTTTTTTTCATCGACGGAGTCAGTTTTTCATTCAGCTTCTCGGACTAATTAATTGAGCTATCTGTTCGTTGTGTTTAAATCCAGAGAAGTACATTTAGCTCGATTGGAGGCTTTTACACCGAGGATACATTAGGAGTTGAAGGAAACTCAATTAGGAGTCCTGACACATCCAGTTTTGAGTTCCGTCCGAGAGCTTGATGGCATGAGCTGTCGACTTTGTTCCGAAAGGTTTCGTCCGGGCATCAATCTTCCAGCCAAATGACATAATTACTCCGATTGTGGGCTGTCAAAAGGGAAATCGGCAGAGCGGGTTGAGGTGGCAGGGCGCTCGACTCGTTTTGGTCTCCACATAGCACACTGCCTCGATAAGATGATATCTTACGGCCTCTTCTGAGCATTGTTTCAGAGCGGCCTGGTACAAAGGAGGAAACCTCCAGCCATTGTGTCACCTTTCGCTCGCGCATCGCAGATGTATTAATTGTTTCGGCGGAGAGCTTTGACAATGTCTTTGTTCTTAGTTATGCAACGGGCAGCAAAACGCTCATTGAAGCGACCTCACCTAATGAAAAGTAGGCCTCGATTCTGAAAGTGAGATGATAGAGGTGGATAATTTTAGAGCCAATCAGCTCCTATTAATTTCAAAATTGGTAAGTTGAGCAACTGACACTTCAGATCAGCTGCGAGGATCAACACTTTTTGAATTGTATAAATGGCGTTTACTGGCACTATGTATTCGTAGAAGTAATCCGCCCTCCAAGAGGGTGTTTGCGAACATAACGCCGCTCTTGCGAGAAATGAACTGGAAAAATTTTGAAATTTTCAAAAGCGGAAATATACGTGCTTATATGTGAATAACCTCCAGGGCGTGATAATCGAACAATACAAAAATACCTCTCATCAAAATTTTTATGCGTTTTTTTTTTTTTTTTCAATTTTGTTTTATTTATGTTGAGGCCTTCCTTCACCTGAGCCCTTAACAATCCCAAAATTACATATTACATTTTACTTCCGTATGTTTGTGCTTCAAAAAAAATGCGGAGGGTAGGTATCACATGCCTACTTCTCTTTCACTTTCACTACGTTAGTTTAAAACTATCCATTTACGTAGTCACATTCCATAGATAGTTAAATGAGACGTTTAGCTATACAATTGAACCAAGGTTCATTCAAGAACTTCTGTGAGCAGGGCATGAAATATGCGCTTTAATGATGACTGGTATCGCGCATTACAGTGTTCCTTTGCATTATCTGGCAATCTTTGATAGCCATTCCTTGTCCCGTTGAAAAGTTCAACATAATCTTCTTTCACTACAAATAATTTTACTAGATGTCTTAACGGTTTGAACTGTCTCGTCAGTACGTGATAAATAATCATAACATTACGTATTATATTGACCACGGCTTCCAACCTTAGAAATAGTTACATAAAATCCTCATGAGTTGCACAAAAGATGGGACGGTTCCAGAACTGGCTCGTTAGTGTAGTCGATTTATTTGAATTGGGGCCACCAATCGTGGAAAGGAAGTTATGGCTTTATCATAGTGCCCAAGGAAATTCAAACGCCTCGCAACAAAAGGCCGAGAGACTTGAGTTCTCGGCGGTCTCACGAGCTATTTATTCTAAAGATCCTCTAGTTTGTGAGAAGACGCTCAGCAGGCGGTGATTGTCGCCAAGTTGAAAAGGGCGAATGAAATTACAGTAATTTTATGGTACGTTTCATATATTCATAGATTTTATTGTATTGGAAACCCTGCCTTTCGGCCTTGATTTACATAATTGGTTCAAGTTGTACTCTTCCTTGCAGGGGGTGTTTCTGGAGAATGAGTTCAAAACAAACGGTGAATTCGCGTGAAAGGTTCACATAACCAGTCAATGAACGGGTTTCCGCTGGTTAAATTGGTTGAAACTTCTCTTGGAAAAGATTATGCCCAGATTAATACCATTTCTTTACATCTCGCGGGAATGACTATATCATGGACGCAACTCCATACATGTTCAGGAAAAGTATTGGAGGCCCCTTCAAATAAGTCAGGAAACAATCATAACCGTCCTAAAGTTTCAAATATGCCTCGTACTATCGCTGAAAAAGCAGATAAACTCAGTAATTCAAGTATCAGCAGCAGTTCAAGACGAGAAAAGCCTTTACGGGATTTGAGTCGGACATTGGGGATAAACTCCACTCCATCTCTTGAAAAAATTAGGTATTGAAATTAGAATTCTAAATTTACTCCGTATTCACAGAAGCGGAAGTTGCCTGAGATATTCAAAAATTTGATATCTGTCGCGATTGCAACCTCAGAATGACGGTAAAACTTCAACATTTAGTACGTTTCACAGCAGAGAGAAAATCCATACCGAGAAGAATAAAGCACAGTGGGATGGGGACTGCTCTAATGCTGAGGAGTAGTGATGGCAGACAAGAGGTGCATGTCCAACAATGGACGAGCCTTATCAAACTACCGGTACTCACTTTTTCTCGCGGTCTATACCGTTCCTGAATGTGAGAACGAACGCATCTTCCCCCGCGTAGAAGAGTTCCCGAGGAATTGCTGCTTGTTACGAGATAAACCACCGAAGACAGTTGAACGAGAAGAAAAAAGTTGTGGCTGTAGTCGTGAATGCTAAACAGAACGGAACTGCAGAATCCAGAGCATCACACGGCTACTAAGAAGACTGATGATTTTGCATCTACGAATGCCCGAGCATGAAGCAGGTGAAAACAGCGCCAGCCGAAATGATTGTGGGAACAACAAGTGATGGCTGCTCACTCTTATTTGCCCTCGCTTCTGGGCTGAAGCGTTGCCACCCACTTACAGCGAGTAGAAAACAGCAGTTGTTGTGAAGATAACCTTTTAGGAAGAGTGATGACGGAGTATTTTCTAAATTATTCTTTTAAGGAGTAATTTAAAGGCTCAACCTCTCAGCAGCACGATTAGGTCTTTACAAACAGCTATTTATTACAAAGAACATGCCGGTTTTGCAGGGAGCTGACTCCACCATCTTCCTCAGCCACTACTTTATCGCTGCTGACAGTGCCGAACAGCAGTGGAAAATCGCTCCATTTTGTTTGTTTCATTGGCCAACAACAAAAGATAGTTGGATGGCCTCTTTGACGTACTTACTGCTTTCGATAATGCAAGAGTTTTCTTTGGTATCCAATAGAGAACCTCGCTCATTTCCGTGAATATTAAGAGCAGGGGAATGAATCAATCTCCGAGATACGGTATGAACTCACGGAAGCTACCACCTACCACTCTAATTCCTCGCTGAGATTACTAATTGGACATCAATGCTCACGTTCCATATTGCGCCAGCACTTGATGAAGAATCCATCAGAATAAATGGAAACTTCCATAATTGCTCATACACGAGTCCAAGACAGAGATTCATTTTCAAGCTTCAGCCGGTTGTTTCACTTCGTAGGTATCACTTTTCTTTCCGAAACGCTTCTTCAAGATGAGATTGCTTCTCTTTGGTTAGCCTTGAAGAAGAGGACCGACGATAATAATTAGGTATTCGCATTCTCTTCACGTCTCCATTGATTACCTCTGTACCTGTGCCTACGATACAGTTTCCACTTTGCCACTGAGTGTAATTGTCGGGTGTAATTTGCTTTTATTATAGCAACTAAGTAGACCATTCAAAGCACTTTGTACCCGACTAGGTCGTAACTAAGTGGGCCTATATTGGGTGAATATTTCACGCACCGGAAACTAAAATTTTTCACGGAGCAGCGGACTGATGGGGGATTTTCCAACGATGAATACATTATACACTCCATTCGCCATCGCATCCGGGTTGCCCGTTGAATATGCATGAGAGTCATTGGTCTTGCGTATTGGAAATGAGATCCGAATCATTATGCACCTGGAGCAGTGGGGAAGAAACATCTAGTGTACATTCTTATTTCTCCATTAAAATAGTTCGATGGAAGTCACTATATCACGCGGGTACACTTTTTGAAATAACGCGCTATAATGTTGCTATAATATTACGTTAGAATTGTTCGGATTATGTATAATAGGAATATCATGTTTCAAATAAATTGTACATACTAATATTAATTCCGAATACATGTGATACCTCACTATTTAAAAACTGATTTACAGTCGTCTATTTCATCAAACTTTTCTGCTTCCAGATTAGAAAATTGATCCTAGGTGGGTAATTCGTTGAAAATCTTTGACCTGGCATTAGTATACCATACGTATGAGCTAACGGGCAGGGAGATATCCGCACGTCTTCTTTTGATTTATTCTCCCGAAGCCCAAGTGAGGATGACATTTGGAAAGGAAGAGAAAATCGGCAGCGTATGAACACCTGTTAATGCTAACAACAAATCGTTTTCTTCCTAACATACAAATTGTGTAGCTTCAAACCCAGAATTTCTAGATTGGAGATTGGCCATCTACGATACAGTTTCCACTTTGCCACTGAGTGTAATTTGCTTTTATTATGCAACTAAGTGGACCATTCAAGGCACTTTGTACCCGACTAGGTCGTAACTAAGTGGGCCTATATTGGCTGAATATTTCACGCACCGGAAACTAATCCTGCCATTAAAATCACCGGTAGTCTCTTCATCACATCGTTAGGAATGAGGTATGCCAGCTAGCTCATAAGTATACTAATGCCAGAGCTATGCCTTTTATAATATTGCCTTAGCTCGCTAGAAAATCCATCGATTTCAAGAAATGGATGGACGGTGGTCGTAGTTTAACGCAGCAGCGGTTGTATGGTTATTATATTCATAGTCGCACTCGAACAACTTTTTGCTGCGTTGATACTGATTCCCTCGACATGGGCTGTTAAGATGGGAGCAACGTAGCGTAATGTTGATAAAACTTCGACGATTTCATCATATTATGCTTATAACTTAAATTTAAATTTGAACTAATATCAATGTGCTGAATTCATTCTTCAATCTCCAGTTCCTGATGAGCGCACGATTATATTTTGTGTTTCAGGCGAAAAACCATACGAATGTACGTGGGAGGGATGCACGTGGAAATTCGCCCGGTCGGACGAGCTAACGAGGCATTACCGAAAGCACACAGGCCAAAAACCGTTCAAATGTCACCTGTGCCAAAGGTCTTTTTCCCGATCCGACCACTTGTCCCTCCACATGAAGCGACATTGCTCACCAACGACTTTTGGAACGCACTCGCCACCTGAGCGGTCCTTTTCTCAAGAGTCTTGAGACACCCACGACCCTTCGCGTTATCCGAGGCCTCGTGGTCGTCGTCAGTCCATTTCTGTATATTCGTTAAGCTGTGGTTTCTCGGATTTCTGCAGAGACTTTGCGTTGTGTTTAAACTGTTTTTTCAGTGTATTTTCCCAGTCTCGGCACTGTTGTTAATTTATACTGTTGATTTGCTACATGAGATTCTCAATTAATTGTTATTTCAATTGTTGACAATGTGGAAGGTGCGATGCCGATAAAATGAAATGTGACGTATCCACCATACTAAGTTGTGTCTCTGCGCACGTTAAATCCGAATATTTTGCTTTAGACGCTTCTCCTCTACCACATTTATAACTCCAAGTATGTTCACACAATCTTTTATTACCGAATACTGTGTGGGTAACGATTTTTCTGGCTGCGGTCATAAAGCTACGCTTCTGTGACTTGTCCTTTTCGGTTAAAAGCATAATAAACTTCAAGTCGGCCTAGGAGGTCTCCGCACCTCGCCACATCTCGCAATGGCGGTCTCGATAATATTTCTTAAACTCACACGTTTTCCCACTCATTATTTTTACCTTCTATTTTTGTAACTGTTTGAGAATTTAATGCGTTACTCTGAACCTTTCAAAACTCTGCTTACCTCCTCTTGTTATTTCTTTGAAGATAGTCTTGAAGCACCATCCATCGGCCTCTTGAATCTTATCTCGATGAACAATACCAAGATGAAAGTAGTTAGTGGGCCTTAGGCATCAAATCTTACACATTCTCTTGACCTCTCACGTAGTCATGAAGGCAAGATGCGCCACACGTTCACCGACTGTAATCATTTCAAACTCCGATGATCCAGAGGAGAATGTGCATAGCTTACCATTACTACTGTAGGGATTCGAGATCTCCACATTCAAAAGCAGTGAAACATCCTTTTTTCAAACTTACCTATACAATTTTTAGAAGTTCCCTCGGAAAACGGAAATCATTTTTAAGTTTGGGCTAACACCTTCATTTATTTCTTGTTGATTGCGGTAAAAGTTTCAATCAGGTCGAAAATAAATTCATTCTCTTTTGCTTTTCCTTCGTGACGGTGGGTATACTCCTGAGGCTCAAAGCACGCATGTTAGTGAAGCCCGAGAAAAAGATCAATCAGAAAGGAATCGCCACTATTTCCTCCTTTAAACAATTAATTTCAATACATTCAAGCCAATGAGATTCGAGTGGTCTCCCCAGCTACTCAGTCAATAATACACGTTGTTGAAGTAGTACTAAAAAATGTGAAAAATCGGTTCTCACAAAATGAATGGTAAAATATGCAAATAACATGAATGTACTTGATAACCATGCCTTTAAAGCTCGTCAAATTATTATCTCATCTGCTGACAGCATCCTCGATTCGGAAAATAGTTTTTAACCAGAATTAATACTGACAAACTTGAGTCATGGACATCATCATTCAGAGGGGATCGAGATTTCCATTTTTCGGTATAAATTGTTGAACCCACCGACTTGTGGACATAGTTTTGAAACTGCCTTTGAAAAATTACGGGAACTGCGTGGGGGCTGACGATTCCAAGTTGGTGGAAAACTACATTCTTGTGGTTTCTTGGTTCTAAACAAATGTGAAATAGACGAAGGCCATCTGGCAGGGAATCTAATCTGAACCAAAGCGGCTCTTTTAGTTGAGAAACAATATTATTGCCGAAAATGTAAAAACGAGTCGTGTCCGCAAAATGTTTGATAGGCAACCTTACCGACTTAAGTTATTTTGTCGGCAAGATGCTGAATTGTTGTTATTTTAAAAAATTCCGTTGCGAGATTTGATTTGAACACCAACGAAAATTTTAACATCAAATTGCAATTACAAACTGTAACGGAATCTACGTTCAGTGGGGTGATGAAGGTGGCATTTCTACACTCAAACACTGTCGCCTAGTTCGTTCCATCCAATGACATAACCAGGCCACTGACTTATTCTTCCACTTTAGAGATCGGTTTCAATTCAATTTGGTAAGTAATATTCACTCATATGAGCAACTGTTTGAGCGTAGAGCAAACTCACATTGTGGGAACTGTGGACGAGTCCTTGCTGGATCAAAGAAACTGTACAATTACTCCATTCAGCCGAGTTTAAATTACGAATGCACTTTTAGTAATCTCATTTTAGAACGAGTAATCCGATTTAGGTAACGAATGTTCAAGTCACAAGGCGAATGTCACATTTAATGCCCAGCTTGAGTGTGAGTGGAATCCCTTGACAATAGTTGACCATATTCCCGTATTATGTTTTGTTCATCGTGTGGAAATGGTCATCTGTTTATAGAATTTTTTTGAACATTGTTCTTAAGCTAATGAAAACAAGGTGCATATCTGGTCCTTGCTCCTAGAATGAATAAGAGTTATTATCGTTATATTTTCCCCTTAAAATGCAAATAATTTCTATAAGTTACCCAACAAATGAATGTTGTAAAACTAAGATTTGAGAATTAGTTAAGTAGTTAAAATATTATATTTTCGAGAAGAATCTAGAATAAGTTTGACAACCCGGTGTTCTCGGGACGTTTTTGAACTCGACGTTTTAATTGACAATAGAACGTTAAAAATGTGAATTTGGACGAGTTAGAAGCGCTGTTGTGATCTCCTTTAATGGTTATAATTATATCAAAGTCGACCATATAAAAATTCTTTCTCCAGAATTTGTAAATAACAATATGATTCTCTGACATCACTGGTTGTGTTCAGTGTTTTCTTGTTGGTGTTATGTGACTACTTTTTTAAACATTCTGAGTGCAATAGATGATAAGGAAGTAAAAGACCAATATATTACCATTTTTATTGTTATTCATATTGAATGTATAAAGCAATTATTTATTTGTATATTTTGTTGAAAACATAAAAGTTATACACTTTGCCTAGGTACGTACTAGTGAAAAAAACGTGTGATGAAATGCTCAAAAAGCCTAATTAATGTTGGCTGTACTTTATGAAGTTCGATGCATTTTTGAAACCATTCAACAATGTTTTCCGCAACCAATCCCCCGCCAAGTGTCTTTTAGTCACAATATGTGCACATTAAAAAACAGGAGTAGGTACAATAAATTGAAACATGACTCAACTGAACATTGACGTTCAACAATAAGTGACTGTGCCTTAAATGTATAACCTTCAGAGGGTCCCTTATTATTCAACAGTTCGTATAACAACTAAAATATTAATATTGGTACCACCACATTAACGGTAAACGTGCATAGAATAAAAGTAGAGATTATGTTTTTATAAATGATAGCTGAATTCGGTGATCAGTTGTTTCCACTTGTGAATGTTACAATCTATCAGCATAGAAGAGAACTCACGTGGGGGTTAAACGGTTTTTACCTTTCAATTTACCTAGCTAGATTTTCCTTTTATAAAAAGTGTGTTATTATTGGAGTGATCCACTTAAATAATATCAAACGGGATTTTTGGGTATTATTGTTAAATTTGAATATTTATCTTGTACAGTCTATGAGTTGTGAATATTGTGATTATTTGTACATAAAATGAAAATATAAATATTTTGCGGACTATGAAGGCTGACTTATTTTGAATTTGGCTCTACATCACATCTCTATTACTGGTAGACGGTATGATCAACACATATGTAGCCATGAGATCGAGCCCTTCTCATTATATAGAATACCTACCCTCTTGGAGATTTTCCGGTGAGTTAATTCCTCCAGGAGAACGTTTCTGAACTTTAGATTCATACTATTTTACTATTGAACCCTTCTTCCAATCTGATCGACAGGCAAGTCGGGGGTCGAAGCGAACCATATTTATAGCGCAACGATGATAACGGTAGGTACAAACAACATCCGAACGTAGTTGGCCTACACAATTTCCGCTAATGTCTATAATTCAATGAGCGAATTTCAAAAATCAAGCTCCTACGAAATTGAAAACTCGAAAATGAAGCGAAGGCACTCCTCGAAAGTGCCTATTTACTTGAAGATTTCTAAAAATTTAATTCGTCTCGTAGCCGCAGGTTCCTCTAATGTTTTTGAGACATAAACATACGATTTTCTGAAAAAAAATTATTTTTACGGAAATGTGCACTACAAAAATGAGCCCAGGTGCCCCTGCTGAGGGCGGTTGCAGGGCGTTTTGGACGGGGAAGTGACATTTTTTCAATAAAAAGAAAAAAATCATAACATTTAAACTTTTGGCAGTCTCATTTTCATGGAACCCGAATCTTTTTCATTAAATAAAAGCTGCCATTCGAACTGCGGGAAAGACAATAGAGGTACTCGTACTTTATATTCCTTCTTCCCTTTTGCTGCTAATAGTTTTTTTTTTTTTTTTTTTTTTTTTTTTTGGAAGAAAAAAAATTAACTATTAGTAGTTAGTTGTTAATGATATGTATTTGAAGTTAATATGCTTTTTAATTTAAAGACAATTAAAAGGGCCACCGACTAAATTGATGTCGTTCTTGCCAATACCTGAAGTCATTGTACATGAGGCGCCTGACGGTAATCACGGGTTGAAATGCTCTGAAACATCTCACACTATGGCAAACAGTTTTCATTTGTGCTGTGAGAAATTTATTTTCCGCCCTACTGACAAAAACGGTGACTGATGGGAATGAGCAAAAGTGTGAAGTAATTTGAAACTGAGGCATGTGGGGATAACTACGTTTTTCCACAAGATGTTAAGCGCTGAATCGATTGGTATGAGTTTTGGACCGAACGCTGAAATCCGAAGCAGGGTTTGCTTGGGAATGGGTTTCGAGTTTTTACGTTTTAGTCGCTTTACCGATTCAGATGGCTCCTGGATGGATTTCTATCATTGTAGGACGTTACTTGTGCCATGAGGAGTTATTTGAAAGTTATCACTTATAAGAAATTAACATATTTTATTTTCTGTTCCTACCCACCTAATCATCTAAAACCCTAGTTTACCTTTTAAAAAAACGCTTTCAAATTCGGGTGAGACCATTAACAATAAGAAAGTGGGATCACCCGTGGATACAAGGAGCCTGTTGCATCAAGTACCCGTTGGTCCGTTATGTCCTATTTTTACCCTGTTGCTCACATCCACTGTTTATTATTGTTCATGCCTGCTGTGTTCGTGCGAGGGTAGGGACTCGCATATAATCCGAACAGCTAAGTCAGAACCTCAGTCGTTCCACTGCCGCGATGCGTCACTCATTCGTGTTGTGGGTGTTGAGCGCCTACATAGCGTGCACTTTCGGTCGAATAATGAAACCGTGCGATGTTGTAGATGCCATTACAAGCGGGTGGAATCATAGAAATGTCACTTTTGAGGAAAGTGTGCTCCCTGTCGGTGTGTGCGCCTCTGGTTACCGGTACTACAACACATCCTATCAATTGGTCCACAGTAATTCTATCGGATACCACGGAATTTTCGGGATACACGATTTTGATACTGCATTTTGCAATATAACGGTGAAGCAATTAACTGATGAAAACATCACGGATGATTGGTTGTGTTTTCAAAAGCTCCTTCATCGATCCAAAGCTACTCTAGACTTCTACAAGAAAATTTGCTGTCCCACAATGGTCACGAAAGTTGGATGTCCCATAAATAATTACGTGGAACTCCCATCGTTCGACCCTATTCACAAGGACATTTTTGAGAAATATTTTCATCAAGGCCATCTGATACCGTTCGATCGCATGCCCACCGAGTGCGACGATAAGCCGACTCAGCCCCCTCCATCCCCCTGCTGTGAAGACGGACGATATTGGAACTGGGCAGCTTTCATCACCGTTCCTTTATTGCTTTTCGTATTGGCCTTCATCGCTTGTCGACTCGTCGTGCTGAAACGAGCACAAAGTGCAACGTACAGTAACCCAAATGTATGACGGAATGTCTGCGTCCTGTTCGACAGTGTAAGAATTTACCTATTAAAGACGAGATATAAAATACATATGCATCTCTTTTCAATCCACGTGTCCCTCAACCTTTTCCTAAATAAATACATTGAGACTGCTTCGGATTCATATTTGCGTTTGACGAAATCTGGGGAAAATAATAACGAATACTGCCTAGTCGTAGAAGTCATAAATTGTATTTACCTCTACCGCTTTATGTTGAAATGTATTTTGAACGATCGACATCTGTTTAATAATGAGCTTAATGCTCACAAACAAACAAAAGTGTTTCCGATTAGATAAAAGATAACAAGAATTCTTCAGCGCCTTCAGCGGTTAGAATGCACATTCTTGCACGAAACGTGAGTATTGCAGGCTATAGTATTACAAAATGAGGGATGATCATGGCATTTTAACCCTCCGACGGGCGCAATATGATTTGTAGCTTGGTTGGGCGCAATTCATCTGTGAGATCAAGTACACCAACTTGCATTCAATTTCTTTGTAATAAGGAAATGATATTTCTGAGCCACTCAAGTTAAATAAAATATGTATTAAAACATATTATTTTACAATAGAAATAAATTTTATAAATATAAAACATTTTTATTCAATTAAAATTGCGATTAAATGAAAGCTTTAGTTTTTTTCATTAAATATCCACTATAACTAGATTGATAGCCTGTTATATTGATATTTTCAATAATTATGAATTAAAATTAGTACTTAAAGCATAAGAATGTTTGATAGCTCAAAGAAAAGTTGGAAAGTAAACATAGCATAAAAATGTAAATGTATAAAAGTTTAAAAAAAAGGAAAAATATTATAATAAACTAACATTATTGTGTAATAAAAATAACCCCCCATAATTTAGCTAAAGCTATCACACGTTGAATAAAATTAGGATATCACTTGTACTATCCGGAATCGATTTCAGCTTTTTAAAAATCTTCCTGGAAACAATATTCGCATCTCACAGATTAGTTCAAGATAAATGGTTTTTAACGTTCAATAATTAAGTCTATAATTCATAATAAGTAACATTAAATGATAATATAAAAATTAATACATATAAATTTGCGAACAAATGAAATTAATTAACTTACTACGTGATCAGGCGCAATTAATCTCACAGATTCAAATGTCTCTGGTGGCATTGGAGAACGTCCTGGATCTAAAATGGTGATAGGGTTGGCGACCATGGTGGGAGTCAGGAAGATAGTTCACAAGACTGTTGTGAATCATGGAAATTTGGTAAACCAAAACAATTTCTTCTCATCTCACAGTTAAATGAGCCAGTCGGAGGGTTAAGGATGCGTCATCGGCATTCATAGATATTTTTTAGCTTGATCGTCGTTTCGAGAGTACCTGCCTAACCACGGAGATGTTTCCCCATAATAAAATCGCCCTAGGAAAATATGTAGTAGTTTTCTATTGTGTTCCCTGTTCTGTGCTCCCTGCTTGAGTTGTATCATTGGCGATAGCGAGTAACCATTGATGTTTTGGGAACAATAACATTGATATGTAACTAAATCATCGATATAAACCATCGACATTTTCTAGTAACACTAATTAATTTTAAAATGTAACGGTATTGAGCGTTCAATTAAAGACAAATCACAGCAATATATCGTTCTGAAGGAAATAGAAAGGACCTCAATTCCAAAACAACTTGGGAGGGAAATAACCTGTAATATAAAGTAACTGTAGATCAACCCCAATCTCGCGTGTAGGTTAGCTGCTGCTACTTGTTGAGCACCTGAGCACTAAATACGATTCTAGGGATTCAATTCAGTTACTGTGTAATAAGACGATTTATTTTCATTTTGCAGCAGCACAATAAGTGTATTATCTACGGAAAACTCTGCTTTTAGAAATTACTGCGAGCCTGTGGCTATTTACCTACTTGAATCGAGTGAAAGAATAACATCGGTTGTAGAACATCGAATGAAAAACATCGATTATTTGAAAACATCGTTTCCAATGGTCCCTCAACTACAGCTCACAGACTAACCTAGCTTGATATCCTACCTTGTGGTTATCTCTTATCAAATCTCGGCTTATTGTAACGTTATCCTATCATTCCTATCTCAGTAAAACAATTGTAGCTCGGTCTGTGAGTTATGCTCGTATCATGATATCCTCTCAATTTATTACTCGATGGACGTCCCTTGCGCTGTCTCTCAGACGAGGAGTGCCTTCACGTTGCAACATCCATACCACCTGCGGAATGTCGTCCAGTTCCAGAGAAGCTCGATTCATGAACAAAATCATGAACCGTCACAAAAGTAAATCGTAAGGAATTTGTTATTCATAGCCATCCAGAGCAACTCACCCGTTCTCGTGCTCTTAATTGAGACTACTTCATTTACCCGTTAAACAGTACCTGTAATTGATTCTCAATTCTTGGTCGAGCCATCGTCCTTCGCAGTATTTACCACTGGAAGTTGTAGATAATATGACTTTAATTAGTTCTTACTCCGCAGGAAGATGTACTTTTTCGATCAAGTTGGAGGTCCAAGCTCTCCAAGTAGCGTTTGCCGAACACCGAATCAGAGGAGGATGTCAGTTCTGAACAAGCTATTCATGAAGAACATCACCGAGGTGTTAGCGACCGGTCGATCCTCCCTCAATATAGAAGGGCTGGGAATTGAAATATGCAAGGTATGAATGTGTCGTCGATTCTAGAACCAGCAAGACACCTTAACATTTTGACAGAACCTAGGTTTGTTTGAATTTTCGCGCCTAAGTAACCGAACATTTATCGGTGCATCCACTAAATGTGCTGCTACTTTGAGATTTAGAGAACATTTGACTTTAAAATTGTCTGTCATTATTGTAATTTCCTTTTTTCCACTGCCATGGCAAGTACTACAGATGTTCCTTGCTTCCATGGGCAATATAAATCCTTCCTTCAGAGAACGTATAATTCCGCTGTTTTCTGACGAGTCTTCTCTCAACTTTCATTAAGCTATATCAGATGGGTTTCTTATTGTCATCCCTAATTACACTCTTCTTCCTTGCCACAGGTGTCCATCTCCCCGGACTTTCAAAACGTGAACGTTTTATACGTTTCTAAAACCGTCCCAACACCTGAGAATTTGGATGACCTTCTCGTCGAAGCTGCTTTCAGCCTGCGACATGAACTGTCACAACTGAGACTTATGGGGGAAGTTCCAAGAATCAACTTTCTAGAAGGTGAGGTCCCTTTCAACCTATCTTACGATCCAGAGTGATGTAAGAATCCATCTTTTTCCTTTCTTGAGTGTTCCATCCGTTCGTGCCAATAACGGAGTGGTTTTGTTTGACCTCACTTGTTTTTCTTTCCAGACAAGACTTTGAAAAAGCTAAATGAGATTCAAAATGTACTAGCTATAGCGGACAAGGGTAGTGATGACCATTCGGAAGAGATTGATAAGATGCAAGAGGTTCGTAATTGCCTGTTCGGTTGTGGTGTTAACATGATGGGTCATACCATGTGCTGTTGTGACACATACACAATTTTGATCTTTCAGGAAGAAATAGAAACCTTCAATGAATCCCAAAGAGCCTACGGGTTGAATCACGATAGAATATTCAACAAGGTATGACAAATTTATGGCATTGTGAAAGTTGCACCGATGGTGATGTCAATTGGCTACATCATGCCATCGGATAGGCCGCTGATTGCACGGACATATTCTCTGGATCGTGAGACTAATATAATCCCTTCCCCTTATGTTTTATTATTTTTACTGAAGTGGATCACCCTGTACTCCAAAGAGTGCATAGTCCTAAAACCTAAAATTTCAGGCCAACAAAAAAGCCAACTGAAAAAACGTCTGTAAAACACCCCGAAAAATCAAGATTTTGATCCTAAGACTTGATTTGGGTCTTATTAGGGCAAAGGAGCTAGTTTCCAGTCAAAATAGCTATACTGAAGTTGAGACCTAGGCGCGTTTCACTTTTGTAAGTAATATTTGGACGCTGAATCGATTGTTGCACATGAAATGGGTCCTCGGTACTCTTTTATTGGGCACTTTGTATAAAGAATCTTACGACGAGGATGTTTTAGCACCTATGGAATTCTTACATTCATGTTTTTTATTTCAGATAGTTACTGCGAAGAGAGCCTCGTCTTTTCACAAACGTCAGAAGGACACACTTACTATTCAGGAGGGCGTTCAATATTCGGTCCCCAACAGCCCACAAACTCAAGAAACTCTCAAAGAAAAACCTCAACGCATGATTTCCCAGTTCTTGAAAGAAAGAAAGTCTGCAACGAAACAGCGATCGGAATAACGACGTCGCACTTCGCCCTTAAATTTCCATGCGGTTCAATTACGAGGGATGCAATGAGGGAAAATGGAAGGGAAGAAGTATTAGAAAAATACGAGCTAATTGTATTTTGCGAAGAAATAATTGCCAGTTACATGGTCCCAGGCGGTTTTGACAAGACTCATCCTTCACAAGAGGATACTGAACATAACAAATTTGTAAATATATGAAAATGTACGTGACTCAGAATTTACACTTCGGTTACCCAGTCTGATGTATCTTCTAATTCGCTACTTGAATTGTTTTTAGAAAAGACCTTTAAACGAATGTTCAGCGCTGGGATGGTGACTAAAGCGGGGATGGGAATTTTCTTCCAATGAAAAAATACCACATTTTTTCGCATCTCTAGTGGTAGTTTTTTAAACTGATAAGGCTCATTGAGAGACTAGTGCGTACGCTGAAATGGCGTAGCTGATGGCACTTGTTCAGATTGTTCTGAAGTGTTTAGAAAA
Source organism: Cyrtorhinus lividipennis (assembly GCA_019603395.1). Taxonomy (NCBI): domain Eukaryota; kingdom Metazoa; phylum Arthropoda; class Insecta; order Hemiptera; family Miridae; genus Cyrtorhinus; species Cyrtorhinus lividipennis. Next base: position 42,478,730 of record CM033998.1, read on the forward strand.
AGCGTAACTGGAGTTAACAGGGATGGAGCAAGTATGACCAGCCATGTATCATTTACAAATGGCAGATGAAGTATGAAGGAGTGACAGGGAGAGGACCGCAATTGCGTGATGTTTGATCAGTCTTCTTGAAAGGTAGTTTTTGCTGTCCTATTTGTGAGCCTGGAGTTCGGCGAGCTGTAAAAAAGTAAACATCTTTAGAACATGACTGTTCAGAATATGTTTCTAGGGTGGAGAGAGAGATTTACGCTTGAATAAAGATTTTATCCTAAGACGAACTCTAATTTGCCTAAATATTTTCAGGGACAACTTTGCTTTCCTACTGTCGTCAGTCTAGGTGCCTGCTTGAGGTAAAAGGCGACAGGACAGGCACGCTCTGGCCTTGAGGCTAGGTTACTCTGCCGTCAGCCACTCTTGGGTCTTCAATAATTAAATGACCATCAAAACCACCTTGAGTGCCAGTTCCTGATAAACTCACTTCTTTTGCATCATCCACTTCGTCTTCATCGTCACTTCCATGACGCGATCCCATGGGGGTTGTGAAGCGACTGGAGTTCGGTGAGGGTGGCTCAGAGAATGGGCGTGGGTAGTTGAATCCCTTTCGGCCGTCTTCTTCTTCAAGGGACGGTATATCCGAGTAAACGCACTGCAAGGCTTTCTGCCTAGCTTGTCGGTAATACTGAAAATAGTAATAGCATTCGAGCTTGGCATGTGCGGAGTGAAGCCAATAAAGTCACTTGAAAACGCTTCTGTAAGCGTTTCAAACAATTTTCACGTTAATAGGTACAGCCACTTTTCAATTTTCAGCTCGGTATGTACTTACGATTCCAAGGTTCCTCCAGTCAAGTAGGTCACTGAGCCGCTCTGTTCTGTTCCTCTGAATAATCCTCTGCCGCCTCGATAGCTTTGTGAATTCATACATGTTCTTGGCCAACTGTCTAACGGAGTCTTCCACACCGCAGTGTCTCCTATCGACGATGTAAATACCGTAAGACTGGGGGTCTGCAATTTGCTCTTCCATGAAGCAACCAAATCCTGCCAACGACAAAAAAATATGCCATCAAAGGTTGAACGTATGATATATAATAAATTACACTTGTTTCAAACTCAAGCAAGCCAACCTGAAAGATTAGTGGTAATCGAGGGGATTCCCATAACAGTACACTCGGCGGGGGTGTAGCCCCAAGGTTCGTAGTAGCTGGGGAAAACACCCATGTGACACCCTCTCACGAACTCTTCATAATCTAAACCAAACAACGGGTTGGTCGAGCTAAGAAACTCTGGATGGAATACCACCTGAAACAGTTCATAAGTTAGGGCTAAATATCACGTGTCTTGTCGGTTTGTTCAGAAAAATAACTAACCAACCTACTACATACACTGGAGGCGTCGAAAAGTAGCAATACGAGTGTTGCCCAACAGGTGCTTCTCACTATGTACATGAAAAACACAGGGGTTGGTTACCCAAGCAGCATGGAGACTCACTCGAATCGATTCAGCGTCCAAAATTTAGTGGAAAATGACACCTTACACGGCTAGGTACCATAAATCTCGAAAATACACATTCGAAATAGGTAGATAGATACCCATTTTGACCCGTAACCTCTTCCGGTGGGCGCCAATCGTTCCCACACGCCTAGAAATCGTCCTACATCATTTAGAACTGTCCCTCAACTACTTGAGCCTTGTACGTGCGGTGTCATAAACAAGTGACTCCGGTGTCAAAGAAGAAGAAAATTTGAATAATTTAAAATGACTCACCCAGCTCCTAGAAAGGCAAATGATTACCTACAATGCCCTCCAATCATTTGATAATTAAAAGATTCCAGAAAAAATGTGAATTACTTCAACAGGAATTTTCGTGTTTTCGCAAAATGCATTGTAACACAAATTGATGGCTCCCAAAGAAATGGAAATAAAAAATACGTTGACACACTTACGCCCCTAATAATAATTTGGTAGAACTAGCTCCGCGATTGGTTTTCTGTAAGCTTACAAAAGCAAGATCCTAAGTGCATTTTGATAACTCGAAATCTGCGCAAAAACGAAATAAGAAGCGTTGAGAACAATAATTCCCACAAATATTTCACCGATTGAACGCTAGCTGTCACGGTTATATACCTCAATAGTTTAAAATCAACTCACTATAACAGCCATACTATGACAAATACCTTGACTCTGTCATGAACAGTATTGAAGAGATGGCATCGTCTGAAGGCACAAAGAACAGGATCGTTCCAATCGTCGACAATATTGTGAGTGGTGACTGGTGGTAGCCCTTGCCTTTGGAGCGCAAATAGACACCTTTTCAACTTGACTTTATCATCCTTCAACAGTAGTTCATCGTCATTGGGCATTCTCCCACTGAAACAAGTAAAACGAGGATTCACTGACGAGCCAAAACGTATTTCAAAAATGGTTCCAAAAAAAAAAAAAAGGTAAATAGTGGTGGTTTGTAAATAGTTGCATCTCCTCTCGTAAACTTGCACATAAATAACCACTCTCATCAAGAAAGTCTTAAGTTTACATTCTCTGAGAGAATATTCATGATAATCGACTCACCTCAGACATATTTCGTACATTCTTTTGCCCATTCTGGATTGGATTTCGTTTAGAGTTTCCCTCAAACTTTTCGTGACAGCGTGACCTCGTAGACTTTCTACGTTGAAATTATTCGTCTTTGCTGGGAATATCAGGAAAGCCACCACAGTCATTTGAGAGTGCGATTCCTAAAAGAAGATGTAGAATTTAAAGCAATGTTAAAAGCTAATTAAAGCCCACATTATCCAAATCACTGAATAAATTTCCATGCGGCTTTCGGGCAATGCATGGTGATCCTAGTAAGGGGACAAACAGGTTTGCTCGATCATTAATTTAGGCACGAGTAAATTACCTAACTTTAATAACCTCTCCCATGTCAGCAAGGCAGCAATATTTGAGTTATGTATTGCCTAATTTCCCGCCATATCGCCTCATACCGTAGCCAGAATACCGGACAATAAGACCACTGGCAAGGCTGCGCGTGCATGTTTGAATCTCTGGACTACTACAGGGAACGAGTCACATTTTTTTAGGTGGAGAGCAACGGCACTGCGCTCTCATCGGAACACAGAACAAGTGGTTGTTCTTGTTGGAGTACCGAACGATTCATGCACGTCTTCTCTAGTCACTATGGGCGTCCTATGATTCATCCTGGCAGAATATGACGACATGAAACAGAGATCCTCAATCATATATTCGGCCCTTGCATTCTTTGAGTGGTATAGAATTGTTAATACGTTTTAGGAGTGGATATTGAAAGGATCCCAGTTTTCGATTTTGATAAACCTCAAAAATATAAATGAATACTCAAAACAACGTGTTATTTTCGGAATTTTTTCCCGCTTTGCCACGATGGATCCGTTTTATGTAATGACCACTGTGAGACTTGTCAGAATAAAATACAGATCCAACAGTATAACGACTCAATAGTTCTAATTGCGGGGAAGATACAGTTTTTCAAGAATTACCTCAACATTTAGGAATTCAAGGGAACGATGAGTTGCTCAAAAACAAACAGTTGTTTCGTTAAATGGACGGTGGCAGTAACACCAATGTCTGTGGGAACAAATGCGTTTTTTTTTTTTTCAGGCGGAATGGATGCTGAAACAATTTTACCGGGATGAGCAGTGAAAAAACCGCCACCTCGGAGACGAATCGCCCTGACTGATACCGCTCAGTACGGAATCATATTCAACAGCTCAAAACAAATCCAAACATTTCACAACAAAAGCCATCTAACCAAGCAATTAGTTATGTTTAGCGTTCCAGGCATGAGGTTAGTAATGACAGAGTTTCTCCCTTTTCCGTTGCCACAACGTTAGTGACATTTGACGTTTCGGCATTGGATTTTTACCTTCAAGTAATGATTCAACCTGGCCAAACTTTCGATAAATATGTCAGCTCCTTTGTTATTGAACTCATATCGGCCAGCGGTAAAAAAATACAACGTTTTATCCAAATCAAAGTCATAATGTCTGGAATATAAACCAACAAAGGGGTACAGTGTGCAAAATGGTGAGACGTACGGTAGGTAATTGTGCGAGGTGGTAGAGAGAAGAAAAATGCGTTCAACTCACCCGTAGAAGTGCCCTCGGACGAATTCGTTTATTTTCTCTTTAGCAAGAGCGTGGAGGTTCTGGAACTCGTGGAGAGCCGAGAATTTGATGACGTTGAGCCCGTTGGGAGTGATGACGTCTGGTTTGCATTTGAGAAGATGTTGAGCTTCGAGGCCCGTGATTTCAGATACAGTCGTGAATACGTGGGCTAAATGTGAAGCAGCTCTTTCCAAACAGTACCTGTGATAGATTTGCCTTTTTCCAGCTTCTTCGTCTACTTTAAACTGCGAAAATTAAGAAAAAACCAATGAAACCTAAATAAAATACATATATGACCACATGCGAAGAGATCAACAGTCAGCGACCGATAACCTCATCCCACAAGTTCAGGAAGTTTTAGGAATTATTGATAATTGAAAAAATCGCCGGAGTTAAGCTAATAAATTAATGGGCCTAAGTAAGGCGATACTAAGTAAGGAGGACAGCAATTTACGCTGCTTTAATTAGAGGTATTTCTGACACTTTAAATCGAGATAGCCTGTTGAAATTTCGTTCATCTGACTTGACGTGTCAAATCTATACGTTTTGCTCTCTTTCTCTGTGCCTTAAACAGGGCCTCGTCAGAGGGGCTGTCCCAGGGGAGCCCCCTTATTGCTTGCTGCCTTCTGTGCGACGACACATAAAATAAAATACATAGAACAACGCCCAAGGTTCTTTTTTGCCATATTTTTCAGTAAATTTAACAATATGTACAAATCAAATCAAAAATAATCAATCTCGAGAGGAATATTGAATTTTTTCACAATTTTGAGAGTAAAAAGTGAGGCACCGATTACATGTTTACTCCTTCTTACTTTTAGACGGTCGGGGACAATATTTACGAATGAAGAGGCAAGGCGTCAACACTAATGAAAAAAAGTACCTTTCAAAAATATTGAAATACAAAATGCTTACATTAGCCAAATTGTTGTAGAAATCCAATTTCCCGGCACATAGGTATCTCCCAAGAAGGGTGGCGTGAGTGGTGAACACCGTGGCAACTTCGATTTTCCTGGTCCGAGTAGCGATAAGACCCACACCAGCTTGCCACTCGTGGAAATGAGCAAGTATTTTTGGGGCGATGGAAGACGTTTCCTCCGCAGCTTTCTTGAACTAGAGAACATTCGTGAAAATTATTAATGTTTTAGAATAGAACAGACATATACGGAGAACAACCTTCTAGAAAAAATCTGCAAATTCTTACACACGGGTTGGTTATTCCTCGAACCAGACGCATGGAGACTAATTTGAATCTCGGACCAGGCGCATGGAGATTGAATTCTTCAACATGGGGAAATGGGGGAAACAGTGGGTGTGGTGGGTTCCGGACCCATTCCAATCGATTCAGGGTCCAAAATTAAGTGAAAAATGATACCCCACACGCCTAGGTACCAGAAATCCCGATAACACATATTCAAAATGGGTAATAAATATATTTAATAAATATAATAATATAAGCCGGTAATAATATAGGTAATAATATAAGCCGGGACAGGCTTTCTGGTGGACAACAAGTTTAAGCCCTTTGTGCTGGACTTTAAGCCCATTAATGAGAGGCTCTGTACTCTGAGAATGAGGGCCCGCTTCTTCAATATCTCTTTCGTTTGTGCTTATGCCCCTACGGAGGAGGCTGAAGAGGAAGCTAAAGACGTGTTCTACGAGACCCTGGAGAGAGAGATGAATGCCATTCCTCACCACGACATCCGGATCCTGATGGGGGACTTCAATGCCAAGTTAGGCAGGGAAGAAATCTATCGGAGCACGGTTGGGAAAGAAAGCCTCCATGCCATCTCGAACGATAATGGAGAACGGCTTATCGATATGGCAATTGCTAATGACATGGTGGTTAAAAGTACGTGGCTGCAGCGCCGTAATAAAAGGAAAGCCACCTGGCACTCCCCGGATGGGGTTACGGAGAACCAGATCGACCACGTCCTTATCGACCGAAGGCATGCATCAGACATCCTCGAGGTGGATAGCCGCAGAGGTGCAGATGCAGACTCTGACCACTATCTTGTCCGAGTGAAGTATAGGCAGCGACTAGCCTGTCACAGACAGACTAGATCAAGTTCTGGTGTAACCAGGTTTGATGATGCCAAATTGAAGGCTGATGAGAGGGTGGCAGAGGATTATGGCAGAAAAGTGGAGGCAATACTGACAGAAACCCAGATCCCACAGAATGCAAGTATCCCAGAGAAATGGGGCAGGCTAAAAGCAGCTCTGCATGCTGCTGCAGAAGAGATACTGGGTGAACGACAGCCACAGCGGCGGGAGGAATGGTATGATGAGGAATGCGCACTGAAAGTTGGTCAAAGGAATGAAGCAAGAATTCGAATGATGGCAAGAACGACAAGAGCCTCCACAGAAGAATACAGACGTAAAAGAAGGGAGGCAGACCGTGTCTGCCGTAGAAAGAAGAGGGCACATGAAAAGAGGGAGATAGAGGAGTTGGCTGAAGCCGCTGAGCTACCTAACTCAAGGAAGTTTTACCGGCGGACTAAAGATATTAAGAAGGGGTTTCAGCCGCGAGCAGTGTTCTGTAAGGACAAAGAAGGAAACTTCCTTGGGAGCCAGGAGCAGGTGTTGGACCGTTGGGCCCAATACTTTCGGGAGCTGCTTAATGTGACGGGCGGTGAGCACACAGATGGTACCGGAGATGTTCAGCCTATGTTAGATAGGGAGAACGAGGTATTAATACATCCACCCACCCGTACAGAAGTAGTTGAGGCCATTAAAGGTCTTAAGAACAATAAGGCACCAGGGGAGGATGGCATCACTGCAGAGATGATAAAGTATGGTGGAGAGCAGCTAGCCTCTAATATCCATGAGCTGATCCTAAAGGTGTGGGAAACCGAGGCGATGCCAGATCAGTGGAAGATGGCGGTGCTTTGCCCGATCCATAAGAAGGGGGATAAGGCTGTGTGCGACAACTACCGGGGCATTGCTCTTCTCTGCACCGTGTATAAGATCTTGGCAAAGATAACTGCAAAGCGGCTGAATCACTACACGGAGGAAGTCCTGGGGGATTATCAGTGTGGCTTCAGAGCCGGCAGGTCCACGACAGATCAAATCTTCATTGTCCGCCAACTCATGGAGAAATGTTACGAATACAATGTAGACATTCACCAGCTGTTCGTGGATTTCCGCCAGGCATACGACTCGATAAGAAGATCGCGACTTTATCAGGCCATGGATGAGTTGGGTGTCCCCCGGAAGCTGACTCGCCTTGTGCGGATGACACTCGCCAATACCAAATGTAAAGTTAAGGTGGGCAGTGGGCTCTCGGGTGATTTTGAGGTTGATCAGGGCCTGAGACAGGGGGATGCCTTGTCAACCATTTTGTTCAACCTAGCTCTCGAAAAGGTCATGAGGGAAGTGGAACTGAGCAATCCTGGAGGCACTCTGTGCAACCGGATGAGTCAGAGCCTCGCATATGCGGACGACATAGATATGTTGGCAAGGAACCTTGGAGAGCTTGAGGGTGGTCTTCGGAGACTGGAGCAAAGCGCAGGGGAAATGGGTCTGTCCATTAACCACCAAAAAACCCACTACATGTTCTCAACGAGGCGGGAAGAGGTGCATAAACCAAACCGCATTACGTTGAATGGTTCCTCGTATGAGCGCACCTCAACCTTCAAGTATCTGGGAACTCTTCTCACCGAGGACAATAGCATGAAAGAGGAAATAAGAGCACGTGTTGCAGCTGGCAACCGATGCTATTTTGCCCTGGGAAGAGTCTTTCGAGCCCGAGCCCTCAGCAGAAACCTTAAACTTATGGTGTACCGAACTATGGTGAGGCCTGTAGTACTGTATGGCTCAGAAACATGGACCATGACCAGCGCCGACGAGGAATTTTTGAAAAGATTCGAAAGGAAAATCCTCCGTAAGATTTTTGGCGCCAGATGTGAAAATGGTCGCTGGAGAATCCGCACAAATCACGAGTTGTGTTTGCTGTATGGAAAGCCAGACATAGTCGCCGAGATAAAGGCGAACCGAATAAGATGGATTGGTCATGTGGAGAGGATGAGCGGAGATCGGGCCGTGAAGAGGGTACACCAAGGAAAGCCGGGAGGTCGCCGACTGAGGGGAAGGCCGAGGAAGAGATGGCTGGACGACGTCGAGGACGACCTCCGGGGAGCAGGAGCGGGAAGATGGAGGACCAGAGCACAGGATCGAGCTGATTGGCGGACTGTTGTTGAGGCGGCCAGGGCCCTACATGGGCTGTAGCGCCAGGGAGTAAGTAAGTAATAAATATATACCCAAAAAAATTCATTTCTCGAAATTCGCATTCTGACCCCTACCCCGCCCTAATTTGGTCCGATCGGGCTGAAAAGTTCCGAGGATCATCCTAGGCCGGAAACAGACCCCTAACCCAAATTTCAGATTTTTAGAAAATTTTCGACTACTAAAACGGCGCGGACGGACATTGACCTTTCTTGATCTAGACACCATGAAACGTCCAGAACAAACTTTTGTACCGAATCGGAGAGGTTGACCTTTTTCATGAAAACATGAAGACCTATTTGCGGGAACACTTATCAAGACATGATTGGCCCGCATGACATACCTACCTTTTAACAGAAAATTAGTTACAACATGAAATGATATCTAACATTTCATCCGTATATTCATTTTGGCATAATCAATATAATGACCCAGCTCGCTGCCTATCTGTTGTGATTTTCTATCGATATAAACTCCTAGCGGGGCTTTTTTTCTTAAGACATTTCAGTTTAAAATAACCCGGAGTTTTTATTAGGAGAATTGTCGAAAACATTAATTTGGCATTCAAATGATTAGATACCAAAATCGTGGGTGATTAGATAATTGGCCTCCAACTGCGGCCTTGACTTGAACAGCGGTTGTCCCACAATAACGAAACTAACGCTAAGAGCGATGGTTTATCAATTTTCTCTAGATCTATTCAAAACTAGCGTAGAAATCTAAATTCAACATTCAGGACATGAAAATGTCTCCTGAATTAAGTTGACTCGACAGCACTAACAATATTTTTGTTATAAATTCAAGATTACGAGTCAACTGAATCATCAAGTTGATGGAATATTTCATGAGTTGACTTTGGAAGATTACTTATGTAACAGACGCTAATCAAGGGCGTTTTGAGAGGATTTGTTGTTTAATTGAGCCGAGCGACATGGAAATTCGAATAGAAAGTTGCACCAAACCAATATTAGTCAAAATATATTACTTTCCGCTAAATATCAGAGAAGCTATGGTTATATTAAACGTTTGGGGATCTGTTAAATTTATTAGATAATGTGACTAAATTAGGGAAAGGGTCTGTGTTGCGCTTTCGACGTCATTATCAAGCCAAGTTGGCTCTTTCCGGTCGAAAGCGCTCGCCCAAACATGTTAGGTGGGACAGTTCTTTCCCCTATGGTATTCATTCTGATTTGACTACAAAATCGTCACCGTAAAAACAAATACTACGTAGTTATGCAGAAATAAGGGCTTTTTCAAACTTGAGGTAAACACTTCTTTTTGGTTAAAAACACAGGCATAATAATCACAGAACAATAAACCAAAAATGCTGCAAATCCTTTCACAAAGGTAAATTATTCCTCGGACCAGGAGCATGAAGACTCATTCCAACCGATTCAGCGTCCAAAATGTAGTGGATAATGACACTCCACACGCCTAGGTACCAGAAATCTCGAATACACTCATTCGAAACAAGTAGATAGATACCCATTTTGACCCACAACCTCCCCCAAATTTAGTCCGATCGGGCTGAAAATTTTCGAAGACCAACTAAAGCCAAAAACGGGTTCTTGACCAAAATTTCAGTCTTTTAGAAAATTTCTCACTACTAAAATTGGCGTGGACGACGGACGGACATTTGCTTATTTTGATCTAGACACCTTGAAACGCCCAGAAAAAATTTCGAGCCGAATCGGAGAGATTGACATTCTGCATGAAAACATAGGTTGATTATTCAAGGAATAACCAGCCAAAAGAGGAACTGGTGCTTTCTATGGATCGCTGGGATGTAAGGGAAATGCCCTCTAAAATTGTAGGCTCCCTATCGTACTATTTATAGTAAGAAAATGTATTTGAACTGAGAATTCTTCCACGTCGGTTAATTATTCCTTGGATCAATAGTATGGGGAAAACAGTGAGTGAGGAGTGTCTCGGACTCATTTCAATCGATTCAGCGTTCAAAGTTCAGTGACAAATGATATCCTACATGCTTTCAATTTCACCCATACCTTCCTCAAATTCGGTTCTATCGGGCTTTGAAAGTTCTCGGAAAGTTTTGGAATGCAGAGAAATACTTATAATGACGTCTGTTTAAAGTAAAATTAAATATAATCGTCTCACCTCTCCTATAAATTGAGCCACTTGATAACCAAGTATGACAGCATCATTGGCTTCCATGTCTGCGTGAGGTATTCCGCAACTCGTCGACTCCCAAAGTTCTTGTTTGTAACCGTCGAGTCTCCAAGAAGCGGCTCCGATGTCGAAAAGGATGACTTGAGGATTTCCATCGACCAGCCAGGTTCCCGTGTGGATCTGACGTGAAATAAATGTGTTAAAGAATCCAACTACGAGTAGAAACTTAGTTTCTTTAATCTTTTTCTCTAACTTTTTCTCAACGAATGAAACGCCGCTAATTTCATGGCAACATTGTTCATTAGTATTGATTATAGTTCCCACGAAATTGAAAACGAATTGATTTATTGAAAATTGGTGCGCTTTAACTCAACACTCAAGTAGGAACCACGCACCTGGAAACCTTGATCTCGCATTCGGGAGACCGCAATTTGAAGAGGATTGTCTTGAGGGAACTCAGTTTCTTCAACTTCTGTACGAGCGCAGGCCTCTTTGTAGGGCCCGAACAAAACATAGTGATCGCCGAGTTCCTCGGTGGACACGAATGCTTTTGATCTGATGACGGTGTAGATACCTCCAACTGGAAATGATATACATCAGCACTCTAAATCTCAATATATATTTATTTGGACAGTTCAAGCCGCAAGAATGTATCTTTAAAGCGATGTAGACGTACATCGTGGTACCATTTTGGGTTTCATTTTTTTAAAGAAAGCTCACCGCTCAAGAAAGCATTATGGTAATGATTTCTTCTTAAATTGATTAAAAAATAGAACCAAAAAAAAACATAAGTTCGGAGCGATTTTCCAACTCCGGGAAAACCATCCTTAGACACTTTTTCTTTCTCATTTCAACGTTCATTAGATATGTCACAGTTGATACCCGAACTCAGTTATTTTTATACTTAACTAGTCAATTCTAGTTTTCAGTAAGCCCCTTTCTGAAAACAAGAAGTCACTAGTTGAAACGAGGAATCCCTCCTGGTTTAATAGTCAGTCGAAACTAGAATTCACTGACGTTCATTTCTAATAAATATTACAATACCAGGATCGGCACCGCGGCTCTATAGTCTATGATCTATGATCGAGGAAATGAGAGTCACAATGTGTTCCATGAAACGGTTTCTTGAAAAGGTCAGGGCGTCCGCGGACGGTAGGATGACCATTTTGGATGGCCAATATTACAGAATTGAACATCAGATGTCAAATCGATCTGATAGACATGCAGCTGCACTCCGATGGGCAGTACAGATACATTCTGAACTACCAGGATCACCTCACTAAGTTCGTCCGGCTACTGCTGTTCCGCAAGCGAGCAATGTTGTGCTGGTTGCAATGTATTGGTCATTTCTTGGTCCTTTGGACCCTTTGGCAGGAAATTTGTAATTCCCGTCATTGAGGAGCTGAAGGTACAATGGCCAGAGCTGAAGATAGTCTACGGGAAGCCAAGGCACTCAGTCAAGTTTCTGTGGAGCGCGCCAATCAGGATGTCGATCGGATGCTTGCTTTGTGAATATTGAAAAATCAAACAACTTGAACTTGCTTGTAACTCATTCAATTTGCGAGAAAAAAAATCCACTTTTTCGAGTACTTACTAGTCCAAACGAGTTGTAACTAAAATAAATTCTTAGCACGGCTTCTCACTAGGTTGTTCTAGATTTGCCTAATAAACTAGTGTTGACTGAAAATAAATCAGTGACTTCTGGTCTCAGCGGTGAGGGTCCCCGCTATTTCTAGTTCTAACTAGTGACTTCTTGTTTCTACAAGAAGCTTAGTAATGACTAGACCTTAGTAGTTGAAACTAGAATTAACTGATTTAGGTAGTACTGATAGGTACATCGAAAGAACTTCATTCGTAATTTTTGTTCGATTAAACTAGTGTCTGCAATCCCTATTATTCGAGTCATTCTTTGCCCACAAAACCAATTTTGTCAAGGCCAACTCAATATATTTACCACTTTGTGCATACCTCTGGTGCACAAGAAAAATAAATAAATTGCGTTTCCAGCTATAGTAAGTACCGCCTTCAATTTTATTGAGGTTTAAGATTTAAGAGTTGAATTATCCAGGAATTTCGAATAACAGTCAATAAATATTACGTTAAAGCAAACGGATAAGCCCAAAGGGAGAAAATATAGATAAGAGGTCATTTAGTTGGTTCACAACATTATCGAGCCAGTAGAATATTTGAATCTGGAACGGGTCTCTCACCTTCAACGCGTAAAAAACCGAGATCACAATTGGCATCAAGGTCAATATTAGATACGGGTCCACCAACGAAATATTCGATCAGATAGAACGAAATATGTTCAAAATAGATTCAGCTCAATACAGCAGTGAGCTAGTTTTAATTGATTGTACGGAGCGAGCCAACTTGATGCGAGAATCTATATTCTTAATTGACATTGTCTAAAAAATTTGCATCAATCATGACAACGACACAGTATGGAGAATTCAGACTCAACCGAAACAGGAAAATTCCAAGCCGGATATTTTGAGAGGAGTGCTTTTTGCTTAGGCCTGAGTCGACTTGAAAACCGGTTTCTGGACGTAAACATTATTAACAACCGACTCAGTTATTCGCGCGTACGGTATAAATAAACGCACATGCTAGAGACAACTCTAAATTAGATACGGAGAGATCAACTGGAAAATAAATAATTCCATTGTATCAGCATGCACCACTACTAAGGTACTTTATGTCGAAATTAGGAAGTACTTACAGAAGCAGATTACCGTTAATGAAAGATGCCTTAGAGGATTGTTATGAACGTGACACACTAAAAACCTAATTCTGAAACGAAATTCCTTTAAAAAATTCGAATTTGAGATCAAAACAATAGAGGTTTCTCACTGAACGATGTAAATTCTAAAAGTAAAACGTATATTAATTAATTATTTTATTGTTTTATTTATTTAGGTATCTAGCAATTTATTAGAGTTTATTTTTATGAATAAATGATAAATTAACATGTGAGTTTAGTGAGTCAGTTTACCTTTATTGGCTACTTCCCAAGCTGCCTCGAATATCCACCTGTTGCTTTGAGCTGCGCTGTACCCGCGGTCAAGGATCCTCGTCAAATCGTGGCCGCTGTCCACTCGATAGAACCTTTTGTTCGCCTTGTTCGACATGATATTCTCGTGCCGTGATCCAGAAAATCCGAGAGCCGATTATTCGCTTACAGCTCGCACCGGACTGACGACGTTTGATCGAATAAATCCAAGGTCGTCCCCCAGTCAGAGAGCACGGCGCGCCTCCTCAGCCGGTTGTCGTAGTAAGGAGACTACGCTGGAACCCCAGAATAACATGGGTTCGTTACGCAACCGTTCATGACGCCCGAGAAACAAAATAAAACGAACAAATTTCACAGTCAAATTGAGAGCAAATAACCAAATCACGAACAATAAATAAATTGAAAAAAAATTACAAGAAGGGGTCTTCAAGATTCAGATATTGAGAACATCATTCAGCGAAGGAAGAGTCGAGAACGAGTAAATAAATACATTCAAACTAAACGACTTGACCGAACAGACTCTGACTGTAAAACATTGATCCAAAAAGCAACGCCGATTAATGAGAACAAAACAAAACTGATAATTTCAACACACATTTTTGTTCATTTTTCCTTCAAGAAATTTTGCATTTATTTCTTACTTACTAGTTCTTCTATATGTCATGGACATGGCCAGCTACTTTATTAAGGCAATATTATAATATTTTATTGGTTTATTATTCTGTTTGAAACAATAATCGCTTGTATTCGTAAAGCCTAAAAATGAGTTCACTCGTCCACCCTTCACGTTTCAAAGTGTGAAGATTGGAAACCCAAATTCCCGTCTGCTGCCATGCCCAAAAAAAAGCTATGTTCCGACAAAAAAGAAATTTCAGGTTTAGCTAGCGCCTATTTTGTCTTCAGCCCGCCATTTCAAATCGGTACCAATAACAGTGCGATGCCAGAGGTATGACAAACTCTCCTATGACAAACCAAAATGTCCGTCCGCAGTTTTTGGTGGTTTTTCCAAAAACACACATTTTTCCAAAAAACATTTGGTCCGGGACCTCTTTCCGGCTCTTCAAAACTTTTCAGCTCGATCAGACCAAATTTGGAGAGGGTAGGTGTGGGTGAAAATGTGTTGTTTGAAACATGATTTTCCAGACTTTTTGGGAACTAGGCGCGTGCAGCATCATTTTCCACTAACCCATCGAACATATTCCACTAATTCATCACTGAATCCATTGAGATGGGCCCCTGATCGATTGGCGCCAACAGGAAGTGGGTATGGATCAAAATGGGTGCCTACCTACCCGTGTCAGGTATCATCTTCCACAAAACATGGGATGTTGAATGAGTCCGGGACACTCCTCCCCAAGGAATTGCTCCAAGGAATAATCGATCATTATGGGAGAGTCCAACTCTTCAAAAATTAGACCTACCAGAAAAAATATAATGGTAATCAAAGTAATATTTAAAAATTCTGCAAATTCTTACACACGGGTTGGTTATTCCTCGAATGGGGGAAACAGTGGGTGTGGCGGGTCCCAGACCCATTCCAATCGATTCAGGGTCCAAAATTTAGTGGAATATGATACCCCACACGCCTAGGCACCAGAAATCCTGACACTCACAAAATGGGTGGATACATACCCATTTTTACCCATAACTTCTTCCGGTGGGTGCCAATCGTTCTGGGACCCATTTAATTGGATTCAGCGTCCAAAATTTAGTGGAAAACTATACCCCACGCGCCTAGGTAGCAGAAATCCCGAAAACACATATTCAAAATAGGTAATAAATACCCAATTTGTCCCATTACTTCTTCCAGTGGGTGCCAATCGTTCTAGGATCTGTGTCATTGGATTCAGCGTCCAACATTTAGTGGAAAATGACACCCTACTCGCCTAGATCGCCCAAAATCTCGAAAATCCATTTTTCAAAAAACACATTTTGACCCCCCCCCCCCCCCCCCCCCCCCCCCAATTTGGTCCGATCGGGCTGAAAAGTTTCGAATTTGCAAGTAGTAGTTGGTAGTAGAAATTAATCAAAAAATCTGAATATTTGGTCAGGGGTCCGTTCATGGTTCTAGTTGGTCCTCGAAACTCTTCAACCCGATCGAACCAAATTTGGGTGGGGTAAGGATCAAAATGTGAATTTCGAAAAATGGATTTTTGAGATTTTTTGCAATCTAGGTGTGTGGGGTATCATTTTCCACTAAATTCTGGACGCTAAATCCAATGTGATGGGTCCCAGAACGATTGGAACTCATTGGAAAAGGTTATGGGTCAAAATGGGTATCTATTACCCATTTTGAATATGTGTTTTCAAGATTTCTGATACCTAGGCGTGTGGGGTATCATTTTCCACTAAATTGTAAACCCTCAATCGATTGGAATGGGTCCGGGACCCGTCACACCCACTGTTTCCATTTTCCCCATGTTGAAGAAATGTATCTCCATGCGCCTGGTCCGAGGTCCGTCAATGAAAATTCTCTAGCGTAGTAGCTGGGTAGGGTGGTGGTTATTATATGAGTATACATATAATAAAAAAAAAAAAGTTAAAAAAATAACCAATAGGCTCGGATGATGCCCTCCGATCTAGGGCCGTCAATCAACATGATCGGTAGAGTATTACCTACTAACAGTATTTTCTTAACTTTCTGCATCCTGTGCGACATGTTCAGGAGATATCCAACCCACAGCTAAAGAACGGAGGCATGATAAAGCGACCAAGAAAGTCTATCAAGTCTACCATATCTCTTAAGTGTACATAGGAAAGCATGTAGTTTGTTCGATCCAAACATCTAACTGCAGGTAGGTACATACATACAGAGAAAAGCTAGCGAAGGGCGAAAAATAAATTGAAACAACAGCATGAAACAAATACTTATTGCAGAGTTTCTGACAAACCAATTTTACGTGAAACAATAAAAAAAATATTGTAAGTCTCACCTTCGGATTTTCACCTACAGCCTCCAAGAGCCGAATGACGTGCGACGTCCGGTGGCAGGCGTAGTTGGATGCTCGCCAAAAGAGTATTTAACCAGTCGGAGATGGAAACAAGAATAAACTATTTATAGACCGATTGAAACAGTAAATTGAACAGATTGAGACCTCGAAATTGAAAGCGAAGGTAGAAAAAACTTTGAAAGGGAAATTTCTTCCAATCGGCGACTGTTTATGTGTGGGTCTACACGGAGAGAGCTAGAGCGAGACTGATAACGTAATCAGTGTCAGCCGCGTCTACACCATGAGCCCTGAGAGCGCTAGAGTGAGTCTCTGAGACCGCTCTCGCTAGAGCAGTTGCCATGGAATACTTATTCCATGCTCCAAACCCTTGAATTTCAAGAAGGAGGATGATGTTGTGTCTTTGTCGGGACACATAAATAGAATAATACAATTCTTAAACCTTGATTGAGGTTTCAATAAAATATCTTACAGTTTATGAGAACCACGTGAGTGCGAGTTTCCTACACCCTTTTTTACACTACGATATTCAATTAGGTACATACAAACATAAAACCAACACAAGCACAAATTCCGGCATTGACTTCTTTCTTGTTTTGAGTGATACAAGAACAAGGTGAAGGTCGGAGCGTTTCTCTTCTTCCATTACTATTTTCTTGCCCAGGTGAACGGGCATGTTGGACAACATGTTTTATTGTTCATGAATTACCTCTCCATGGTTGTTTTGGATACTTATTCCAATTCCAGAAAACCAAAAAGAATAGTAATAGTTGATCTGTCCATATCCGTTTTGGTTGGTTATTCCTTGAATACTTATGCCTGCAGGCCTCTTTCAGCCAGAAAAGGCTCCTTGCGCAATTAAGAATGATGGGGCATTACAGCGCAGCATTGAAAATTGGGAAAACTCGTCGCTTCAAATTGTCTCCAAAAGAAACATGCCCAGACTGCACCCTCCGACAAGAGAGACCCTCTTCCACGTCCTCTTCAGTTGCCTGCTGCTATATAAATCGCAAAGAGGAGCGGTTTGCCCATATCTCCTCCACTACGAATATGACATTCCAATCATCCGCACACTAAATGAACTCAACTTGAAGAGACTTTTTTATTTCATGAATGCTGTCCTAAACACCAGACACTTATATCTTTACGACTAGCAAGTAACTCGTTCCTTTTTCTCTAGACATGTATGATTATCTGTTTTATTATTATTTTTCCAATTTATGAGGAATACAATTATCTTCCAATATCATTCATTATTCCTAAAGTATTCTCACTTCTTATGCAAAACGTAAGCCTCACTATGAAATTGTAAATAATTTAGATATGTACTTAAGATGAATTCGCTGACAACTCAGCCATGTCATTTTGACAAATAAAGGTCTTTTGAATTGAATTGGTTATTCCTTGAATAATCAACCTATGTTTTCATGAAAAAACTCAATCTCTCCGATTCGGCCCAAAAAATTTTTCTGGGAGTTTCAAGGTGTCTAGATCGAAAAACGCTGCAAATTCTTACACACGGGTTGGTTATTCCTCGAACCAAGCGCATGGAGACTAAATTGAACCTCGGACCAGGCGCATGGAGATACATTTCTTCAACATGGGGAAAATGGAAACAATGGGTGTGACGGGTCCCGGACCCATTCCAATCGATTCAGGGTGCAACATTTAGTGGAAAATGAAACCCCACACGCCTAGGTGCCAGAAATCTCGAAAACAGACATTCGAAATGGGTAGATAGGTTCCCATTTTGGCTCGTAACCTCATCCAGATGGTGCCAATCGTTTCGGGATTCATTCAATTGGATTCAGCGTCCAAAATTCAGTGGAAAATGATACCCCACACGTCTAGATTGCAAAAAAACTCAAAAAATCCATTTTTCGAAATTCACATTTTGACCCCTACCCCACCCAAATTGATCCAATCGGACTTTAGTAGAAATTATTCAAAAAATCTAAAATTTTGGTCAGGGGTTCGTTCTATACTCTAGTTGGTCCTCGAAACTTTTTAACCCGATCGGACCAAATTTGGGTGGGGTAGGGTCCAAAATGTGAATTTTGAAAAATGGATTTTTGAGATTTCTTGCAATCTAGGTGTGTAGGGTATCATTTTCCACTAAATTCTGGACGATGAATCCAATGTAAAGGGTCCCAGAACGATTAGCACCCACTGGGATAGGTTATGGGTCAAAATGGGTACCTATCTACGCATTTCTAATGTCTGTTTTCGAAATCTCTGGTACCTAGGCGCGTGGGGTATCATTTTCAACTAAATTTGGACCCTGAATCGATTGGAATGGGTCCGGGACCCGCCACACCCACTGTTCCCCCATGTTGGAGAAATGAATCTCTATGCGCCTGGTTTGAGGAATATCAATCCGTGGGTAAGAATTTGCAGCGTTTTTCTTTCTATGGGCTTATTTGAAACACTGCTCCCCTTTAAATTGAAAAATTGTTTTGGATTTTATTTTTAATGTTGTGTTTATTTGACTGAATGGAAGGAAAAATATTTATTAGATCAGAATCATCGACCTGGCCGTTAAAATAAGTATTATCAATGGCTACACAATGGTTCAAATTATAACACAGCAAGTGGATTATAATTCTCGAAAATGAAGCCTACGCTGTATCTGTTGCTATAAATTCAAACCCAATCTCAATCCTTGATAGTGTCTTGCTACAAGAGACAGGCGTTGTAATTATCAAATGAGTAAAAACTCTGAACAGCATCACTACTGGCTGTGCATGCTGTATGCCCTTGCATGGACACTACTAAATTCGAAGCTGATCTGCTGTTTGTTGATTTTCATAATATTTGTGAATCAGACTAAGCTATTGGAAACGAAAATGTGGCCAGGTGGTAAGCAACAATTTATTCATTCTCACATATATTTATGTTACCTAATCCATGCACATGAGAAACATTAGCAGGCGTAACTATTTATAAATTGAATCAAAGAACAAGCACGGAATAAAACCACGTGCTGATAAAATAATGTAAATATTTTTATCAATTTTCGAAGGGTGATTTATGATATTTATACACTACTTATATTCTTCTTAAATGTATATAAGATATTTGTAGCTTATACGAATAATTTTTCGTTACAATGGAAGAAATCAAGATAGTTCGTGTTCTTCTAAGCCATTAGCGAAAAACAGCACCATTAATATATCTTGACGAAAACAGCGCAACCGTGAGCAGCTTCATCATAATCATATCACAATCGAATCACAAGCGGTGATTGACGGAACTACCTACCGAAAATGTTTCCATGAAAAAACAAGCACTTCGTTCGTGCGTTGACCATTCGATCCGTCGAAACTTACTTTCTATCACAAACCTTTGAACTGTCTTCTAACAGTTGACAAATTTCAATTTCAATCCTGAACGTAGAGCTACCCATTAAGAAATATTATGAAATTCTTCTAAAAACTGAATTATAAGTAACTACATTATGTAAAAATGCGCACTTCTTACTACTCTAGAATTAGGTAGGGTACCACTAAAAGGTATTAGTAAATTTTTTTTGTAACCTCTTGGTGACTTATAATAATTAAATTCGTCCATTGTAACGTGTATAGTTTTTTTTTACAGAAAATAATTTATCCTATTTACAGTTTGAATAACACAGACATTTATTGAATAAAAATAGAAGTACGTTACCTACAATCTATCAAGTTGAGACATACCTGAATAATGAAGAAATTTTAGTAAACGTAATTTAGGCGGTCTCAATTAAAGCTAGGGATTCATTCTTTTGTTTTTTAATATATCTACTTAAATATTCCTGTGTATTAGTGGAAGATCTAGGACTGGAAATTTCTAACATGAAACCCATTACCATAGAAGTTCTCTTTTCTGTACGTCCCCTGTACGAGTGAGCAACCAGACATCGAAATTAGCCACGACAGGAAATTATCAGGCCAAGAAAACAACTGACCTTACAAGCCAAAAATGTGCTTTAAAAAAAAAAAAAGAAAAAAGAAGCCGCCTGGGACGAAAGTGAAAGAATATTTTACGTTGAAAGACCTAGTTAAGCTCTTTGAATGAAGGAGGAAAAAAGAAAATATGTTTTGCGATTTACACTCCAATTTGTTAGAACATGTGAACAAAAAACGAAGAGGAGGAAAAGAAAAAAAGGATTGCTAGATCACAAGATCTGCATTCTTGGGGCCGCTTCAATGGAAGTTAGTTTAGAATAGGGAGTGGAAATGTGCACTTACCTCAAACTGGTTTTCGTCAAAATAATCACCTATTGTTACCGTCAAAGTCAAGACTTATTCTCATAACATACTGAGCTACAGATTTTATATTTTGGGGTTGAACAATGTACTGTGACATTATATCGTTGTACTAAGATTAACTGTGTTGAAAATTTAAAATGAATTAGAAAACACTTTGGATAGTAGGGACATGCATACCCAAGTGAATTAAAAGACCCTCTCACCTACGTGGGTACCCAGTTAAGGTGGAAGGAGAGGAGTTCACCAAAAACAAGCGGATGAAAGGTAGGATAATTTTCCCTTTAACAAACTACCCAACACACGTAATATTTAATAAGGAAGAATACGGAAAAGCCAGAGCAATTACACTATTCAGTGGATTGATCTCGTATTTTCAGTCCGAAAAAATCGTCAAATGATTGTATAAAACGTATCATCACTCCGATAAACTTATCTCTAGCCATAAAACCCACAGGGTAAATATCCTGCATCGCATTTTCGCGTAGACTAGGTACACACCTCACAATTTCGGCTGGTATTTTGATTCTTCCCATTAATTAAGAGAGTGACAGAGAGTGTAAGGTTTTCTGATAATACTAAGTGCAATGACTTTACCTCAATAAGTTGTTCTACATAAAATGTGTCCACGAACAGAAATTAGCAAGATCTTTCAAAGGTCTCAAAAATATAAAGTTGGAAACCTACGCATATTTATTTTTTTTTCTACTCTGTCTAATTCACAGAAGATGGAGAGATAATAATTTATTTTTAAAATTACCTCGTTAAAAATATATTATTCATTCCAAATCTACCCCTGCCTGTAATACTGAATTCGACTATTCAGAGAGTCTAAATGATAATTTTGCTTTTCTTTCTGTACTTGCGTGTGCTAGGAATTTTTTTAGAATTTTCTTTTTCAAGCAGAGCGCTACGGAAAGCGTGCAGCTTGATGAGAAGCGTATTCGTGGGAATGTTGTTAGAAGGCGACCAAAATGCATTTCTCGTTCAGCATGAGGACGACGAAAAATTTATAGTCCTTGGAATGAATCGAACTCTGCGAGGACTTTATTTTTGTGGGCGTAGTATGACTGAAACCTTGATTGACCGTAGCTCTGAAACCGAAAACATTTCGTTTAGATACAAATATAACAATTTATTTAGAGTGAGGCATTTGCGCTTCACCTAATAAAATTATTATGTTGGTAATAAATATAACGGACGACATAGATTGTACTGTCTACCCATGCGAAATACGTCGAAAAAGGGATTGAGTGATTACCCAATAGTCAAAGTTGATTTCCGATGACGAATTCAGAACGCTCCACAGACCCCAAAAAAAGTGGGAAGCCAACGTGTACGCTTCAATTTCTTTCATCATGGAAGGCACGTTGTCCTCTGGTCGGGGCTTATACTCCGGGTATTTCTTCAATGCCGCGAGGTAGCTTCTCACCAGGTGTTCCTAAAAATATAAATCTAGATGACAGTTTTGGACATGGCACAAAGATGCTGGAGGTAGGGTGGTGTTACTACGTCAATTCATCACCAAGTGGTTTGTTCATGGACTTGGGGTCCTTGAGCATTTGCTAATAATTAGCATCGTAATATTATTATAAATTCTGATGCTTACAAATGAAACAAACGCGAGACCATCGGAATAAGGAAAGGGCATAATTTACTAAGCCAAGGTTCTGATGAATATTTTAATTTAGCGATCAATTTAGGAACAAACTCCTGTTTTGGACCGCGGTAAATGATTTATGATATCTAAAAAAGTGGATTTCGCTCAATTAAGAGCCATAAACGTATCACAGACATCCAGAGCTCGGCGCCGTGATTTGAGTTACTTCGTAAAACTCCAATCCCAATTGTTGGGTAACTAGATAATCTCCAGAACAAAACCAATATTTTGTGTTTTTATTTAAAAAGTGAGAAACCCTTGTTAACGAGTTGGCACGGAAAATTCTGTTCGAGCAGCGTGAACTATCGGAATGTTTGGCATATTGAACACTCGACGATACGTTCTGTCATGAATAATACATCAAGTTGTTACGTACCAGCTCTAGGGACTCATTTGAACAATAAATACTAAGACATTACAAACGTACGGAGAAAGACCACGTCCCTGGAAATACTTTAGAGGATTACCTTGCAAATTGTTTTACAATGGCCCTTGAGGTCTTAAGAATGGTTACCTATTAAGGGGAAAAATGGGACGAACTATTTTCCAAGTGGGTAAACTGCCCATTTTCTATCAACCCTCCCTGTCCTACTACGCCAGTGTGCTGCAACCGGTAGCAGACTAATTATTACTGCTTCTACATCTTAAAGACCACTCACGGTGAAAAATTAAGCAAATTAGTTGTACAGTACAATAATTATTATTAGGTGATTCCGATAATGAATCAGTAACTAGAAAGGGCGATGGTAAAATGAATTCACGGCTCAAATAATTTTGTCTTTCAAAAAAATAATCATGCATAATCATGCGCTAACTCACTTTATGGTGAGTTTCAGGAACGTTGTTCTCCAGCTTGTAGAAGTAAGGGGGTTCTTGATTGGAATAATCGTAAAACCATTCGTTCAAATGATTGGCAAAGTCGAATCCCCTGTAATTGTAGGAACAGTACTCGAAGTCGATGACAACGAGCCTGTCACTATGGTTCTCAGAGTCTGTCGACACTTGATCGTTGCCGTTCGTCAGATCACTGATGTCCGCAGGCCTTTCTTTCACGAGTATGTTCCCTTCTTGAAGATCGTTGTGACAGAAAACGACAGGAGATTTGATACCCACGAGGAACTCTCTGCGATTAAAGTTGAAATTGTATTAAATGAGGTTTTACTCTAATTGAATTTACTTGACAGATTCGGATGATGCATGGAAACTCACTTCAGCCACGTCAACTCATCTGAGATGTTCAGCGCTTTCATGGTGTTGATCATTTCTCGAGAACCTTCTTGGAAATTGTCAGTCTGGATCAGCTCTTCAATCTGCTTAACCCACCTACGGAGGGGAAAAATCGGAAGTGCAGTAATAAATATGTGTTTCCAAGAAATAAAAAAATAAATATATATATTGACAAAATTTGATCATATTCTCGAATCCCGAATACACCCATAGACACATAGAATTGCTTTGAACAGCTTCGTTGCTCAAACCCCACGTTACCACAATACCCCCTATTCAGTTATGGAACGTTCCAGTGCACACAAAACATACGTTTTTTTTTAAATCCCAATCAAGGCAGGAAATTGTGCGCACCATTACGTAATTATTTCAGCAACAAAATGAACGCTTAATAATTTAAAATTTTAATTTGAGATCACAGGTACCCTCAATCGAAAAGAAAAATATCAACTAACATAAATCTCACCTTTGCATTGTATGCCACAACCATTTGGGTTGCTTGTTGATTGGGACGTCCATGACGTGAATTTGAGCGATTTTATCTGCGATCGAAGCGCTAATCTGGGGGTCGGCCAACTCAGTGGTAAGAAGGGGTCTAGCCTGAAAGATAATTTTTATTTTAGAAATATTTCATTGTGTTTTGGACTGCTAGTCCAAAAGTCCGCCGACGAATAAATTTCATCGCTAAGCTGCATACCGAAGAAGCAGGAGTGGACATTTAGGAAAAAATAATATATTGTGTTTGAGGGAAACCTCAATCTCCAACGATTTAGCACCTTAAATCCTGCTCGGGATATAAAGCGCTTTTTTCGTCAATTTTTATAACTTTTATCCATTTGAGGGCTTAGCCCTCAAAGTTAGTTGCCCCTAACTTATCACTCTGGTGATAAGTTAGGGGCAACTACAATCTGCAGTTTGTTTTGAATTACAAGCATATTTATGTCCGGAGTCCGGGGTTTGTGCGGTAACGTGGATGTATGTATCCATTGGGAGATCTATGAGTAGCTTTGCATGCTTTGAGTAGACGCGCAGGACGTTGATCCGTAGAAAAGTTACCAAATGTAGACCTTTCGTTCCTATTTGAGATCAGAAAAACGTCTCTAGATAGTTGAACCCAAAAAGTCAAACGTCTGGTTGAATTTTCGGGTGTTTAGTATGCAGTATCGAGGGAAAAATCAGACAATTAACTGGAAGGTAAATTCCATAGAAGACGAGTTGAAAACAAACTGCGTCAGAAAAAGGCAGACAATTTATTATTCGTTATCTTTTCTTCGTTTCACGATAAAATTTATAGTCGCCGTGTTCGCGGAGTTTTGCAGGAAATATTAGATACGTACTCATTAGTTTACGAATTATTAAGATTACAGAAGTAATTATTTCTTTGAAGATACTCAACTGACTATTTTTATCACTGAAGTTATTTAAAGTCTGATCATTCTCGTTCAAAGTTGTGATTCGAGTATATTGTGGGAGTGAGGTAGCTTCGTATGATATGCAGAGCGAGTTCTTATTAGATGGCGACTTTATTGAGAGCACTTGACCTCGAGAATCTTGACGTGGAGATTTTGAAATTTATATTCGCTATTCATTGAGTGATAGAAAACGAGGGGGTCAAGATTTAATCGGATGTTCCAAAGGTTTGTTTACTTATCGTTGTTCGAATTCTCGCTGCTTTCTCGTTAAATGTAAATTGGGTCAAAGAGAATCCCGATCTATTTTGTAGAAACCAGTGTATGTAGGTACTTACTGGAATGTACTCTTCGAGGCGCCCTCCAGAAAAGACGCCATAGAGACGTGGTCCTCTTTGACTTTCGGAAAGTAGTGTGAAAATGACAGATTCCGTGACCAAGGTTTCCACTGCACGAGATCCGTTAAGATTGCCATAGAGTCGTAAGAGAAGTCTTGAAGGCTCTCCCTGTACAGATTCGACTCCTTCTGGTAAAGCGCAGTAGTACAAGAGATTGCTCAGCCCTCCGCTGATGAAACAAACAGGAAAACGGCATAATGTTAGGAAAGAGGAAGACGAAACGAAAACGACTTCAGAAAAGACAGCGACAAAGACAGCCAGTATTAGAATGAAAGTAATGGGATTTAGAAGGAGCCCGGCAAATACGGCGAGCGAGGCCTACTAAACTTTCACGACTGTAAGGTAATGAAGGAAGGATAGGATTACCGAAGCCGAGATCACTCTTGCTGTAATTACTAATAATGTTGTTCGGCTCAATTATTGATCAGAACATTGATTTTTTCTGCTCAATGTGTTTTGTGAACCTTTCTAGCGTTAATGACTTTAGAATGAGAAATCACTTTTCAACACTTACCATCAGGGCACTATTATATGATACCAAGCACACTACTGACAAGTTATTTTCCATCATGGTGGTGGTTTTGTAGAACAAACGTACAGAAGTGTTCCAAGCAAATTACATGCTATTTACACGCCTCAACATTTTGGGTTTTCTCCTGGATAAAGTCTACTAATTACATAGAAACTTCTGTAGATCAAATCATACAGCAGTCGTCGAGTCCGTCAAAATTCCTTAGAAAACTGAGATGAAGCCAGTCTGTTCTTTTCCAGACAAAAGAGCTTTGCGAGTTACAGATCAACAAATCTTGGGTCATGAACCTTGACGATTAATAGGCCGGAGTTAAGTCTTCCAAATCTCACCTCATGAAAATATAATATTTTGCGCAAGTCGCGATTAACTAGTTGTTCGGCAAGCACATTAAATTCATCGAAACTTAGCTGGAAGTCTGCAAGAGCTTATGAAGAGCTTAACAATATAATTCACACTAATCCTGCACCCAAAGCCCTAATGAACCCCCCCAATGAACACGCTCGGGTTAGTAGGTCTTCTTAGCTCAGTCGAAAAATTTAAATAACATACAAGACAAGAAAGGGAAGAGTCAAGAAGAAAATTGAATGCAAAATAGTACATAGTTTCATCTTCAATGAATTACTTGAATAAAAATACGATAAACCTGTAACTATAAAAGTAATAGTTCATCTAGATTTAGTATTACTAACAGGATGGAGGGTGTTACGAAGGTATTCATGATGCAACCCAATGACCAGAAGAGTTATATTTACACAATTAATCCAATTGATTAACTTCAAACACTGACTTTACTCGAAATGATTTTTGAATCGTAAAACCTAATAAAATTAAGTTGAATCATCGGTGGGTGCCCATCCTAGTGGATTCAGCGTCCAAAAATTAGTAAAAAGTGATACCCCAACCCGCCTAGATCACCGAAAATCCATTTTTTTCGAAAAAGCACATTTTGACGCCTGATTATTCTAGGAGTAACCAATCAAAACTCAGTATATTTGAGGTAGTATCATTGCTATCAGTATAATGAGCCCGGGAATATATCGTCACTATTTTTCAAACTTAGGCGTTGATGGGAAAACCGAATTGCTGATTTCTTCATTACTGACGAGCGGAACTGGAATCGCATAGAAACCAATTATTTGGAATGTAACGAGTAGCTTCCAAGGATTCGTATAATGACTATGTGGCGCATTACATGAGTAATTTACGAGGTCCGAGAAATGAGCGTCGCGTCGAGCAAGTTTTCCTTGAAGAATGCGAAATTTGCGCTTGAGTATTGAGGAAAACTTAATGGTATGAGTCACGGTTGATTCTCGCTTTTTCAAATGTTTTCGTAATTTTGATGCTTCACTTGGTACGAATAATGAAATGTTTTAAGTGCTCTCTTCACTTTCCCCTTTATGAAAAACTCTACGGCTCCAGTTAAGTCAGATCATTAAACAGGGAAGAATAAAAGAATGACGAGGCGCGCTCGTAACGAGAAAAGTTCAAGTCGAAAAAGCCGTCGGAAGTGAAACGGAGAAAACAGCCTGGAAGAGGATAAACACAGCATTGTGTGGCAAGGGATCAATATCGATTCGGCAAACTGGAATGTCAGGTTGGAATGAATAGGCGCCATTCCATTTTGGTGTCACCTACCGAGCAAGTCATCAAGGTAGATACTACTGATTAAATGCGTGCCTCGAACTGGGCTCTGGACGATGACTATAAGCGAAGTTCTTGTTTACTCACCACACTGCTAAAACTGGTATTAACTAAGTGGTATTAAAGCCATGGCAACCAAAACAGTCAATATTTTATCTTTCACATGAAAAAATGAGTCTTACATAGATGTTGATGGTTCTTACATAAGACATGACGTCCAGGGTCGCGTATGTATTCCATCGATTGGGGTCGATGTATTCCATCAACCCCCTTCCCCAACCGAATGACAGGTTTGAAATTAACATCTCGACCGTTTTGACGGGGGTTTGACACGTAATCATCTAAGGGACCGATAGAAAATGAATACTGGCAGCAAAATGGATTCAAACCTTTGCGTTCGCCCGTTTGCTGACCCATCGGATTTGCAATCTTTTTTAAACGGCAATTTTTACCCGAGACAATTGCGTTGTTGGGCATGTCTTAAAATTGGTTTGAGGCGCCATTACTTATCAGCGTTATGCGGTCGATGAAATTATTTATAGAGTCGCGTGACTGCCAAGGGAGTTCGTGCATTTTTGTGGATAATTAAAAAGGGAAAGAATAATTCAAAGGCACTCGCCGCCCAACTACAGGAAAAATTGGAATACATTTTTTTGAAATTGCTTGAGAAACTGGGAAGGTGATATTATTTTTATTCTCGAGCACAACAAGCAACCGCCAATTTCGTATCGAGTATTGTAGGAAAACTCGAATGACAAATCCAGCAAAACGCAAGCGTGTTCGAAGAAATCTAAAAGTATGATTCAACTTTTCGTTTCGTGAATATCTATCTCCTCCTTGGGATACCCCGGCATATCGCAGTATCGATAGAGATATCATTATCTGGATGGCATAACACGCGGGTTCCCCCCGTTACATAGGTATCAATAGGTCGTTTTCCATGATTAATGACAGAAACAATGGTAGGTAAACCCTTGACTTCGTACATGAAAGCTGGATACTTTAGTTCGTACGAGATATTGAAGAAATTGAAGAATCTCGCAAATAAGAATGGTGAATACGGAAAGATGGGGCAGTTCGATAGAGCAACGATGTATGCACCGAACGTGGTTCGGCGCGAATTATAATAAAAGTTACATACAACTTTTCGCTGCTCCGTGAGGTTCTTTTTAAACAAAAATTTTCTAGGGAAGTTATCAGTTCACCCGATGAGTGGCGGTCATCTGCTACACACGCGCCTTCCATTCACGAGCTTCAGTGGTGATTGGATGATATTACGAGTATATCAATTTGGAATCGATTTTCAGCGACCCAAGACGGTTCAGAGTAATAGATTGAAAAACTATCTCATCAAAGATTCCAATCAGCAGGTTTCAATCCTCCCCCAGATTTCATGAAATACACGTTTTCATATGCATGTGTCCGAAGCAAATGCAAAATGGTGAATGACCAAAACTGTAGTTCAAAGTAAGTTGAGCGCAAAATACGCGAGGCGAAAATAACCGCCCAACGTTTGGTAACCGTTGTAACGGGGCGGCAGATTCCAAGCGCCCCGTCAAGAAACTTCGGCGGCGGGGTACGGATCGGGCCCTCTCCCCTCCAAGCGCCTGACCCAGCTGGGCGAAAGGCGTGACCTCATCGGATTGGTCGGACGAGAGGCACCCGGGAGTAGGAGGAGGGGAAGGCGACTTGACGAGTGGGCTGGGGAAAGGCTGGGCAGTCAGTCGTGTACGAACTCAAGTGAAACGAGGTTGGCCCCCCCTGCTCGCCATAATCTCGAGAGGACGAGGCGAGGCAGGGGCGGGGCGGAACAACCTGTTTCGGGGCGGAACAACCTGTTTCGGGGCGGAACAACCGATCAGTCGTATACGAACTCAAGTGGAAGAAAGTTGGGATCTCCGTTCGCCATAATCTCGTGAGGACGAGGCGGAACGAAGTGAAGTGAAGCGGAACATCGAAGCGGAACAACCGACGCGAAGCAGATCAACCCCTTGTGAAGCCGGTGTTGTGAAAGTGACCTGAGGGAACAAGTGTATCGTGGTTCCTTCAGGGTGAGAATTCGGGAATTGGGAGATCAGCCAATTCCTCTCCCGTAACAGTGGGCCCTTATACGAACTGAAAATCCCCCGTCGGACCCGAGTGTTGATTCGTTCGCGCCCGATTCGACGGCCAATAGTCCAGGTTTCCCACGCACCGCCAGTCGTCGGACCTCCGTCGGAAAGAGTCTCGCCTCCTCCGGCCTGGACGGCGTTCCCCTGACCAAAGCCGAGCAGCGAAGAGAACATCACCCTGTTGTCTCCATCCGAAGAAGTTGGTACACGTAAGTGGCGAAATAACTCTGTCTCGTACCCTCGCAACGCGAAAGTCGAATCTCTAAATCTGGCCCAAGCCCTGACGTTTAGTCACCAGAAAGCTGATCATAGAGTTGTACATTGTAGCCGTAATATTTAGTATTTTGTCTGTCGTGCGTTAGGAAAAGTAAAAGGAATTAGGGGAGGACATTAACAAATCACTTCCACTTTTACCGTTATTCAAACCAAACATTTTGAGCCTTCAGCTACCTCGTAAATTCATTTGGCCCTCAGCCCTTCACTTTTGCCTACTCCATAATTAGGTTACGTAATAGTCAATATCCTTCTCGGCCGAGACATTCCGTATTTTATATTTCTGTCAATTGCGTTTATTATAAGTCAATAATGAATCCTTGTCTTTTCAATCACGAAACCCCATTCCTCAGAGCTTGGTAAACCCAGTTGTACTTGGCGTCCATGACCGACCATTGCAGACATTCCGGACGGTAAGTGAAAGTATTTAATCTCCCACTAATTATTCGCCTAGGTCTATTTTTGGATCCCTAGCCCGTTACGTGAAAACGACGGGTTACATCTTTTGGTGGCAAGCGGTGGGATTTTTCAGAAATCTCGATTTCTGTCGTATCCACAACAAGTGATCTTGACCAGGTGAATATCGGTGAGAAAAAGCTCTGAAGGAATTGGGTCGCGTTCCATAATCTTGAAATTCAAACTGTGCTAGTTGTAGATTCCGAAATTTAAAATTGAAAGAAACAAACAAATCGGCCCGAGTGTGAGGAAGCGAGTGAGGAGCCAATTGACTTCAAATCCGTGTCTAGGATTTTTTCTTTCCAAAAATCAAAATTTAGATACTGGCTCATTTGTTTGGTAGCATCACTCTCACTGTAGCCTTCTGTTCCGAAACTTGTCCCGGGGCTCTCTGTTCCGAGACTGTTCCGGGGCCCTCTGTTCCGGGACTGTTCCGGGACTTGTCCCGGGGCTCTCTGTTCCGAGACTGTTCCGGGGCCCTCTGTTCCGGGACTGTTCCGGGACTTGTCCCGGGGCTTTCTGTTCCGAGACTGTTCCGGGGCCTTCTGTTCCAAGACTGTTCCGGGGCCCTCTGTTCCGGGACTGTTCCGGGACTTGTCCCAGGGCTTTCTGTTCCGAGACTGTTCCGGGGCCCTCTGTTCCGGGACTGTTCCGGGACTTGTCCTGGGGCCTTCTGTTCCGAGACTGTTCCGGGGCCCTCTGTTCCGGGACTGTTCCGAGACTTGTCCCGGGGCCTTCTGTTCCGAGACTGTTCCGGGGCCTTCTGTTCCGAAACTGTTCCGGGGCCCTCTGTTCCGGGACTGTTCCGGGACTTGTCCCGAGGCCTTCTGTTCCGGAACTGTTCCGGGGCCCTCTGTTCCGGGACTGTTCCGAGACTTGTCCCGAGGCCTTCTGTTCCGAAACTGTTCCGGGGCCCTCTGTTCCGGGACTGTTCCGGAGCCTTCAGCTCCAATTGACACCCCGATTCCAGACCCGTCATAGCTCTTACCAACTGGGAAGTCCTTTCTCGATTTGTGGGGAAATTATCGGTCCTTGGTGCGCAAGAAAGTGATCTATCGGTTCTATAATTTTTTTTTATTTATTTATTTATTTATTTTTTATTTTTTTTTTTTTTCTTTTTTCCTTCGTAATGGCAGCAAAATCTAGGGTGTGAAATGTGTGAGTTGGAGTGTGAGAGTAGACTAAAGAAAGGGCCGGTTTGTATGTTTCACAGCATAGTAAGGAAGTAGAAGATAAGACCAGCGTAAGACACATCTCGCCCATTGCACCACCTTGGAACATCAGCGCCATCATGCTCTCGACAGCCGGCAAACAACCGGACGCCATGCCCATTGAGCCAGTCACCCCCACCGGAAGGAAAATTGCCGAGGTAGACCTCGGCCTCCAAAGATCGGAGGAGTGTAACGGGGCGGCAGATTCCAAGCGCCCCGTCAAGAAACTTCGGCGGCGGGGTACGGATCGGGCCCTCTCCCCTCCAAGCGCCTGACCCAGCTGGGCGAAAGGCGTGACCTCATCGGATTGGTCGGACGAGAGGCACCCGGGAGTAGGAGGAGGGGAAGGCGACTTGACGAGTGGGCTGGGGAAAGGCTGGGCAGTCAGTCGTGTACGAACTCAAGTGAAACGAGGTTGGCCCCCCCTGCTCGCCATAATCTCGAGAGGACGAGGCGAGGCAGGGGCGGGGCGGAACAACCTGTTTCGGGGCGGAACAACCTGTTTCGGGGTGGAACAACCGATCAGTCGTATACGAACTCAAGTGGAAGAAAGTTGGGATCTCCGTTCGCCATAATCTCGTGAGGACGAGGCGGAACGAAGTGAAGTGAAGCGGAACATCGAAGCGGAACAACCGACGCGAAGCAGATCAACCCCTTGTGAAGCCGGTGTTGTGAAAGTGACCTGAGGGAACAAGTGTATCGTGGTTCCTTCAGGGTGAGAATTCGGGAATTGGGAGATCAGCCAATTCCTCTCCCGTAACAGTGGGCCCTTATACGAACTGAAAATCCCCCGTCGGACCCGAGTGTTGATTCGTTCGCGCCCGATTCGACGGCCAATAGTCCAGGTTTCCCACGCACCGCCAGTCGTCGGACCTCCGTCGGAAAGAGTCTCGCCTCCTCCGGCCTGGACGGCGTTCCCCTGACCAAAGCCGAGCAGCGAAGAGAACATCACCCTGTTGTCTCCATCCGAAGAAGTTGGTACACGTAAGTGGCGAAATAACTCTGTCTCGTACCCTCGCAACGCGAAAGTCGAATCTCTAAATCTGGCCCAAGCCCTGACGTTTAGTCACCAGAAAGCTGATCATAGAGTTGTACATTGTAGCCGTAATATTTAGTATTTTGTCTGTCGTGCGTTAGGAAAAGTAAAAGGAATTAGGGGAGGACATTAACAAATCACTTCCACTTTTACCGTTATTCAAACCAAACATTTTGAGCCTTCAGCTACCTCGTAAATTCATTTGGCCCTCAGCCCTTCACTTTTGCCTACTCCATAATTAGGTTACGTAATAGTCAATATCCTTCTCGGCCGAGACATTCCGTATTTTATATTTCTGTCAATTGCGTTTATTATAAGTCAATAATGAATCCTTGTCTTTTCAATCACGAAACCCCATTCCTCAGAGCTTGGTAAACCCAGTTGTACTTGGCGTCCATGACCGACCATTGCAGACATTCCGGACGGTAAGTGAAAGTATTTAATCTCCCACTAATTATTCGCCTAGGTCTATTTTTGGATCCCTAGCCCGTTACGTGAAAACGACGGGTTACACCGTCACTCACTTTTTCACCCCCCCCCCCCCCCCCTCTTTCTCCCACGCTACGCTATTTTCCAGTAGATGGAACAGTAAGTGGCAAGCGGTCGATAATGCTGAATATCAAGCCAGATAGCCAGATTGTGAGGCAGCCTCAGAATAATGCTGACGGACGTTACAATTCAACATCGGCTCTGATAAATGAGGCAAAAATCGTTTCGACCACATATAATACTGGCATCGCGATTAATATGGGGAATCGGATTATGATTGCCGGTTTCTCGTAATAAACTGGACTAAGCTGATGAGGAATGGAAATATTTCGTTTCATCGGTCGAAAAAAAAGTCGCACACTGCCTGAGATCGGTCTCATTTGAGTAAGTACGAAGTAAAACGCAAAGAAATATTACAATTCGGATTTCCACTTTCAAGATACGATTTTCGGGGGGCTCACGCCTATCAACTGATTAGACAATGTCAGGGCTCATTTTAGGATTCAGGAGGAGTAAGCCCTCCATAGTTTGAGCTCTTTTTGAGTAAAATCCTAATAAAGATGACGTGCGGTCATCAACATTTTTTAAAACAAGGGCGAAATAGACAACACGTTTGAAAATAATAAAATAACTACATATCGAGACAATACGTCAAAATATTTTTATGTTCTTGAGTTTGATTTTTTAAATCTCCAGTTTGGCTTTTCATTCGGAGCACTCTTCAGTGTTAGAACTTATTATTCGCTATAACCGGCTAACTACCATCACGGTTTAATACGATTTGACCTTCATCTTCACCCTGGAACACAACCCTTTACAATGAGTCACCGTCAACCTCCGTCCATGACTCATTTACCTACATAATATTCATGAGAAGGGTGAAATTATTATGGAACAACTTTCAGTCACGAGATAACCCACACAGAAGGCGTGAGCATTGGATTAGTTGACGAAGATCACCTTTCAAAAACGTATTTCAAAATTTTAAAAAAGGGTCAAATTGCCAAAATTAAATATTCACATTTATCCAAATTTAAAAAATACGCGTTGTGCATTGATTACGGTCTGATAGAAAACAATATAATTTCCCAACCAGCAATGTCCGAGGAAACCGGGGCCGAAAATTCGCCCGTTTTGAAATGCTCTGTAGGTACTAGATTTATTTAGGCCTTAACCTGGACGATTTAGCCTTAACTAGTCGCAACTACATTTTTATTATTACTGGACGATATTTTCGTTGAACGTAATTCAAGTTGGCGAGAAGTAGATTTTCTTACCTCACTTTCTTCAGAACCATATCACTGGCGGAGATGCTCAGCCAAGCTCCATGGAGGTAGTCTTTGCATAATTTGTAAGCATACTCCTTGAGCGCTTCTCCACTGCTAGGTGGTCGGCTCTTCGATTCAGTGCCCCACGAAGGGGCGTTCACTGTTCTTGAAACCTCCAACATCCTGGTGAAAATATAACTAAATGAGTACGGTGGTACATACCGGTTTTGAAGAATTAAAAAAGGGATTTTAAAATATATACCGATATTATATCACTAATCATTTTCAATAATTGATTTTCTCTTATTAGGTGTAGATATGTAACTAATTATTACTGTTTTCACTATATATATGTAATTCAATAGTACGTAAGGCGAAGCAGTAGCAATAGTATGATACATGCCAGATTCTCTTATATACGCAGCACCGAATAAAATTATGCCTGAGTAGTACATATGGGGCAAGTCAAGAGATTCCTAGCAAAGTATAAAACTGTATTTTGAATTCTTCCTACCCCGGAAAAAATTTGGTGGACAAAAGTGTCCCTACTCCTG
Organism: Cyrtorhinus lividipennis; assembly: GCA_019603395.1. NCBI lineage: Eukaryota > Metazoa > Arthropoda > Insecta > Hemiptera > Miridae > Cyrtorhinus > Cyrtorhinus lividipennis. Next base: position 42,513,687 of record CM033998.1, read on the forward strand.
GAAAAAACCACGGTTTGTAGGCACGAACAATAGAAACAATAGAAAAAAACAACCACTGAAACAATAGAAAATGAAACCGAACTTGGTTGATACACGATTACGTAGTAGATTAAGCCGAGTATCATCCGATTTAGAACTATTTGCTGGGTGAGTATCTGTAATAATAGGCGCCTCACTTATTTATAGCCCTTCCTTGGCACGGCTGTTTGAAGGTAACGGCGCGAAAATTATGGTAAGTAGGACCGGGAAGCCAGGGAAGCGGAAAAGAGTAATAACTACAAATATGGAAGAACAGGCATGAAAATAAAAAATCATTTTTTAACCCTGAGCAGTTTTTTCTATCTTCATGCCGCGGACTCTCGGGGAAATCCAAACCAAAGCGAGACACACGATATCATGATATTATCAAATGTCGAGACACGGGAAATGAGAGTACATTGGAAAGAAAATATCGGAGTTCAAGACGAAATCATTAATAGGTCGTAGTTGCCAAAAACTAAAGGTCACCATTTCGCTAAACCAAATTATCATTCTTCATCTTTGCAACCGGCGGTTGAGCAACTGTAATGGAATTTGATTAAATGTTAAGACGAAGGCAGTGTTCCCAGTAGATTTGCTCAATCTTGTTTTCTCGACTATTCAATCAAGAAACAAGAAAATGCTTAATGAAAGGATAGACAATTAGTAATTTGACATTCGCGTTGGTAATTTTTAGGTACAGAGCTGGGGTAGGAAATCTGAAGGTATTGGAAAAAGACAGAGCAGCCGTTTTAGGAGCAGAGTTCTTTCACGTGACCACCTAAAAATTCCTAAACACGGTTATAGGCATAGAGATGGGCGTCTTGCAAGTTTTAACTATTGAACCCACTAAACTTGAACAATGTGTACAAACATTTTATTCCCATGAGGGTACGTCGTGAACCAAATTACAAAAACGAACGTTCAATTCCAAGTTTATGATCTTCCAGAAATAATGTTGTCAAAGTACAACAATCAAAACAACTTGGATTGAAAACGATTCTCAAGCATTTTTTTTTTTTTTTTTTTTTTTTTTTGTGACAAGTACATAGATGGATAAATAGTAAATAACTTCATCTTCTTACGGCAGTACTTCTACTAGGTAATTCCTTATTGTTTCTAAACATATTCTCAGTTACTTGTGTTTTCACGTGTCAGACTCCACATCACGCCAGTACTTCAAGTGAAGAGCTCTTAATACCTACCTTTCCACTTGTGAATGTCTCTTCTTCGTTTAGACAACGCGAACAAGGTTGACTCTTCTGCTATTTGTTTGAAGAAGTGAAGCTCTACATTGGTACCGCAGTAATTTTTTAGACAGGCAATTGGAATTGGAATGCGAGCGATTTCTCCATTTCATTTACTATGTTGAAGACATTGTCGCTTATCTTTGTGTTTCAATTCGTTTATCATTGATACTATCATTCATTATTAGTTAGCAAACGTAAGCACGTGTTAGATTCTTATTAGTGAGCGGTTCAGAATATATTTTATAAAATATACATAAATTGGCAAAGCTCCGCGCTTTTCGAATCGTCTCAAACTGATACAATTGTCTGCGTCTTAAAATCAACAATTTAGATAGGTACTAATGTTAATATAGTTAGAGATTAGGAGTTCAAGATGAGATAAGCCTAATACATACGCATACTTTTGCAAGACTATCTGCGGATGTTATCCGTATTCCATTAGTATTCTATGCAGGGGGAATAATTGTTGAAAATGGCATCAAACTATTCCGAGCAGGTGTTGTAAGAACACCTGTAGCAAAACCTTATTTGAAATAAGGTGGAGTCTTAAATAAATTATGGTGCAATTTAAAATTAAGATGCATGGCGAAATTGCTCAATCTCCAGCAATTTAAGAAGGGGGGTCAAATTTTACCGATAAACGGGGATCCTCTCATTCCCCAACTGGTTAGAAGAAAAAAAATCATTGAACGGTACTTTTACGAAACCATTACAAAATAAGCTTCTAGGTTCACCGAGCGCGTTCACCACTGCACGTAGTTGATGAGTGACGTGCGGTTTGAGACAGCTGCACCTAGCAGGTTGCAGGGATATATAAATGATGCTCTCGCAGACGTAGGATACCCAAATTTACGCTAACCAATTTCTTAAAACATAATTTAGATTTTGAACAAAGGTTTAAAGCACCTACACAACGTAGAAGTAGGTATCTACCGAGAAATCTTAAAAAATAATAAATATAATATTAAAATAAATTATCACTTATGTAAGTTATTCCTAGATACCATTTTTTTAGGACCGATTCAAAATGGTAAATACAGAACATGATTCTTACCTGTTTTTCGTTACTGTTTCTCCGAAAGCTGAAATCGTGCCACTTCCACGCGCCAATAAAAGACGAGAATTCCGAAAGTATTTTAAATCCCGCGAACGAAGATAATTAGCGACACTAAGAGCGGTTATGGGAAAAATTTTAACCCATTTGCTTCTAGAGACGAGGTAAATATGCGTGGCGGCTGTCGTGGCGATAAGAGAAGCTGCCCGGACAACATGAAATGACGAGTGAGGAGTGACGGAGGTTTAGGCACAAGACTGATGCAATGGAGGGGAGTCGAGTCAATACTTTGGCGCATGAGCAAATCGAGTCGACCGCCTTGTTTTGACTTCAAATCCGTCAACTCCAAAGTGCAATCGAGGGAGGGGAAGTTGTGAACGGGGAAAATTTGTACAGAGGCAAAAAAATTTGGGACGTCTCTATGGTTATGTTTTATCCTCATTATAAAACTATCAACAATACAATACTGTAACGGACAAAACAAGGATCGCCTCTCAAACTTTGATTTATACGTGCAAAATCAACAGTATTTGTCCTGGGCATGAAAGATCACGACATCTGAAATGTCAATAATTCAAAACTCTCCAGCCTCAGTAATTTTTTTTTTTTTTTTTTTTTGTAGAGAAGAGAGGAAATGATATAACATAATTTGAATGCTTTTAGGTAAAATATTCCACTTACCAACAGTCTGGCATTGTCAATGGCGAGAAGTAGCGTAGGCTAGTGGAAACATTTTCTTTGGTGAAGCGAGATAGTTCAATGATCTGGCTCTTGAATATAAATTAAAAAGGTAAAAAGGAAATTGGTGATGCACCAATGGTATATACCCCAATGCCCCCCTTTTGTTTATTTTAGACAAACTCCCCAAAATTTGCGACTACATTGGATAAGGTGGATAAAAAAGATTCTAAATTCAAGAGGTCCAATCGCCTTTCAAAACCATTTCAATCTAGCGTCCACATGGTCCGGTGGATATTGATGGATACTGCGCTCTTCAGGTAGGCTGCAGTCCAGAATCAGCCGAGTTACCTGATTTCAAGAGCGATGAAAAAGCACTAAGAACATCATGCCCTTTTTTGTTGAGACTTGATCGGTCCGAGACCCATTTGAATTGATTCAGCGTACATAGTGACACTCTCCACGCCTAGGTCACCCGAGAGCTCAAAACCCACTTTTCAAAATGCTCTTCTTGAATCGTATTCATCTTGAGTGAGTGGCAATCACCCCAGATTTCATCATATCCGTATCAGCCGCCAAAGCCTGGTCATGAACAATCCACTCAGGTCCCTTGAAATCTCAAAACTTAATATCTGGTTTACAAAAATTTTTGGGATGATTTATTTTCGTTAATAACAATGCAAAAGACTAATCAAAAGAAACAAGTGCATTCTAGAATCTTTCACAGCGTTTGGAGTAGTACAAAAACCAAATTTGGGGTAACTATTTTAATCACACCCTCTGATCCTCCGATAGAGCCTTTATATTTCATTTTATTCGCGGTATTCTTTTTCAAATAAACCTTTTTGGAAATATTAAATCCACCCGAGATTTTTTTTTTGGTTAACAGATACTCTCAAGTAAGCGGAATTGCTTACTACCACGATCCTTGGATTTTTCCCGTGAGTGAGCATCCTCACTTCTAGATAAGCAATTTTTTCTTAAAAGGTTGTAATTATCGTCAATGACCCGCAGTGGCCTGTTGACTCAATGTCAAATGTGGGCAAATCCCCCGCGGAAATTCTTACACGCCGTTAGGAGGATGAAGGGCGTGAACGATGAGAATTATCTCTGATGAAGCTGATACCTCCGTGTTCCACGAGCGGGAAGAATAGGAGGAAGAAGTGAGAATTTAGTGAAAAAGTAGTTCTTGGTCAGTTTCATCCACTAGACTCTAGAGGAATGCTCATGATTGAATGACGAAAATTCAATATTTACCAGAGTAGTGTGAAAATGTATGTTCTGCCTATCATCAGCTGACTGATAAGAGCCCCCTTCTGACGTCACGCCCCCCTCTGACGTCATGCCCCCCTCTGACGTCACGTGAGGTAGGTCGGTGGGTATTTTCGCGGTATTTTTTGAATATCTCCACCCCCCTCCCCTCCTGATATTTTCGCGGTACTATTTGAATGTCTCCACCCCCCCCCCCCCCCCCCCACCCCCTCCTGATAATGATTATAAACTGCCAAAAATTATTTTTGGATGGGCCATAATTTGGGCAATTTACTCAACGTAAGATGGTCGTGTTTGGGCTCATTTTAAAGCCCTTTATCACCAGATATCACTTTTAATACAAAAATTGATTTTTGGATGGGCCATAATTTGGGGGCCATTTTACTCAACGTAAGATGGTCGTGTTTGGGCTCATTTCAAAGCCCTTGATCACCAGATATCACTTTTAATAATCAAATACCAATTATTTTTGGGAGTGGGCCATTAAATTTGAGTTTTGGGGGTGGGCCAATTTTTTGGGCAATTTACTCAACGTAAGATGGTCGTGTTTGGGCTCATTTTAAAGCCCTTGATCACCAGATATCACTTTTAATAATCAAATACCCATTATTTTGGGAGTGGGCCATTAAATTTGAGTTTTGGGGGTGGGCCAATTTTTTGGGCAATTTACTCAACGTAAGATGGTCGTGTTTGGGCTCATTTTAAAGCCCTTGATCACCAGATATCACTTGTAATAATCAAATACCAATTATTTTGGGAGTGGCCATTAAATTGAGTTTGGGGGGTGGGGCCAGTTTTTTGGACGGTTCACTCAACGTAAGACTGCCGTGTTTGGACTCTATTTAAAGCCCTTGCTCACCAGATATCACTTTTAATAATCAAATACCAACTATTTTGGCAAGTGGGCCATTATTTGGGCAACTGACTTAGCTATATCATGCTCCCAGAAGTTACGAGCTTGGGAATTATGAAAAATATTTACCTTCACAAAACGCTGATGCATGCGTCTAGATTCATAGGAGAAACAGGTTTGTGCTTGTATTCTCACATCAGCAAAAAGTGAGTTACACGTGTCAAGGTTATTAAACCCCTCCGTGGTACAGTTGCGCAGAAGAAACTGCAGCTCCCCCCACCCCTTTATTTTCACCTACTCCCACTGGCCTTCTATCGGGAAAACCTCCCATTCGACTTCATCCGATTGAGGAGTGATCACATCGTTCTTCTTCTTTTCACAGTAAGTACATGTATCATCATTATGCTGCATTGCTTTACTCATATTAGCTATATTCTGATCTCTCTTCTTTCTTTTTCTTTTTCTAACCCATAGATGAACCAATTACTTCATAAAATCCAACGAGCTGCATGCGTATCAGAGATGAGGTCTCTGGAGTCGCTAGCTATTGGAATGCCTTACGCTGTCGTTCGTTTGGCATGTGTTGTCACCAAGCACGGGCCTGCTGTTCAGGCGTATTTAGAAGAGATAACCGATTGCCAGCAACTGGTTAGTGAAGAAGACGCATATTTTAGGGTATATTTGCCCAAAAGGATAGCCAATCAACTTTCTGAACAGGACGTTGAGGAGTACAACGCGTCAGAGAAGACGTTCACCCTGGTATATAGAGGGAAACGAGGCAACGCTTTCCTTCTTGATATGTACTAACTGATTAAGCTTTTGAAAATATTGTGTCTTTTTTATATGTTATGATAAAATGATGTAAATGCATATATATTTGAATTAAATAATTGGATATTAATAAATGAAGAGGAGTGTGAAGTTTTGAGGTTGTCACACACTAGGCACTGCGAGGCTGGGGCAGTGTCTTATCATAATAATAATATTATTTTCATTATATATTTTAGTCCTTCTTTTATACGGTTGACGCTCGGATAATGTAAGTTCATCATCAGCAGTAAATAAGTATAAAACCCATGTGTATGCAAGTGTTATAGTTATAGTTGAATTAGGATCCTCAACAGAAAATGACACGCTATTGCTGCAATTTACTGTGTTTCAAAATTCCTCGTCATCAGATTGATGGAATACCTTGTGAACGGTGTATTCATTTTTCTTATTGTGTCTGTCACTGCGAAACGTACCTTAATAACAACGAAAAACAAAATGAAACCCAAAATAGCGATTACTCCAGGGAATCAACCAGCTAGCTTCCTTCCCCTTCCCAATCATTGCCCCCACCATATGATATTATCATTATAGCGTCGTGTTTTAGTATTGTGACGTTTCTCGAATCAGTAGGAATGGCTAGTTTTGTGGTAGCGGATGCGCTGAAAACATTCACCAACCGTCATTTGTCCAAGCGGCAAATTCTCAACTTTGAAGAACGTTTCTGGGAATTATTCACGAATGACAGCGAGAAGTATCAATTATCTTTATATTGGTTCAAAAACGTTGTTTCCATCTATCGTGATACATCATTTGGTATGGATTTGTTTAATCTTTTGAAACAATGTGACGTAAACATTTGAGCTCAAATTTGGAACTTTTTTTTGATGAACCAATCAGATTGGGCTTCCCCCACCCCTTGATGTTCTTCTCATTATAGCCTTTTATCTCATTAAATACGAATTAGTAATCGTGCGTGAACCGAGTTAGAAAGTTCGCAGAAATCATGGTTATTAACTCGAAACAACTGTTCTTTGATAAAAGGAAGAAGAGAGGAATTATAGTGAATAAGAACGATACAGATAAAGGACTTGATCAGGTTGTGATCTTCAATGGCTCAAGTTCTATCATTATACCTGCACAGGAGTGGATCCTTGTTGAAGATAATCTGCGGAATAACCTCAACGCGTCTCTACTGCAAGCCTCATCCAGTAAGCTACGTAAGAATCATGAACCTATAATAATATCTGATACGTGGATGATTCGAGTACAATACAGCATCCCAACTTTTGGAAAGAGACGTGCAATTATTCTATATGAAAAAGTTCCATGGCTACCCGATGTAAACATCAGATTGAGTGAAGTTACTCTCAGCCGTCCCGACGCAAAAATACTCTTGCTACATCTTCCAGTTATTAAAGATTTCCTGAATGGTGAAGCCTTCAACAAGTCCGTGCAAACTCAAACTGAAATACTGGCTGATTCTCCGCAACAATTACATGCATCATCTCCTCCATTATTATTTGACCTGAACACTCGGGATTTTGACTATATAATCCAAGACCTTCAGAATAATGGAATAAGAAAAATCGAAAGTGTCAATGAATGTGTTCCATTGACAACCTCTAGTGTACCTACATCGTGATTCTGTAATGTTGAAAAATAAATTACCATCCATCCAATTATATATATATATATTTTTTATTATTTTTTCCCCCTCTTCTTCTTTTCTTTATAAAGGAGTCCATCATATAGTAAATACATCCATAAGAGTTTGAGCAATCTGTAAGTGAACATGAGTTTGAAGAGAAAATTGGCTGAAGAGTTGCATAAACCCAAAAGACGGTATTTCCATAGAGCCCGAGTTCTGATTAAGGGAATTCTAACTGATTTATGGCAGGCAGATTTGGTGGACTTGAGGATGTATCCTGATAAAGGATATAAATATTTACTAACAGTGATCGATACTGGTTCCAAGAAAGCCTGGGCTGTACCTCTGAAAACAAAATCGGGGGTTGAAGTGTGTGATGCTATATCGGGTATTTTCAGGTCAAGTAAGCTAACACCCAAACACCTCCAAGTCGATCAAGGTCGAGAATTTTATAATCCGCACGTTTTAGATCTAATGAAGAAGAAAAAAGTTAACATGTATAGTAGTTACTCCGAGCTTAAAGCGCAAATAGTGGAAAGGTTCAATAGAACTATCAAGCAATGGATGTGGACTGAGTTCAGTGTTCAAGGAAATAGAGAATGGGTGCATCTAATCCCATCCCTTCTTCATAGATACAATAATCGAATTCATCGATCAACTGGAATGAAACCTGCTCGAGTCACAATGAAAGATGAGAACACCATCCTGTCACGACTGTTCCCGCAAATAGGAGCGAGGAAACGGAAACCAAAGTTTCAGCTCGGGGATAGAGTAAGGATTGCAAAAATTAAAGGTTTGCTCGCCAAAGGATACTTGCCTTCTTGGACCAATGAACAATTCATTGTTGTGAGAATAAGAGTTGATGATGCGGTGCCGACATATAATTTACAAGATGTTTACGGGAATGATGTACGAGGAAGGTTTTATGAGGAAGAAATGAGAAAGACTGATTTCCCGGATCATTATTTAGTTGAAAAAATATTACGACGTAAGAATGGACGGGTTCTTGTGAAATGGCTTGGTTTTGACGATGGTCACAACACATGGGAAAATGAAAAGAATGTAGAAGCATGACTTGAAAATAAATATCGTTGTATTCATTAGTAATATGCAATAAATTGATAGGATATGTTTAATAAATCATTGAAACATTCATTGTGATCTTAATATATTCACCCTACGTAAAATAAATGAACATGTGTAAAAATATAAAAGAGTCACCCGAAACGTATGAGATTACTACAATTAAACATTCAATCACAAATTTATAACTGGGGGTTCCAAAAATTTACACCGTTTGGATCCTTTGTAACCGTACGGCACTGTATGGATGCCATCATCAAGTATTTGTCTTTTATTATCGAAAAACGATAGTCCAATTTTGCGGTGTTCTGTGGTATTGACCACATGTAATTTTGAACTTAGCTTCCTGAAAGTACAGTAGAGAGTGCCTCTTTCGTTCAAAATTTTGACGTAATCTTCAAACTTTAGATCATTCTTCACACATGCCTTTTTTACTCCTTTACACTTCATTATTTGTCTGCTGCCGTAACTAATACTATACAATTTTGGCCGCAGAGCCACAATTTCTTTAATTGGATGGGATTTTGTCTCATCCTTCAACTTACCAACAACCTTTTTGTTTTGTGTTGAAAAACAATAGTGGTTGTGCGGGTAATCGCTGAAATCCATTAGATTTTCTAGCTTTAATTTCAACTCTCCATATATATCATTTACCTTAACATCTAGAATGAAAGCGTCTGTATCCATATAAACCAAATCTACGTTATTTATACCGCCTAGGGCTGGTCTCAACTTATCATAAAATAATCTATACATATATTCTTTCGATATCTCTAAAATTGAAAATCCTACATAAATTGGAGCATCAAATACAACCTTTTCCCGGGCCATACACACACCTAATAAATGGTCTTCTTCGAATATATATCTGTCTGAAAAGTTGGGTTTTGAAGATAAACGCAACAACTCTTCATTTGATGTAACTAGCCGGAAATCTTTGAAATGCCTTTTGTTCATCATGGAACGACCGAACACTGCATTATTGGCTAATTTGTAATAATCTTTCAAAAATTCCGAGGTGGCCGCAGCTCTTAAATTTGTATTGAAATCCATATAGCTGGATAGCCACCTGGACTGTTTGAACCGTAATATCCTATGTACCTTTGTGATTTTTAAACCTTTTTGGATCCCAAGAATTAAATTAATTTGATGCGTGACATAGTGACTCTTGCTGTTCAAAGTTGTGAGCAGTTTTTGGACGTTACTGCCTGGAGGGCGTTGAGATTCGGGGAAAAACGGTAAATCAGCGTGATCGTCGTGTAAATGCGGTGGGTATTCTACATCAACGTCAAATATATAACCAATTCCATCCTCAGGGTTCAAATTATTAACGCTTACAGTTTCCACATCACTAACCCATTCAAACCCCCCATAAGGCAATGGTTGACCCATTGCATAGCCGTAGAGATTATTTACATCCAAGTAAATCAAGCTATTGGAGGGTTTCAAAGGGTCATAAGTCTCATGAATCATTTTATTATTGGCCACAGCATATCTCTTGACGCATTGCGTTATGCCTCCTCTAATAGATGTCTCAACAAATTGAAGCATGTCAATATCCTTGAGAATTTCGAGTTTCACGGCAGTTTTCTTCAGCATAGCTTCCCAAAAGAACCCAGGGGATGTAAAATGCCAAGCCGGATCTATAGAGTAATGCTGACGACTAACTTTTCGATAATTTTCATACACGTCCGAGAGTAAAAGGATATCCGATTTCAAGTAAAGCTCCGTATAATGTTGCAAGTCCCTGATTTGAAAATTTCTCCAAACATTTTTAGCGTGTTCATAGTCCTCGTTAGAAATATGCTCACGAGTCAAGTCTGAATAAAATGCTTCTTTAGGTGGCAAAGCTGTCTCCTTTAAGACATCCCAATTTTTTATGTAGTTGTAAGGATACACACCTTTTCGCAATAACATGCTGCTATCTACACTATTAGGGAAAATGGTGTGCATCTCAGGGAACTCTGTCGATGACTCAACTAATTTTGAGAGACTTGTCGATAAGAATCGGAACGAATCAAGGAATCTGGCTTTAACTTTACATCCCTCAAACTGTTTTGAAAAGCTGATGTAATTTTCAGAAGATTTTGCCAAAACATCTATCTTGCCATTTTCCAAATGTAGTTTTTTAACTATAAAATGGCCATCGTAGCCAGATAGGTTATGGAAGTAAATAGGAATAAAATTTGGTAATTTAAGCTGTAAATTGCAATCATTACAAAGTGACGATCGAAATTCACCAGTTAGGTGATCATGATCTGCGACTTTTATTACGTTATTGATTACTGAAAACGGTTTTAGACAAATCTCGCATGCTGTGGCCTCATTGTGTTTAGTCAAGAGATCAGGGGTCCATTGAATGTCTTTATTAATCTTATACAAACCTTCGACTCTCACGCAGGTTTCTTTGAGCTTTTCCATGAATCTATCTAAACAGTCAGGACCTGAGAATGTAATCAATTCAGATTGGAGCAAAGCTGGACAGTACGATTTTATGTACATCCCTGCGCATGTAGGAATATGCACGTCTCGGTTAATTGTCCACGATTGTTCTTCCTGATGAGCCTGCTGCTGCAGTGTTGAGGTTAAAGGTTTCAAAAGACATTCAATGTCCCCATAAATGACTATTGGTATAGGAGCTGTATGCTTAATGTTCCTAAACTCAACGTGCGTCTTTTTCGGGAACTGATAACTACAAGGTTCTAATTTTCCGCAAAACACCTCATGAATAGAGAGTTTTTCCAGAGCATCGTTGCCCTGATAGAATTTAAAACAACGTTCACACATTTCCACGCTTCTGGTATGTTTCGTTAGCTGGGAGGATACCAATCGAGATAAGCTCCGGATGAAACAATAATGCGCGTGGTTCCCCTCCTTTAGGAGCAAAAGGTTGAAATGTTGCGGAACCTTCCGAAGAAGAGGAGATATTCTATATGGGTACACGTTATGATCATCATCCAGAGCGTATACATTGATACTCGCATGATTCTTTTCTTCAAATTTAGGTATATCTGCTCTAGCAACTGGGTAATTTATACACGAAAAATCAAAATTATGTTCTATGGTATTATAAAAATCTGGACTCAAGTTTCTTTGATGAGGCATAGTGTATGACCCCAGAATGGCGTACTTGAAACAGAAGTTGTCATGGCATGATACATTTACGACACTCCGGGTATATGCTATCTTCGGGGGTAATGTAATTGTTGATCCACCCTTCAGTGGTTTGTAACTGGTGAGTTTCAATAATACACCATCAATGCTGAGCAAGCTCCAACCACTAGACTTTTTTTGAAATGATTCCATTTCATCCAAAATGTTATTGAATTTATCTATTAAAATTGAATCTAAGGTGTCAACGTCTGCTGACAGCAGAACACGAGTTTTTGATTTAAAATTTGCAATGAGTATCTCTTGTGGTTGGAGCTCACTCGGAAGGGGTTTGGTGTATTTGCATTCCAGCCAAAGACTGAATTTCAACCCCTTCCATTTGCCAAGATGAGTTCTTATTCGTTCGTCCAAAATATGCTCCATTGACTGGAGAAAATATTCTGGATTCTTAATATTATTCAAGTTCATAAAATATATATCAATTGCCGAATTTTTAAACATTCTTATAACGACATCCCCCTGGTGGTTAGGAGCTGTCGAAAGGTTATCACACCAACCTTTCCCTGCTCTTGACGAGGTTGGACCTTGTTGTTGCTGTTGATGATGTTTGGAGGCTTTACCCGCATAATGTATAACGGAGGACCTTACGGGCGTCTTCTCATTATCATCCACGCGAGAAATAGCCTCGGGTTGTGCTACAGATGACTGCTGAATTGCGTAGGTGTGATCCATTGTTGGTGAAAATAAGTCTAGAATTTGAAGGAAAAAAATAAAAATTTAATAATGGTTAAACACGATACAAGCTACTATAGTATCATAAAAACAAATAGAGAAGTAAATACATCGGTGATCGTTTGGACGTGTGATATTGTTAATACTTTTGTACGTGTCCAGTGACGGGTGTATAAGAAACAAGTTTATCGTGTATTATTATGGCAACGCAACTTATTCCTGCATCAAAGCTTCCAGAAAGTTCAATTTCTAACCTAACATCTACACCTCCTTCTTTGATGGAATCTTCAGTTCTGCTACAATCAACACAGATAATTGGTGATTCTTTAAATTTTAAACGTGATAACAAGGGGGAAGGATGTTTTGTATTACCGTAATAGCTCTGTTGGAAACGTATGTAACTATCGTACAATTCGGCAAATATCCCATTGCTAAGGTCTATGGTTTGTTCCTGAAACGGGAACTGTTCATTGTTGAGGAACAATCGATAGCTTCGGATAGGAATTGAGTCTGGCAACGCTAAATTCTTGGTTACATCATTCTTCTTATTCTTATAGAACGCAATGAGAACATATCTGGGTTTCTGAAGTTGGTTAGTCGTTTTGATCGGCCATGTAAATGAAGATGTTTCGGGAACTGCTGGATTCTCGTGGTATTCCCAGCTACGAAATACGAGCGGTAGAGGAGGATCTCGTTTGGTGGTAAGATAGAGTTCAGCTTTCAGGTTATCCGCTAATTTGATCACGGGCATTACCCAGTATACTTTCTCCAAGCTAATGGAAACATCAGTATGAGATGCAACACCTTCAAAAACGTTCAAGTCATTGCTAGCGCGTGTGAGAACTAGCTCTTGAGTTACCCCAGTTACAACACGGTTTTCATCCTCAAAGAAACCCATCATGAAACGAAGAGGGATACATACATTAAACGTCCCTCCAGATGTGTAAACAGACTCAGGAGCGTAAACGCTAGAATTTGGATCCGAAATACCTGCATTGGATAAGGCGTTCAAATCGGCAGGAGTAAATGACGCAAGACCTTTCAGCGTTGACACAATCCCCGGGTTACGAACTTGATCCACGTCCGTTCCGTTGATTCTATAAGTGATGGTATCAAAAAGATGCGCGAACCCATTGTTTATAACCCGCAGTACATCCGAAGCCGTTCCTTTATTGACTTTCCCCGCCAAACTTAGAAAACTATCAAATGGGGCAAAAGTTTCAAAACTGTTTGTTCCTATTCTGATCTCTGATTTGGACGAGAGGTCAGACATATTGTACGCTGCATTTCGAATGAGATTATAACCAACTATATGATTAGACAATGTCGGAGGTCTAGTAATTTGAAGTAATGGCTCCATATTTTCTCACTTTATAACCCAAGTTTTGAAGAAATTTGATATTCCTCGATGTTAGCCCAGTTTTCTTCCCCCGAACTTTAACGCTGGTGAGAAAAGTTGACACAGGTTGACCGTAATCCAGAGATTCAGAGATGGGGTTTCGGAATATTTTGGTGCTTCTATCCACTTTCTCGATAATGGACGGGTAAGATCTTCCACTGAAATCAAATCCCATGCGGATGCTTCACAGGCGAACTAGCTCGACGACAATGGTGATATTTTCCTTCCTAAAGTCCAAAAGAGAACCTTTCTCATCCACTACTCGGAGCTGAATGAAGTCAATCACATTCCGGTTAACCTTTAAGTATGAAATTGGAGACGGCGTGTAATTTATACGATAGTTCACTTCAACGTCAGGGCAAAAACTATGGATTATACTCGATGGTTGCGAGTTGAAATACGAAGAATCGTGAGCTAGTAAATTGCACTCAATATGAATGGAATTATAATTGAAAATGTTAACGTGACTCGGAGCGTAGTGTAACGTATGTTTTGGTAGCACACGTTTTTCAGTGAACCCCAACAACGGTCCTATACAATCGTCTTTAGACATGTCCACATCAAATGTGGCTATGAAACTGACACGGCCGGTATTGTGATCAATTCCGAATTTGATGTAAAAATCACGTAGAGACAAGGATTTTTGAACCCTTATTGTCTCAACTCGAGATTCAATAAAATCGAAAATATCTTCCACTCCGTAAGTGCCGTAGGGGAACACGATCGCGTGGTCTTCACCTTTTCCTTTGTCATTCAGCACGATGTGAAAATTATCTGTTATTCCTTTCTTCACATTAGAGATTGTATTGAAGCTTATGAACGAACGTAAGCCGATTCCATAGTCGGTGTCGGGTTCTAATTCGATCGGCGGGAAAATAGTTGCAGTCAATGTGCTCTCCGAAGAACTGAGGGTAAAAATTCTAGACATCGTTTGGAAATGAGAAAATAACAAGAGAAATGCGCGCAATGTAAACAGTCACCGTCTTGATATTGAATGCTATTGTAATATATGGTACAACCCTTTAAATATTTCACCAGCTCGATGGGTGGTTCTAGTCCAAATGAATCAAAGTACAGCGCAATAGACCCACTCTTTCTCATAGCTGTCCAATGAGTACCCTCTGAATCTGTGGATGATGCTAAATTTATGACGATACGTTCATGGACATGTGGGTGTTTTGGGAGCTCATTTTTCATGAAAACTCCGCGAAAAACTGGCGCATGGCTGTTTAGAAACTTTTCAATGTCTACGTTTGTTAACGCTCTGTTTGGTAATTTCAACAACGCTTGTATTGGTGTAATATGAATCCTTTCCCGATATTTCCTCTTTTTATCGAAATGTTCTTCCTCTTCCTCTGCTTCCTTTTGATGGCATTTGCTCGTCCTTTTGAAGTGATCATTGAACGAGTGGTGTTTCCTCTGCCAGATTTTTCCATCGCCATGTTGTGTCGCTTCAGTTCTTGAAGTTCCATATCCCCACGCCTTACATCTTTCACGTTTTTTATTATCTGTGATACCCCCGAGCTTAAACCGCCTATAGCGCTCAACCCCGCTAAAATAGGTACCAGTGCGGGCAGGAATCCACCTCTCACGAGCTTGCCTTTTTTCGATGCATTCCTCCTGCTTTTCTTTTTCTTGTTGGAACATGGTAAACTCGAAGTATTCAGCCCTGCTCCAAGAGCTACTTTTCCACGCATTGCAGTACCTACAGCTAGGCTTGCCAACCGTTCTTTCAGTGTAGCGGTACTATCTTTTAATCGAGAAAAAGCTTTAGAAGCGAGAATTCGATCCGCTTGGTGTCGATTAGTCAAGTCCCGATGTTGTTCGTATGCTAGGTCGTGATCTCTACAGTAAGAATCCAAAAGCGAAACTGGTTGAACTCCTCCCTCAATCTGCCTTATAACATCATTGCCTGGTCCGCAAAAATTACCATGGATTAGAAGAGGCGTCTTATTACGATTGATGAACTTATTTAAAAGACCCATGTTCGCGTCAAAGCTTGCAAGTGACTCGTGTATTTATCCGTGAAAAGGTGGCTTTTATACCCAGTACCCAAGATGAAGCTTTGCAAGGCTGACGACTCGTTTCCTATAAAGAACTACGATGATGTTGCAAAACAGGGAACGCAAGATGAAGACATTACGCCCAAGAACGGCAGCCTTTTGGCTAAAAATGTTAGAGCAATCGTGTGCGGCCCAAGTGGAAAAGGCAAATCAAACCTGATTCTCAATTTGATTCTCGCTGAAAATTCGTTACGATTCCTACGACTCATTATATGCTCAAAAAGCTTAAACCAAGATAAATATTCGTTTTTAGATCAAGTGATGGAGGGGGTTCCTGAAATTGAATACGTAAAATGCTCTAGTAGAGAGACTTTTCCAGAACTTCAAGAAGATTCAGCAACTGACACCCTAGTTTTATTTGACGATGTAGACCCCTCATTTAATGATGTTGTTCAAACGTTTTTCACTAGAGGACGACACTACAATACAGATTCCTTCTATCTGATTCAATCGTACGCTTCATGTCTGAAACACCACGTTCGCGATAATGCATCGATGGTCGTGGTGTTTCCGCAAGATGGCAGGAATCTTTCTCTGATATATCGCGACCATTGTCACAATGACATGTGTTACTCCACTTTCTTAGACATCTGTAGACAGGCATTTTCAGTACCTTATAATTTTCTAGTGATAGACAAGAGTCTTGATATGCAATCAGGACGTTATAGGAGTGGCATGGATCGTTTTTTCCAGTTCCCTACCATATCGGATTAACAGTACGGATTACTGCCGCTATAAATGCTACGCTTTACATAATTGAGTTTCATTCGATAATTATTATTTGCAATGAGCGCGAGATTGAGTAGTAGCTCTGTGGGCGTAGATAAGAATGAGAGACGTGAGAGTCAGGCTCAAATTTCAAACCGACTCCACGAGGCGCGAAAAGCTTTGAAGAGGAAATATTCTGAATTACGCGCAGCACGTCAGAGGACACTCCATTCTCTCGAACAACAGTATCAACCAATAACGGATACCATTAAAAGTATAGCTGGCGTGAAACCCCGAATGGAAGGTGAGGCTACTCATGATGATAAAACAAGACGGTGGAAAGATGAATCGGATGCGTCAGATACCTCTAACGCGATGGAAAGCATTTTCTTAAGTGACAATGAGAATTACTGCGATGAAACCATAAATAATGATCCTCCTCCCAGTACAGAGATGTTAGAATGTAAAAGTGAAGGTCCGACAACTCCACCATTCATTACTACCCCATTATCGTCAACACCTATCGCACATCACACCTACATGATGACCACTCCTCAAAAATCGACGCTTGTTAGAAGAATAAAACGAGACGTAACGAAGAGGTCAAGTTCATCAGCAGGAAATGATTTAGGAACAGTTCGCGCAGCCACAACTACGCCTGAAGGGCAAAAGATGACAAGAGACTTTGTAAACAGGTGGCCATCGTATGCTTCAGTTTATATAAAATATCTCACGACTGGGAAATGGCCCGGATCTCCAAATTCTCTCGATAAATGCTACGGTCCAACAGTGAATAGACATGGTGTGTCTCTAGGTGCAGCTAAGTTGACCTTTGATGAAAATTTTCTATACGTGGGTGGAAACCCCTTCAAAGCCACCCCGGGGTTGTATGAACTGATTTTTCTAAAGGACCCAAAAAACTACAGCCTCGAAGATTTCGACAATTATATTAATATTGTGAAAAAGAGTTGCGTTGCACATCATGGATACGACGTATTCAGGCCATTGAATCGTTTCGGGGGTGACAAGTATACGTCAATAATAAAGAAAATCTATCCTTCCAAGCAAAGAAAGGACAATGTTTCTATTAAAGAGGAAAACGATAAAATTGGGTGCGGAATGTCCAATCTGTTTACACACTTTCGGGAGTTCAACGAGAAACGTACGCTCAATTCGATTATCGTCGAAAAAGACCCCAACAAACTCGTCCACCAGCTTGAGCTAACATTGGGCTCGTTTGACGCTGGTAATTCTCGACTACAGAGCACAGCCAACAAAATAATTGATCGATTGGAAGAATTGGGTTACATTTATTAGAGGTTTCTAAAATAAAACGGAAACGAAATAAATGCCTTCAAACAAATTTGGGGGGAGGAAGAATCGAATTTTAGTACGTGAAAAGCCCACCATGCTTTCGCACGCCGCTAACAAAAGATACGTTGATGATTCCGTCAAAATTTTGGCACAAAGAATTCGGGATGAGGTCAAGTTGGAAATTATGAGATTACGTTTGGAATGGAAAACGGACGTTGCGTTGGCTCTCTCTACGTTCAAAAACAATAACATTTTACAAAATTCCAGCAGTAGTCATTGAGATCCCGTGTGATAAAGATACAGCTTTGATCGACATGTCTTCAATGGTTATTGATTTGACTCTCCAGTGTGAAAATGTGATCAAGGAACTTTCCCTCATCGCTCATGACGGCCCTTCAACGTTCCTGCTCAAACACTTTGTATTCAAACCGCCCGCTAATTGTCCAAAAAGTGGATCCATGTTTCAATCTCGATTTAACCGGTCTCATATCCATGGATTGTCGTGGGAATCAGGGAACACATCTTACGAACAGATTCCACAGATTCTCCGACAAGCTACAGAGAACATCAGGTTTGTTTTTGCAAAAGGGATGGATAAATGTGTTATTCTAAAAGAATTTCTACCGCAAAACAAACAGGTGTTTGATCTGATGCAATTTGGATGCCCTAAAATTAAGAGTCTACTTGAATTTCATCAACGTAAACCCTGTTTATATCACCAAGAAGTCGGGGATTGTTACGCTAATTCCTGTTCCATGGTAAAAGTTCGAGCTTTATCTGAATGGGTGTTGGATCACGAATTAGATTGTAATTTATTCGATACAATTCCTCGTTTTGCCACATTCAAGGGAGTTAAAATGCGTGTGTGTTCAATTTTCCTAGCCAAACATGGGTTTTTTCAGAAACATTTTTAAAAAGGATTCAGTTTACTGTGTATTTTGTGAACAAATATTTCAAACTACTGAGTGTTATAATCACGACTGCTTAGGGTGGAATGTATGTACTAACTTGAAATAAAAATGTATTGTACGAACCCCTGTTAATCTTTTCCTTGAGAAGTATGTACTCGTAGCACAAGTAGACTCGTAGTTATGCCGTCGGGGAAAAAATGGCTTTTGAACCTTCCTTGAATTGCGGTTGGATGGTATTTGGTTCTATGCAAAGAGAAAAAAGAGAATCAGACAGATGTAACTTACAAAGTTCTAATCATTAATCTCTTCTTAATGAGATTAAGAAGAGAGATCAGAATATAGCTAATATGAGTAAAGCAATGCAGCATAATGATGATACATGTACTTACTGTGAAAAGAAGAAGAACGATGTGATCACTCCTCAATCGGATGAAGTCGAATGGGAGGTTTTCCCGATAGAAGGCCAGTGGGAGTAGGTGAAAATAAAGGGGTGGGGGGAGCTGCAGTTTCTTCTGCGCAACTGTACCACGGAGGGGTTTAATAACCTTGACACGTGTAACTCACTTTTTGCTGATGTGAGAATACAAGCACAAACCTGTTTCTCCTATGAATCTAGACGCATGCATCAGCGTTTTGTGAAGGTAAATATTTTTCATAATTCCCAAGCTCGTAACTTCTGGGAGCATGATATAGCTAAGTCAGTTGCCCAAATAATGGCCCACTTGCCAAAATAGTTGGTATTTGATTATTAAAAGTGATATCTGGTGAGCAAGGGCTTTAAATAGAGTCCAAACATGGCAATCTTACGTGGAGTGAACTGCCCAAAAAACTGGCCCACCCCCCAAACTCAAATTTAATGGCCCACTCCCAAAATAATTGGTATTTGATTATTAAAACTGATATCTGGTGATCAAGGGCTTTAAAATGAGCCCAAACACGGCAGTCTTACGTTGAGTAAACTGCCCAAAAAATTGGCCCACCCCCCCAAACTCAAATTTAATGGCCCACTCCCAAAATAATGGGTATTTGATTATTAAAAGTGATATCTGGTGATCAAGGGCTTTAAAATGAGCCCAAACACGGCCATCTTACGTTGAGTAAACTGCCCAAAAAATTGGCCCACCCCCAAACTCAAATTTAATGGCCCACTCCCAAAATAATTGGTATTTGATTATTAAAAGTGATATCTGGTGATAAAGGGCTTTAAAATGAGCCCAAACACGACCATCTTACGTTGAGTAAATTGCCCAAATTATGGCCCATCCAAAAATAATTTTTGTATTAAAAGTGATATCTGGTGATAAAGGGCTTTAAAATGAGCCCAAACACGACCATCTTACGTTGAGTAAATTGCCCAAATTATGGCCCATCCAAAAATAATTTTTGGCAGTTTATAATCATTATCAGGAGGGGGTGAGGGGGGGGGGGGGTGGAGACATTCAAATAGTACCGCGAAAATATCAGGAGGGGAGGGGGGTGGAGATATTCAAAAAATACCGCGAAAATACCCACCGACCTACCTCACGTGACGTCAGAGGGGGGCATGACGTCAGAGGGGGGCGTGACGTCAGAAGGGGGCTCTTATCAGTCAGCTGATGATAGGCAGAACATACAATTTCACACTACTAAACTATACCCCACACGCCTAGGTAGCAGAAATCCCGAAAACACATATTCAAACGCTGCAAATTCTTACACAGGGGTTGGTTATTCCTCGGACCAGGCGCATGGAGACTCATTTCTTCAATATGGGGGAAATGGGGAAAACAGTGGGTGTGGCGGGTCCCAGACCCATTCCAATCGATTCAGGATCCAAAATTTAGTGGAAAATGATACCCCACTCGCCTAGATCGCCCAAAATCTCGAAAATCCATTTTTCAAAAAAACACATTTTGACCCCTACCCCACCCAAATTTGGTCCGATCGGGCTGAAATGCTTGGAGGACCGTCCTAGACCGGGAACAGACCCCTGACCCAAATTTCAGATTTTTAGAAAATTTTCTACTACCAAAAACGGCGTGGACGGCGGACGGACATTGACCTTTTGGTTGGTTATTCCTTGAATAATCAACCTATGTTTTCATGCAAATGGTCAACCTCTCCGATTCGGCTCAAAATTTTTTTCTGGACGTTTCATGATGTCCTGATCAAAAAAGGTCAATGTCCGTCCGCCGTCCGCCGTCCACGCCGTTTTTGGTAGTAGAAAATTTTCTAAAAATCTGAAATTTGGGTCAGGGGTCTGTTCCCGGCCTAGGACGGTCCTCCAAGCTTTTCAGCCCGATCGGACCAAATTTGGGCGGGGTAGGGGTCAAAATGTGTTTTTTGAAAAATGGATTTTCGAGATTTTGGGCGATTTAGGCGAGTGGGGTATCATTTTCCACTAAATTTTGGACGCTGAATCCAATGAAATGGGTCCCAAAACTATAGGAATAGGTCTGGGACCCGCCGCACCCACTGTTTCCCCATTTCCCCCATGTTGAAGAAATGAGTCTCCATGCGCCTGGTCCGAGGAATAACCAACCCCTGTGTAAGAATTTGCAGCGTTTTTTTGATCTAGACACCATGAAACGTCCAGAAAAAAATTTTGATCTGAATCGGAGAGATTGACTTTTTGCATGAAAACGTAGGTTGATTATTCAAAGAATATTTGATTATTTAAGGAATGATCAACCAACAACCTGACATTTTGGTCAGGGACTCGTTTCCGGCTCTAGATGGTCCTCGAAACTTGGAGTCAAAATGTGTAATGTGTCGAAAAATGTATTTTAGGCGAGTGCGGTATTGTTTTCGACTAAATTTTGGACGCTGAATCGAATGTGACGGGTCTCGGAACGATTGGTGCCCACTGGAAGAGGTCATGGGTCAAAATGGGTAGCTATCTACCTATTTCGAATTTGTGTTTTCGAGATTTCTGATACTTAGGCTGTGGGTATCACTTCCACTAAATTTTGGACGCTGAATCGATTGGAATGAGTCTCCATACTCTTGGTTCCAGGAATAACCAACCCCTGTAGAAGAATCTTTTTTCCGCCAACTGTCGATGGTTGTGGGCGTTCAACGGCGATATTATCGTCAATAAATATTATCCCAATGAGCCCTGGACATTGATCATGGGCAGACCATGCTCACGCTTTTAATACCATCACTCAGTTTGGATTAATTTGTAACTTGCTTAAGTAACTCCTACAAACAGCGCATTTACAAGCCTATACAACTCCGAGTTCCAATAAAGTTTACATTATATTATAAAACTCGGTTATTTTTTGATGGGTTACCACTTTCTTAACTGAATGAAAGAATGTGAAAATGTCTGTGACAGGTGACGCATCGATACAACAGTAAATCCTTACAGTTATAACACGGTCATTATGGGCAAGAGTTGCTTCAGTACTTTTTAGAATCAGGCATTGACCTTATTCTCAGCTATAGCCACCCAATTATTTTGGAGTGAAGGTGTAAGGAAAATTTTCTCGAACTACCTAACCGCTGACACTGCAACTAATCAAAAGGAGGCCCCTTCTGGTCCCTTCTTTTCAATGAACGCATGGCAGTTGACCTTTTTGAAAACCGTTACACGGCTAGGAATTATTATTAGTCGGCTTGCACCGAGTACTTGGAGTTTTACAATTAGAGAGGATTTGAGGAAGTTATTCCATCGTTACCTGCACCCTGCGCCAGGGGTTTTCCCGAAAAAATATTCTCGACAAAAACGTTCGGCACCTCTATGTCGCCAAAGCAGATAGCCCTCACGTTTTAATACCTGTTTTGCGTTTACGAGTCTTGCAATTCCTCTCCAGTTTTGAACATGAAACATGCGGTGGCTATGTGTACCCCCTTGGAGCAAATACCTTTGAGTATAAAAATGGCCTTCTGACGTGTACACGGTGCGTGAAAAGAAAATCACCAACTTGCTTTCTTACATTTTGATCTTTTTCACAACAGTTGACCTCACTCACCAGCCCTCCTTGGAGTTATCTGATAATATTGTCGGTAAGATGTCATATTAAAATTTCGCTACGTTACAGGTGACGTTTCCTCTGTACCATCTCTTGTTCGCAACATTGAATAACTACGACATCGATGAAATGCACTGCAAGCTTGAATTAGCAGTTAAATTTCCAGAAAAATTATGAATTATAATAAGAAAATAATATCCGAGGTTTCCAATAATTATTTCCAACACATTTTTCTAGACGTTTGGTGTCTAGATCAAAAAACGCTGCAAATTCTTACACACGGGTTGGTTATTCCTCGGACCAGGCGCATAGAGACTCATTTCTTCAACATGGGGGAAATGGGGAAAAACAGTGGGTGCGGTGGGTCCCAGACCCATTCCAATCGATTCAGGATTCAAAATTTAGTGGAAAATGATACCCCACACGCCCAGGTACCAGAAATCTCATAAACACATATTTAAAATGAGTAATATATACCCAATTTGACCCATAACTTCTTCCAGTGGGTGCCGATCGTTCTGGGACCCATTTCATTGGATTCAGCGTCCAAAATTTAGTGGAAAATGATACCCCACTCGCCTAGATCACCCAAATTCTCGAAAATCCATTTTTCCATAATTCATAATGGGCGACCATCAAGTCCTTCCAGAGCAGGGGAAAGTGCGTGCGCCAATATATCAACAACTTCTCACTAATGAAGCTTCCAAGATATCAAATTTTTCCCGGTTGGATTCCGAACGTAGTTTCGGTCGTATCGAGGTTTTATCATCTCATTCCCAGACGAAATGCTGTTTACGACATGGATTGTTATTTTAGGGCACTGTTAGCGATGGACGGAGCGATAGGGGTTTTTCATAAAAGAATAAGCTTAGGCAATACTTAGCTATTAGTGAAACTGAAGATATCCACACCGAAAAACTTTAAGGGATGCTTCTAGAACTGGAAATGTTGTGCCCCAGCACATTTTGACTCGAGAGAATTATTACTTGAATTTTCTGGTCTCTGGCTAAACTACAGCAGTAGTAAAACCATTCCACATTGTAGGTGAATCTCGTCTTGGAAGAAAGAATAATAAGGTCTCCACAATGAATGCCTAATTAGATGAATCAATAATTTAACTAACGACCTAAAAAAGGAAAAGAATCCTTAAATTAATATAAATTTTTCTTCAATGTATACCTGAACGTTAGATCATATTCAGCTGACATTTGCTGCAATCGGTCTAAAACCCATGTAGCAAGGTTCAGCTAAAACTGTTACCCCTCGCGCATAGGACCCCTAAAACCACAAAACTCATATTTAAAAAAACCGTAGGTACCCACTTAACCCATACCATGTTTTCGTAGTTCGCAATCGAATTGAAAATGATTTGGTTTGAAATGAAGGATTTGGATTGAACCAACAAAACCACACATGCCACATGTTATTCCGCCGTGGCTTTTAATTCTACAAAATGGATCCCGCTCGTGGGTGACAGCATTTCTCAGAGATATTCAGGATAAATATCTAATTTAATGAATATATAAATGGTAACCGGTCTCCGCTTGGCGTTTGGGCAGAATTTTCACATTCAGATTTTTCGAAGAAGTTTAAAGCCCTTTTTCTGCTGGAACGTGTTGGATTTAGAACCCGATTAGTGTGTGGTTGCTTGATGAAGCCAATTTTGAGGTACCTATATATGTGAAACCACGTTCACGGACTCATTGGTGAAACTAGCGTTTTTTCGTTGATTTATCAACATTTCTATATAACTCAGTGTTCGTCGATATGTACAATCAACTTCAAAAAGTAATTCTACAGCTTTAAAAAAAGTAGTCATTTTTTCAAAGTTTGTTTTTGAAGTTAAATTCAACTTTCCAGATGTTAGCCATGACTTCAATTTCAAACTCACTTTTATTATCCAGCTAAAAAATCGGGCTAATGGAAAGAGAATAATAATAATGGATATTCTGAATTTCAAATCTATTCGGTATAAGATCGGATTTTCATGATACGCACTAATTAGAGCAGAAAATGGTAAAAATTGACCAAATCAAAAATACTTAGTTCTATTTCACGCCCACACCTCGTTTACCGTTAAAGCCCGAGAATATTCGCATTTGCGTTTCATTATGAATATCTTCTCAAAGAAAGAAAAATAACAACTATAGGAGCGATGTTTTCGGTGCACTTGTGTCCTGATGGCGAGAACATAGAAAAACAAATTACGACTTTTAAGACATTTTTTCTGTTTTAGGCTGAGGTTATGCTTTGCTCCAAGCAGTCACCCCATCCCCCCTTCTATTGGGGATATTTTGCTTCAACAGGAACATCCATTTTGAAAATAAAAATGCTAGAAATGACAACTACACACGACCACCACACACCAGACCGGGCGAATTGAGTCCTCAGTCAGGGGAAATGGTTTATCGAACAGACTTCATATAAACAACTCACATCAACAACACGTTTATTCGAGTGAGCGTAATTCGTCTGGGCAATTGTTTGGGAGAGAGACATTGAAAGTACAGTCTGTCTGGGTTATGTGAAGACAACACGTCTGGGTGTTGGAAGTTCCACTGACGAATCTGGGTAAATAAACAGTCAATGGGCGATGGGCAGAGAATTGCGAAGTATTTGGTTGCCTTTTTCATCTGTACCATGCTTTGGTACAGTCGAGTGCGTAAAAATAATGCCCTGCTTAAGCATTATAAGAAGAAAAGTGAAGTGGGTTTGTGTATTCGGAAATTAACTTCCCAGATCCTTGCAAAATAATTGTATTTTATTCAGAAACTGTTTATTTATTTTTTATTATCATGTTTATGGATATAATTTATTTTTTGAGCATTCTCTAAACCTCTAACTGGGTCACAAATCTGAGGTAAACAGTTTCAGTCAGATAATATATTAATTTGCTGAATTTGAATAATTAGTATACCTGGGTCAAAGGAGGGAAACCCTGATTACTCTCCTTGCTCCCTCCACCTGCTTACTGAATCGTCTGCTTGGCCACTCCCACCACCAAAGGGGCGTTTCCATTGGCCCTCTGCTTACCCTTCCTGCTCACCTAAGGGCCCTCCCTTCACCTATAAATGACCCAAGAGCACGTCTCTGCTTCATTATCGCTCTTGTACTCTTGAAGAGTTGTTCTCAGAGCTTCAGCTTGTTTCGAGCAGTGCTTCGATTTGTTTTCAACTTGACCTTCCATCAACCTTCTCAGGTGAGTGCTATTTTTCATGCAATATTGTCCTTAAACTTTGTTACATGCCAGCCTGTCTACTAGTCTGTCATAATTCATCCTACATTTTGAGTACACTTAATTTACTCTGGTGCCCAATATACGTGTAAATAGATTCAGGTTGTCAATCCTGAGAAATTAGATGATCTTAGACACTAATTTGTCCGAATGTGAAAATTACGAGTGTTATCAACACTAAAAATATCATGGTTCAATTGTCAATAGGTCAATTGTGCACCTTTGTACTTGAATGATCACAGTCCAAATTATTAATGATTCCCTTGTCATAACGTTATTTAGCGTCATTAGTACCGAGGTTAGAGACTTTTTTAGAGACCCTTTTGGCATTTTTGGCTGTCTGTTGACTACACTGACTAAAAATACCTTCTTTGTTAAGAATTAGGTTGCCAAAAGTCGTAAAATTAATTAGAGAATTGCCATTCAGACAGCTATGCGAATATTTGACCACTCGTAGCACGTTGGAATTGCCGTCTATTGCTCATACCAATTGTCAAATATCAATCTTTCTTTAGATCAAAAAAGCCTGGAAGAAGCAGGAACCGCATCCCCACGCATTTCACCAACGCCATCGTCGATCGATTGTTTGTGTATTAAGCACAGAAATCATTTTTTGGTTAATACACCCCAACGCAGAATCAGCAACAAGATGGAATTCAACGTGCCCTCTTCGTCGTGCAACTGCTCATGCAAGAAATGCAAACCCACAGATGTGGTTTGTAAATATGTAGCCACCAAAGTTGGTAAGTATATAGTTTTACTTGCACAATGGTGCTTAGGAACTGATTTTTTGGTCAATAGGTAGGAAGTGGAATAGGCCTACTGGGGAGACCACTATAAAAAAAATGCACCGACATGCTATACCTCATGGGTGGTGTGGAAAGTAGCAATAGTCGACTAGTAAAATGGTAGGTTTTCATGAAAATGTAAGCATATCTTCTTTAGATTTTTGGATAATCCCTCAACTTGATGTTAATTCATTGTACAGTTTAATAGTTACAAATGTTATGAGTGCTAAATGGCAAGCCTACCGTCTTTTCAGCTTATTTTAGGCATTAGAGACACCCAGTATTGTTACTAGTATTCTGTGCTCAATTAGACCCAGAAGGGAATCACTGACTATAAATATCGTGGATGTTATTAGATATCTGGTCATTGACAAAATGATCAGGCTAATGTGAGATCTCAGATTCACCTCATGTATTAGTATAAAATACTGACAAATTTCTCGATTGTCCCTTGTATAAGATGTGAAAAAATCTGGGTCAAACTTCTTCACGAATATTTTTTTCAATTTGATTTTTTTCCCTTAGTTCATTGTACACTTTATACGAGCATGGCCTAAGGTCCTATTCGGTATTATTCATGCACTGTTGAGAACGTCCTACTTCGATGCAACTAGTAGTACGTTTAAAACGGCGCGGTGAGTGTACTGAGCACGTCGTCTCCACGGTAACAGGTTCTTCGCCCTCGTGAGGAGAGATCACTCTGTAGGTGTTCGTCATCATCACTGGGCGGTGTCTCCCTACAAGATGCGAAGGTGCTTTTGGACGTTCCTGAGTTCTGACGTTGTCTTCGATGGAATGGCCAATAGAAGGTGCGTGGGGCTATCACAAGCCAGAAGCAGAGGCGTCTATGTTCCCGCCATGCACCTGGTTTGCGGTTGTTCCACGCTTAACCGATCAAAGTCTTCAGGGTAAAGGCCGCGAGTCGGTCTCCCACCTTGGACCGTCCTGCTGTTGTTTGGACATACCTAGTAGTATGGAGCCAAGGTGGGCGACCACTCCTAGGATCAACTGAATGGTGGCAACTGTCAATGATGTGGATCGGGTCTAGGCCCGAGAACCAGAGTGAAAAAAATCAGCCATTTCCGAATCAAGTTTGCAGTTTTGGCGGCCATGGCTGTCATCTACTCAGCCAGTGAGTGCTTTCTAAATTTAATTAATTTCTGAGTATTTTTTTTTCTGGCTCGTTAACGTTTTCTAGACATTTAAAATTTGATTTAATCTGATTTTAATTTAAGGGTAACCTTAATTGATGGTATATTTGCTGAGTGATTGAGGTGAATCTGTCTTAATCCACCTTTGTACACCTTAATGTACGATATAGGTATACGTATTTTAAATAAAATGTTTTCTTTCATGCTACTAGTGGCCGGCCCCCTCACATACTGGTTCTGTCAAGTCTTGCTGTAGGAACAGTAGGTGTGGGTGCTGGCTAAAGAAGTATCACCAAGTAGATGTATTCGCTTCGATTGTGATGAATCGCTGAACTCACGACACCTGCAATGGCAGGTTGATGAGAACCGCTATGGTGAAACGTGGTGTAATGCGTGACTAGAGCGTTTCTCGTTAATCTGGCACTTGAACAAGTCAACGGACAAGTTTAGAAGACGACGTCGAAGGTGAGCCTGGTGAATGGGGACTGCCTTAAGTTGTGCTGTTATTTCATGACTAGAGTAGTCCTCGTTCACGAAGTTCCTGCTTATCATCAGTAATCATAATCGCCACCCGCACTGTTTTTTGCATCTGGCTGGCCTATTCTCTCGCACTAACTGGGCCTGTTTGGTTTATTCTAATAATAGGAACAGTTGGTGTAGAAATAGGTCATCCTGTAACAACTCTGCACCAGGTAACCTGCGGAAGCAATATATCTGCAGTACTGGAGGTGAAGTCATTCGAAGTGTAGGCATCGTGACTTCGGAAGTTCTACGTTTCGCTCCTGAGCCGGCTTTCTCAAAAGCTGCTATTCCGAGTTATTTTCCAATCTTTATAATTTTCAAACGATGCATCTTACATATTCTAGCCTCCAAGGACCTTTCGCCGCCATAGGTGCTATTTCCAGTCAGATTTCTGGGGTCCAGTGAGATCAGACGCTTCGTTCGTTCACACAGACTAGTCCTGGAGTAACATCATTTATCTTGAATGTCATTATCATCATCACTTTTTTATACTCAATCAACCTGAATGATTTTGTATTTGATATGGCTTCGACAAGCGTGGTTGTAGGTACATTGTCAAATTTTTGTCTACTATAAGCTGTATTATTTTTGTTCTATAGTATAATAGTTAGGGTTAAAGCACCAAATGTTGACACTTTCAAAACGTAAACATAGGGTATTGGGACACTGTAGGGACTCGGAATTGGCGTCATCCTGTTGATAAGGGTCAGGAGAGGGTGAGATTTGAGGTAGGCCGGCTTCACTAGTTGTTCACACATATCAAACGTCCGGCTAATATTGAAGTAGGCCAATGAAGGAGACATAGTAGTAATGGCTGTGTTCCCCGCAAAAAAAAGAAAAGACGTAAAGACGTAATGTGTTTGTCAACATTGAAAGTGAAGATGCTGCTGAAGTAACACCGCTTCATCCCTGCAACAGACTGAGGACTATTTTCAGGCCTCCGAGCGAGGGGAATCGCCTTCTGGCAGTCAGAAAATACACTGTCCCAGCCTAAATATTAGGGGGGAAACCCTAGAAAATTTGTGTTCCCTACTTATGTTTCTGTTCCACTGTGATTGAGCACCTATGCTAAAAATGTAATTACTCATTTTTCTGATTACGCTATTCAACATCTATTTCCTAATGTCTAGCCTATCATTAAATATATTTTAACGCGTTCCTCATCTCGTTTGTTCATTTACTTTGAGAAGTAACTAGCGGGAAAGCATATTTAAATACTTTCTCAAAAATTTAGACTGGTGTCAACATCAGGAACTGTCGACAAGAGAATTTCCGAATGCAGAAGGACGAAGATTCCATTTTTGAAAAACTTGTTTTGTATGCTGTAAAAACATTATTTAATAAAGCTCAATAAGTGCAAATTGTTTTCGGGGAACTCACAATTGATAACTACATTCAATTTCTTGAATACTTGGGTAGAGCGCAGAATCGAACGATTTTTCTCTTTAATAGTGTCAACAATTCGTACTTTAACCCTCTATTTTCAAGCTATTTAATTTGAATAAAGTTATGTTGTCGAATAACATAAGGTTGGTTTGCTCCATTTCATTCCAAACTCCCCAATTACGCATCATGCTCAAACCTTTTTTAGATAAGGAGTAATTTTTTTTTTCGCCTTCCTTTTTCATGAAGAACTAAAACGTAAGTTGAAATCATTGCAAAATTCAATTGTACATTCGGAAGGTAGGAATCACTCATTAGAAATGAAACATTGAAAAAATGTACAAAAATGTTGTGCACAACTTGTAGAAGAACCACTTGAGGAAAAAGAACTTTAAGCGGAATAGAAGTTTCCGATTTTCTTGAACTAGGCGTCATCATTTGACGTTGAATCGATTGTGATGGGTTCTAGCCTAAGTAACTACTTATTCCATGGTCCTAGCTCTATCAAGGCAGAATTGGGCATGAATCGAAATGGGCGTTTGAATTGAATTTGAGTAGACGCCTACTTGAAGAAGGAAGTTTTTTGTTTCAGGGAATGTTTGTTACTTACCCTTGAGACCCCTATGATTCCATAGCCCATTGGAGAGAGGTTACCTTAAATAATGAACCTCGCATTTTTATATATTCATACGTTTCTTTCGCAAAATATTACTCATTTCATGCTTGTGACGTAATAAACTAAAATATTTTCCATTATTGAGTATCGATTAATTATAACATTATATTCTATCTAATAAAATGTTGTTTTGGAACAATAGTTCTGTTTTTGTTCTTTTCTTCATCTCCCAAGGGGCTGGGGCTCTTCATGGACTAACATCACACACCCATGAGTAGCTACAACTATCTGCCAAGTAGATTGTCCTCAAAAACAAGAATACACATCATAATTTAAAAAAAAGTGTTGATACAGTCACATGCTGTTTAATAACCAGTACCTACATTGCTAATACATTTAATTACCCATACTTGTTTATGTTTATGACACGATGATATCGTGTTGCGCAGCATTAACCTTTGCTATAATTAGCATCAAATGAATAGCTCGGCCGAATAGGGGTCTATGTCACTTTTGCAAACTTTCCAGGAGAGCGGAATTAAAATCGGATGCCTCGGCGAAACCATCTGATCGGCAAACTCATCCAAAATTAGCAACATAGACCCTTCTTCCACTAGTTTTTAATATTAATTTTTTTTTTCAATGAAAGAAAGATTGCAGAACGATTTGTTCAAACGAACAAACCCTGAAGATCGAAAGGGAGAAAATTAATAATAGGTATCTTTGCCGAGCGATAAAACGAAAACGAATGGCCGCGGCCGTGGGGACGGGTGGGACGATAAAAAGATTGACGCGTAGTCAAGATTGTGCATAGCAACGGAACATAGACCCCTTTACTTGAATGCAAATTTTGGTGTTTCTTTGATTTTGGCGCCCGATAGCGTGGGAACGTATGCTATGGGGTTACAGTCGTCACTGGAGATGGATAGATGAGGTTTCCACGATTTGTTTGATACCAAAAACGAAAAATCCAAAAAAGTGACATAGACCCCTATTCGGCCGAGCTATTCAAATGAAAGTTCATCTCAAACTCCTTTGGCTACAAAAAAAATCAGTAAAAATAAGACTTCATGCCGGTGGGCTAACATCGTATCAAAGTACGAGGAAATTACTCGATACATACCTACTGATTTGCGCAAAAATTTTAGCCGAATCATTCGGCCAATTTTTTAAACTTATTTTGTGAGAAAAGAGAAACCTAATTTACCGGGTATTCATGAAATGAATGAATTACCCTGCGAGGTTTAAGGTTAGGTTGAAAAATAGGTAGATACGTAGGTCCCTCTCTTGGACCAAAGTGGTAACAAATGTAATGTTTCAATGAATTTTTGGACGCATAAAGTGATTTATAACGTTCTATTAGAAGTATCAGGAAAATAAAGAGCAGGGTGACCCAAGAAACCCCTTCAAATTTGAATCATTCCGGGAATAATTGTGTTAGCGACAGCAGCGATCCTACATGTCAACAAATCAACCACAACAACGCGTCGAACGCCTTTTACTGCTGCGATGACTCCTCAATATTCGATTGCTATCCATATTTCGATATGAAGAAAGACCAGAACCATTTCTTTCTTCCTCCTTAAATTTTTCTCTGTTAATAATGAATAAAAACAAATTTTATTCTGCTGCAAGTTCATGTTACGTTGGTGTTTTTATGGACATTGTTGCCAACTACACCCCAACCCAACGATGTTCTCGAGGGTACTCTGAGGTTCAGTGTTACCAAAATGAGGGAAACGTACAGTTGAAAAAAATACCACCTCAGGAAATCGTAAAGTTTGTAAAGTTAGTTAACGTAAAGGTTGTAGAAGTCACGAAATAATTAGAACCGGTAATAGTTGATAGAATGGCGGTCATAAAAATGCATAGCGACAAAATGAATGCAAATAATGAAATGTTTGTTGAAATATTTGTTGTGATGAGGGGAAAGAAGGGGATATTTGGGTGAGATGGAGGGGAAACGTAATGCACCATATGGAAACACTGGTGCGGCAGTCGAGTCGTAATCGAAAGTGGTTAAGCTTTTTCGTTGGAAGTGACTATTTTGTGAATTTATATATCGGTTTCTGCTTCAACAAAATCCGCCGGACAGACTGTGGACGAGAAATCGAGCTTCGATAATGAATTGGCAACCTCAAGAAGAGGGACTGAGGCAAGTAATAGCTTTACTCAAGCTCTCCCAATCTCCCGACAACTCGTCACAAAAACTCGTTCAACAGCAATTCAAAGAGCTGAACGAAACTCCCGATATTTGTAACTATTACGCTTATGTGCTGGCCAGAGTGATCAACGAGGATGAGGCCTCGCGGTCTTTGAGCGGTCTAGTCCTGAAAAACCACTTGAAACAAAATTTTTACCGAATCAACAACGAGGTGCTCGAATACGTGAAGGACTCATGTATCGCAGGATTGGGAGACCCCTCCCAGCTCATCAGGGCGTCCGTGGGTATCGTGGTGAGCACGATAGTAGTCAAAGGTGGTCTGACGGCATGGCCTCAACTCCTGCACCAGCTCTGTCACATGATGGATTCGCCGGACTACAGTTCGTGCGAAGGGGCGCTCAACGCGTTCGAAAAAATATGCGAGGACGCCAAAGAGCTGCATAATATGAACGGAACGGATTCTCCGCTGAATACGTTGATACCTAAATTTATCAGCTTCTTCCATCATTCCAGCAGTAAACTGCGCTGCCACGCTATATCTTGCATGAACTTCTTCGTTGTCCAGCAAAACCCGGTCTTTTTGAAGCATATAGACTTGTTTATGGAAGGTTTATTCGCCTTGGCAACGGACAAAGACACGGAAGTGTCCAAGCAAGTATGCCGCGCGTTGTCTCTGATGTTGGAGTCAAAAGTTGACCGGTTAATGCCGCATATGAACGGCATAGTCGAATACATGCTTGCGCGAACCCAAGACTCGGACGAATCCCTCGCTCTGGAAGGGAGCGAGTTCTGGCACTACTTGACCGACAGTCAGGTTTGCAAAGACGTACTTAAGCCTCACTTGCCTCAGCTCATTCCAGTCCTAATCAACAACATGAAGCTGTCCGATATAGAGATCGTCGTCCTCAAAGGGGACAGGGAGGACGCGATGATTCCCGATTCAGATCAAGACATTCGCCCAAGGTTTTACCGTCAGAGCGATCGAGGGAATTGTCGCGACGGTGAGAACTCCGACGAAGAAGATTACGACGACGAGAGTCTACTCGATTCATGGAATTTAAGGAAGAGCAGCGCTGCAGCTCTGGATTCGATTGCTATGGTCTTCAAGAACGACCTTCTTCCCATCATCCTCCCCGTCCTCAACGAAACTCTATTTCATTCTGACTGGATCGTCAAAGAGACTGGGATCCTGGCTTTGGGCGCCATTGCAGAAGGCTGTTTTTACGGTATGATACCTCATTTGAACGAGCTGATACCATTTTTGGTTAACTGTATGACGAGTGAAAGGTCTCTGATCAGAGTCATTACGTGTTGGACCGTCTCGCGGTATTTCAAATGGGTGCTTTCTGACCCGTCCGACCTCTATTTGAAACCTCTCCTTTCTCGCCTCTTGGAGCGAATGCTGGACAACAACAAGAAGGTTCAACAAAGCGCTTGCTCGGCATTGGCTAAACTTGAAGAGGAAGCAGGCACCAAACTTGTTCCTTATCTCGACATTATTCTACAAACTCTAGTCACTGCTTTTCCTAACTACCAACGTAAAAATCTCGCTATTCTCTATGATGCTGTTGGCACGCTAGCACGCTCTATAGGCCAGCACTTGAACAAGCAACATTGCATCGACATGCTCATGCCGAGAGTCATTGACAAATGGAACGTTACCTTGGATGACGACAAAGACATTTTTCCGCTATTTGAATGCGTCGCTTGCATTGCCGCGGCGCTGCAGAGTGGTTTCTTGCCTTACTCTGGTCCTGTTTTTAAAAGATGCCTGAGTCTTATAGAGAAAACCCTTGATCAACAAATCGTTGTGACTGACGAAAGCGAATACTACGAAGAACCTGACAAAGACCTGGCAATGTGCGCACTTGATCTCATAGGAAGTGTCGTTGGTGCCATAGGAGACCAAGTGGACACTCTGGTCGTCAATTCTAATTTGATGACGCTGTTGTACAAGTGTATGCAGGATACGACGCCTGAAGTGAGACAGAGTAGTTTCACACTGCTGGGCGACATAGCTCGAAATTGTTTTCCATCGATTCGCCCTTTAGTCGGTCAGCTAATACCGATTTTGTGTCAGAATTTCAACCCAAATCACGTGTCTGTTTGCAACAATGCGATCTGGTCGCTGGGTGAGATCTGCACCAAGCTCGCTGCTGAAGAAATCCGTCCATACGCCCCAATTATTATTCAGCACTTGATGGAAGTTATTCACACGGATAACCGCCTGCTCATCGGGATCGCTGCCGTCACCTTGTGCCGCCTGGGGTGTGTCATCCCTGAGGACATGGGTCATCTCTTGGGTCAGTTCGCCAAGCAGTGGTGCATGGCCATCTGTACGACGAGAGACCGGGTCGAGAAAGAGTCTTCATTCCGTGGCATGTGTCAGATCATCATGGTCAACCCTTACGGAATCTCCACGGAGCTCTTCTATTTCTGCAACGCGGCCGTCTCGCTGTGCTACCCGGACGAAACCGTGCCCGCCGATCTCCGCGAAATGATCGCCAAAATTCTTCAAGGCTTCAAATCCCAAATCGGTCAAGATGAGTGGTCAGCGTTCTTCTCTCGCTTTCCACCTCAAACCCTCGACCACCTCGTCGCCAACTACCAAATCTAAACTTCGAAGGACGCTTCGTCCTGGGGCTTAGGGGTGAGTTTAATTAAATTCTACTTTGAGGGGGCAGAAATTAAAGAATTTCCGGTCGGGTCCGTCGTACGCGTTACTAGTTAAGGGGGGAGGGAGGTGTCTTTTCTCTCGCGAAAGGGGGGTGTTATATGCCTGGCCGAGGGCTATACTTCAACTTGTCAATACTCGAAGGTATCTACATTAAAGTCATGGACGTGAAAACCCATTTCATTTTTATTTATTATAACTAAGGACACTAGACCAATGTTGTTGGTGTCAACTGTTAGGGTAAAAAATATGTCCACCATCCTGAGTACATGAATCAAATGGCTTTACATTAAAGGGCTTGGTACTTATTAAGGGAAATCATTAACTTTACCACTGCGCTTGTACAGCGTTTGACCTATTTTTCCACTTTAGGCTGTGTTGTTTGGGTTTTTTTTTTTTTTTAAATTGAAGGAGACCATTTTAAATGCAATGTTATTTGAATTTAACGTTTCCATTGTATTTCAGATTATTACTACAACTGTTGAGAAAATGTCTGCTTTCGAAAAAATAATTTGGGTTTTTAAAAGACATTCGCATATTGTAGGAAGCCATTTTGAAGTTTATTCGTTGCCATTTTGTGATGTCCCAACTTCATTTTCACTCTAGAAGAATGTACGCATTTTATCAACTAGACGCCAAAAATTACTTGCGTTTTATTTTTTGCCGCTTGTTATTATTTGAACATAGACGTGTCCGATACAGAACACACATTTTTTCCTTTTAATTTCTCTCTCAACCAATCAAATTGAAAGATTTTATATAATTAACGATTTTATTATCATCTAATAACGCAGTAGTTTTGTGAAGTAGCTTTTTTTCGTCCTACGCACGGTTTGTTGTGAAGTTTACTTTGTCTTTATGTACGTTGCTTTTCTACATCGAGCCTATCGCAGTCAAACAAATCGGCTACTTCACAAAGTCACGTATGAGATGACCAACTGATGTCTCAGCTTGACCAAAACCAGGAACTATAAACCTTTTAAGATGAGGAGGATTGAAGGATGACCACCAACTTTGAGACGTATCGTTCTCATAGTGCAATGGATATGTTCGAGCTTCACCCTACCAAGATAAAGGTGAGTCGGAATTTGAGTTCACTTTTTTGATGTGTTAATTTATATAATTTAAGCTAGAAAATGAGTGATTTTAAGTTGAATTGTGTGACTTAGTGGTCGCTTCCACGCCATATTGAGTTTACTAACTGCACACCCTAATTGTGTTATCCGTTTCTTTGTTTCAGATTTCTGTATCCCCTTTCACATAGAATAGGAATAAGTGTTGTCTATCTCGTAGATAATATATCTGAAGACTATCAGTCAACACCTCAAGCGTATTGAAATCGTCTGACGGAGGGCTCCTTCAGCCACAGAAGACCGGTAATCAACTTCTCCTCATTTATTTTGTTATCCGCCACAGCAATTCGGGTCTACAAGGCAGTAGTGCTGCGCCACTGAGTCCCTAGACGAAACCAAAGTACAACTTTGACCCAATTGCCAAAAAAGTGTTGACTTTCAGCATCTTGAGGCCAACCATCCATCATGCACAAATGCCTACTGCATACCCAATTGCCTTGATTCAAATATTTTCAGGAATTGAAAATTATACCTTTTGAATGTTGTATTGGTTTTTCAGTTTTTGCTTTCCCCTTAGGAACAATTGAGATGAAAATGGGTCTCATTCGAATTTCTCTCACTACCTGTCGCGCCCGGTGATGTAGAGTCATTCTCAGTCAGCTGGCGCTAACTCAACGTGGCCCCTTGGATATCTCACTGTATACAGTGAATATTTTTTAAATTTTCTTACTGTCCGAATGGAAAAAACTAAATTTACAAAGAATTTGAATAGGCCTGAAAATATTTTTTTTTTCGAATTTCGCAATCAAGTTTTTTTTGTTAATTTTTGTCGAAATGTTTTAAATTAAAAGTATTTTTAAACATCGTTTTTCTATGACACTAGATTCAAAACCAAAGTTTATTAATTTATTCCCATAACAAGGAACCTGTTGGGGCGAATGGGATACTATTTAGCACTTGAAGAAGGGTTTTATTCACGTAATCTCTGCACAAACTGATTAGTTTTCCTCATCTCTGCAATTATATCCCATTTTGACGGATCAGAAAACAATTTTGAAACACAGCAGGCAATGATATACTTTCACTAAGTAATTCAATAACCGTTATCTTTTATTCCCGAATAAAAACTGATTAACACGAATAGTTAAGTAGAGGGCATACCTACCCAACCTACATGAATGAGCCACCATCCGCATAAAAATGAAGGCCTCAAGGAAATATAGGACGGACATTGTTAACAAAGACAATAAAAATATAAAAATAAACAGAGGTGCACTAATAAAATGATAATACTGTCAATTCTTCTGTCAAACAATGAGTGCTATTATCACCGCGACAAGCCTTCTATCACAAACGAACAATAGAAGTGAAAACAGATAGTATTGAACCATAAGTGAAGCCCCCACAAGGCTGCTCTAGGAATCATTTTCAGAACTATATTTTATTACAAAAAGTTCACAGGAAATTCAAAAATTCTTCTCAACGAACTCGTCAAATACGTCATTGCGGCATAATCAAGAACGTTTTTTCTTACAATTATAACTATACCCCTGTAAACCTGATAAAACACAAACCTCAGAAGGGGTACTCCCTAGTCAATAGTGAATCTACTGAGACACTTCAGATGGTAAAACTGAGAAACTATTGCAGTTGCTGCGCTGTCCACCCTCCGGAGGACCTGATCATCACGCTGCTATTTATTCAATGATCAGTAAGGACACCAAAGATCAATAGCTCATTGTTGAGACTAAATACCATACTGGCTCACCTTACGTGCATTTTCCTCTGTTCCTCTCCACTAACCAACAAAAGAATGTCCTTAGTGTAGAGCCAATAATACTCACCTTAGTCAGCATCACGTTCAATCTTAATCCCATGCGAACCATCCCAGCCTGATTCGAACTACTCGCTTTTGGTAATCGCAAACTGTTGATCATTTTCTTGAGCAGCATCAACTGTGTTTCCAATGAACATCTCTGGCCGGTTTTCACCAGTGAATGTCGTTTTGAATTTTCCACACCAATTCAGTCAAAGCGCTCCATTTTATCTGCATTGAACTCTGTGATTGCGTTTGATTTCCAACGATTTTATGACATTCGCAGGGCTGCTGATAATTTTCCGAGGATGGTCACATAAAACTGGTTGCTTCTGGGGATACTAGTCCATGAACGTCGATTTTGATATTTTCCTGATGGTAGAGGGTGGTGACTATGATCGTTCCCAACGTTCGCTCGCCCATCACTGACGGGTCGCTTCGTAACTTGATTGAACTGGCCTTTGGTGCCTACCCCAGCCGCTTTGAGGCTTGCTATCTTTTTTCCAAGAGCCAACTTTCCCATTTCTCACACATCGTGAATGTTGTTTTCTGGAAGTTATCACGTAAACGTAAGATTCTGGGTTGCCCGCCACACATGCCCAATCACCGTGACGTCAGAATAAGTGTACTCGCAACCCGCAGGGCGATCTCCTTACAAACGTGGGAAAAGAAATTTTTTGACTTGATCCACGATGTCGTTATTCTCAATAGGAAATCCCCTCTGGCCGTGGTCGTTGCATCCCCAGAGAACACTTCTCCCTTGTCCGTTTTTAGCATGACCAAGTGGCGAGGGCGGCCAGCAGCCATGAGACACTACTCTCGCACGAAGAAATTCGCCACTCATTCATCCACTTACCCCGGCGACGCAAACGACCCCCAAAGTGAATTTTTGCTCAGTGGTTTAGGGCAGCAACAACCTCCCACCACAAACGACCTGGAAATCACCAATTTCTTCTTGAAATGGGGCTTGGTGGCATCCACTTCCTTCCTCTCTTTGCCACACCTGCCCCACCAGAAATAGATTTGAGTTCCCGCACGTCAATCGCCCCGCACCTATCCACTCTCCAATGGCTCATCACTCTGATATCCGCCCCATACAAGTCGCCAATTAACGACGGGGAATACACCTCTTTGGCGCGAAATCACTACCTGTCAAGCCCAAAGGTT
>CM033998.1:42561052-42920668 GCA_019603395.1 Cyrtorhinus lividipennis
CTTCACGGGACCTTGTGGCTTATACGGCGTCAGTTCTTCCTAATGCGTGTCAGTTCTGTCCTATATCTTGGCTCGATCCTCTAAACTAACTGCAATTAAGCGCCTGAGCTTGGCTGCCCGCTTGAAAAGGATCTGGTCAGCTTGTAATCCCTGGCTGAGCCGACATCGACCTCTATTATAGTGTACTAGTCGATTTGATCGGGCAGGCCTGTAAAGGTACTAATCCTCGTTGGCGGAGCTCTCCAGCGACTTGTCTAGGCTCAGTGAATAGTCAGGCTTAGTGAATAATCCAGTATCACCACCACATGAAGGTGAACTCGACTCCATGTAGACACCCTGTAGATTTGTTTGCATTCAGATTGCCTCAGTACAGCTTTACATTTCATTCCTCAACACAGGTAAGGGCCACCTCTCTGCAAGAACTTATTTACAAGAGTGGCCAAGCTGGGGTCACCAAAGCGTCCGTAACAATTGTTTTTGACAACTCGGATTCTTCCAAAAGCCCAATCAACTATGAGCAGCATGAAGAAATCACTGTCACTCGTCAAGTATGAAATTCTTCCTTTTTTCATAGACATCGTAGTGCTCTTAGTACAAATGAAAAAGCGGTTACCCTTTTCAGATCGTTGTTGCTG
This sequence comes from Cyrtorhinus lividipennis, assembly GCA_019603395.1. Lineage (NCBI taxonomy): Eukaryota > Metazoa > Arthropoda > Insecta > Hemiptera > Miridae > Cyrtorhinus > Cyrtorhinus lividipennis. The sequence continues at coordinate 42,561,688 of CM033998.1, forward strand.
GAAAAAATCGTTATATGATTAACGGTTCGACGGTAACTAACAAACACGTCAGTGACTTCTTCAATTCTATTCAGTTGAACGTAAATAACCCTCACTTCCTGATTATGCAAGGCAGGATAACAAAAGTTCTCAACATGAAACCACCGGAGGTAATAACTTGCTATTGGTATTGTTTTATTCCTTGTGAATCCATCCTCTTCAATGACTGAAATTCGTATGGATGGATGCAGATATTGTCGATGATTGAAGAAGCTGCGGGGACGAGAATGTACGAAAATAAGAAGATTGGTGCCCAAAAGACTATCGAAAAGAAAGACAGTAAACTCAAGGAAATGGACGGGGTAAAGTAGTTCATTTTTTCACATCTTCAGCCTCACATCGATTGTTCATTTACACTAATATTGAACACTATTTCTGTCTTCAAGATGGTCACCGAATCAATCAACCCGAAGCTACAAGTTGAAAGAAGAAAAGAGCCAATATTTGGAGTATCAAAGGATACAGCGTGAACTAGAGCAACTCAATAGAATATACACTGCCTACGTTTACTTGCAAAAAGAAGTAGGTTTTTCCCTATATAGTTAATACCTCGCTGTAAGGTTGTTTCAAGTTTGAATTCGATTTTCGTTTTCACTTTTAGGAGAATAAAAATAAAATGGAAGCCGCTCTGTTAGAGTACGTGACAAAACAAAACTTGTCGAATCAAACCATCACAGAAAGCCGACAGAAAATCGACAATCGAAAAGCGTATTCAAGAACTTCAAGCGAAACGTGACGCAGAATGTGGGGGCACTTTGAAGGAATCTGAGGCCGAATTGAAAGAAATCACGTCTACTGAGGCCACGACTTCGGGAACGTTGAAATCTCAGAATGAAAATTTGGCCGCGGAGAACAAGCGGCAGAAACAATTGGAAAAAGTGGTCAAGGAGGAGGAGCTGTATTATCCACGAAGAAGGCCGAGCTAGGGAATGCCCAATCGGTGTTTGACACTCTGCAAGAAGCGGAGAAAAAGGACGCGGAATCTCTGGCGGCAGCCCAAGAGAGATTTCAAGCAGTCAGCTCTGGTTTAGTAGCAACTGATGAAGGAGAAAACGCCACCTTTCAAGACGCGCTTATGGGTACGTAGCACTTCCATCGAACCAATTTTGGAAAAAATGGGACACACTACGTTTTGAGGAGTAAAACTGAAGGGGGGGGGGGGGCCCGAAATTATGCGAAAATTTCGTTGAGATTAACGTCAATAAGTTACTCGGCATTCTACTAAATAGTCTACCTGGATCGGAAAAATGGCCCATTGGTTCTACCCTATGAATGAATGAATAAAGTTGTTTATTTCAACTCAATCATGCATCAAATTGATAATAATTTATGCAATAATCACTCAGTGGCAATGGTTACACCGTCTGCCACGGGTTTCAAATTTTTTAAGCAGACATCTTCCGTTTTCCAATACTAATCCTAAATGTAGCAATCGAAAAACAGGTTCTTTCATGATTTACATCTACAAGTCACATCACAATTCTCACTTAACATACAAAGGTTTACACATGGATGGTTGACGAGTATTTAAACAACAGGCAGCGTAACTAGAGATGGTAACTTGGGTTCCTAGAAATAATTAAATTGCTCAATGAGGTACTTTCTGTATGCGCCAGCCGCGGTGATGTATCGACTTAAAGCTGTCCAGTTCTTCCCATTCAAAAAGGCAATAAGCTCAATCCTGCTTAGCCTTGGCTTCCTGAAATATCGAACCTTATACTCTGCTAAAACAGGGCACGTCGCGAGAAAATGTTCCACGTTCTCCGGGGCCATCATATTGCACATGGAGCAACTGTATTGCCTATCTGTCCTGCGCAGCGTGGTGTTCAAGTTGAGCATTTCGCTCCAAGCCCTCATGATGTTGCTTAACACAAACTGATCGCCTGAATCCAGATAACTTGTTTGGTCATGGTCAGTGATAGGCCGAGTTCCTCGCTCGCTCAGCAATTTGCTCCTTCTCACAACTTTCCATTTTGTCTAGGAGAGTGTCGCCGCACTGCACGATTTTCTCTAATGTTGAGAAATTCGCAAGTACCGAAAGTGAAGACCAAACGTGTGTACAAATATCTTGTTTAGGCCTAACTCTCTGTACACAAAATAGTCTGGTGTGTTCATTGGTATTCTCATTGTTCTTTTGACAAAATATTTTAACAGCTTTTCTATTTGCTCAAACTGCCGATAACCCCAAGCCCATATGTCACCACTGTGTTTAATGCAGCCTGGAAAATTTCAATTTTTGCCTTGACCGGCATTTGTTGGTTCTATCCTATGAAGGTTGAATATGACTTTAACTTATTTAATTGCTTTGATGTACAGCCGCTCGTTCGCAGCTAACTCAGGCTGAGTCTGAAGTTAACACCTGCAACTTGAACATCAAACATTACAATGCAGAATTGGAAAAGAAAAGGCCCCTTCTGAAGAAAACAGAGATCACCTTTGCTAAGGATCAAAAAGACTTGGACGTCAAGGAACGAGAAATACAAACCTTGAAGGTGCTTGGGTGGTTTCCTTATATCACTCGGTTGAATTATTTCCTTTACCTTTACCTTAAGAGTTGAATCAATTTTGTTTTTTCTAATCCAGGCTACGCTTGACCGGTTGAATTACGAAGAAGGATCTTCTGAAAGATTACAACACGAAGTTCGTAAAGTTTCTGATCAGTTGAGGGCTACTTCTTCAGAGCTGAACATGCTACAGAATCGGTAAAAAAATGGAAAATTTATCCGTGCATATGTATCTATCCGTTCTTGATCAATTTATAGTTATAATATGTCCCCTGTTGACAGTAACCCCAATCTCAAGTTTGATTACGATAACCCTGAGCTAAATTTCGACCGAAGGAAAGTACGTGGGCTCTTATGCAAATTGTTTCAAGTGTCCGACTCTAAATACAATCGAGCCGTCGAAACTGTTGCCGGTGGAAGGGTAAGTTCTCAATCAATACACAATTCTTTGTTCGTCATTCTTATTGGAAAACCCTTTTATTTATAGGTACTGAATCAAAAGTAACATGATAATAAAATTACTACAAATTTAATAAATAATCTTCTACCCCACCCGAACTTCTAAATTGTCCACATTCCATGTCTCAACGGAGATTCATAGAAGGTCTTAGATGAGAGGGGGTATAATTGTCTACATAGTTGTTGGACATGGAATCTATCTATACGGATCTCACACCAACTGCCGCGCACTCATGGTTTACCAGGTGTGACTTCAAGGACGATTTATGTAGTCAAGGAAATAAGAATTTTGGATGCATTTACTGATCTTCTTTTCCGTTTTTATCTTTATTTACTCATTTTTTAATGTAATTGTGTATGTTTTTATAGTTATGAAAACAAATCAAATGAATGAATGAGCATAACGTATTTTTCTCGAATTTATAAATTGAGCTGTTATGCTGGGGATTTCTGCCTATTTGCAGTTTCATAAAATTACCTTTTTTCCCCAGCTGTACAATGTTGTTGTTGACGACGATTCAATATCAGCGAAACTAATCAAGAATGGAAATCTCCGAAGAAGGACGACCTTCGCTCCTCTGAACAAGATCCAGGGTGACCGCATAAGTCAGCGAACGGTTCAGAAAGCTGAGGAAATTGTGAGTAGTCAATTTCAGGATTCTTATATCTGGCTGACAACACTTATAAATTGTCGAATTTGAACTACGACCATGGGGTAGTGTGAAGTGGAATGATGAACCGCACGAAAATGTAGCTATACTCTTCTAGGCCACCTAAGCTGTGACACCCCTTCAATACCAGTTCAATCGAGGCCGCACAATCTTTTTTCAAATTTTATTCTTACCACATGGGCTCAATTTGATGTTTTTTGAAGTCAGTTTAACTAACTTCTGACAGAAATCACATCGAGATAATAAATTGTTATTTGTATCAAATCATGCCTGATGTTTACTATGGCCTTTGTGGCCATCAGGATTACTGGCCAATGCCAAATGAACTCTTCAGAGGACCATTGCTTTTCCCGTAGAGATCAGTTGGTCACTATTAGGGACCAGAACGTGGCTCATTCTATATCAGCATTTTCTCATGGAATCGAGGCTTATGAAGAATGACCACTCGTGTATATTTTGTTGGCTGACGTTTATGATCTATTTCCAGGTTGGGCAGGGTAATGTGTTCTTAGCGCAGTCTCTGATCTCCTTTCAACCTCAGTATCAATCAGTGATGGCGTGGACTTTCGGGCAAACATTCATCTGCACGACCACCGACGCCGCCAAAAGAGTGGCATTCCACCCAGACATCAAACGCAAAGCTGTAGATCTCGACGGCAACGTGTTCGATCCTCAGGGTATCATTTCTGGAGGTATGCTATTCGGGATTTTCACTTCCCCCTGGTTTTGAGGATGAAAAAATGTACCCTTCAATTCAAATTGGGATATTTTCTTTCTTTCAACTTAGTTCACATAGTGTTCATTCCAGCGCGTTGGTCCATTTCGACTACCTGATACCTGTCGCTTGTCAATTGCTCCAGGGTGGGTCTTTTCAAAACTCAATACATTTTCAACTCTTTTAGGCTGCGTCTAACTCTGCCCGTACTCTTCTCAGTGTTGGCCCCCGCTGATTGCCTGCTGCCTGGGGTGATTACAATGAATGTTTCATCTTCCAATTGTTTCTATAGGTGCCGTGGACAAATCACCGTCTATGTTGGCTGCTCTGTCGAGCATGACTCTAGCTGAGAACCGGGTTAACGAACTCAATGCAAAGTATGCTGAGTTGGAGCAGAGGTATCAAGCGATTGCACCAATCGCATCAAGGTAATGTGGAAAGCCCAAAAGGGGTATCCTTGTGCAAAGATGATGGATGGGTTGATTAGTATAATGTTCCAAAGAACCGATTTCCGTTTGAATCCAATATATCCGGTTGCAGCTACGAAACTACTAAACAGAAATTCGATTTCCTATCGAGTGAACTAGAACGGGTTAAGGCCAGGCTTCAAGACACTCCACATTTCCAGCTGAAGAAAGAACTAGAGGAGCTCGAAGCCAATATGAGTGAGCATTTCGTACGCATGGTTTCCAAAGTTTTGTGGGGTGTGCCCTCCATGTCGCTCATGGGTTCCTCGTTTATCTTCAGATGAGAAACAAGAGCGACTCAAACAGTGCAACATTGAGATTAGAGAAAAGACGGCCAAAGTCAAAGAGTTGGAAAACAAAATGAAGAATATGAACGCCATTAAGGAAAGAGCCGTGGCCGACGCTGAAGCTGCTTTGAAAAATGCTAAAAAGAAGGCGGAGGACAGCAGAAAAAAATGGAAACTTCGTGAACAGGTATTGTCGTCTACCTGAAGTGGGGACTATTACAAGCATCATACTACCTCCTTTAGTTTTGAGCGTTTAGGTGTAAAGGGAGGCACCTAGCTAAATTGCCAGATTGACCTCGATGGAGGACGGCTGACCACATCCGAGACGTGGTAGTTGCATGTGAAGTCTTCACTTTTTTAAATTCATACCACGTTCACTATTATACCTAATTTTGGTTGATTCTTTTCTTTTAGGAGTTTGCTACGCTGCGACTGGAAATTCAGGAGCTTGAGAAATCAACCTCAAGTGGCCGAGAGCAACTCGTTAAGTCCTCCGAGACAATTGCTCAATTGCAAGAAAGCATTAAACAACTGAACGAAGATTTAATCAAAATTCAGGTATCGAGGTTGTTTTTATCGTAAGTTTTCATTCTTGTTTGTTGAGTATTGCATTGAAAGAAGACGAGATCCCGTCCATCTTTTCACAGGAAGACGTCAAGCAAAAGAAGGCACTCGTAAAAGCTCAGAAAGATGCGATCGGTCAAAAAGATAAGGAAATTCAGGATATGACTGCTGAAAAAGATGTCCTCGTAAAAAAAATTGGGGAAGAAGAATTAAATTTGAAAACACAAGGCAACTTTATCGAAAAAGGCCAAAAAGATGTGGAAAAGGTTGAACACGTGGTAAGTCAGAATATCGTTTCTTTTCGTAAATCTGTCTGTTAGATGTGGAACAGAAAATATTACTTGCCCAAGATATTTCCGGGGGGAAGTAGAAACATGAATATGGAATGATTTCCGATGAATGGGGAGTAGAGAACGGTTTCCAAACGGCTAGCAATCGTCGGAGCCCAGACGCAGATTGGCTTGCCAGGCTCGGCTGGTACCTACCATTACGTTCTGTGAAGGCCGGGAGTGTTCTTATTGAATAATGGGAGCGACTTTTGGGAGATGAGGGATCCAAAACGATGAGAAGTGTAAATGTCGATGATTGTAGAAACACGCCTGGTAATGTTAATTGTAATATTGTAATTGTGATGGTTCACTAGTCGCCATAGCCTGAGAGCCACTTCTGGTAGGCGGCGTTGGGAGCAGGTTTCTGCAACATTATTATATTGTTTAAGGTTCAGGAAGCGTATGTTCTGTACATGTATTTGTCGGCATCCACAGCTGAAAAATATGAGGAAAGAGTACAAATGGATTGAAGGGGATCGGGAGTACTTCGGTCAGCCCAACGGCATGTACGATTTCAAAGCAAATGACCCAAAAGCGGCAGGCGAAAAAATTGAAAAACTCAACAAATTGAAAGAAAAGTTGGGGCGGAACGTTAATCCTAAGGCGATGGATATGCTGGGAACTCAAGAAGAGCAGGTAAATATATATATTTTTCTAATTTTAAATACCAGTAGGTAATTGCATATTGCTAAAGAAACAGGAACGTGTCGTGCCGACTAGTGTCGCTAGGAAGATTTATGGGACTTCTGTCCTGTCGATTGGAGTCATCTTATTTGGCCTCATTGACCTTTTTGGTTTCTACAGCTCTATCATCTTAGTAGCACTTTCTTGCTTTTGGGCTGCTCTTTTGCCTGCTCAAACGGACCTTTTTCCTATCCATAGTTTCAAGAAGTCATGAACAAGAAAAACATTATAGAAGAGGACCGATCAAAAATATTGTCCGTGATTGAAGAACTCGATGTTAAGAAGGAAGAAGTGATTAGAAGAGCTTGGGAAAAAGTGAACCACGACTTCAACTCAATCTTAAGCTCGTTACTACCGAGTGCGCAAGCGCAATTGAGGCCCGTCGACGGAGGAGACTTCATGCATGGTCTTGAGGTAATTTCATTCAAGTGGCTTTTGAGAAAATTCACATACGTTTTCTTGCAAGTGATTAATCTGTTTCGTCGTTCAGGTCAGAGTTGGGTTTGGTGGGATATGGAAAGAAAGTTTAGATGAACTGAGCGGCGGGCAAAGGTCGCTAGTTGCGTTGTCCCTCATTTTGGCCATGTTGCTCTTCAAACCGGCTCCTCTGTATATTCTGGATGAAGTGGATTCTGCTCTCGATCCCTCTCACACTCAGAATATCGGTCAGATGCTCAAGGCCCATTTCCGGCAATCCCAGGTACGTTTCATATGGTCGATTTTTATTACAAAAACCACAATTATTAATGAAGAGAAAAACTCAAATGACTGGGAGCTACCTTATTTATTTATTTTTTGGAAAGCTGAGAGAATTTATGTTTGAAATTCAATAGATGATTGAGTTACTGATAGAAAATGAAACATTTCCCCCATAAAAATGCTTTGAGAATATTGGTCTGTAGAAGGGCATGACGAGATTCAAAAGGGTTGGCCCTACACGATAAGATATACTAACAATATACGTTTGCGCTAAGCATAGATTAGCGTCAATCGCGGGAAATGTTTTGAACTTCTATTGTGCCAGTCCTACTCGACTTCGTTTTCTGGAGGCAGGCAGTAAGGTCTTGTAATAGACGGGGAAAAATGTGCGATTAAAGTTCAAACTTCTGCATAGTTTCGTTTTTTACCCCTTGTGCCAACAAAATTATTGGCTATATAGGTAAGACTGATCTAGGACTAGTAAATACCTAATCGGGAATAATGAAATATCGGAATAAAACGAAGGATCGTGGTATTTGATTTATTGAATTTATAAGACGCTGTGCTATGACTGGCACGATACAGGATTATTGTTGGGCTCCTCTTTATTCTTCTGGCACAAACGTACCATCAGTAAACCGCTCCGAGAGTGCTCTTGCAAATGATAATGTTGCGAAACCAAATGTCTGACTCCCGGGTGCCTGTGGTCGTACTTTGAGGTTTTGTAGGTATAAATATCGTCTTCAGTTTGTCTCGTCTCGTTTTGCAGTTCATCGTCGTCTCCTTGAAAGATGGAATGTTCAACAACGCAAACGTCCTCTTCCGTACTGGTTTCCTGGATGGGATGTCAGTTGTCACGAGAACTGTCGGAGGACGTGGCCAATCATGATTTCAAGTTACTCTCACTCAATCTCTTGAATTTTGCTTTACTGTTGTTTAGTTGGTGAGCAGTGCATTTTATCTGTCCGCTCTTTTTGTACCTATTCACTATTATATCTATTTTCCTTTGTTCAAATTGTTGTATTCAGAAGTAACTTTTTTTTAACAATATATTACGTTTACAAAATTTATCGGTTTTGGTATGGTGAGAGACGTATTCAAGAGCGTCTTTTCACATTTCCTTAGACCTTATGGATTAATTTGTTCATATGAACCGTCCAAGTACGAAAAAAGCTTGTATTTTGTACAGGACCTCAAATAAATTGAGGGTTTCTTCTTTCCCTTGAATTGACAGTATCTATGTCTCTATAACTAGAGCTATAAAAGACTCACGTTTTCTACCAAAAATAAGTCTTCTAACTTTCTTAAAAATCCGTTTATTCGGTAACAACCAAGTCCATCGTATAGTCGTTCTCATCCGTTGGAAGGTCTTCGACAATCTGCTCCTTAAACGCCATCCCAATCGTTGAACAATTTTTGGACGAAGCTTCTGATAAGTTAGCCAAGAACTTATCGTAGTATCCTTTCCCTTTGCCAAGCCGTTTTCCATTCAACGTAAAGCCGAGCCCAGGCACCAAGACCAAATCCAAACCTGCATAATTATCAGGTTGAAGGAAAGTCGAAGCAATGTGGAGTAAATTCATTTTCGAACATTTCTTACTGAAAAACCGTTGGTAATTCTTCCCGATTAATTGTTACATACGTAGAACAAGATCGTGGAAGTCGAGAGTCTAGAAGGCTACTGTAAATGTCCTCTTTTTTAAGAAAAAAAAAATATATCAAGGTAATGTTATTCTTTTTTTCAAAGAAGATTTACGTTAGAATGGCTTTAATTTTCGTAAAACTTGCAGAAAAATAGGGAACTCCATGAAATTCAAAGTTGACTTTGATAGAAATCACAAATACGAATGTTCGAAAATTTACTTGTAGATGTGAATTTTAGGGACATTAGTTGAAAACGTGAATTTTCCTTTTTTGTATCCTCGTTCATATTATCCATATTGATAAATGATTTTTTTTTTTCTCACAAGCTTGGACTTTTGATTAGAAGAGTGCGTGTATTACCTACCCAAAAGGGTGACGATGAAATTGAAGTAATAAAACACTGATCCACGGATGGATTTGAATGTGAGACTTAATTTTTACCATCTTTAGTCAAGCACGATTCTCTCACGTCCTCGGCCTTCGGTTCTTTTATGCCCCATTTATTGAGAGGCATATTCTCATAATCTTCTAGCGAATGGAGCTTCACCAAATCCATAGTTGAGTCGGTACACCTGCATGGTCGGAGACATTCTCGTTGAGGAAAACTTCTAAAAAGATCAATCGCAACGAGTCATATCGTACTTGAAATTCCTTGACCTTGGAATGAAGCATTCTTTCCCCGTGTGTAATATATGTTTCACAACAGCGTCGGTGTTTACCTCATCAGACGTGCTCAAGTACACTCCTATTCTGTTGCTCTTCTGGTAGACGGAGTTCAATATTATCTAAAGAAGAAAAATTTAACTATTTGCAAAAAAAGGATTTTAATATCTCGGTCAATATCGATTTTAGGTATGTAGGTTCCTAACAATTAAACTAGTAAATACTCACTGCTTATTTACCTTATTGGTGATTATTGCTGACTGCCGTTCTTTCGATTCAAGCGTTAGGGTTTTCAGGATTGCCCTGATACTTTTTCTCATCACGTTTTTGCTTGTTTTTAGCGCCATTTGTCGCGCAGAGCCAGGGATTTTGGCCCTCTGAAATGATATCCAGTAAATGAGAATGAGCTTGAAGCATACAATTTGTTGAGGATTCCGAGAGTAATTAGTCAGGTCCCGACTGTTTAAGAACTGAATATGAAAGATAAGAGGGAACTCTTTAGCACTATGGTACCTAGTATATCAGTCTTCGTCGTCCCCTTTCACTCTCCAGTGGCTGAACCTAATATTTTAATTATAAATCTCTCTAAGAAAGAGGAGATCACCTGTTGGTTTATTATTATTATCGACATAAAACACTTATTATCTCATCAAATTCTTTTGCTTACTCCAAACTTTTATTTTTTACGTTTTGAAGAGATTTGAAGAATATCCAAAAGGATGTATCTGCTCCGTCCGGTGCCTTAAAACTGCCCCCCCTCCAATCAGAATTTCCACACCAAGACTCTATTGGGGTCTCTCACACACAGACACAGCTCGATCGCCCCGAAAAGAAGCAGGGTATTGATGAAAATGGTCTTCGCACGACATATTTTGGACGTTGGATTCAGATTGGTCCCTGATCGATCTCTGTACTCAGGAGGCAGGGTATGGATCACGTTGAATATAGGTTGGGCTTATGTTGAAGGAAATAGGTCCACTTTATCCCATTATTATTCCAGAGACCTCGAATAATGAAACGCTTTTCCCTCACAAGCGATCTATTGGAAAGTAAATGTTATAGAAATAAAATCCACTTCTTCAATGAACGGTGACGAGTTGGCCATTTACTTAGGCAAAAAAGGATGGTCACAGTCAATAGTAACATGGGGAGGGGGTTCTGCCATGACGCAACAGGTTCCTCAGTGACAGCTGACAACAAAAATCACACAGAGAAGATAGCAAGCACGGGCTAGACCTGTGATGGGATGGCGGAAATAATTCCAACAGGTCCAATTTAATGGACAGATTTAAATTGGAAATTGTATCAACTTAGTGGAATGAATAAAAATTGACACCTATCAAGGTCAGGAGCCGACAAAATAAAGGAAAATTTACGATCCCCGATTACATACTCAAGAACATGAAGAACGAAGTTGTCATGTCGTAGGGATCAGTCCTGTAAATTAATTAAATAGTAGAAGAAAGTATAAAGAAAGGTAGTAAGTACCTTAGCGTTCCTAGGTTACTTATATTAGGACAGGAAAACGCTCAAAGTTCTGATTCGGACGCTGATGAACACGCCATGTTTGACTCTGCTAATCTCTCCATCATGCAACACTCTCATTTTCGCTTTTATGTGTCGTTGCGACGGAGATTGTTTGTGTCGGTACAGTAATCTAATGTGTCAGATCGTTTTTACATTATGCTATTTCTCAAAAGCTCACACTCAAAAAATTAAAGTAATCTTGTAGCATCGGTACATAGTCCGATATTTCTCCCATCCGCTCATGGCTTGAGATAGATGAATCATCTCAGCCCTAAGGACATGTTTTTTTATATCAAATTCTGAATGCCAAGGGTACCGATAATGTTAAATTTCAGGTAAGTGGATTAATTCAAAGTGCCTTTAGTCAAAATGCCTTCCAGCTCCCCTCCCACCAAGAGGACCGGCTTGGCTAAGTTGTATACCGGTAGTATCGATATCATTTATTCGATATTTTACTGACTCTCAGTGTATTGCATACACTGATCAATCAAATCTGAATCGATGTTGAAAAACGATATTTTCGATTGGGATGAGTAAATTTACTTATTAGTGCTCAGAGAGTTACTTAGTATTCTCTGAGTAGCTAAGTACTAAATAATGTTCCTGTATAACAAGGATAACACTTGGGGGAAAACATTTTCAATCTTATAAGTTCAGTTTTTCCGGAGCTCTCAGTTGGTGTTTGCCATGGTCTTGAAAAACGATAAATTTGTACCCACAACCAACTTGAATCAGTCCGCGGTCTTTGTTTACATAGAAGTTTGAATCTGTGCTAATCCTGAGCAAAAAATCATTTTTTGTGCTTGAAGACGCCAGCTATTTGTTCTCTACAATTACCCCCTCACTACGTTATCGTCGATAATTCATGCGCTCAATCAAATGAATCTGCGATCCCGCTTATACAACTTGTGCGGGGTCGTTTCTTGATGTCCCTTCCGTGTCTGGTCGCCGTCGACTCTGCAGGATCTCCCAGCCATGTCCGATTTATTCAAATCAGCTTTTGGCTATTTCAGTAACAACGCGACCAGCAATGTTGGTAACGAATTTGTTGGCCAAGTTGTTGAAATTGGGTCAGTACAGCTACGAGTCAAGAAGACCATAGCGGAAGGTTAGTGATAAATCGATACTCTTATCAGCTGGAAGTTTCCTGGCATACCTATGACCTATACTTCCTGGAAGATCTTATTGTAATGGTCTAATTCGTTGATGATCAGAATGATGCGGCATCACCTTAGACTAAACCACATTGCGATTTTTGCTTAAAAAAAAAAATTTGAGATTGTAGCCCCTCCCAGGGGCATTAGAGCGTGACGTGAGGAAACAAAGAATATTACAAGTGCTTTGTATTCAAGATCAATTTTCAATATACTGCGAATTCTAGAGGTGCTCTTCTCTTGTTCTTTTCATCTCAGCTCTATTAGGCTACTTGTATAATAATGACAAAGCATCAAGAATAAGCCATTTTTACAGTATATGGCCACAAACGTCTGTTTCTACTACCAGTACAGTTACTACTAGTTTACATCCCTTCACTGCCTAGTTAGATACATCATAATCCCATAACAATATCATCCGTCGGGCAGTACAGTTTCGAATTTCTCAGGCTGTTTGGTTCATTGTAACATAGGTTTTACTTGTTTATAGCGATTGGACATCATTGATGGATCTGTCAATGAATGACTGACAAATCAGCTATGAACTGATAATTTTAGATCCTAGGTCTTCACTCTGCACATTTAATGACCAATAGTGTACTTTGCTGGCATCTTGTGTAATTGATACAATTCTAAAAGTACTCAGTACATCTTCTAAAATTCAAAATTTGGGCTGGTGCTCTTTTATTTCGAGGAGATTTTATATTTTCGTTTCCTTCGACCGGGTTATTTTCTTTAGTTTTTGGCAGGTGGTATGTACAAGGGCCCCTAGTCATCAGACGAGGTCGTATTCTAATTGAAATCATCATTCGAGTCAGTTGTACAATACAGGTTTTATATACAGGTTTTCTGAGACCTTGATTTTGCAAATTATGCACATTTCTTCAACGTTCTAACAGACTACCAGTTTGCAGTACGTTTACATTCAACAGACTTCATTTAGTGATATGGTTGATGTACGTATAAGTCCTGCATATGAGTTATTTCATTTCACAATATCATCGATGTCATCAATCTTATTCAGGTGGATATGCCTTCGTTTTCGTTGCCCAGGCCCTCGACACCGGCAAAGAATATGCTCTCAAGGTAAAAATACGAAATCCAGTAAATTTATTATATTATATTATATTGATGACGTATAATTAATTAATGTTTTCCGACTTTTTTCAGAGATTACTTGCTGCTGACGAAGAAGCTCGTCAAATCATTATTCAAGAAATTAACGTCCTTGTATCCTTTTCGCTTTCTGTACGAGAAGTTATGAGTATGACAGTACATGAAAATGACCAGAGTTACATTTAATTGATCTCTGAGTAAATTTTTAAGTCCCTATGCATCTTCCGCACATCAGTTGGTCCATGGAACATTCCGCCCTGCTAAATTTAAAATCAAACTAATAAGGCGCTTGGAAGATGTTCAAGATAAGTCTGGAAACAAATCGATTGTCCTTCCGTGAAGAATGGTATCGACCTTACCTCTCAATTTCTTTTTGATCTTCAATGTCACGATCCTCTCAGTCACAGAATACGTCAATCGTATTCTGTTTCCTCTCAAAAATTGTTTTCCCGTCTGCAAGCGAATCCGAATGTTCATTCTTCAAATATCATCCTGCGTTTCACGAGGAAGAACTCTGCAGCTTGTTCATGAGGCCGAAGGGTCTATATTTTACTGCCGAATTTCATTTCTTCCCCATCGCTGCGATGGCCACTGTACATAATTAGAATCGCTAGATCTCAGCAATTGTGTCCGGCAGCTGATTTGTATTTAGTTATCCGAATAAGTACGTATATAAAAATACTTGTTTTCTATGTCCACTTTCAATGACAAGCTTTCCTCAACTATATTATTCAGAAAAAGCTATCAGGACACCCCAATATCATTCAATTTGTTGCAGCAACATTCACGGACAAATCTCAGACAAGTCATGGAATGGGAGAATTCCTACTTCTCACGGAGTTGTGCGCTGGCAAGTTGAAAGTTGTTGATAAATGTTAAAAAATGTTCGTTTTATTTGTAGGTCAACGATGACCATGATTGTCCACCAGGTGGCGTCGTATGCGAGATTGGGAAAGAAGCAATGAAAAAACTGCTTAGCTTTCGCGAAACTATTAGCATTCTGAATGCTTGGGCCGTAAAGTAGGGAATTTATTTGCAGTTTGGTTTTCAATGAAATAACTCATCATATTTTTGTATAAGCCAGTTTGTACGAAGATGCCTTAGTTGATGCCGAAATAGTACCTCCAAGTTCTTGCAACAAGTTATTTAGATTGATCAATTGTTGTAGGCTTGGCGCTCGAACGCCAACAGCTTCAATATTCACCATGCTGTTGTTTTTGTACAATGTGACGGTGTCCTTTGTTTGAGGATGCAAGTACATTTTGCGGAAGCTCAGCGGTGGAAGAACAGGACCTTTTTTGTGCCCACTTTCCCAATATTGACCACGAAAAACCAATCATCCTCGAAATAACTACTCGTCTTGGGCTAAGCCCTCAGATAAAATTTCTTAAATAGCTATACTCGTTATTTTGGACAGCTGAACTCGTCCCTCCATCTACTTCCTTAGGCTTTCATTTTGAAATGATGATATGTAGGTGGCAGCTTGGTGGCTCTTCTGCAGCGAATGAATGGCCGAGGATTTCCTCCAGAAATAGTCACCAAAATAATGTGGCAGTGCTGTAAAGCTGTTCATCACATGCACACCCAATCTCCTCCGGTGATTCATCGAGATTTAAAGGTAATCTGTGGCGTTCCTTCCCATTTTTTGGCGTCATTATTCGGTCATCTGATTCTAAACTATATATTTCAACTCTTCAGATTGAGAATCTCCTCATCAGTGGTGACAACAGAATTAAGTTGTGCGACTTTGGAAGCGCTACAAGTCAAGTGTTCCGACCCGACAACTCTTGGAGTAGTCAACAACGATCTATGCTGGAAGACAAGGTGAGCGTCAACCTCTTGGTATGAATACTTGATACTTAGATACCTGAATAAAGTCCGTATCCTCCTATTATACACTCATTGTGTGATTATTTTAATTTTGTATGTGTAACCTAGATATTCAAATGCACTACCCCCATGTACCGTGCTCCTGAGATGGTTGACACTTGGAGCAACAACGAAATTGGCTCGGCAGTGGACATGTGGGCCCTAGGATGCCTGACTTATTTGCTTTGTTTTAACAAACATCCATTCGAAGACAGTTCCAATCTGAGGATCATTAACGCCAATTACAGCATACCTCAAGGAGACACCAAATACAAAGGATTCCACAACATCATAAGTGAGATGAATTGGAGTTTAAAACAATACAAAACGATCATTTTTGCGTATCCCTTCAAGGATTTTTAAAGTTCAAATAAGAATTGCCTCGGTTTAGTAGAAAGTTTGGTGTGGGCTCCTCGCATTTTCCAAATTTTGAAGAAACTTTAACCTGCATTGTCTACCACTGATTTTCTGTTATTTAGGTGGATGCTTGAACGTACAACCCAATGTGAGATTGACGATTACCCAAATGTTGGACCGGCTAGCAGCTATAAGTGAAACTCTGGGCATTAACCCTTCGGATCCGATCGAGTTCGACAAATTCGTTCCCACTAACCCGATCCCCGGTAATTTATTGGTTTTGTAAACTTAGTGCTTGTCAACTGGCGGCTCTGTATCACATCACCCTGATGGTTCATGTGTCATATTCTGTTTTCAGTACCTACACCAAATTCAAACTCGAGCCCAGCGCATCAAATGCACTCCACCCCACCAGGTGGAACATCCAGGTCTCAAAGCCCAGCACAAAGGTAAAAATACTGCCAACGCAATGGCGGAGAAGATTCGTCATACTATACATATACTCGCGCATGTACATGAGGTGTGATGAGGATTCAACCCTGGTGAAACTTATTGTATACAGCCCAACAATTAATAATGAACTCAGGAAATACTAGCTGATTACCGGTTGAATTGAACATTGAATAAATGGGTCTGTGGGTGCACCTTAAATGTTGCACTCCCCCCCCCCCCCTCTAGATTCAAGTGCATTTTACGTTGGCATGGCACATGCACACTACAATCATCCTAACCACTGGCAACAGCTTGTTCGCCTAGAAAAATCACTTCACGATGATGAAGGGGTTTCATGGATTCTCTCACCTCCATAAACAATTGTGGAACTTGCAAATCAGTAGTTTGGCCTGCATTTTAAGACTCGATGCAAAATAACAGAACATAGAATTCACATACAACTGAACATAGAATTTGTAATGAATATTCCTGGAAGCTGTTGGTTTCATTTTATCAAAATTCACCTTCAACGCGCGAAAATCTTTCTGGATGGGGTTCCCCGTTCACAGCTACGTCATCAGCCGTCGTGCACAAGCTACTGACAGAATGAATTTGGTCCACAAAAATCCGTCAGGACAAGGTATTGACTTGGGAACTTTTGCTCAGGTTCCTCAATTGTAGGTGAAAATGAGTTCTGATAAGTTGATAGCTAATATTGCATGCTCTTAATAGGGATCCAATAGAAAAAATCTGTGACTACACTTGTATATTCCGTCAATAATACAGGACCGATGATTATCGCTGTGATAGGGGAAATCTGGACTGACAGAACCTGGCGCAAATACGCTCAAGTGTTTCTAGGAGTTTATGCTAGCAATTTTCATTTTGGAGCACGAACAATTTGTTTTCTTTCAGTATGCTTCTCTAATTTGAGGGAACTTAAATAGTGAAGAAATTACACTTCACACCCGAATGTTGATGTGGTTTTCATTGATGACTGTTGTTTCCAGGCCGCCTGGCTACCCAGCAGCCGCTGCCCCAACACCCGTGCCGTCCGGTGGAGGAGGTTTATTTTCGAGTATCAAAGGTGGCGCAGGCAGCTTTTTGAAGAATTTGAAGGACACGTCAACCAAAGTCGTACAGTCTGTGTCACAGTAAGTTTACTCTATGCTGAATGAATTTGGCACAATTCGCGCCCGGATGTAGCCTGTGGACTAAAGTGATGTAGGCTTCTTTAAATTAAATTTCTGTGGACGGACATGTTAGGTTCTGGTTCCTCCTCACACAGGTCATTTGTCATTTTAGTCGTTCCCGGTACGTTCATAACCTGACTTTTATTCCAGAACCTATGGGCCGAGGAATGAAGAAATGGCCGCCAGTTATATCACCTCCAGACTTTGCGTTATAAACTACACTGAAGGTCCAGACACTCTTCAGGATCTCCGATTCACAATTGAATCACGTCACACTCTTCCAAATTCAGCCATTTACAACTTGTCTTCTGCCCCCTTACCCATACACAGATTTCCCAACGCTACTGTAAGTTTTGATGGCAGTACCATCTTGTTCGGATCCTTATTTCGGAAAATGACGACAATTTTGGATTCCAGATCGTTGAATGCGGTTGGGGTCGAAAGTGTCCTTCCCTGCAAGCTCTTTACACATTGTGCGAGCACATGCATCACTTCCTTTCTAGTCAGCCCTCCAACGTTTGCTTCATCATTTGCAATGTAAGTTGCATTGTGATTAATTTGTTGATCCTAGGAGTCTGCTATTCCTGTAGAGCGTGATCGTCCAAATTTAACCTAAAAACATTATGAAACCGTGTAATTTAAGCGCTGGTGTAATCAAATAAATTCGAAAAGTTCTTTTTTCATCAACTCAATTTCTTTCTCAAATTATTTTTCATAAAGAATGCCCTTGGTTGGAAAGGGAATTTCCACAGAATGCGAAACGAACTATTATTCTTCCTCTATTTCGGAAATGTTGAAATTCTATAAACTTGCTGTAAAATTCAAATATGCCTCCAAAGAAGCCGCAATTTGTAGTGATAAGCGAGGTGGTTGTGGATGCAATCACGTACGTTTTTTTCAATTACTGTTCCAACATCTAGTTCTGTTAGGGTTTTCACTGTGGCAGCTTTTGTCTCTCGGTTTCAATTATCTGACTCAGCTTATTATTTTGTTTTTTAAGGACGGAAAAAGAAGCTCACCTTTACTGATAGCTGGATTCTTCCTGTTTGTTGGATTTGTCACCAGACCCAACGACGCTCTTCAGCTGTACGCTGTAAAGAGAACTCCTCCCAATTTGCAGCCGTCGCACATGAGGTTTGATATGACTTGTTTCTCTCCCTGCTATGTAGCGTTGGAAAGGTCGGTGTTGCACAATAGTACAATTTTCTTCACCTTGGTGGAGGGAGGGGTGCCTCTAGGGAATGGATTTCGCAGGTTAGTTAACACTTTTTCGCTTTTTCTGAGGATATTCAATCGGATGCGTCGGATAGCAACGTTCTGTGCATCCTTTAACGTATATAATCTCTCTTGTCCATGAGTCTACACAATATTACAACGTTCTCGAAGGGGAGGAGACAAAGCAGGTGTGGTGGGAATGGGCGTTGGGTAAGCTTCCTTTGAAATCATGAGTGTCTTGTTTGTGGATCTTGCTAGGCTGTTGAAGAACAGGCTGAGCAGAACTGTTATAATGCACTCTGGACAAATGAATGAAATTCCTCTAACCGACCTGTTAATACGTAAAAAAAATGTATCCTCAACCTACTATATTTTCGGTTTTTGTTTTTAATTTGGCTCCGTTTCCTCATTATTTTCATGTACAATTTGGTTTCAGGTATTTGGATTACTTTACACAAATATTGGAAAGTCCTCAACCAACCCTCAGCTGTCATAAAATCAGAATAATGAATATTGTGATGGAGCCAGTTCCTCTGTTCAACAAAAACAGGTAATGTATCTTTCATGCGTGTAATTGATTGAAATAAGGTTTTGTGAAAGGCTCGACTTCCAATGAAAGTCTCAGTTCGCTCAGTTTAGTTTCTGTGACTCACCCAGGCTTCAGTAGGCGAACTTTCCCGGGAAATTCAGCCAGCTCACTAGCTTACGTGATCTTTCTTCATTTGTAATAAAAACTGAAGTTATCTATGCGTACTTACCTTGTTTCATTTGCAGAGATGGATGCCGACCCTTTGTGGACATATACCAAGGCGAAGACAAGGTGTTCACCACAATCGATGAATACGACCGGATGGTAACATTCAATGCAACGCATGGAAAAGTACGTTTTTGACGTAGAATGAGGATATGCATGGATTGTGTTGAAAAAAGTAGAGATCAGGACCAGTACAAGAGTGGTAGTCAATACGCAAAATCGCCTCTAGTAAAATTGGTCCAATTCTGATCCTTCATCACAATTTCAACTGGTGATCATCATCTCTAAGCAAATAAGATTTTCCGGTTCTTTTCACGGTTTTCATTTATTTTGACATATCAAATAGCAGCAAGAGTTTGAGTTCATTTGCTGATTCCTCATCTATAGAAAATGTAAAGCTCAGCTGCTGAATCACCGTCAGATTAAGGGAACTGGAGCTTCTTCTAACGCCTCCCTATCAAAACTGGTTTTCAAATTTCCAGGTCGTCCTACCAGTTCGATGTTCTGTGGCTGGTGACATAAGCATTGTGGTGAATCATGCTCGGCAAGTTCTGACTCGGATCACTCCCATCGCAATGTTGAGGATCCAATTTAATTCTGGTTTCACTCACGACCCTGTCATGATGTTGTCAAGGTTTGTCAGATCTTCGGATTCAGACGGAAATCCATTATATATTTATTTATTTAAAAATCTGGTAATGTGCGTAGGGCCATTTCGTAACGGTCACAGGCTAGCTCTTACAGCCCTCTAGGGTCATTACGTGAAAACAAACTGTTTATTTTCATAATTTGTCAATGAAGCAAGACAAAAAGTTGCCGAAAAACATTCACCGATCTTAAATTGGCTTTAGAACGTGCTCCTGCCCTGTGACCGTCAAAAATGGCACACACATAATATTATGTTGGAAATCGTCTGTACTTTCTAGGGGTGATTTGGACGACATCGAAGTTGATCAGTTCCCAGATAGGTTTCTTGTCACTATCAACACGGAAGAAGCTGGGGATCCGAATGTAATGATTTCTCCTTGGGCTAAACATAAAACTCCATCGAGTGCAGTTCTGTTTGCAAATAAGCGAGAAGCGGACGAAATTTCGGAATCTTTTGGTGAGTGTTAACTTCATTCACTGGTCTACCTATGATAGAAATAATGAAACTGACTTTTTTTTTCGAATAACTGGTAATGAAATCCAAAGGCCAGCTAACCTATTATATTTCTTTATTAAAAAATATCATTAATCATAGTTTTTATTTGGTGTTTGCAGTATCCAAGCCAAAGCCACCGCCAGTTCAACGCCCGCCCCCTCCACGACCGGTTCCTCCTCGCCCACCACAAGCAAATCAACCGTCTGCCCAAGTGTGTACCGTCCAATGAATATCATGTTACCTGAGTTCGGTTGTTACTTCAGTAATTTTTTTCAATATCCATTTACTGACATTTGAGTATATTTCAGCATACACCGAACGGCGGCTCAACCAACGATTTGCTGGGTTTGAACTCAGTAACATCCAACCGAGGGCCACCGCCGCGGCCTAAACCTCCAACGGTAGAGACAGAAGATCTTCTCAATCTGAGTTTTGATTCGGCTCCTCCCTCAAGCGATAATCTCTTCAGCACTAAATCGGATCCGTCGCCTGCTTTTGCTAACGATTCCTCATTCTTCGGTCAACCTCTACCTACTGCTGTACCTAACAATCAGGCAAGTACCATTTGATCCGAACACCGAACCTTGCAAAAGGGCGTCGTTTATTTTCCTGCCACATGTGGGTGTAGCTATTTTACGACACTTTTTCGCATTCCGACTGTTGATGAAATCCCTTTTATTGGGAAAAATCACCCATCTTTTGGCGTAATATTTTACCAACTGCCTAAACCCAGGTATTTGTTTTACAGCCCACGAATAACACGGCAAATTTGCTCGGAGATTGGGACGCTGACTTCAGCAACCCAAGCGTCGCTTCCAATTTCCAAAATCTTAATCTCGACGGTGGGATTGGTTTGAATCCTGCGCCTCCTAGTCAGCCTGTTCCGACTCAGCCGAACAACCAGTTTCTTGGTGGATTTGCAACGCCGACTAACATCCAACGAAATGTCAGCTCGCCGAATCTTCAAAGCGATCTTTTCGAGGAATTGAGTAAGTACCAGCGTGGTGGGAACGCTAATCTCTGCTGACTTCTAGCTGGTCGATGAGTCACGGGAAGGAGAAGCAACCTATTTGCCGGAGCCACGTTAGTTTGCCGAAATTCTCATTCACAGCCTGCCCATACATCTCAAGTCGCCTGCAATTAACTCCCGCTCTGTTTACTCTAATCCCCAGGGAGTTTTTCGTTGTGTTTTCTTTTCTTCGTGGAGTTTTCTAGATTTGTTGGGACTAAAGTCAAACTAAAGACAAAAGCAAATCCGGTTGGTACATTTTATTTCTTGGGCGCTGAGAGAAGTGCGAAAAAACTGCTACAACCATGACTTATGTGTTTCATAGGCAACAATCCACCAAAGGCAGTAAGCAACGCCAGCAGTCCATCAAAAACACCTTCTGAACCCAACTACAGTCGATCTCATTTTGAAGCCGCGAAGCCTCCACCCGCCGCCAATCCTTGTGAGTTTATTTTTCTCTCTCGAGGAAGATCATGATTTTGATATAAAATATTGTCTTAAGCTATATTCATCACAGTAAAATCTGCCACGATTTTTCTACAATAAGAGTCGTCCCGTTATACGCTGGGAATATTAAGACCGTCATGGCGGCATCATCCTCAAATCTAAGGAGATTTGAAGGAAACAATTCTGCGTTAATCTTTCAATCTATCGGTAGGTAATAATACTGTGAATCATGCTTTAGCCAAGAAAATGGAAGATGCATTTGGTGATCTTCTTGGAAGTCAAGGATACACGTTCAGCGCAAAGAAAGACTCAGGCCCGAGAACCATAAACGAAATGCGACGTGAAGATCAAGTTAAAGTAGTTGATCCTGACAAATTGAAGGTGAATACGCTGCTTTGTCTATCGAAGTTGTCCTTACAATAGTTCTACGAAAGACTTTATTGCCGGCTCTTTATTTCAGAATGTTTTCAGATTTTTTGTTTTTTGTTTTAAAAGGTGATGGATTGGACTGAAGGCAAGAAGAGTAACATCCGAGCGCTCCTCACATCGTTACATACTATCCTATGGGCGGAGGCTAAATGGAATCAATGCTACATGCACCAATTGGTCAACCCTCCAGAAGTGAAAAAATTCTACCGTAAAGCTTGTTTATCGGTCCATCCTGATAAGGTACCTATTTGTGCTTTGTGTTTCTTGAAAAAGTTGCATCCTGTTTTCACACATTCTAAAAAGGATGCCGGATAATTTATATAGGGTGACCCAAGGGAACATTTCCATCATCCTTGCCATTATCGTTAGAGAGCAAAAATGTTTGGTTGGTGCCGCCTACTTTCTCTGATGCAAACCTATACTATCTTATAAAAGCTTGCCTCTTGCACCATTTCGACCACTTGTTTCAAATCCAGCTCGCCCCTTTCTTCTCTTCACGGTCTCGTCACACCATTGTCTCTTTCTTTCCAGCACATGGGAACGCCGAACGAGCAGCTCGCCAAACTGATTTTCATGGAATTGAACAACGCCTGGAACGATTTTGAAAAAGAGCTCGGATAAAAATAGTAATAAACCGTCATAGTTTTTATAAAATTGCTGTCATGTTGTAGTTAATTTAGGAGTACGCTCAAAATATGTGTACTTAAGCGCTCTAGAGAAAAACAATCATTCAGTCCTTTGATGCAGGATTTCAGAAGAACTTTTTTTTTTAATCTGAGAACAGAACCCATCAAATCTGTTATTCACAAAATATCAAAACGTTTCCTTTATATATTCAACGAATTTTATTTTTATTTCAATGAATTCGCATGTTACTCTCATTCAAGAGAGGCTCTCACATGATTCTCCGAGTGCTTCTAACTAATTTTAGCTCTTGCTGAATAATTTTGGCAGCTAACTCACCAATATCTTTGTGCGAAGGTTTTTGAACCTTACTTAGTGTAGGTAGCATTAACGAACCAGCTGTCGAAAGGTTGCTCGCGAAATTCTCTGAGCTCCTCCGAATATCTTGGTAAAAGCGGGCTGCTTTTAGATCTAAAAGAAAATGAATAAGAATTCCAATCGTTGACGCTACTAATAATTAAATTAAATTAATATAATCTTGTTAAAATTTATCTACGAGATTGGTCTTACTACTGGCCCTTCGTTCATTCATTACCTTCTTGTCGAATAAAATCTCTTCTTTTTAAAACGTATCTCTGTGGTCACGTTTTAGCGTGTGGTGCATAGTTTTTTATATGGTAGGGTTCTTGGACGGCTGTTTAGCTCAGTGAAGGTAATTCTTATAAAAATACTCTCACGAAATTCCATGACAAGATTTTATTTTTAAAATTGAGTGCAATATATTTTTTGCGTGTGATTGCTGTATTTTCAAAATTGTTGTGGCGTCTGAAGGGTTGTCATCATCCTACGAGTGGATGCTGCTGATGTGATTTTGTAAAAATCACTCAGTATATGATCATTTGAGAGTATAATTGAGTTCTCTGGATTTATAAATAACCAACGTCTAATCAAATCGTATGTTCAGATGTTGCACAGTCTTCACACCCAGCTCACCTGAAATCTTAACGTGGAGAAAAATCGTGGTCCTTGTCTTAATTTTTCAGGCAGCAAGGCAGTTCTTCTGAACATACTGATAACTAATACACACACTGTTTACGTGTGGGGCTAATGATGGTGTTGGTAGAGAAAACTGGTTTGTGAGTTCAATGACTAGCCGACTAAAAGAGGGATTTGTATAATCGGTGATCGTATGAAAACGATTCCCGATTATACAAATATATTTCATATGATTTTCATACGATCCCGTTGTAGTGCTGCACATTACAATAATTCAACCACTTGGTGGTATTATCCTGGACATAAATGAGTGTATCACGGATCATCTTGACCGTCATGAAGTCAACTGTCCAACAAAGCACTATCCCAACAATTTTCCGTGCGTATTTTCGAAATGGCAGAGAGGGCTCGTCCAGTTTCAAGTTAGCATGAGACATCCTTGAAGATGTTCCAGCACTCTAAGAATGGGGCATACTTATTACTCTTTTGTCTATTGTCAAACGCTTCTGATTGATAAGGAGCAAAAATGGAATAAAATTTGTTTAAATATGTGAACAAAATAGTCCCTAAGTAGAAAGAGTCCTGAGACGTCTAGTGCCCCTCCTCCATTTGGCTGGGGTGAGCAATAACATTGCCTCGATAGGACCCCCAGATGGAAAAGGCTTGCTCTCCCTTCTTTTTGAAAATGTTAAAATTGAACTTCTCTAGAGAGTTATTAAAAATTCGATCTTGGTTCTCTACCTTCTCCACCGATAAGCCCTCTTTCTTAACAAAGTAATAATAATCAATAAATTATTGATTAAGAAATGAAAAACTGCGGAAAAAAGCAGATCCTTTGCTTTTGAATGTAAACGGCCCTGGAGAACTGGTGGGTCCTCCCACTTCCCCTCTCACCGTGACTGAGGATCGTGTATTGTGATTGTACCGCTACGATCCACTGTTATTTCAGCAATAAAATGCTCGTAAGTAGGTAGTATTTATTTCAATTCTAAATGTATTTTCGTTACGTAGGCTCAGGTATGCTCTCCTTTCCAATAACCATCTTCTATTGAACATAATGTTTACATTTGTTAAGTCTTTATTTCTGTATAATACTCTTGGCAACTTCCTTTCAATTATTCTACGAATTTATTATCTTGCCCTCTACTTGGGTGATATCTGGGCATTACATTCTTGTTATACGTTGCGAGTGACGTCCTATCTGAAAATTTTGTAAGCGTGTATTATATTCAGTACGAAGAAACAGCTTCAAGGAGGAGGATGGCGATGATTCTCGCATTGTAAACTTTATGTTGACTGATTGGTTTAGATTATATGAGTAGATGATTTAGAGGGATGTTATACGAGTATAATCTCGATCGTTGATTATTCGTTTTATTTCAGTTAGTATAGTTTTTATATGTTCACCCTATGTAAGCTTTCCTTACATAAAAAAGATCGGTGATTACCAGTGAGTTCAGAGTGATGGTGTCAGGTAAGCAATGGCGGAAAGGCCTTCACGCTCAACAAGTTAGTCGATGTCATAGCATCTGATGGCGGGGCTCACTGAGCCTGGCCCACCTCCAATCACTTTTGAACTTTATTTAAGGGAGTAATGTAGTTAGAGAACCCAAAATAATACAGAATTAGAGGGATATAGGTATTATTATCGTCTCATTGGTGTGAGTTGAGGAGTACGGGGGTTGGACCAAAAATTGGAACGCTATGATGCGTTTTTTGGAAATGTTTTGCAATTTTATGGATTACTTCATCACATTTATTCTATAAGTATGAGTGATAACATTACGAGAATAAAAATTGAAAAATAGTACCAACCTACAACTAAATAGGTATTTTGACTCCATTTTCGTTTATGCTAACTAATTCACAATGAGAATCGTTAAGAATGCCTATTATTAATGTAGCGGTAGACCCTGGTCGAACCAAATCATGCTACAGAGGTCCCCTGATCAGCGGCATACATAATTTCTAATGGATTTTCTCACAAAAATTAAGCAAAAGCCCTGCTCACAGTTGCTGAAGGTGGTACCAGTAGCACATAGTACAGCATAATCAATACTGAATGGTTAGTTTGACGATGATGGTGGGAAGTTGGTGTTCTAGAATGTTCTTTCTCGTATGATGGATGGGTTTCCACGTCCATCCCCTTCCGGTTTTGCCCATAAAAATAAGTTTTTGACGGATAAGTGCCGAAGTAAACGATGAATGAAAAACGGATCTAATGATGAATTGAATTGAATTAATTGAAACCTAAATACGTTTTCTCATTGGTCGCAAGTGAAAACCTTTTTTGTTATTGCATTTTTCAAAACCGCCGGTTACCCGGGAATCGCCCACATTCAAACATCGACGTTTAGACGCTTCATCATGCCTTGCTCACGCGCCCATCACTCTCAGCTTCCACTTGAACCCCCGAAGTCTAATAATAATATATTATGTATTCATAAGTGATACTCAGTTCCGTCTTAATTTTATTAGTAATATTGCGTTCTGTCCAATTTATCCAAATGCTAAAAAAATACATTCCTCGAAAATTTAAATTTTAAGAGATTCTATGTATATAGATGAAAGTTTAAAAAAATGTCTGTATTTTGGAAGTTGAAATTAGCAGCTTATGGTATCCTCTCTCTGATAATCGTCACTGTGTCAAAAGTTCGGTTAGATGTACATAGTGCGGTTAACGAGTTGTGCGTCAATGGATTTATTTTAAGATAACGTGTACAGATTAACTAATGAATAAATAAAAACTACTATGTATCTGTTGTGAAATCTATCTTTTTGTCACCTGATAGGTGATACCTGTCATTTGAGAAGAATTAATTTTGACACCTCCAATTTTGTTATTCCTTGCGTTAACTGTAATTTGGTGTCACTTACCTTTTACCGCCGCATGCGAGAACTTCCTCGTACTCCCATAGTAGCTCATCTGCAGCTCTTTAACTACTCAATTGCTGACATAGACAACATCTCTAGACCGCAGAGTACATCCTGCTACGCCTCACAGTATATTAGGACTCAATCGTGTCGGTCCACGAAAATCCTAGAAACACTTTCAGAGGCAATGTACCTTCACCGTTCTCGCAATCCTAAATTGTCCAATGTCCAAAAGTCGGTCCCGTAAAGGCGAGCTCCAGGAGGTTCTAGAAGTCAACAATCTTGATGTATGTTTGGTATCACAAAAAAAATATATTAAAAAAACTGAGGACACAAAATTAATTATGATCTGCATCGAAAATAATACCCCACACACATTGTTCTCCTGCTTCCTTTCAAGGCGGTATGGCTAATCTGTGTTGTTTTTGGGGGCCACCAACTGTTGGAAACTGGATGGACGTTTCGTTTTTTAAATCTAGACGTCGATGAATCCATAATGTCACGTTTTTGGGCAATGCGGAAAGAACACCAACCTCAACCATGAACACGGGGTCATTATTGTCTTCATTTTTCACATTTCTACCCCGTTGCAACGCCCTACTAGAGGAATAATCAAGCAGCACAGGGGTTTCTTAGCGATAGGGATGTGGTCACAACCCTAGTTAAGTTATATTTCCACTGATAAGGTATTCAGCGCCCTATGCCAATGCAATAATAACAAAAATAACGCTGCAAATTCATACACACGGGTTGGTTATTCCTCGAACCAGGCGCATGGAGACTAATTTAAACCTCGAACCAGGCGCATAGAGATTCATTTCTTCAAAATGAGGAAACACTGGGTGTGGCGGGTCCCGGACTCATTCCAATCGATTTAGAGTACAACATTTAGTGGAAAATGATACCCCACACGCCTAGATACCAGAAATCTCGAAAACACATTCGAAATGGGTGGATAGGAGCCCATTTTGATCCATAACCTCATCCAAAGGGCGCCAATCGTTCCAGGACCCGTATCATTGGATTCAGCGTCCAAAAGTTAGTGGAAAATGATACCCCACACACCTAGATTGCAAAAAATCTCAAAAATCCATTTCTCGAAATACACATTTTGATTCCTACCCCACCCAAATTTGGTCCGATCGGGTTGAAAGGTTTCGAGGGCCAACCAAAACCATGAACGGACCCCTGACCAAAATTTCAGATTTTTTTGAATAATTTCTACTACCAAAGTCGGCGTGGACGGTGGACGGCGGACGGCGTACGGACATTTGCTAATTTTGATCTAGATACCTTAAAACGTCCTGAAAAATTATTGGGGCGAATCGGAGAGATTGACTTTTTGCATGAAAACATAGGTTGATTATTCGCGGAATAACCAATAAGGTTATCCTAATTCCGATTTCTAACCTAATTGTTCTAACTCTGTGCATGCCATTGGTAACTAGCAAGGGACTGGCAAAGTCGGGGGCAGAATGCTTGTGAATGACCTATTTTCATAGATGTCATAAACCATTTGGGCTGGGGCTCAATAGATACAGTAATTGATACATTTTTTCTGGTGTACACATATATAATATAATATAAAAGAGTACCAAGCGCTGTTCACAATTACTATGCTATAAACGATCGGACGATTAGTTATTTGAGATCTTTCACCATTATCAAGTTTAGGTGGTGAGGAGGATCCAATAAAATATACGATAATCGTGTTTATCACCAATAAATAAATTAATGTAGTCTCAGCAACTGACCGACGACTGAACGCTTGACAGGTACAGTTTGGTTCTTTGGCAAGACTTGATGCAGTTCGTCACGCGAAAAAGGAGGAGGCACTCACCGGTCCTAAAAAAAGATAAAAAAGAAGAAAATGTGAGGAAATCCTCGGACCAGGCGCATGGATTCTCATTTCAATCGATTCACAGTTTAAAATTTGGTGGAAAACGATCATGTACCACCACGCCAATGTACCAGAAATCTCAAAAACCCTGTTAAGGTACCCATTTTATATAACCCTTCGATGATTTCCTACCCGTCAATGGATCTACGTCCAAAATTTTGAATGGTACACCACATCTAATAATCCGAAATTATTTTCAGAAAACAATTTGACCCAAACTCCATTGTCCGTTGGCGAAAATTCGAGATCAACAGAAAAGGGTTAGATTCAGAAATTTTTCTACTATTAAATTGTCAGATTTGTAGAAAAATTTTCTACTACAAAAATCGGCGTGGACAGCAGACGGACATTTGCCTAATTTTGATCTAGACACCATGAAATAATTTTGGGCCGAATTGGAGAGGTTGACTTTTTGCATGAAAACAGGTTGATTATTCAAGGAATAACCAACCAAAAATGCATGCATTATGTGATTTCACTTACCACGTCTCTTTGACCAACTGAATATAGTTTTTTTAAATGCGTTTTTCAAAATTGTAATCTGTATCCTGAGTGCCTGCCTTTGAGATAGTTGACAGCGTGAAATGCCAAATAAAAAGAATTCGAAAATCAAGACTTTTATCGATAGGGCGAAACATAGGAGTTACACATGGAAGGTCGACCCCTCACCGATGAGAAATACTAAAACCTTTCAAATGATTAGAGATGGTCTATTTACGTCTATTGTCCTCTTTGAGCTGGAACTGGAACAGACCTATAGAAATGTTTACACTCCTGAGCCCCGGACGAGATCGCGTCGGTTCCTGGGGCTCGAGACTTCTTTGGACGAGGTTTTGAGGATGTTGGTTCAATCCTGCACATTCAGCGTGAACGTCGTGAGGCCAACTAAGTACAGGCAGTAACCATCCGAATACGACTGTCCGGGGACCTAACACAATAGTGTCTGCTTTAGTAGGCGCTTGCAATACCTTCAGTTGCAAGAAGTGTCCAATGTGTTCTCATTCCCAACGCAAGGAAATGAGTCACAGAAATTTAGGAGAGCTCGCCCCGAGGGCTATACAACTCTCCTCTACTGCTAGCAGCGGCGATACTTTCATAATGGGGATACGTCCCTTCATTCAGCAGATAAACTGCTCCCCCCAAGTACCGATATCCCGTAGCTCCGCTACGTACTACTACATAATATGCAGAGTGGTACCCAAGTATTTCATCTCAACTCCCAGAGCCGGGCAGTATTGGAACATCTTACATAGATGTGCATGCAGCACAGGCCTGCCATTTATTGGCACCATCACAGGGTGAAGTCCTCCGGCTAGGATGCACCACAACCACGACGCGAACAGTCCCGTATTTCGGACCTGTAGTTCCCTAGCTGAACAGGAAGGAGGGGGGGGGAGGCTTAGGAGCGATGCCTCTTTGGCCAGGGGCTCCGAGTCCCACAGTACCAGTTTGGAAGGATACAGGAATGGTCAGATCACTAACATGCATGACTTCCAACTAACCTAGGGGTAAGGGATAGCCTAGTGACAGAGGCTTAGTACCTGTCACTACCGTTTTGTAGAATGCCAGAGTTTTCCCCCTTCTCTCATAAACAGTTCAGTTACCTGCCCCGCTTGAAGGGTAGCATGCACATTATGCGGTCGCCATAAATTCAGTAGGAGGCATAGGAAAAAAAAATTAATAAATAACCCCCAACTTAGCAGCAAGAAGAATGTCAGAACTGTCAAAGAAGCCACTTGCCTGGATTAGCCTTTCCGCTATTTCCACTGCATCACCACAAGAGATCATCCAGTCCCCTATCTTTTCCAAGGACTGGATTTTCTGCTTGTGCACGTTCGCGTTGGTGCGCTGATACGAGGCGCGAACCAGTTTTTTCAACAAATACTGGAGCCAGCGTACGTTTGTCTTCGGGTTGAATCGTTCCCACTCGTTTCTGCAATAAATAAATGAAATTCAGCCTAAACTTACGACCTAGGACTTGAAGAGGGTACGACTAGAAGCTAAACAAGTATACGCAACATGCGGAGGGCTGTTTTTTTTTTTTTCACTCACCCCACGTCCTTCTTCATGTACCGGTATACGTCGAATTGAATGTCGCCTTCGCCGATGAATAATTCCGGATCTTTTGAGAGGTCACAGAAGTACTGATTTCCGTCGAAAGTCATTCTTGACAGGGAGTAGTCGATGATCGTGGCCTATACAAAGACGGATAATAAGGAGAATTGAAATAAAACGAAGATATAGTTGAATTTTGAATGTCAATAACGAATGATAGAACATTTGATGGACAACTTGATTAATCGGGTGCAAACGAATTTAATAATCCGATTTTACCACCTGGATTTCTGGTTGTTTAAATATTATGTGATTAAGGATGTTGTTACCCACGTAATGTCAAAATGGATTGATTTTTGTACTTTCGGTCAAGTGGCCTTGTTGAGCGAGTCTATCTTTTTGACTTATGATCATATAGAGTATATCAACCAACAATACACAAATGTAGACAACAGACTGTTACCTTCACACCATTCGGCCGCACAAAATGCTCCTTGCCATCGATGACGAAGGAAATTGATGACTCTTTCGAACGGGAGATCAGTACGTTGCCCACATGAAGATCGCGGTGTTCAAACTGCAACGATTTCTCTGCCACAGCCAATGAGTAGACGATCTGGAATAAGTTTTTGTCGAGTAAGCGTTTCTGACCAACGCTTGGTGTATTGTCTAACTCGATGTTTAAAGAATGGACTACGGAATCAGACTGAGTCAAGACTGTTGCAATTCGAACGCAACCATGATGTAGTAGGCCGAAATCATCGTAGAACAGGAAAAAACAATTAAAATAGAGATAGCTCATTAGTTGGCTTAACAATGACGGCCTCACGTGAAAGCTCGCCCACTCACCAGGCGTGTTAGCTAAGACTGACCCTCTCTCTAATGTAGTTACATTGCCCAACGAGACTAATCCCTATCATTTACATCCCAAAAAATTCTCTCGATCAAATGGAGTTTTACAAAGTTATAACTGACGCTGCTTCCATAACTTCTTCCGGTGGGTGCCAATCGTTCTGGGACACACATCATTGAATTCAGCGTCCAAAATTTAGTGGAAAACTATACCCCACACGCCTAGGTGGCAGAAATCCCGAAAACACATAATCAAATTGGGTAATATATACCCAATTTGACCCATAACTTCCTCCAGTGGGTGCCAATTGTTCTGAGACCCATTTTATTGGATTCAGCGTCCAAAATTTAGTGGAAAATGACACCCTACTCGCCTAGATCGCCCAAAATCTCGAAAATCCATTTTTCAAAAAACACATTTTGACCCCTACCCCCGCCAAATTTGGTCCGATCGGGCTGAAAAGTTTCGAGGACCCGTCTCGGCAGGGAACAGACCCCTGACCAAAATTTCAGATTTTTAGAAAATTTTCTACTACCAAAAAGGGCGCGGACGATGGACGGCGTACGGGGTACGGCGTACGGCGTACGGCGGACGGACATTGACCTTTTTTGATCAGGACATCATGAAACTTTCTATAAATGAACCGAACATTATTCCATGGAAATAATCTCCCTCTAAAGCCGAAAGAATCTTTGGTATTCTTACAACTTGGTTATTCTCATGTGTTTTCTGCCAGATTTTTCATTTGAGTGGCTCTGCTAGTTGTGCTCTAGAAATTTTTAGTTCAGCACAAAACATCCATTGTTGAAAAAAAAAATAAAATAAATAAATAAATAAAATAATCAAATTTTCCTCTTATGCATCATGCTAGTTAATTTTTCAACAATATTGAGTTGGTCGCTGTCTTAAACATGTTTCTTTCTATATCCTCTCCAAGATCGACGTCATGACCTGTAAAAACCAATTGTGTCCAGATCGAGCAGTCTTGACGCCTACTTATAACAGTCATTCAAAGCAACATTTGAACACCAGCCATCAATTTATTATTTTGTTCTCATGTTCGGGTTCTACCTGTTGGAAGACGGGAAACGCTTGATTGGCCGTAGAGAATCCGTAGCTTTCCAGATCAGTTCCTCCGTTTGCTTGTTCAATAACGACGAACAGCTGGATATCACTGAACATTGAGGGTTCGTCGTTCTCTGATCCTAGAAACGCAACGTTTACATATTTGACGACACAACTGTAGGTATAACTCGTCCAGTTCGTACCAGAAAACCTCTTCAACGAGGAATCATACCTTTTTCGTCGTCATAGCGTCGCCACAACTCGACCAGCTTGTCCGGATATCGTCCACGAACGAGTTTCATTTGCGACACTTGGACGAACCCACTCGTCGAGTTATCGCCCCCATTTCGTAAAAGGCTGAGTTGCCTAAAAGTCAAAATCACAATTACAGATAGTTCAAATCTGTCATTGGTAAGGAGGCCATTATTACAAAACGTTCGTATTTTGGTCATGAGAGCGTATTAATTAATACTAAAAGTCAATTTTAAGGGACTTTTTCCGAGTATCTGGCTATTGTAATTATACTTCGTTGAGCAAGCCGTAGAAGACATAAACTGCAGCTCAGATTAAAACAGTCTGAAGACTGACCCGTGTTACAGAAAATATCCTAATAAATAAAACAGTGATCAGATCAACGCCCAGATCTTGACCTTGTATCAAGCCTCACTGTCTCAACAAATCAGTTAGTTAATGCGCAAAGGTTATCTCTAGCCAAAAACTGCTGTAAATTAGCGCCACCAAGAATACCAACCAGAAGAATAGTATGTTTGAAGAGGACTAGGATATCAATCAGTTGTGGACGATGAAAAACTAGTTAGTCGAACACTGCTTGAAGTCACAATTTGATAGCTAAATGGCGCTTAGGAGCATGGTTTTACAATGGTTCCTTTAATTAGTTTCAACCAAGTAACATGACCAAAACTTACTGAGTAATCAACATCTCGGTGTATATTTCGGCAAATGTCTTTTGGGTTTCGCCGTTCACCTTTTCGGTACCCTCCACGGGCATAATTTTCAACACTGAGGATGTGTTATTTCTCGTGATAGAGAAGACTTCTCCAAACACACCTTCACCCAATTTGCGCGCTCCTTCGTATGCCCTGTAGATAAAAAGATGAACTCTCGATTAAAACAATAAATTTAATCTTGCACATATGCGACAGTGTCTATGCAAAACCTGTTATGTCCATGTTCAGGTTACAACCGCATGAGCAACGTCAAGAAACAACTTATTTACCATTCGCCACTCAGTAAGATGTTTCAATGTCATTCAACAGGAATCACTCAGCCCCCCCCCCCCCCCCCATTATTCTACTCGGAAGCGTGTATCCCGGCGACGCGGGAATATGAACATATTTAGATGCTCGTAGTAGTGTTTCGATTGCTGCTTCAGACTCAATCATGCCGTATAAACAGCTATTTGGATTACCTGGTCGGCCTAAAAATTATTAGTGTAGGCCCAAGGTTGTACAAGTATGGGGCAGAATTTAGATTGTTTCACTTACTCTTTGTTGAGGACTTCATCAAACGAACATGGTTCTTTTTGATTGCATAAAAGAAGAATTTTCGATCTGAACTCTTCGGTAGCAGCTGAAAAAAGAAAAAAAAATCTTCTGTTCACTCAAGACAAAAAAAAAAAAAAAAAAAAAAATCGATCGCTTGTGCTACTTGTGCGACGCTTTTCCTTTCTTCTTCCCGTAAACTACAAGTAATTTCATCTGAATTAATACGTCCGTTCGACTTACGAGTAATTACTTGATCGACGTTACTCAAGCTGAGCCGACGATTATCATGAAGGTCTAACTGCCGATGGGATCTTCTTCTCGCAGAAGGAGTGCACTGTTGTTTCATCCACGACATTCGCCGGACACTAAGACTTTTGCGCACAGCTTCGGCTGGCATCTCTTGCGCTCTGGGTCCAACTGTACCCAAAAGAATCATACAAGTTAGAGAGAAATACCGCTATAGTGAAATTCCTCAACGGCGGCCTAGCGAACGATTACAGACTTGCTTCCATAGGTGAGTTTATTAAGACAGCTGACTGCGCCCGAACAGCAGTAATTTCAGAGAAAGGAACTTGAAGTTACCACTCACACGGCATGACAGACGTTTGACAACATTTGAGTAACACGAAATTGATAAACATTGGCACGAGTACACTTATTTTACCAAAGAATCAAACATGATTAAATTGAAGAAGCGGGACATTTTCTACTACATGCGAGTCGCTTTTAGTGACCAATTAATCGTACGCATTCTTACGTGATCGTTTTTGAAGTTCGATCAGCTCGTTCACACTTTCTGAGAATCGCTGCCCTTTCGACGTGAATCCTCTGTCGTTGTCGAACCCTCGGATAATCGATATCGACCTCCTCAGTCGTTTACCAGTAGGGAACACAACGCGGTCCAAAGAATTTGAAGCGTGTTCGCTATCGGACTCTTCGACTTCTATCACGGAGTTCAACCCGGGAGTTGTGATTGCTCGGGCGATTGACGACCTAGAAATGAAGGAGGGAGTGGAACTGGCGTGGAACAGGCATTCTTGAAACCGATAACCAACCATGCAGATTTCAAAATTCAATCATCGCTCAACAACTAAGCGTTAGGAGGCATAGCCAATGCTGGGACGAATGAATGAATAACGTAGTACCGAATTCGCGAGTCAATATTGTTATTTTGTACCAGAAGCAGAGAATGCGCAGTAGTTTGTTGGCGAGCAATTCGTTGATGAAGAAGAAGAAGAAGAAAACATGTTTATTCTGCGAATTCATCAATTACATTGATCTTTATCATAATAAACTCACCATCCCTACACAACTATCCCCCATAATCATCATTATCGTTTCACAATTTACACCCTTGCAGTCACCAATTGAACTCTGCCACCAACGCAGTTTGATACCTCCAGGCCTGGTATGCGAATCTCGCCACGTCGATCCATCTTTCCCTGAAGTCCAGGAGGGATACTGTCTCGTTTATGGCCAGCGCACTGAACCTCAGGAATCTCACCCTCAAGTCCGCCAGAATTGGGCAGCTGGCAAAGAAGTGGATGACGTCCTCATTCTCACCCACGTTGCAAAGGGAACAGAGGCGGCGAACAGTCAGATCTCCAATATATACCGTCGCTGAGCGGGAGAACTTCTTGCACCCACGCAGCTTCAGGATCCATTTGATGGCCCACAGCGGGATGTGCACCGCTCCACCAAGCAGGTCGGCCGGTTTTAGCTCCAAATCAAGCACAGAATAAACAGATACCGAGACTGCATTGCACCGGCGCGCGCATCGTTCTCCCAAGCGCATTTTATCGACTCCGTCAACGCCCCAGCTGCGGACCCCAGTTGCTCAAATCTCCAGGGTCACCATCAAAAGAACATGAAAACTGGCGGGCTAGATCCTTCCAGTGGGCAATTCGTTGACAGACACAGCTATACACACAATAAATTGTTATCAGTCGATTTTCTAAAACATCCAAAGGAAATAACCAACTAGATCTGGACGGTACTGAAGTAAAATTAGCAAAGAACCGTTCTGCAGTACCGGAAAGGTTGCAAATGTTAGTCTTAAAAGAATCTTTTTCTTGAGTGAATCGAGGAAATCGAGAGAACCGTCTTCAAACGCGCGATGCCACCCGCGTAGCCAATAGTGCCAATGCCCTAATTGTTTAGTGAATCCGGGATGTACTCCGGATTTACATAAAAATTGTATGAAAGAAGAATACGAACAAGTGGAGGATTGAAGAAATATGGTTATGGTTTATCTTCGCCCTACCTCCCGGTCGGAGAACGCTCTTCGCTATGTCTGCTCGTCTTTCTCCTCATGTTAGGAGTTTCCGCCGGGCTCGATTGGCGGGAAGACAAATTCGAACTTCCGTCCTCTAACATTTCCATATTTTCCTCGCAATATTCTTGAAGAGGTTCCAGCAGCCTGATGAATAAAAGGCAATAGTTAGCACACTATTTTTCAAAAGCCTCTTTTACAAAGACTTCATAGAGCCAATAACCTTTGTTCTTGTAGGCTGTAGAGTGGTAGTAAACTAGCACGAAGGAGCGGAACGTTTACTCTTGAATCTTCTCCAACGTCGATTGTATCCTCGCTCAGCGAGTCTTCCTCACTCGTCGTGGACTCCGGAGATCTGAAATCCGTCACTAATCGACGCCTCCTCACGTTAACGAACTCACCTGGACTGAAACCTCGGAAATCCAACAAAGATTCAGGAGTTCCTAAACTCGGAATATCCGGAGTAATAGGTGGAGGCAGCGACGGATTTTCAGGAGATACTGTTCTTTGAAGAGACTTGTATGATGAATTCGGTGAGGACTTGACTTCTATTGGTGCATCTTGATCATCAACAAAACAATATAGCATGAAAAGAATGACTACAAAGGCTTCAAAATATATCAAGATCCAGACTCACCATTATTTGAGACGTCTGCTTGCACAGAGCTATGACCCTCCATGTGACTAGAATGTGATTCTGGTAGTTTATCCAATGCAGAACCACTCATCGATAATTTTTTCTTAAACGGTGAGCTCTTTTCAAATTTATTGAGTGGTAATGAAGGAGTCTTGATATGTAAGTTGGCACACAACCTCGCCAAACATTCGTCCAGTTCCAATGATTTAGTGGGGGTACTCGTGCAAATAGGAATTGGTGTACCCTTTTTCAGTTTCCCCAGAGAAGTTAACAACTTTTTTTGGCTAGCAGGGAGCGTGAAGACATTCCTGTCATTTCTCTTCTTAGGCCTTTTTTTCTTCACAACACGATTCCTTTCACCTGCAACAACACAAACGATGCCCCTTGATGAACAAGATAAAATTATCGGTGTTGCTTACATTAGCAGCATCCGTCTTATCTAACAAAGTTGGTGTAGAGGGCTTTTGACGAGAAGATGTCAAGCCAACAACTGCGGGTGAGAAGTGAAGGTTCGGGGGTTACTCTGGGGGAGTACAAGGGGTTCTAGGAGCATGGGGGCTGGGGCAAGTAGCCAGGGCTGGGCAGCATTAAAAATATAAGAGTGAGTAAAACTACTTGTGATAGCATAATGAAAATGACATAAATATCAAACTATTCCTATGGGCTATTCTCGAACAAATTAAATTTGTAGAATCAAGATTGATACTTATAGAGAGGGTAGATGTAGAAATAAGGTTAAAGAATCAAACGGTTTCTGTAGTTCTTCTAACTTACATGAGTTTCCTGGAGAGTGATGTTAGAGGCACTGATTTTTTCGTGGAGCTCATCCAGAATAGAATGAAAATTAAATTGGGAGCTCTAGACTACGGGAGGCACAAAGGGGGCGCGAAGCCCCCACCAACTGATAGTCGAGCGGAGAAGTGGCGCGTGACAGACCATCGAGATAACGATTACCAGGTATTTGACATTCACCGATCGAAAGCTTCAATCCCGACATTATCGCAAGGCGAGGAAACCCCCTGGTCCTGTTCTGGGCAAAAACTGTCCTACGTTTGCAAAATGAAAGAACCCTTCAGAGTTGAAAGGGGGAAGGGCTCCCCTCGACGCCCGCGTATTGGAGGTATTTCAAGCGTTTTTCCCTCCTGAGACCTGACGCTTTGGAGAAATAATCGGGAGGAGGAATATATATAGTTATTTCAAGAAAATAGGAAATACTCCATCATATAACAAAAGGGCTATATGAGATTGATCAACACATCAAAGTTTGCTGGCTTTCAGGCAAAAATGGAACAATTAGTTGAAACGCCCTGTTAATTTCATTTTTAATACATATCATCAATTAATATCAATCACTAAAATGTTGATTTTGGAGGCACGTCCTTCTTTGATTTGTGCGTCTGAACATATTGGTGATCCGCGCAGCCGCACAATAGCTTGTAGGAACCTCATTGGACACCACATTAAGCATCTAAGCTACTTTATAACGTTATAAACAGGCGTAAGAAAACAACGCATAGGCTGCCAGGACCTTGATAGAAGAACGTTATTGCTGTCACTCAAAAGGACGAAATCAGTTTTCAGGCTTGTCCTCATAAAATATTCAATCGATTACGAATTACAAAAGAGATTT
This sequence comes from Cyrtorhinus lividipennis, assembly GCA_019603395.1. Taxonomy (NCBI): domain Eukaryota; kingdom Metazoa; phylum Arthropoda; class Insecta; order Hemiptera; family Miridae; genus Cyrtorhinus; species Cyrtorhinus lividipennis. The sequence goes on from CM033998.1 coordinate 42,600,470, forward strand.
AATGCATTCACCAGTAACAACTGACTTATGCGACGTCGAACATAAAAGCCTAGCAAAAAACTTGCGTCGTTTTAGAGATTTTCCTAAACCTTTTTCATCGCAGAAGAGACCAATGACTCCATTCACCGTAATTAGTCCAATAATCAACCAATAGCTTATTGGTAAGTAAGCAGCTGGGAGGGGATGGTTCTGCAACCTCGTAGTTCCTGTTCTTTCGTTCCTATTTTCCCGTTACGGTTGCCCCAAGTATGCATGAATTTGATTAATTTTGTTTTTAGAAAATGCAGTTTAATAGCGTAGAAAAAATGATATGCTGGTTCCAAAATGTTAAAAAAGAACTAGAATAAAAAAAGAAGCCCATTTTATAAGAATAAAACATTTTTTACAGTTTCTGATTTCTGTTTTACTTCCTATTATCAGAGCCCCCAGGAAGAAACATGTTCTGAAAAATAACATTACCTGTGTAGAACTTGAAAAACTTTCTCGACGTGTTAAACGATTCATTTAATCTGAAACAGACAGAAAAAAATTGGAGTTTCAGACTTAGGAATATCCAAGTAACAATATTACTGTGATAGCTGCTAAAAGCGTCAACGCAGCACTTATTACGTTATATTATTTGATTCAATATCGCACTTCAAATAGTATCTGTTAGAACCGGGACGTGGCTTCAGTTAAATAATTGGCTAACCAAAAACGTGTGGTCGTCTTCCGGCCCGAAAAGTGCTCCAAGTCAAAAATGTTGTTTCTATTCGGGGCCTTTGTTAGCCCCAGATCATTTTTAGCCCTATCACTCCAAATCGACCCGGAGTAGGTATGGGTCTAATGGGTTTAAAAAAATTGGGCTTTCAGGATTTTTGGGGTTATGGGTTGCGAGTTCGGACGAATGCGCTTGAACGATTAATCGCCTACTTCTCAACGAATATACTTTCTATGGGAGGGGAGGCTACACGGGCGTTACCTAACTGACTCCCAAAGAATCAAAAGTGAGAGGACGTGGTCTCGTGATAGACCTAAGTGACTCCCGTAGGCCGTCAGCCCCGACGAAAATGCAAACCCCTCAGATCCCAACTGACTCCCAGGAAAATGCGTATTTGTTTGGGAAGAGGGCTCTAACCTCATCACAAGTACTAAGCTACCCTCGCTAAGTACCCTCCCGCTCTTTGGGCGTCCAAGTCAGCTGAGGTAATGTTAACCACAAACGCCTGCGAATTCTTTAATTCGTGGTACAACAAAGAATTCAACCATCCTCATCCTAACATTTACCTCACAGTAGATGCCCTCTAACAACTACAGACTGAGACGTACGCCAAACTCCAGCCCATTGAGAACAATGAGGTCCATCAGCCAAGACCAAAAATTGTTAGAGGACAGAAATGGATTTTAAGATATATTGATAAGCAAAGGGAAGGGTATCCAATTTACAAGTTCGTCAAGAAACTGTCCGCCAAACTCTGACCCCACTTTGATGACGAACGAATTTTATTTATTTAGAGTGGCTTTTGTACATATTTTTACGTATTTGACGATATGTAGGCTTGACGAGATGTTTTTGGACACCACAAATTTTTAACCACACCTGCACGTTCTCGTGGAGACAGTCCTAAGTCTGTGAAGTGGGAAGGAAAGTTTGTGGAAAACACTCCTTTATGCACTCAGGGAGTCAGCTAGGCTCTTTCACCAGTATTGTTTCTCACCGGAAGTCAGTTAGAACTACCCTCCTCGAGGGAGTCAGTAGAGACTTTCAATTTTCGCTCTGTTCTGGAGTCAGTTGGGCCTTTTGATGTCCCTCGGGAGTCAGTTAGGAAACACCCGGCTACACCAGAATACGTGTACGTGTTTCATCTGGCAACTCAAGCCACAGATCGTTGTAGTACGAGTTCCTCTGTTCATACTTACCAGCGGTAAGTCGACGAACGCAACATTCTTATTCGGTAGTGATAATGGCCAGTATCGTCACAATGATTTTATCGCCAAGTGAACAACCTTACACCCAAGCTTCGGGCAGAACACTCAAAATCCTCCTCAAACGGACTAAGCACTCACCCCTGCTGGTCCGACGCTGAGGCGTCAGGGGTGGCATCACTTGAAGAGGAAAACACGTGTGGCTGAGCTCTGTGCTCGCCGAAAACGAGCCGGTCGAAAGGATCCTCGCTCGTCACAATCGGTTTAGGTGGATTTGCAGGATATAGACTGGGCCTTTTCCCTAGATAAGTTCGAAAAATCGGCCTCTTGGGACTCATCGGAAGGAAAAACTATTGACTCCCACAAGGACCAAACGCGTAGTTACGATGTCAAACGGAGCATAAAATTATTCAAATATCTAATATACACGCACAGGAACAGTACCGTACCAAAACACTAAACTTATTTCTCAATCGTAACCAGAGAATACCCATATATACTATCCAGATAAACTAGCTGTCCACGATTAGTAAACAAAACAAACAACAATCCTTCTTCTTCCTCTTCGTTTTCTGTCCTCGCCGACAACCGGCAGAGTGTCTCGTGCTGGACAACTGTGCCTCTGGTTGATGTTGTACCAACTATTGGCATAATTTTTGTCATTATTGTACTTGGCATTCTTTCAGGTACTGATATATCTCCCATTATTATCTATTCTATTAGGTTTGCCATTTTATTTTTGGTTGAAATGCATTGTCGGGGGCGCCTCGATAACACGCTGAGTATGTTTGGGAATGAATGAGCGTATAAGTGGACCTGGCGTGATTGTTGAGATTGTTTAGAGCAAGCTTGGGAAGCGTAAATTCAACCGTGGGAAGAGAGTGACTGGTAAATGGGTGTTTGGTGGGGTGGAAAGGGGCATGGGTAAGTGTTTTTTCAGGGTTGTTGAAAGATGGGATAAGGAGACATACTGCCTGGGACCACCATCTATTTGGACTGTTGGAGGTCTTATGATATCGATTATATCGCTTGACTGGACATATCGATATATTAGGGCGCCATGACAGGGGCCCCCGACAGTGCATATTTACCTTATTTTTATTATATATAAAATAAATGTTTAACAAGTGGTTCTGTTACTGCTCTTCATCAAATCTCCAATACTTTGACCGGCAACTTGTTGGTTCGGTCCTTGATTATTTCTTCTTCCTGACATATCAATCACATCATCTAACACGCATTTCAGAAGAAATTAAAAAGGAAATTGTTAACGCTAACACAAAAAAAGCACAGATAAGAAATTAGCCATGACAGACGGCAATGAAACGAGCTATTCAAGTCAAGTGATAAAAAGGCTCGCACATAATCTGCAAGAAATAATTTAATCTTTAGAATAATAAAACAGCCCATCCCTACTCCATGCGACGAATCTTCACAATCGAATCTAAGAAATACCAGTATGGTGTACTGAAAAAGGCTTTTGGAGGCAGGGTAACGCTTATTTAGGTTTGGCAACCCGGCAAGGTGAATTTCCACTATCGCTAGGCAGGGATGTTCTAGCATGGAATAAGACTACTTATTCCATGAGTTCTAGCAAGAACAGTAGATTGATGGCCTTGAGAAGGCCACAATGCCCTCTTTGTACAGGAAAAAAACAATTTGTCAAGTTAACGGACATGAAAAAACCAAAATGTCCAACATGTTGACACCTACTCGCAGAGCTAAAGTTCAAATTATAGGTTATAAGTAGTAATAAGTTAGCAGACTTGAAAAGGCATCCAATGTAAACAACACAAGAACCTAGAACTCTCGGGAAAACAGCGGGAAATGATGGCAATCAAATGACAACGGAAGAATTTTATTTATGGCAAGTAAATGTTGGGTGAGGGTAACATTCTAGGTAAAAGCGAGTACCTAAAATGGTTAGGCGGGTACCTCCAAGTTCAAAAATCGTTAAACGAAGAGGTACATATTCAAAATTGATACAGGAAGAACAAGAAACTCGACATTTTCATTCGACATAAAACAATAACCGTAATTTAAAATTCAAGTCAAAGAGAAGTGACACATTGAAACAAAAACGCGTTTACAGAGTTATAGAGTACTCTTAATCAAAAAATATTCATCCTTCTTGATGGAGGGAAACCAAAAAAGATGAGAATAATTCGTACATCTATGAGGCTTTTACTCGAGCTTCTAGGTAAAAGCGAGTACCTAAAATGGTTAGGCAGGTACCTCCAAGTTCAGAAATCGTTAAACGAAGAGGTACATATTCAAAATAGATACAGGATAAACAAGAAACTCGACATTTTCATTCGACATAAAACAATAACCGTAATTTAAAATTCAAGTCAAAGAAAAGTGACACATTGAAAGAAAAACGCGTTTACAGGTAAGGATAATTGAAACTGCGTTTATAGAGTACTCTTAATCAAAAAATATTCATGGAGGGAAACCAAAAAAGATGAGAATAATTCGTACATCTATGAGGCTTTTACTCGAGCTTCTAGGTAAAAGCGAGTACCTAAAATGGTTAGGCAGGTACCTCCAAGTTCAGAAATCGTTAAACGAAGAGGTACATATTCAAAATAGATACAGGATAAACAAGAAACTCGACATTTTCATTCGACATAAAACAATAACCGTAATTTAAAATTCAAGTCAAAGAAAAGTGACACATTGAAAGAAAAACGCGTTTACAGGTAAGGATAATTGAAACTGCATTTATAGAGTACTCTTAATCAAAAAATATTGATGGAGGGAAACCAAAAAAGATGAGAATAATTCGTACATCCATGAGGCTTTTACTCGAGCTCTGAGGTGATGGAGAACACATCGTCCATCGTCATTTGACTCGTTTTCTGGTTGAACAAATGAAGTTCGTTGGAAAAATGGTCCCAAAAGGAGCCAGGGGTTGGCTGGAAGAAGAGGGTTTTGAAGTAGTTCACGATTTCTTCTGCCTTCATTCGTATCTTTTCAGCGTCACTTTCGAACTCTCGTGTCTCCTCTTCAGTCATATTCCAGTCAATAGTATTCCCAATGTACCGACGTAGTTGTCGCAACGTTCCGACGATTTGAGGATGTTTTTTGAGCGTAAGAGCAGTCACGCGGAGGTTTCTCAGCCGGTCCAGTTGGTTAAGGCAGGATTTAGTGTCAGCGCCTTTTAGAGATAAGGAATTTCTAAGCTGAACTTCAACCTCGAGGAGGGTATCTTCGGTGTCATACATCTTTTGTCTAAAATTAAATAACAAAGTTAATAGTAATAATAATAAATTTTAAAAGGTGTAACACCAATGAATATGCGCTTACTCATGAACCTAAATATAGACCAACCATCTTCTTTACAATTGTAGAACTGAATCAACTGGTGTTCGGTACCATAAGGCCATAACGAACATCAATGTATTACAATTTAGGTGCTATTACCTGAATGATTTTTCTTCGGACGGAGAGCGTCTGACGTGAACGGTGGCGGCCTTAACTTTGGTGAACCTGTCCATGTAATCAGTCGCCTCTTCTTCCGTGATAGAAGCGGCACCAGATTCTATAGTTTTCTTTAAGGTACGAGCTTGTTCAAAGACAAGGTTTTCCCACTCGCTGGGGGTGATATTTCTCTTTTTGCCGTCCTCGAAATCAGGGCGATTCAGCTTCAAGTTGATCTTGATTTTGGTATTACCGCTGTTAGCCAGTAAGTACCAATCGCCTGGAATAGAGGTAAAAATTAGAATTTCAGGAAGCCACGTCAAGTACGTACAACAGGGTATCAGACTTCTGAAGGTTCTTTGAAAATTTTCAACGTTCTTCCGAAACCTAGCTTTGCTCAACCTTGCGGGAGATATTCACTTGAGCGGCTTTCATGTATCCTTTTGGTTGGTTATTCCTTGAATAATCAACCTATGTTTTCATGCAAATGGTCAACCTCTCCGATTCGACTCAAAAATTTTTTCTGGACGTTTCATGGTGTCTAGATCAAAAAAGGTCAATGCCCCTCCACCGTACGCCGTTTTTGGTAGTAGAAAATTTTCCAAAATTTTAAATTTGGGTCAAGGGTCTGTTCCCAGGCTAGAACTGTCCTCCAAACTTTTCAGCCCGATCGGACCGGGGTAGGGGTCAAAATGTGTTTTTTGAAAAATGAATTTTGAGATTTTGGGCGATCTAGGCGAGTGGGGTATCATTTTCCACTAAATTTTGGACGCTGAATCCAATGAAATGGGTCCCAGAACGATCGGCACCCACTGGAAGAAATTATGGGTCAAATTGGGCATATATTATCCATTTTGGTTGGTTATTCCTTGAATAATCAACCTATGTTTTCATGCAAATGGTCAACCTCTCCGATTCGGCTCAAAATTTTTTTCTGGACGTTTCATGATGTCTAGATCAAAACGCTGCAAATTCTTACACAGGGGTTGGTTATTCCTTGGACCAGGCGCATGGAGACTCATTTCTTCAACATGGGGGAAATGGGGAAAAAAGTGGGTGCGGCGGGTCCCAGACCCATTCCAATCGATTCAGGATCCAAAATTTAGTGGAAAATGATACCCCACACGCCCAGGTTCCAGAAATCTCGAAAACACATATTTAAAATGAGTAATATATACACAATTTGACCCATTACTTCTTCCAGTGGGTGCCAATCGTCCTGAGACCCACTCCATTGGATTCAGCTTCCAAGATTTAGCGGAAAATGATACCCCACACGCCTAGGTTCCAGAAATCTCAAAAACACATATTCAAAATGGGTAAAATATACCCAATTTGACCCATAACTTCTTCCAGAGGGTGCCGATCGTTTTGGGACCCATTTCATTGGATTCAGCGTCCAAAATTTAGTGGAAAATGATACCCCACTTGCCTAAATCGCCCAAAATCTCGAAAATCCATTTTTCAAAAAACACATTTTGACCCCTACCCCGCCCAAATTTGGTCCGATCGGGCTGAAAAGCTTGGAGGACCGTCCTAGGCCGGGAACAGACCCCTGACCCAAATTTCAGATTTTTAGAAAATTTTCTACTACCAAAAACGGCGTGGACGGCGGACGGCGTACGGCGGACGGACATTAACCTTTTTGGTTGGTTATTCCTTGAATAATCAACCTATGTTTTCATGCAAATGGTCAACCTCTCCGATTCGGCTCAAATTTTTTTTCTGGACGTTTCATGGTGTCTAGATCAAAAAAGGTCAATGTCCGTCCGCCGTCCGCCGTACGCCGTCCACGCCGTTTTTGGTAGTAGAAAATTTTCTACAAATCTGAAATTTGGGTCAGGGGTCTGTTCTCGGTCTAGGACGGTCCTCCAAGCTTTTCAGCCCGATCGGACCAAATTTGGGCGGGGTAGGGGTCATAATGTGTTTTTTGAAAAATGGATTTTCGAGATTTTGGGCGATCTAGGCGAGTGGGGTATCATTTTCCACTAAATTTTGGACGCTGAATCCAATGAAGTGGGTCTCAGGACGATTGGCACTCACTGGAAGAAGTAATGGGTCAAATTGTGTATATATTACTCATTTCAAATATGTGTTTTCAAGATTTCTGGAACCTGGGCGTGTGGGGTATCATTTTCCACTAAATTTTGGATCCTGAATCGATTGGAATGGGTCTGGGACCCGCCGCACCCACTTTTTTCCCCATTTCCCCCATGTTGAAGAGTCTCCATGCGCCTGGTCCGAGGAATAACCAACCCCTGTGCAAGAATTTGCAGCGTTTTTGATCAGGACATCATGAAACGTCCAGAAAAAAATTTTGAGCCGAATCGGAGAGGTTGACCATTTGCATGAAAACATAGGTTGATTATTCAAGGAATAACCAACCAAAATGGTCAATGTCCGTCCGCCGTACGCCGTCCACGCCGTTTTTGGTAGTAGAAAATTTTCTACAAATCTGAAATTTGGGTCAGGGGTCTGTTCTCGGTCTAGGACGGTCCTCCAAGCTTTTCAGCCCGATCGGACCAAATTTGGGCGGGGTAGGGGTCAAAATGTGTTTTTTGAAAAATGGATTTTCGAGATTTTGGGCGATCTAGGCGAGTGGGGTATCATTTTCCACTAAATTTTGGACGCTGAATCAAATGAAATGGGTCTCAGGACGATTGGCACCCACTGGAAGAAGTTATGGGTCAAATTGGGTATATATTACCCATTTTGAATATGTGTTTTTGAGATTTCTGGAACCTAGGCGTGTGGGGTACCATTTTCCACTAAATCTTGGAAGCTGAATCCAATGAAGTGGGTCTCAGGACGATTGGTACCCACTGGAAGAAGTTATGGGTCAAATTGGGTATATATTACCCATTTTAAATATGTGTTTATGAGATTTCTGGTACCTGGGCGTGTGGGATATCAGTTTCCACTAAATCATGGACGCTGAATCGATTGGAATGGGTCTGGGACCCGCCGCACCCACCGTTTCCCCCATGTTTTAAATAAGTTTCCATGCGCCTGGTCTGACGAATAACCAACCCCTGGGTAAGAATTTGCAGCGTTTTTGTCTACGCTCTCACACAATCAGACGTTGTTATAGAAAAATAAAATAATTAAAACCTGGAAAAAAATGATGACATTACCGGTTCCTGTGTCGTTGTCTTCAGTCATTTTGTGGCTCCTCGGTCGAGGTTTCTTCAGTTCTTTGGGTTTCTTCTCTTCCTTATCCTTGGGGGAGGATGGCTGCGGGTCTCTGGTTTGTGCTTCATCTTCCTCAGTGTCGGAGAACTTTTTTGGTTTCAACTTCCTGCCAGATCTTGAAGTGCTTTCCGTGGCAGGACCCAATTTAGAATCCTTTTCCTTGTCGGTGCTGGGCGTCGTGGCCGCGACGGGCGTTGCGCCGAGATTGGGCCTTTTAGGTGTCGGATCATCAGGAGAAGATTCTGGTTCGTGTTTCCGTTTGGAATCTTTGGGAGTCGACTTTGCGGAAGTAGGTTTAGGCGTCTTGCTGGAGGTGGATGACCTTCGGGCGGAATGAGGACCAGGAACACTCGTATCACCCGGATCAGCGACGCTCAGCGAAATTTTGGCTTTCGGAGTTTCAAGTACGGAGTCTTTGTCTTTCTCTTTATTCAGTGCTGGTTCTTTTACAGCTGGTGACGCAGTCTTGTCTTCGGAAGCCTCTATGATAGCCAAAGATGATTTTTGTTCAGGGGACAGCTCGCTTTCGATTTGTTGTATGGCTTCGGTGAAGTTTTTCTGTTTCTTCAATTTTCCCAGTTTACTTTTATTCTCGACGTAATCCACAACGTCTTGGTTCTTGACGACAGCAGTTTCCCCCGTTCCGTAGAAGTAAACATGATATTTTACCTTGTTAGGGGTTTCCTCGGCGCAGCTCTCGATCCTCGCAGGCCAAGCAGGGTATCCTCTCACCTTGGCAAAAACCTTTGCACCAGGTCCGAATTTGGTCGTCATTCTGCAATCGATCTAATACAGAATTCGAATGGAAAATGCCTACTTGGAGGAAGTAGACGGGGATTCCCGGAATTCGTTATTAGAACGCACTAAAACCAAGTCAGTTCGGAATGTACTGTAGCTGTAGTGGAAAATGGAAACAGGACGCGGTCGTTCGTTCTTCTCGTTTCCCATGAGTGACACACATCAACTTTTTGTTGTACCACAAGAAAACTAGTTTGCCGTCTTCTTCTTTTTTAGCTTTGTAACAAGAAGAATAACAATTATCTTAATTTGATAACGTGAAGTCAATGGTTAGAATCTGTGAATTTAGGACGTAGTCTGGTATTTTAGTATATCAGTGATTTCATTTTCATATTTTTTATTCGTACCGTGGTATCTCCACCATCATTACTATAATCATCTGTTGTTTGTAAAATGGAAGGAAACAAAGATGAAGCCGAGAGGTGTATAGAACTTGCTGAGCAGTGCATACAAGAAGGGAAACGGGATAAAGCGGAAAGATTCTTATTGAAAAGTGAACGCCTATACTCCACTAAAAAAGCCAAATGTAAGTATATACGTCAATATTTATTTCATCAATTAATATACGAATAAAAGATACGATTGTTGGAAGGGGAAACGATCCATCTTCACTTATTGTTGAAGTGCAAAAGAAATGTCGAGTCACGTAGTATTGATTTCTCTTTTCCTCCTGGAGTTGTTCTTACTTGGGAGATAAAAATAATCTCCGAGCATAATCTCACGTTTGTACTACTTACCTAGTTGCGCTGAGGAACATGTTTGCCTTTGTTATTCAACATAATTACAGTTGACTAGTTCTATAATAAAAGTTCTGTAGTGGGCGTGGCCTTACGTTATTAGTTGTTTTGTAATAAATTTCATGTTATTCGGGGTAAGTTTTGCAAAGTTTGAAAACATTGTGGAGATAGCATTATGTATTCATATACGAGGGTGGATCGATAAGTTTTCGGCCTGACCAATAAAAACAACGTTTTTAAGATTTTTTTAAATTTTATTCCTCAACATAAATCTCCTTCAAGGCTGATGCATATCTCATAGCGGTGCTCTAGTCCAGTAATTCCATCTCTACAGACTGATTCGTCAAGCTCCTCATCTGGCGAAGAAAAAAATCTTGTTCCATCACGATAACGCACCATCGCACACGTCAATCGTTGCGATGGCTAAAATCAACGATCTGGAGTTTGAATTGATGCCGCACCCTGCCTACTCTCCAGAAGTAGCCCCGATTTTCTGTTTCCTAATCTCAAAAAATGGCTTGGCGGTAAGAGATTTGCGGACAATGAAGAAGTAATCGAAGCTGAACCTAAATGGGTATTTTGAGGAGCTTGACGAATCAGTCTGTAGAGATGGAATTACTGGGCTAGAGCACCGCTATGAGAAATGTATCAGCCTTGAAGGAGATTATGTTGAGAAATAAAAAAAAAATCCTAAAAACGTTGTTTTTCTTGGTCAGGCCGAAAACTTATCGATCCACCCTCGTATTTCTGTGCTTATGAGTTGGTCCAGTGAAGTGAATCAGCCTTGTTCCTCCATGGCACCTCTCCTAAAATTGGTTGATTTGTGTTTTTTGGGCTGTGTACGTTGACGGATGTATTCAGTAATGTAATCGTGATGGCAAGTATTCTAAAACTAATTTTGTTTCCTTCTTCAGGTTTATTAGAGTTTTTGCAACGCTTAAAAGATTCGTCAGACACGTCATCGAAACAAGACGATCCGTCGATTAGGCGACGATCTCAATCCAGTAAGTAGCAGTTTGTACCACTTCGAACATTGCCATGTTATTTTTGCACCGTTCTTCATGGTGCTGCAGCTTCCCAGGGTTTCTTAACATTATGCGGGTTGATTGTAGATTCGAGGACAGAGAAAAAAGCAGAAACGATGGATTACACTCCAGAGCAGCTGGAGGCTGTGAAACGGTGAGGCCTGTTGAAGTTCTAATCGGTTCTTTTGCCTTACAATTATTGTCATTTATAAACCCTTCTCTTGTTCTTTTATAGAATCAAAAAGTGTAAGGACTACTATGAGATTCTAAATGTAAGCAAGGAAGCCACAGACAGCGATATCAAGAAAGCATATAAGAAGTTGGCGTTGCATCTTCATCCTGATAAAAACAAGGCTCCTGGTGCTGCCGAAGCCTTTAAAGGTGAGCATTGAGCATTGAGACTAAATCAAGTAGAGATTGGTCTCTGAAAAATGGAAAGGAGACTTGCGAACAGTACACGGGGTCATCAGAGACAGGGATGACATTCTCAGTTAGTAGGTACTTTCTTCGAAGAGTCCTTTAAGGAGCCCCTACACTATCAAGCCGCTTGATCAAATGCTTGACCAAATTGATTGTATCGAACGTGATTGATAGCTTAGAAGCCTGTTTGACGCTTGAACCAAGCGTTGACGGTGATTTATAGAAATTTTGAATGACTCAAGCGGTTGATGAAGCGGCTTGATAGTCTAGGGCAATTTCCGTCAAGCATTGCGAGTTTCTCCATTCTAAATCCATGCCAGACAACAGGTACCTCAATGTGATAGACAATCTCTGACTTGCAGGATTCGCATTTTTGTATCTTTTTTCTCAATGTCAGGGCAGAGTAAATCCTGTAGATGATCAAAACTTTCTTGGTCCATTCTCAAAAAGTTCCTGTAGTCCTCTGGTTCTGAATCACACAGGAAGTTTAGGAAATGTTCATGAGTGAAGCGGTTTCTCATTTCGTACCACTCCTGGGACCACCGTCGTTTTTTCTTTTCCTTCTTTTTCTGCTTCACGGCAACCAATGTTGCGATTAAGAAGCCCAAATGTGCATTCGACACCATTTTAATCGAAAAAGCAATTAAAAAAGAGTTATTATTTATTACAATTATTTTTAATCGAAAAAAAAGCACGATCGCAACAAACTCCGTTCTACTTCCATTTCTCGGCTTCGACTTACCAGAGTTTTGATCAAAAGATTGAAGGGTTGATTGAAGCACGCTTGAAGCTCCCATCAATCAGAGGGTCAATCATTTGATCAAGCGGCTTGATAGTGTAGGGGCTCCTTAAGGTAGGTTCCTTCGAAGAGGGATGTTTACCGATTGTTAACCGAAGTTAACGGAGAGATGCACCTGCAACTAACTGCTACTCCAGGAGGAATTTTCGTTCATCTGTTCACTGGTCACTGTTGTTCCACCGCTAGCTGCTGTACATAGCCCAGGTCCTTGTACTTGCTGATGGACGGAAATGAAACGGCGATTCAGCAGACATTATAACTGTCCTTCCCGGAACAAACCCAGTAGAGTCCCGTTAACAGCAAACCTCCCTTTTTTTCTCTCATCTGCTTCTCCAATTACGTTTTGCCACAAGCGATCCTGTTGTTTTCTCCAAAAGCTGTCAGAGTGCGAAGCATTGTTTTCAAGGCGAGTCATCCTTTGGAGATCAACCAGATGGCTGTTCACTGCCTCATTTCGAGTTTGCCGGTAGCGAGGAATTTCGCAAGGCCATAGTTTGTATGGGTTTGTAATGAATTGATCCTTTGTTTTTGCGAAGAATACATTTTCGCTAGAGTTATGCCCGCGCTGAGCCCTCAAGGGTGGATTCATCACTACTTCTACGTTCACTGTCCTGCTGGTATACTTCCCGGGGCCCGGTAATTCTCGTGACATCGTGTAAAACCTCTTATGTTTCTTTGACCGTCCCTGAAATGATCAACGGTTTTTAGAGGGCTTGTACCCAAATGTCACACAAGCTTTTTAGTTGTCTCCAGGTTTGGAGTGCTTGGGCGAACTGGGTGGCACAAGTAGGTCTGCTGGGAAGACGAAGAAGTTAGGGCACCGCGCTGATTTATTGATGTTATCATTTGTCCGTGGCAGAAGCACGGCGCTTTGGGTCGTACGAACTAGGTTACAGTTAGGAGGCTTTGAAGCGAAGCAGATGCGAATCATCTACAGCTGTGACTCTCCGATACATCCCCCCAGTCGTTTTTGTTTATGGTGCAGAATGGACTTCACTTTTCTCACTCACCAACAATGTTACACCGTTCCGAAAACTCTCTTTCAGCTGTGGGAAATGCTGTAGCTATATTAACCGACGTCGAGAAGAGGAAACAGTATGATCTCTACGGCAATGACGAAGAGAGATTGCGACACCACCAAAGCCATTCTTCTGAACCGTACACCAGGGGATTCGAAGGTGAGTTTACACCGACAGCGTCCTTGAGGTCACTGCTTTTTCGCTTGCTTCATTGCCAATTTTATGGTTTTAGCCGATGTGACCGCTGAAGAATTCTTCAACATGTTTTTCGGTGGAGCGTTCCCAGGATCAGCCAATGTGTACGTTCGCCGAGGTAATCAATGGCGGCGTGCCGACCAGCAACATCAACAGCAACACCGTGAGGTAGTGGTGCCATTATCCTTATTTCATGCCTTTTTCATCCTGGAAGTCAACATAACCAGAGTAGTGTGAACATGGTGTGGCGTTTTCTCATATCAGGAATCTCTCTGGTTCTGTCTCCTGCGCCTTCGTTTTTGTTACGCCATTCAAATCCTTTTTCAAACTTTTGTTATCAGATGGTTCTCTCATTCAAATTTAGCCAATTTCCCACTTTTGAATATTTCTGCGTACCGGCTTCTTAGTTCTAGCCCCCATACTATATATGAATTATAAATGCCAAATGCTTTCCAGCCGTCGAACTACGGAGTTCTTATGCAAATGCTACCGGTGTTGATACTGATTGCTCTTTCCATGATGAGCTCGCTTCTTGTTTCTGATCCAGTCTACAGTCTAACTCAAAACAGGTACGGTTCAGCTCAGAATCAGTTCTCTAGTATACATTCTACGTATTATGCGAAAGAATTTATGCTAGTCTGCCTTCCGTCGTTTCCAGCAAATTCACCGTTTCAAGAAAAACTATCGTTCTCGGTATCCCCTACTACGTCAAAGAGAATTTCCATAACACCTACCAAGGCAGCATAAGACGTTTGGAAGTCTCTGTTGAAGAAGAGTACATATCTAACCTCCGCACCTCTTGCTACCGGGAAAAGTCTTATCGTGAGTTTATTGATTTTATAAGAAAATTACACACTTGTGTTTGTATTGGCAAGAAAAATTGAAATTTTCATTTTTTTAACGTTTTTAAAGTGTGTGGTAACGCCATTAAGGTCGATAAATTGTTCTAACATTCCTTTCATTTAACTTTGTACAGGTGAATCGTTAGTTTGGAGAGCTCGAAATTTCGGAGACGAAGCTTTATACGCCAAAGCCCAAGAAATCAAGATGCCTTCGTGTGAAACGTTGCAAGAATTGAACGCTCGGGCATGATGAGTTGAGTAGTTCGTGTCCTTCGTCCACGATTATTGTATCTCCCTTCGCCTCACTTTTTATTACATGTTGTGAACTGGCAGTATTTATGGCACCAACTTTCAGATTATGAGTGATGTTTGATTATTCGCTCAGTTCACGTAGTTCGTGATTTCTGAGGTTATTTATTTGCTTGATAATTGGTTAATAGTAGGTTAGATAGAGGAAAGATATTTATACATACTGGCACTTATTGCTGGATGTCGCGTTATAACTGTGCATTTATGTAGTTGGCGATAGAAGGATGGTTTGACCAGGTTTTCGACTCGTTGGTTCGTCGATTGATTCGCCGTGGTTCTGCTGGGCCGCAATGCCTTCAATCTGAAGGTCATCGTGGGAAAAGGCATGTAGGTACAAACGGAAATTTCATGAAATCACTGCTCTAAAAATATGAATACGAACCGTTTTTGCATACTCACACTTTTTGTAAGTTATTTTATTCATTTTTCAAGATGAACTCTGAAGTTTATCCATTAAGATACAATGTTCTATCTACTTGAAAACATAAACATAAGTAAGAATTTCTGCACGTTTTAACGAAATACCAATAAATGTGATCTTCAGTAAAACTCTTATAAGAAATGCGATTATCGCTTCGTTCGTACTCATATTTTCAGATTTATGCATTTCAGTCGTATTTAAATTAATGGTTATTGATTGGCCCATGTTCGGCATCGAGGTTGCCATCTGGGAACCCGATATGCGCGTTTGCATGTACCGTAGATGCCTTGCTCCTTCCCCCGCTACCTTCTCCCTGCTATAAGAATTGTTAAGAAATTTCTTGTTTCGTGTACAGAAGGGTACAAAAAACATCGTATCTATGTGTTGTACTCCTTACATGAGTAATATTTTAAGGGCAGTTCAAAGACAAACCTCCAGGTCCATGTAAAGGGTCATCTATGCTGCCTCATCTGGCGACAGAAATATTCCTGTGGGTTGTCATACTTGCTTCAGTCTCATTACTACGTTACTGGTTACTACTGATGGATGCCCAGTTCTCGCGCTCGAACATAAGGGCTCCTCGATTGCATCCTCCAGCCTCCAGCCTCGTCTCTACTAGCTCCACTCGGCCGAGTGCTGCAGCAGATAAAACATTAACCTGCCACCAGGTTTCCAAACCTGGTTTGCCTCCAAGCCCTGAAACTCTGGAGTGGGCATGGGAGTGTGGAATTTAACGAGCTGAAGAAGGCCTGAACATGCCGAACAAGCGCCTGCTGTTGGATATTTTTCTTTCCTGTCATTACTCACCTTCCGAGGCTCGTAGTCCCTACCTAACGTAAATTAATCTCTCTTGGAGCTGGAGGAATCTCAAGTGTCCAACTATTCAGGTCGGCTAATCTGCCTCAGCTTGTTGTTGGTTTCTCGGACTGTTGTCGTGGGTCTGTTTGTAATTTACATGATAATGAATAAGTACAAAAGCGAATTTAGGTAATGTTGTATTTCATATGCAATTTTTGTAATTGGTGCGCAGGTTTGCTTGATAGGAAAATTGCTGTTAGGTGACCCTCTTGGATTTTCCATTTCCCAAATGACTTACGTACCTCTTGGTATTTCCCAGTTTTTCACTTGATGCACCCAAACTTTGAATTTTGTACCTTTGAGATCATTATACTCGTCTAAATCTTGATAAGAGATAAGATGTGCTCGAACCAAGATGACTTTCGTTGGCACTGTCGTTGAATATTGATTTTGTTAAACAAGAAGCCTTATAATTTGGTTGTATTGTTGATGACCGAATGTACCTTATCTATCTTTCTTCCTTCACCACTGCGCTTCTCCAAAAAAAGTTGTTTTAAATTGTTTCAAAATTTTATCTGATTTGTTGTTATAAAGTTTGTGATGAAACATAACCAATTGTACGCTCGTTCTTTAGCTCCTGTTCCCAAAGTGTCACCACTTGTTCACCTTAACGGAAGGATTTCGGAATATCAGACCTCCTCGATTACTAAAATTAGTGAAAACCGTAGTATCTTTTGAAGAGATGGATTCCCGTTAAGCTTGGAGGTTTATTGTAGGACGACTTTTCTTTTGACCAGTTGATTGTAAGGCAAAAACATGAGGGTAATATAAAATTTAGGGTTTTATGCAATAGTTAATGTTAGAATAGGAATAGTTAACATTTCAGATCTAATACCGTACCCCCGGTTGTACTAGTATTTACGATGAGACTCAGTGAGCTCTAGTGCAAGGATAAAGTAGGCGTTCAAGTAAATATATTTTTATTGACATAAAAATATTGGACTATTTAGATTCAGATAAATTATAAATGTTATTTACAACCTTTTGTTACAATCTTAGAATTATGGTACATGGCATTTGACGAAGTATTCAACATTGGCTATCGTAGAATCTTTGGCATGGGTATGCAGGTCGCATATAAGTTAGGTACCTTTTTATAGGTTCGGTAATGTCACGAGTATATTGTCATTAGGATCATCTGCAGCAAAGAAATGAAATATTCGTCAGATTACAAGTTTAAAAAATTGTACCTTGGAAAATATCAGGGTTGTAGGAGACATATTGCTTACTTCTTCTAAAGATATGGGATTTCCTTTCATTTTTGTGTCTAAGCTGTGGTACCGTTCTGGAAAAAAAAATGAAACATTTTAAAAATTCCATTGTTTAATTATTATATAATTATTCACTCAGCGCAAATGATGCAATGAACTAACCGTGCGCCAGGTGTAGTCGGACCATTGCCATGACGAAACATTCCGCCGATAAAACCGTATTTTTGGCAAAACGGAGTACAAGGCACTCGAGCACTTTGTTGCTTACAGTGCTTCCCGCTTCCCATAATAATGCGCGTAAATTGTAACTGGACGTTTTGCTGGAGTGATTTCCTTTGTCGAATTTTTCGAAAGCTATCTGTAACATAGGAGGAGGAATTTGAGTTACCGTTCCAAATAGGGTGAGCGACTAGCGCTTCATTTATCACGTTGCTTCTTACAAGGTGGAAAATAACTTAATGAAAGTGAACAACAAACTCACCCTCCAGAACTGCAGCATGTGCATTAGAACTGGGATGTCGAAAACGTTTATCCTTCCACTAATATTGACGTCCCTCAACATGATCAGACTTTTGCACAACTCCAAAGAAGGCTTTTCCAAAAGATAAGCTGAGAAAAAAATATCAAGTTAATTCTCTTATAGGTAGTAAGTTTCGGTTCACTCATTACGGATGAATTATGTACCTTTCCATTGAGCCTTCAGTATTTTGTGGAGTTGATTGACGTCAACTTCAGGAGGATATTTGATCAACAGCTTCGCTACTAACGATTTACCTTCAGGCTGAAAATTATATTGGCTCGTGTAAATCACATTTTTCAACATAATGAGGTGAAGTTTAGACGATCCCAGTAAGTGAAGACGCGAAAAATACCTTATAGTTTCAACCCTATACATTTACTTAACAGGGAGCTGTAGAAATGAAAATCTCTTGCAATACCGAAGTACGAGGGTGGATCCAGCATAAATGGTAATTAGGTTTTTGGGCACCAAGAATACTGGAGTGGCCTGTCGCTCTAGGTTGGCTATGTGGGGTCATGGCAATGTCCAAGAGAGCCTCATCTCGCGGTTTGAGACCTTTACTTGTTTCTATTGCGCAACGCAGTATTATTCAATTCCACATCTTTGAAGAAGTCAAACCTTCCGACAATTTTGCAAAAGTTGAACGTTCAGCTACACCCCTATCGTAATAACCCGATATACAGAATGTCAGGTATGTAGAGAAGGAGGAACACGATTGTCGACTGTCAACTGGCAAAATCCTTGCTACTATTTTGTTCGACTACCGAGACGTTTCGCTTATAGATGTTAGGCATTACCAAAGGATAATACTACTTCCTACTGAGCAGATGGCACGGAGAGGGCCGCATGAATATCACAGAAAAGGCGGAACCGGGTTAGGCTAAATTTTCTCACAACACTGAAAACGTTCGACAGGATAACAGAAGAAAAGTCCTCACCAAAATTAAGGCATCCTCCATAAACTCTGCTGATATATTTCTGAACACCATGTTGTCTTCATTCACTTCCCTGAAAACACAAATTCACATGTGCTATTACGGTGAAACACAGGAGAAAATATTAAAAAGACTTGAGTCACCTAAGAAAACTTACCAAATATTACTTTGTTCGTCTGTCAATATTCTCAACAAAAATTTACCGTCGCAGTTTGGGATATTAGTTTGAGGAACAATTATGTAATCACCAGGAGGCAATGTGAAGAATGTTACTACTTCTCGGGCTACAGAATGATTGGTGACGTCCAGGGGTTTCTGAAAAAGAAGGAGAAAATTATACATGGAATAGGGTTAACAGACCTTTCGCCGCGATTATCAATTACCGGTACGTTAAGTTAAAAGCCTACAAAGAAAAGCATTGAGCAGTTCCAAAGAAGCAGACACGGTAGAGATCACGAGTAAAAATTCACAAGGTGCATTTTATCCCACTGTAAGGCAGCGAGGAGTCTTGGTGGATTCTGATTCTTGATCGGATTCTGATTGTCTGATTCTCGAGGTGAAGACCCAGAGGGGTTAGAAGTACGCCAGTTGACAAGAATTTCGACGAGCTTCTATGCAGAGAGGCCCCGAGGATTGGCTTTTTATGCCCATTGGGAACTCCTACCACATTGCCTTGTCTCCAACTTTGCCCTCCGGGATTCCTCACTTGACTGCTCCCTTTGCCTCTCCCCTTGGCTACCTTCCATTTTCTCACCAATCCGCATGCTCTACGTTAGCAAGGAGGGTGGTGGACCCACACTATCAAATGCGGAAATTGAGAGATAGAACGAGAGCAGATTAGCCAGAGAGCTAGAAATGTCCATCTCTCCCACCCTCAAAGAGTTAGTGACTATGATATCGGAAAGCAAGTCGAGAGGTATGCTGTGGCAGAGAATATCCAAAATATCCTGGATGGCACGAGCAAGTCTCTTCGAGAAAATAGCTTGGCAGAAGTCAGAAGAAATAAGTCAAATTGTTCCAAGCCGGGCCCTAACCTAGGAAAGCAGCTGAGGTTTTTAGCGGATAAAAATCTGCACACACCCGGGTCGGATCCTACCTCAACAAAAGTTATTTCTTAATTTATTCTGTTCTAAGTGTATTCTCATAGTCGTTGGCACAATTATTCCTGCTTCTACAAAGTTCATGGAGGGGCGTCACTAGCAATGGAATCATGGAATTTTTTCCCATGCAATGGAATCTTAGCAATCTCAATAAATATTTTGAAGCAATTCGGAAATCGCGCAATGTAGGAGAGTTTTGGCAGTTGACATAACTAGCGCCCTCCCTTGCCTTTCAAGCAAAAGATTTTCTGTCCTTAACCGCTCACATCATATAAAAGAAGTTCCTAACTCACGCTTCAGCTGGGCATTGAGCAACAACCCTAAACTATATCCTACGTTACATTTTTCTTGGCGAATAATATTGGTCTTTGTACCTTCTAATAAAAAAAATCCAACTGTTATAATATGTTTCCTTACTTGCTCAGAAACAAATTGTGGAGTCAACCTTGTCATTGATGGTGGGATTTCATAAACAGCAAATCCAATCGCAAAAAGCTGTTTTTTCTTTTTACTCTCTGGTTGAGTTTCGTAGTATTGCGTAACCGAAACGACTACGTGGCATTTATTGCTGGATGATCGTGGAATCATGATGTGAAATTGGGGATTCATTGCCGTGGTCTCTGTAATAAATGGACAGAATGGATGACGGCACATTACTATTTGTGATAGCTGTCAAAACTCATGTTCGGAAGGGTTGTTATGAACTGTATATGCTGTACACGGCATCAAATGCATATGTAACGTAAAAATAGTTGACGAACCAACAAAGTTGGGACCGCCTCCAGCATTGTGGCCACTTCGCCATCGCCTCCGTGCAAGAACTGCTCTCCAAGGTTGCTTGGTTTGAAGAGCGGGTTCAATCATCCAGTCATCAGGGCCTATGTGAACCAGGTCCAGGTGGGTGAAGTGTCGAGCAAAGTCTTCGAATGACATCCTGCGCACACGAAGGTGATACAAATAAGGCTAACTCGCTCTCACGAGGTGAGCACAATTTGACTATGGCAGCAGTTAGTTCCCATACCAGAACTCTCCGTCGTTCCTAACTCGAACGCTTAGCAATTCTTTGTCCCTGTCAGAGAGCGTGTCCCACTCCCAGGATCTTTCAGACCAAGGACCTGTCCATTCACCTTTGCCCCAAGGGTTCCTCAGTCGCACTAAAGGCGTTTCTCCAGTGTGGCCCCGTACTCGAGCGAGGCCTGTTACGCTGTACGCAGTTTGCGTCATCAGTCCATTACGTAACCTTAATTGCCGTTTGCTATCTTTTTCCTGAAATCAGCAAGTCAAAAAATACCCTAAACTCAAAAATGACTGATTACAGTGTTATCCTTATGTGTCTCAACTGAAGTTTTCTGAACAGTCGTTCAATCTGAAAACTGCCGATATTTATATCACTGAGAAAGAATGGACTTACCGGATTTATACTGGCAATGAGTAGACTAGATCTGGGTACTGCACTGTTCAAGACCTGATACGTGAGATATCTATCTTGATTAGTTAAAGCAAAACTCTGAACGATTCCTCCAGTTAAATCTTGGAGCGCCCTAGTTGTGCTGCCACCACAACTAAGGCTCTCATAACAGCCGTATAGTCTGGAAATTGACAACAATGCTACAGTACCTGCATACTCAAAGCACGTAAAATAATACGAGAGAGATAAATATCGTAACTCACTTCGCATAGGCTTTTTCAAGTAACGCAATCCAAAATTCTGTCGGATTTGTGGATCTAGAATAGACTAATCTTCCTTTGTAGGTAGGAAGCCGGTCATCTATCAGGATTTCTTTCCATTCGCCGAAGTGCCAAAACCTAAACCTGAAGAGGAAAGTAAGAAAGCAAAAAATGAATTATATTCATCGGTGTGGAGCAACAACTAATGATGCAGGTTATCGGTGCAGGTGCTCCACAGTTATCGAAGGCTTCCAGGAGGGGGGGGGGATTGTATTTTCTATGTAATTTTCATCAGGTCTTCTATGTAAAGGGTGTTTCCAATTTGCGTGAAAGTGGACATAAAATGAGTACTACCAACTGCACCTTCCTACCTCAATCCATCCCTAAAATATGACCTTTAAAGGTATTTTCATTTGACTTTTTAAACATTGTTAAATTCTATTTGTTCAATTAGACTCGAAAACGAGCTCGTTAGAGACCATAACAGCCATTCTCTAATATTCAAAATTCATTTTGACGAAGTTTCTGAAAATAGGTTTTTTCAAGACAAATGAATTTCCGATTCAATTAGCATTTGAATGAAGTAGAAAAATTTGTGTTTTCTTTTAAGGAAGGGGAAGTCCTAGTTTTCATGTAAACAGTAGGCTTTCCTCTAATTTTTTTGGCTATAATCATACACAGGGAATATCTCAAATAGGTCGGGACCGGTTTTATCACAAAAATTGGAGAAAAACAATATTTTCCATTCAAATTTGAATTTCCTCTC
Source organism: Cyrtorhinus lividipennis (assembly GCA_019603395.1). Classification (NCBI taxonomy): domain Eukaryota; kingdom Metazoa; phylum Arthropoda; class Insecta; order Hemiptera; family Miridae; genus Cyrtorhinus; species Cyrtorhinus lividipennis. The sequence continues at coordinate 42,622,613 of CM033998.1, forward strand.
AAAACCGACTAGGAATCACGAATTTGGCTGAACTTCTCGTGAACTAATCGCATTTTTATGTTATTCTGAAACTTGTCACTTTACAACACCTTCATCAAAGCACAGTTATCGTAAAAATATTGCAACTTTCGGTGCACTTTTGCGAGGTTTTGTGATACAATTGTTTTAAAATACCATGGGAATAAATTGGGGCAGAAAGGTGCGGTTGGTGGCGATCTACTCCATTTCTGGTCTCGCAATTTGTCTTTTTTCACACCAAGCGGGAAACCTCTGCAGCTTCGATTTTGTGATTTCTCTATCTTCTTATTTCTCTCCCTCTACTCTTCTATAGATATTGTACCTAAAGAGTCCACAATAGTTTGCGGTGGTGTCGAAGGACTGGTCGGGAGGGACGATCCTGTCGAGGAACCGTGGTGTGAGGGTGAGAGAGGACACTGCGCCAATGAACCAAACGTCGCCCAGTTCTCCAGGCTCAACGTCGCTCGTAGAACTCGAATCGGGGTTGAACCTCGGCCTTTGACACATTTCCTGAGAGAGGGACAGAAAAAGGAGTGAGTAGACGATGGCAAGGTCGCGAAGATCGGCCTAGCTTTCAAGATACAGAAAAATCTGGTAGATTTTTGGAGATTGCCAATCTTTTTCCGTCGAACTTGACAAACGCAAACAGCAAAATTAATCTGTATTTTTTCAATTAAGAAGTAAACTATTTTCAGAGCAATTTGTCAAATTTGATCAGAACCGATACAAGAAACTGAATGGTACTTACATGAGGGCGCATCCACACTATTGGTTGTAAAGGTGGCTTCTTGTGCCTGTACAGGGATCTCGGTGAGGGTGGGAACTCTGAATCTTCGTATAAACACCCTCGCTCTCTGCAAGTCCTCCTGACAGCTTGATAATTAGATCCCTGACCTCTCGGCCGCTCAACTGTCCACAGCCTGTAACAAAGAACCAGGAGTTCGTTGAATGAGACTATTAATGTGAAATGTGAGATATTGATAAGAGTAGAATGCAATTTAAACAGCTGCATTTCGTGGCACATAGGATAATAGTATTTTGTTCATACACCGTTATGGAAATTGCAGTATTCTAAAAATTTCGTTTAAATTAATGTGTATATTTAACTTAGACGATATATCCTGGGTAAGTAAAACTGTCTTTGAGGAGAGCGGGCAACGATGTTTATAACAAAGTCATACACCCACGTTTCTCATGCTACACACAAGAAGAAATCGACAGAGAGGAAAGGAAGGATATGAATCTCAGCCGAAATTCTCCTAGCGGCAAAACTATTCAGATCAACCAGTTTCGTCATCAGGAACAAACACCGAAGTACCTCACGTAATTTACTGGCCGACTTCCATAAACTGTTTGAGCATAAAACTAAATAAATTCGATGAAATACCTGAAAAAGTTCATTGGAAATAGTTAAGAATGGGTTGGCCTCATCCTGTTTTTCTAGGCGATTAGGTGTGATTTTTAACCCTAATCAACCTGAATGATAATATTTACTTTTCCATAAACTCACTCATTAATAGGAAGGATTTTCTCTAACTTATCTCGAAAAATGTCCGAAATTCTCCAGAACGTATCTTCTTCAAATACTGCAAAATCTGGTAATGAATAGTGCACCCATCTCCAAACTGGTAAAATTAGGGGGAAAAGAAAATCCATGAGAAATCTGGTGACACGAGACAGATTGTCGGTCTATTCACTCAGGTTGAGAATAGTTTGCCCGGTGAAAAATTGGAGTTGAGTACGCGTTAATCCTTGTTAATCCTGTCCAATTGTTCTTGAGTTGGGGATTTAACGAACTCGTGGATTTAAGGGTAATAATAACTGAAGACACTATAAACAAAGTAAGGTCGAATATGACTCGTGGAAAATTCACGGATTCCTCTTCCAGTGGTCCACAAGCCCAAACAATGGGCTAACATTTGCATGTCGTACGGCGGTTGAATGTGTCCAGTCACGTAGCGTAGGTGGCTCTCGCAATGGGTTTGACTGCTTTTGAAGTGCCCGACACCTGGGGTTTCATTATTATGATCGCTCACGGCAAACCGCATTCCAATATTTGAAACAATGGATCAAAAGGGAAGTTAAAGTTGGGATGAATTTTGGCCAAATTGAGAAATTAATCAACTTGAGTTGATGTGAAATACCTAGATATTTTGGGTTTCCGATGATTTCCCGATGTCCCAAACGAGTGTCCAGACGGACCTATGAGATGATTTGGACCTTCTGGTGGGTGTGTGGGAAAAAGAAAAGCACAAACGTAATCTCGACCTATCCCACACGTCGCTATTATTACTGCATGGCTTTTCAATCATACGAAAGGTCGTTCTTCAAAAGGGACTGAACAGAAAAACCTTGATCTCTCGTAACCCACAGAATTGGCCAGACGACGCTTCCGAGCCCCAAGAGGGAGCGGGTTCGTGGTGTACCTACAGCTCAGGTTCCCACAGTCCGCTTGCCATCTTTCGTAACTCGGGTATCCTTAGTTGAACAAGTAACGAGGGGGTCAACATTCTCTCAGCGTCCTTTTTCCAGATTGTACCGTAAGATAAAGTCGCGGACAGATGATCATTTGGTACCTATGTAGGTACGTATCTACCTTTCAATGCTGTTCAGATTCTGAGCTGGCGGATACTATCGCCGAAGACAGATTTTATATGTGATCACTCTGATGAAATCATACAGGGGAACAGATGTTATGTTGATTGGTAAACTATTTCGCAGCAAACAGGGTGGACCACTAATTCTTATTTCATTAAAGGATATATTTGTATCGAATCATTTATAACAGCAACGAGTCTGCGACCTATTAGGATTAGGGAGATTCTTGGAGGGAGTTTTACAAAGGTGCAAAAAGGAACAGAAACTCTGTATATTAATCCTCTATGATTATTCATGGTTAATCTCGTCCGCATGGACGGGGTCTCCAAAAACGGTGTGGACGGCGGTTAGACATTTCGGGTTCACCAATGAGGTATTTTCAGAATATTGGGGGGATTTTTCAGGACTTATTGGGCTTTTCTTCTAGTAACCCCCCCCCCCCCCCTGAATCTTAGACAGGTAAATACTCGTAATATACCCACCTAAGAAACATATCTGCTAGGTATATTACCTTATATAATTTGCTGTTGGCGTGTGAAACTCTCTAAATGGTCTCTTCAGTTCCAACATACGCGTTTGAAAAGTGGGAATGAAATAGAATCATTTCAAGTTCCACAGGCGTAAAGCGATAATAATCCAAAGACATTTTGATGTTGTCAATATCTCTTAGATTTAGTCAAAACATTGAGAATAGAAAGAAAGTACTTCACCGAGCTTTGCATTTTGCTTTTTGTCAAGGGAATATGATCTGTATCTCAGTCTAGCCTGTAAAGTTCTCCCTGAACTCAGCTGAACCAAGAAGTTCGATGGTTAGGATGGCAGTTTTTCCTTGCTGGTAAATGTGTTTTAGTTTTATAGCAAGAGTTGATCTGCACCAACATGGAGTCAACATCATCAGCCAGAAACATGGGAGGTTCGCTCTACCCAAGATTCTGACTATCTATTAGAGAACAAAGGTCGCATGATACGTGCGGCATGCGTTCTCCTTTGAATCACCTTGTAACCCGCCGTTTTCACCTAACGGGCTAGGGATCCAGAAATAGACCTAGGCGAATAAATTAGTGGGAGACTAAGGACTTTCACTTACCGTCCGGAATGTCGGAGATGGTCGGTCATAGACGCCAAGTACACCTGAATTTACTAAGCTCTGAGGAATGGGGTTTCGTGATTGAAAGACAAGGGTTCAATATTGGCTTATAATAACGCAATTTGACAGAAATATGAAATATGGAATGTCTCGGCCGAGAAGGATACTGACTATTACTTAATCTAATTATTGAGTAGGTAGAAGTGAAGGGCTGAAGGCCGAATGAATTTACGAAGTAGCTGAAGGCTCAGGAGTGTTTGATTTGGAATAACGGAAAAATACAAGTGATTTACTAATGTCCTCCCCTAATTCCCTTTGCTTTACCTACGACAGACAAAATACTAAATACTACGGTTACAAGTTACAATTCTCTGATCAGCTTTCTGGTGACTACACGTCAGGGCTTGGGCCAGATTTAAAGAGTCGACTTTCGCGTTGCTAGGGTACGAGACAGAGTTATTTCGCCACTTACGTGCACCAACTCCTTCGGATGGAGACAACAGGGTGATGTGCTCTTCGCTGCTCGGCTTCGGTCAGGGGAACGCCGTCCAGGCCGGAGGAGGCGAAGCTCTTTCCGACGGAGGTCCGACGACTGGCGGTGCGTGGAAAACCTGGACTATTGGCCGTCGAATCGGGCGCGAACGAATCAACACTCGGGTTCGACGGGGGATTTTCAGTTCGTATAAGGGTCCACTGTTACGGGATAGGAATTGGCTGATCTCCCAATTCCCGAGTTCTCACCCTGAAGGAACCACGATACACTCGTTCCTTCAGGTCACTTTCACAACACCGGGTTCACAAGGGGTTGACTTGCTACGCGTCGGGTGTTCCGCTTCGATGTTCCGGTTCACTTCACTTCGATGTCCCGGTTCACTTCGCTTCGATGTCCCGGTTCACTTCGCTTCGATGTCCCGGTTCACTTCACTTCGTTCCGCCTCGTCGGCGAACGGGGATTCCAACTTTCCTTCTCTTGAGTTCGGATACGACTGCCTGATGTTTCTTCTCCCAGTCCGCTCGTCAAGTCGCCTTCCCCTACTACTCCTCCCTGGGTGTCTTGCGCCGCCCATCGCCTAACCAATCCAATGAGGACACGCCTTCCGCCCAGCGGGGGTTAGGCGCTTGGAGGGGAGAGGGGCCGCTCCGTCCCTCGCCGCCGAAGTTTCTTGACGGGGCGCTTGGAATCTGCCGCCCCGTTACACCCCTCCGATCTTCGGAGGCCGAGGTCTACCTCGGCAATTTTCCTTCCGGTGGGGGTGACTGGTGCGATGGGCATTGCGTCAGGTCGTTTGGCTGCTATCCATGCTTGCTCGCACCGCCAGCGTCTACAAGCGGCACAGGTTGGTGGGCGGTCCTTCTCGTGTTCGGCGATGGAGCAGGGCTTCGGGTAGGCGGGATCCGTGGGTCGTAGGTTTCGGCGCTTTCTCACCAGCCGATTCCACATCACTTTACAGCCATCGCAGCGGTAGGTTGTCGGCGGGTGTTGTCGTTTTGTGCAGATGCAGCACAGGACGCTCCCATTCGTCGAAGGTACGCTGGCGCGGATGTTCCAAGGTGGTGCGATGGGCGAGATGTGTCTTCCGCTGGTCTTATCTTCTACTTCCCTACTATGCTGTGAAACATCCAAACCGGCCCTTTCTTTAGTCTACTCTCACACTCCAACTCACACATTTCACACCCTCGATTTTGCTGCCATTACAAAGGAAAAGAAAAAAAAAAAAAAAAAAAAAAAAAAAAGGGGGGGGGGGGGACCCAGGGAGTCCTGTCACGACTCATGAGGTACGGTCATTAGTAAAACAAGGTAAGTACTTGTGTTGTGCATTTTATTTCCAGATTGGGGTTCATCATGGCTTCGCCCTCGTCTGATGGGCTGCTGTTTTGGTGCATGGTCGCGAATTCACTTGTTAAATAAAAAAGAATAATAAATAAAGAAAAAATTATAGAACCGATAGATCACTTTCTTGCGCACCAAGGACCGATAATTTCCCCACGAATCGAGAAAGGACTTCCCAGTTGGTAAGAGCTATGACGGGTCTGGAATCGGGATGTCAATTGGAGCTGAAGGCTCCCGGAACAGTCCCGGAACAGAGGGCCTCGGAACAGTCCCGGAACAGAGGGCCTCGGGACAAGTCTCGGAACAGTCCCGGAACAGACCCGGAACAGAAGTCCCGGGACAAGTCTCGGAACAGTCCCGGAACAGAGGGCCTCGGGACAAGTCTCGGAACAGACCCGGAACAGTCTCGGAACAGAGGGCCTCGGGACAAGTCTCGGAACAGTCCCGGAACAGACCCGGAACAGTCTCGGAACAGAGGGCCTCGGAACAAGCCTCGGAACAGTCCCGGAACAGACCCGGAACAGTCTCGGAACAGAGGGCCTCGGAACAAGCCCCGGAACAGTCCCGGAACAGTCTCGGAACAGATGGCTACAGTGAGAGTGATGCTACTAAATAAATGAGCCAGTATCTAAGTTTTGATTTGTGGAAAGAAAGAAAAATCCTAGACACGGATTTGAAGTCAATTGACTCCTCACTCGCTTCCTCACCCTCGGGCCGATTTGTTTGTTTCTTACAATTTTAAATTTCGGAATCTACAACTAGCACAATTTGAATTTCAAGATTATAGAACGCGACCCAATTCCTTCAGAGCTTTTTCCCACCAATATTCACCTGGTCAAGATCACTTGTTGTGGATACGACAGAAATCGAGATTTCTGAAATATCCCACCGCTGCCACCAAAAGATGTAACCCGCCGTTTTCACCTAACGGGCTAGGGATCCAGAAATAGACCTAGGCGAATAAATTAGTGGGAGACTAAGGACTTTCACTTACCGTCCGGAATGTCGGAGATGGTCGGTCATAGACGCCAAGTACACCTGAATTTACTAAGCTCTGAGGAATGGGGTTTCGTGATTGAAAGACAAGGGTTCAATATTGGCTTATAATAACGCAATTTGACAGAAATATGAAATATGGAATGTCTCGGCCGAGAAGGATACTGACTATTACTTAATCTAATTATTGAGTAGGTAGAAGTGAAGGGCTGAAGGCCGAATGAATTTACGAAGTAGCTGAAGGCTCAGGAGTGTTTGATTTGGAATAACGGAAAAATACAAGTGATTTACTAATGTCCTCCCCTAATTCCCTTTGCTTTACCTACGACAGACAAAATACTAAATACTACGGTTACAAGTTACAATTCTCTGATCAGCTTTCTGGTGACTACACGTCAGGGCTTGGGCCAGATTTAAAGAGTCGACTTTCGCGTTGCTAGGGTACGAGACAGAGTTATTTCGCCACTTACGTGCACCAACTCCTTCGGATGGAGACAACAGGGTGATGTGCTCTTCGCTGCTCGGCTTCGGTCAGGGGAACGCCGTCCAGGCCGGAGGAGGCGAAGCTCTTTCCGACGGAGGTCCGACGACTGGCGGTGCGTGGAAAACCTGGACTATTGGCCGTCGAATCGGGCGCGAACGAATCAACACTCGGGTTCGACGGGGGATTTTCAGTTCGTATAAGGGTCCACTGTTACGGGATAGGAATTGGCTGATCTCCCAATTCCCGAGTTCTCACCCTGAAGGAACCACGATACACTCGTTCCTTCAGGTCACTTTCACAACACCGGGTTCACAAGGGGTTGACTTGCTACGCGTCGGGTGTTCCGCTTCGATGTTCCGGTTCACTTCACTTCGATGTCCCGGTTCACTTCGCTTCGATGTCCCGGTTCACTTCGCTTCGATGTCCCGGTTCACTTCACTTCGTTCCGCCTCGTCGGCGAACGGGGATTCCAACTTTCCTTCTCTTGAGTTCGGATACGACTGCCTGATGTTTCTTCTCCCAGTCCGCTCGTCAAGTCGCCTTCCCCTACTACTCCTCCCTGGGTGTCTTGCGCCGCCCATCGCCTAACCAATCCAATGAGGACACGCCTTCCGCCCAGCGGGGGTTAGGCGCTTGGAGGGGAGAGGGGCCGCTCCGTCCCTCGCCGCCGAAGTTTCTTGACGGGGCGCTTGGAATCTGCCGCCCCGTTACACCCTCTCGTTCTCTCCACCCTCTGAATGAGCAGTTACCAGTCTTCAAGTATACCCGTGGCGAGGTCAGTAATAAGCACGCAACATCTTCGAAACAACCGACCCACCATTTCCCATCTTTTCAAAATAATCGTGATTCCCGTCATTTTTCCAATGGCGACCCGAATCGACCCTCCCGAAAGCCTCGAATCGGCCGTAAAGTTCCTTCCTCGAGCTCCACCACGTCCGGTCGACTAATGACCTTTAGGAATGGTTGTGCATTCAGGACTTCTCCTCTAGTACGGTACAGAGGCCTGCAGTGGAAAGAGGCCGTAGTAGGCCAACTGACGGCCACGAGGTGAATGGTATAACGGCCCGTAATGGTCCACGCCTCTGGATGTTTGTTGTGAATTAATCGTAGGGGAAGGGTGACGCTGACCTACTCACACCAAGACCCTATTTCCTTCATTCACCTCATTTTGGGATCTTCAAGACTGTGGTACCTCTTCAGAGGTTATTAGGACCCAGAGGAACTGAATTCTTATTATTTTAGTTTTTTATTTCTTTTTATTTCGACATTTCCATGCCTGGATCAATTAGATTATCCAAAAAAATGTAACATTTGTCTCAATTTGGGAAGTGTCCAAAACATGTTCGGTTTTATTTTCAGGTACAAAGCGAAGTTTTTTTCCCTTGAAGACATTTTAGGAATCCAACGTCATACTCACCGGAGTTTTGCTATACTTAGTTTTATATAGAAATTTCCACGCGAGTGGCCTTGGAGGCCATCCAATACTGCTTTGAATTCACTCGCGTTGCACCTGAAATGGGTTTCGCACCAACTCTGTCTATCGATACAAGTGCGGCACGTAATTGACCATCCCTCGTCCTTGATATTATGCTTAAGTTCAAGGCCAGATGATCGCGAGGATTAGGAGCTACGTTTTGTAAAGCCCGGGAACCGCAATCGCGTCTTGCTTCTCCCACACGAATTTTGTAAAATAAGACGCGAAACGCTCACTACGATAAGGGCCGTGCCTAGCAATGCTGTAGGAGGACAAGGCCGTTCAAAGATTAGAATATCGTTTTGAAAGGTGCATTCAGAGTAGAACAATGAAGGCAGGCCTCCAAACTCTCTGAGGTGAATCTTCGTATTCTATAGAGCTGATTTTGAGGCGCGAACGTGTTTCTCACTTCTTCCATTTTTGCTGAGCAATAAATATCATGCATGTGCAAGTTTTAATGGCCTCCTATGTGGCAATGGAGGTGTTCGCTTAGCACGAGAACTATTTTGGTAACCGACCCGAACCAAATTGGTACTGTATATAGCACCCTTATGGTGCGCTACAAGACTGCCGGCGGGACGGCGTACTTACATAAATTAATGCAAAATAAATTTTATCACAATACATCGTCACCTACTATTACAAATATTCACCATACACATACACACATTACATAAATCAATGTACATTCCAAAAAAAAGAGAAATGTCCTTGAATTATCAATATTCCACACCCAGTTCAATCTTGAAGTCATTGAGTTTTAGAGATTTACTATCTAAATCAGAAATATCCCCCTAAATTGTTGGTAGTTTTGAAGAAGTCGTAGCAGCTTTATAGTATTTCGGATTCTGGACAGTTGTACGTGGTGATGAGCTGCATAAACGGTACGTACACGCGGACACAACTCTAGACAACATGAGGATCTTGGACCCATGAAATTCATACATTTTATTAAAATGTGTTCTCCAAGCTTCCAAAGATTCAGCGTAACTTGGCAGAGCCCTGTCAGACAACCCACAAAGAATACAATTTTAGCTTTCTCCCAATAAATCTTGTTGTGCTACTTCAAAAGCTCATTCGAAATCTAGTGGATCGCACCGGGACCGAGACTTAAAATACCTTCCATTCGATGTGGTTTACCACACTCTTCCAAGGTAGAAGCTATTCTCAATGCAATCGACATAGGACGAGGAAAGATGTTACGAAGGCACATTAGCCAGCGGTTTAGGACCAGTCGTTTTGGTCAAAGCCGTGTTTCAAACATCTGCTATCTTTCTGGATTGAAAATTGAACAGCTTTTTGCGTACCTGAATCACACCCGTGGTGAAACATAGAGCTTGATTCTACTGGGAATAAAAACATCAGTGGAGATAGAAAGAACTTTGAAAAACTGTACTTATAAATAAAATATTAAAAAAATCAAATAAAATATAATAAAACAGAAAGAAAAATAATAATATAGAATATAATAAACAAATAAAAAAAATTTACAAAAAATCAGCCGGTTTTCCTAAGAATCTGCGTGTTATAAACGTCGCCAAATCCAAACTGAACTTACTATCAATATTTTATTCAAATCTAGGTATACCATAATACACATATGAACTTTCCCTCGCGTCCGCTAAATCATTCAAATGAGTTATTTGTACGAAAACCCAAAACACTGGTGGTTATTATGGGGTACCAGCTCCTATCGTTTTCCCTAGTGTTTCTTTTTTGTTGGAACTCATAGTGGTTCTCAATCACTAGTGGCGGCTTATTTCAAGTTCATGCATGAGAAAATTGTTCAAAGCCGCCGCATCCATTACCTAGGAGTAGAACGGCAAGGTGCAGCTCGAGAGGTTGTGAACCCAAATCGTGGAAAAAAGGTGGCTATAATGAAAAGAGGGTGGGTGCATGTGGAGTCATTAGACTAACAATCGACTTTCCAATAAATCGTCAGTTCGTGTTGCCTGCCGGCTAGAGACTGGGCAAATGTCATGTCCTGACCACATACGTCCGCCTTTTCACCTCAACTTCCATAATCTATCGGAACTTTCCCTTGGCCCTTTTGCCACTCTCGTGTAACAGAAACAAATCGCATTTACCTACCTATTTCAGGGAGACACGGGGTGATCACAGGTCCAAAATGTCACCTTGGCCACTGTTGATATGAAAGCGCTTCATAGTTTCGGCCACTAGTCCAACGAATATTCCCGATGCCCATTTTTCTAGTCCAATATTTTAGAAAAATACATTAAATAGAAGAGGCGCTGCGTGTTGGAAAAGACTTAGGGTCATACGGAGTTTACAACAAAGAAAAAAAGTGGAAATAGGTTCTTCTTTTTAAGATGTTTCCCTACACCCTGCCTCCGTTTATGGTAATCTCTCCGGGACCCATCTCAATCAATACAAAATGCTGCGTACGAAGTTAGTGGAAAATGATACCCTAGACGCCAATGACCCGAAAAAAAAAAAAAAACAAAAGCATATTTTCCATAAAACAACCCCAACGTCTTCCCGTTCCGTAAACGGGTCCAAACCTCATCTCAATTGATTCAGTATCCATAATTTAGTAGAAAATGTTACCCGTCATTGGTTGAACAATCATGAACATCAGGTCATATGTAATGCTTAATCCCGAATATCTGGGAATGCCTGACCCATGCCAACTAGAATTGCAGGACATAGTTAACAGTTGCCTACCTGCCTCTTCGAAGCCTCATCAGTTATGGCTGTGTCAATCGGCTAGTAAGAAATAATAAGGCTAGAAAAATCATGAAATTAATCAATATTCTTCAAAGTTGAGAGAAATGTTGATTATCAATCGAAAGATACCCGAGCAGCACTCATCATCTATTGACAAAGTGATTGCGGTCCACATTGGCACTCACTGTTTATCGACTCCCTGATCAGTTCGTCTGTTGTCAGCAAGAAGCAATCCTAGATCAGGGATGAGCCGTAGAAGAGTCAGAAAGGGGATATTATCGAAGGAACGATCGCAATTGGGAATTTTCTTAAATCGAAAATGTAAGGGCCATTCATTTGGTTGAACGAATCCGCGCTGAAGGCCTTGTCGTTATAGTCTTTTCACAAAAATAAATTCTCATCTGAAAGAGCAAAAGTGTAGCAAGTCAACCATTGGAGGTCCTATAAACCTTGAGACATGTTCGTTAAACGAAATCGTAAAATCTTCCATTACAGTTGAGCCATCGTTCATAAGAAGCAGTTTCTTAGATAAATCATTCAATTCCTTCTAAAAATATCTCGTACGAGATTTACTTACTTTAATGACTGTTCTTATGTTTCCTTTGCCAGTAAAACAGATACGTCAAACTCAGAATATGGATTTGTGGATAAAGTGCTAATAACATAGCTAAAATTGATTTTCCTGTTGAACCAAAAGCTAAAATTGATTTGAATCTTTTCCACAATCAGCTCGCCTTGGCTGATAGGTACGCTTGATTTTCACTTTTGACGCGGCCGATATTATATTATTATGATACTTGTCTCTCTCGGAACGGGTCTCTCGTGGAAATTCTCGGGTGTCTTTAACGAGTAACTGAGTTTGCCGTTTTCAACTGTTAGATTATGACAACCACAACATCAACTGAACGTGATAGCTTTCCAATATATCGTCTAGGAGGTGTTTGCACTGGGCCATTTATATCGGCTGTTTTCAGAACATTTTCCCCGCTACGATCATCAAATTTACAATCAGTTTATCGTATCGTATCTAACAAACCTAATGGCTTAAAGACTTGCCAAATCGCATACACCTGACCGTTCCCCGTACGGGGTCTTCATTTAAGACACGGTTCAAAAAATCTGTACTTATTTCCGTTTACTTTAGAAACAAATTTTGTAACTACTGCTATAATTAGTGTTCTTTTAATAAAACTCTACCGGGAAACTGTTACATCAGCATGTTTTGCTCCGCGTTAAAAATGTTAAACAAGGTTTTCAAACATTTCAATGCATTTCCACGGTGTTCATACAAGGCTGCCCCAAGCGCCGATCGGCAAAATGTGGAAATTTCTCTCATTATCATCCTTTGCTTCTATCCTTGGGGGTCATCAGCTGAGAAAAGTCGTAGTTTACTTTCTCGCCTACTTACCTCACGTTCGGAGAAATTTGTTTACACGTAGGTACGTGTGTTTCAACAGAACCATCCCAGTTTCCACATTTGCGGTAGTTTTCCTGAGAAACGGCACAGGTCTCAAAACGAGAAAACTACCTAAAATCCTTGAGTGAACCGTCTGTATTTTTATTGAAGCGAATCGAGAGGTGTCTAGCCTATTCAACGCCAGGACTGTTTCGTTCTTCTCCTAATATAGAAAAAGTTTGGCACGACTTTGCGGCGGGCGTGCGGCTGTGGTGTGTACGCCGTGAGCAGAGTACTGAGCCACCATCCTTGTCCATCCCCTGCTCCTCAGCCAGGCCATTAACCACCTGACGGACGACATAATAATGAGATGAGTCCGACTTGTGATGGGCCAAGTTGAGTCTTCCTTGAACCCCACGCCCTCCACCATCGACTCCTCCACTAGTTGTGTTCAACGCTCGTCGGACAGTCTCATCTCAAGGCTTCTGACGAAATTCCCATTTCAGGTCAAACTCTCGATTGTTTTCGGGATGGGACTCCAGCGCCGATTGCCGCGGGCGACTTACTTTCACTTTCTGCAGTCCAGAACCTCCGACGATGACGGCAGGGATTGTGAGAGCCAGAGATTTTGAAAAAAGTACGAGCCGAGCTGGGCGTTCCCGATTTTTGCATATCTTGAAGAGATCCAATGAAAGCGAACACCTAACTTTCCCGTGATTTATCACCGAACGGAGGGAAGATGATTTATCTTTTCTTCCCGATTCAGAATAAATCGTTCCTATGTAACGGCGATACATTCCGAATACATTGCTGATGTGGTTTTTATGTTCAATATGAACAATGCCGCAATGCACAGTTTTCACATACTCATGTACCTGACAGCATGATTGAGTGAGTTCCCAAAAATTGGCTATTGGATGGATATTTTCTGAAAATATTCTGAAATCCCAGCATTGCACAGTACCAAATTCTGACGCCTGATTTGTCATATTCGACCAGTCTATCTATGATTACGGTTGGGGGGGGGGGGGGGTATTTAGGTCTACTTCCCCTGCCTAAAGGGCTTCCAACACTGTACTCCGATATCATTTGTTATGAACCGAGAACATAAGAGCACAAAGTAAAGCACAAACTAAATGGTTCAATCTCATTTCGTTAATTGCCATCGTACAGAACCCCCAAAATATATTGCAGCAAATTGTGGTATTGAATGGTGTAAACCTTACCTGGAAAGGGTTGACTGCTTGTCATCAGGTCGGTGAGCGACTCCATTGGTCCATTTGCGACCATTCGCTTTGCCATTCAAACCGTCTGAAAACAAACAATTTGTTAACTTTCGAGGAATCAGGCAAGATCTAATCATAACCAATGTACGAGGAGTGTATCTCGTTAGCTACAGTACATTATTAAATCGTGAGGGCCAACGGAGCTTTAAGAGAAGGGGTAAGACACGACATTTGCTAAAGGAATGACGAAGATATTATAGTGGACCTGTTTGTTGATGTCCGGTGTCAATACTTTTCTGGTCAAAGTAGATGGGGAGGTCGACCTCATAGAACCCATTGGCATTTTATAAAACTGTTCGTTGTCTGAACCCCCCCCCCCCCCTCTTCATTACAAAAACCGCCCACCAGACTTGTAATTCATGCGTCTATCGCCCCCAAGTTAATTTTATTCCAAATAATATATTTTCGAGAAAATAAATTCACCATAGGCGAAGGATTAATTTAGGTCCGACAGTTTCGTATGGGAGTGTTGAGAATAATTTCACGGTACTTGGTCAAGCATCTCGGACGTTGATAGCAATCACCCTACTAACCTTTCTCGCCACTTGTTCGGATAGGTACTGTTAATGAACTTTTTGTTTCGAGTCCTCACGAATCTGCGTCTGCATTTCAGGCTTGGACGAGTTGCATCACATTCAACCAACATTACAGCCGGCACAGAAAAGGCTGTAAAATCATAAATGAATAAATTGCTTTCATATCCTCACCCAATCGTTACGAGTATAATTAGGCTGTCGAACGACAAGCAGCTCGGCAACTTCAACGGTTGTAGCTTGGAAAGAATAGACGATAACTATTTGGAACGGCAACACAAAAAGTAATTGTACCCATTACAAAAATGTTAGGTACCCTGATTAGATAATGGAAAGTAAATTCAAAATGTCATCCCCTCAAGGAGCTAGACATTTAACGAGAGTTTAGCAAAAACCATAAATTACCACAATGGCTACACCAACTATTTTCTTCTGGTAATAAGTGAAATAACGTCAGTAATGATAGAGGTAGGTTCATTTTTGCCGTTGGTAGGCAATAAATTCTAATTTATCTGTTCTTTTTTGCTTCAGAAATGAGCCTTTTGGAACCTATTTTGAGGAATTTGGCGTTCAGACCTTTTTGGGCCTAAAATGCATTCACTTTCGGTGCCACATTTCACGAAGCCTTGGGAAACAGAACAATGAACAGATGAACATAAGCTTCAGAGGTCCCATGGCAACGTAACACGAAAGAAAAGCAACGAAAATTGCTGCTATAGAAGCTGAGATTACTTAAGCTGGGCTTTAAGATTTCACTAAAATAACCTCAGTCTTTTTGGGTACCCTGAAGAATGCGGACATTTACAGGAATGATTTTCTACAAAACTAGTGTCTTAGTGATGATGTCTTCTCGCCATCAACGCTGACAAAATCGTCTTACCTAACTTCTACATTATGATAACTCATCTCCGACGAGGGGCGGATTCAGCACATTTGAGAAGGTCTTAAGATTACGTTGGGTGAGCAAGTCGTTGTGGCAGCCCAATCCCGCACCTAATGCTCAATCTGAGAAGATATTGCCGCGCTTATTCGAAGGTTAAATATCCGTTAAGTATCCAAAGTTGAAAATGTGCGGAATTGAATGCGCAGGTACGTATTTTGTTATTGCCGCCGCACGGAGTTACATCACCATCCCACGGCTGTGGTTGTTCGACAAGCTGTAAATTACAAGGTAGCATTCTATACCCAACTGCAAACGCGTTGATAGCTCGCTAAAATTCTTGACGTGTTTTTAAGACTGAGAACAGATTGCAGGCTTCATGGCTTGAGACGGTGAGTGGTTAACGTGAAATTCACAGACGGCAACTGTTGAGTACTGTCGAACGAATACGGAATACCTCAGCAATCAAGGAGTGAATCGGGGAATAATGTGGTTATGCGCTGCCCTGAAGATACGAATCTCATCTTCAAGTGTCTCAGCCTTGCGATGTGAATCAAATAAGTAATATTTCCATTATAAATTAATACAGGAGGTGCTGCGTCAGACCATAGGTTTTTTATTCGTTTTATGAATCGTTCCGATACCGCGGCCGGTAACTTGTAGAATGTGAGAAATATGATAAAGAACGAGCCTTGCGCGGAGATGGAAACGTGTTTCCGATCCCCGTGGCAGATACTGGCCTCTGCGAGCTGCCTAAAAACTGAAAGGCGCCGTAACCAGCTGCGACTTCCAACGATATTTACGTACTTACCAGCATCTCGAAACACTCGTCTCTTCACTTTACTGTGATTTCGGATTCAAGCAATTCGGAGTCGTGTTTTTGTAGTCACGAATGTCGTAATGAATTTTGAGAGAATCTAAATGTTGTCCTAAGACTTCATATATTTCGGTCATCGAGCGTGAAGTGTCGTGAGTTGAAGGCACAAAACAAGAGAATGCGAATTACAGTTGGTGGCAGTCAACAGCTTCAATTACATAGGTTGCTGAGGTTAGCCAGAATACGCAAATTTGCCTTCGATCGCGTGTATAAGTTTAGGATAAGACTTGTTCTCAACGTTCATTGTTTAGCGAGAACAAATTTCTATTCTCTTGTATCAAGGTTGAATGATGCTGCAAATCCGAAATGAGTCTTCGGTAAATAACAACAGCTTTTATACGTTTCCAAAAAGTGTGAAGCGTACGCGTACAGGTCTGCTCTCTAAGCCCTATTGACAGAGTAAAACGAACCAAAAGCTCAGATAAAGACGCCCAACCTGTAGGTATGATTTAACCTCAAATCTGTGTGTTTTATCCGATCTCGCTAATCGCGTGCGTTTTAGCATCTTTGCACTACGTGACTGCAGCTCCTACCTACAGGACTCTCATCTTGCTTCTGAATGGCCGTTGCTTGGCCACTCTGTGTCTAACGTAGTCATCAACTGCTGGTTGCGTGCCAATGTGGCAAATGTAATAGCGTAACATTGTCGCTGGCTTCTGAATGGCCTCGATCCAACGCCAGCGTCCTCATTCTTAGTGGATAAGAAACAACGATTTGTACTCAGCATTTCAATAGCATTACATTCAGAGCATTGAAGCTAAGGTACAGAAATGAACGAGCTAATTGTTTGCCGTTGTCTTCTGTCAGCGTGAAAGGGTAAGTTGAGCTTCTGCGCAGGTTTAAACCCTTTGTCGCCGTCAATATATATCCTAAAGAGTCTTATCTAATCGGGACAAGTTGAGAGAAAAGCACCCGCATGCGGTTCGACCTTGACCGGCTCTGTAATCAGCTCGCGGCTTCGGTTCTCGTAGTGCCGGTCTATGTTTACAATAAGCTAACGGGCCTCCGTTGGCTCAGGATCGCCTTGTATCGCGGCACCGGCACTTCAGTACAGTTGTGTGGTGTCGGTTCCGTCGATTCGGTTTACAGAGGGTTCCTGCGTAAAAGAGGTGACCGCCAAAGAAATACATAACTTCACGCCTGACTGCACTCCGTTAGATTCCTCCTTTCCTCCATCAATGGTGAAGATCCAAGCGAGAAACAGGTTTTTAGGTCTTTCATTTGATGGGATTGTAAATGTTACCATCAACCCGCATAATTCATCGATGCTCCCCAACAAACTTCCTCGCGCCTTTTGCCCTCAACAATTTCCTATGTGATATTGGTAAAATAAAAATAATTTCGATTATTGAAGTACGATCAGGGTCAGATTGCAAACGGGCCCACCCCTGCAATTTTTAGTTCCGACTTCAAAACATCATTAGTTCCACAACCACAACCACGGTTCCCACAACTTCGTTATTTTTAAGGGAACGTCCCAAGTCCGGCTTAACCTTCAGTAACACCTTCTAGGAGTTATCCAGTAGATCCTGCATCTGTCACCGGTTTATAGCGTAGGATAACTCTAGTGAGTACAGGTGACGGAGATTATGAAGTAATAACAGTTTCACTGACGGAGTTCATTTGGATTTCTCATGACATGAAGTTCGACTACTCCAAAGGGCAGAAAGATTGCCAGAAAACAAAGCCAAAAGATCCAGTGCGAGCCTGTAGAACACAGGGCCATTCATCCTGCCTGGGACAGAACCAGTTTTCAGTAATATTTATTTACTTTCCCTTGTACTTATTACTTCATAAAGTTACCTTAAATAGAAATGTGTCTATTCTCCCTTTCCAGCAATGATTGTGCAGGAGAAGGAGAATGATGAGAAATGGTTATTGTATGAATCAAATTGGTAGGTTTGGTAACAAAAATTAGGAAACGCAGTAGAGCGGTTGATTCTGTTGCTACTCCTCATCATGCGTCGCAACCGGATGAGATACCTGAATAGTTCAACATTGAACGAGGTACATAACTCGTAGAAAGGAAAACATGTTCTAATTATTAAAATATAAAGCGTCTAAACCAGTTGTTATGAAGTAGTCCAATGGGGTAAAGTAAGCAGTGTTCCGATGCAAAATATATTACCTCTCGACTTCTGACGTGTTATTGAGCTAAGTGCTCGCCTTCAGAAGAAACGAGCGATAAGTATCGCCTATGGAAATTAAGCGTCCATCCGTCTGAAAGTAAATTGGTTCCCACGCGCCCGTTTTAAAAGTGAATTGAAGCGTTTCGTCACAGAATAGCGCGGTTTCTTACGGCGACGTTTCTTTCCTCCGTCGGATATTGCACGTGATTCCAATGCAGAACGCGTCGTTGAAAAAGAGTACGGACTACCTACAGATTTTGCATACGCCCTTGAAACACCTTTTCACATCCTCCGGGCAAACCTTCAGGTTCAAGTTCGCTTATCTTTACAATCCGGAGTCACTTTATTATCATCATCCACACGTGACGAGCATACTGGACGATACATGCCTTCTCTACTACTAGGCATCATTCGACTTTGTACATTAAAACAGACAAAACTGTTTTGAATACGAATCTTCAATCCCCTCTAAATCAAGATCAGACTTAGCAAATTTATTAAATTTTGGGTGATCTATTTGGGAGAATTGAAAATCCGATAGGGTAGCCAATTATCGTAAATGGCGTTTCACTTCACATGAAATCTGACTCGGCCCATCGTATACAAAGTGGAAGCGATCCCCCAAACAGTTTCATAGAACTAAGAGAATTTTGAGAATGAGACGACCAATAATCAAAAATTATAATTCCCTTAAGTTTGTCCATTAAAAAATACATTCATAAGTTATGGGTTAGGCAGAAAATGTGGGGAAAATTGCAATTCCAAAAAACCCTCGACTACGGGTAGGCTTATCTGGCACGTTACAAGTTAAGAAACAAGAAGATTTTAAAAATATAAGATCACAACACGCCAACCTCTGGTCTTTCTCTTCCTCGGCTATAATGGGTCAAACCACTAAGCCGAAGGGGCATGGCGTACATTAATGGCAATACGCTCAGGCTGGACACTCTTTCGGTCAATGGTTTCGATGCAAGCTCTCGTCATGCAGTATCGTTGAGCTAGCTCGCAACCATAAGTGTTGAAAAAATTGAACTATTCTCCAGTTGGCCTTCGTCTTTGAGAATTCTCGTGCTAGCAGAAGCCTCGTTGGATTCAAGATACTATCCCTCCGCACGACCAGTCGTTTTGAGGAGGTGAAGGCATAAATCCTCCCTCTGCTTCACCAGCACCATCGAGGGCACCTTCCACGACAGAAGGGCATCCGACTTCGAGCTGAGCGAAATTCCTGGATGAAACCGTGTTGTATTACGTCGTACAAGGCAAGCGCGTACTGTTACCTGAGCGTGTATCACAAAAAGTCTTTCCTCCGAGACGATAAGTCTATAAAAAGCTCTCAACGAAACCGAAGAGGCAATCAAAAACTACATGACAATCGTTAATTCTCGAATGGTACCCAATTCTGAGAACTCCATACAGGTCTTCCGTTCCAGGATCCGTAAACAAGGTTGCCAGTCGAGGAACCGCCTTTGGATGAGAAGCTATAAAATAAGGCTAGTCACTAAAAATTGGTAATACATTTTATTATGGCGAGAGACAAACACGGTAGGTAGACTGCTTCACATTAAAATTGAAGTGCTCATGCAATGGTACCGCGCACATCCAATTAAGGGGTAGTAGTAGAATCAATGTATTGGTGCTAGGGGAATGCGACCATTATTGGAATAAATTACCAAGAATAGTGGAGTTGATCACCGTGTACGGACTTGACTAGGCAGTTACTAACATAAGTCTCCCTTCTGCACTACACAAATCCCATCAAGCAAACGTTATTTTGAACTAATAGAGTTCTCAGAATTTTGTAATATAGTCGCCGTTTACAATAGGATAGTCTATAATCCTTAAGGTATGGGCAACACGGTAATGTGTAATCCGGACATAATTTCAAGTAGAGGTTCTTAAAACAAAATAGTTGTACCTGAGGAAAAATACGGAAAACCAGGTGGGCTGAGTAATACTATGGAAACTGATTTTCCTCCTTCCATGCCTCATATTTTTTTCGATTTTCCTGAAAACACTTTGAAAAGGTGGAATTCCAGCAGCGGAGCGACGCGGTTGGTCACGAGTTGCAGTTACATTATACCATCCACACCATGGTGGACAACTACCATTTCCGTCGTTTGATTCATTAATTTGCTAGTCAAATCGTTTTCAATTCGTTTCAATTTAAATTTATCTTTAATTTAGATGTGTTGTTTATTTACTTTGTACGGTTTTACAGTTTCAATGTATATCGAAATGCGCGTCATGTCCGATAGTTTCCCAATTTATCAGGATATTTTCTGACAAACGGTCATTTGTGGATTGAAGCCAGTAAACGTACCATTTTTGGAGGAACCATTGGAGGTATTTCTTGTGATGAATTAACGAATTTTCATACATAAAGGATTTGTTTTAGTTGTCTTTCAATCTACCTATCAATGCATTTATTTGTTTAGTTTTTCCACGAAGAACCTACGAGTGTCGTTATTATCGTTATTTCGATTCATTCAACAACACTATGACCACCTCCTACAAGAACAATGTTGTTGTCACTATACGCTCGTTGAATGAGTAGGTCACAGAGATAAGAATAAACCCCTCAGCTAACCACACATAGAAGCTCAACTTATATTTAAAGGCAATCGCTCAGCGCAAAGTAACTGGGCTCTTTGAAGCCCACGATAAAGGTCAGTGGTGTCGCTGGTCTCGACGGGCACAAAACGGCATGAGAACGAGATACTTTCACTCGTCTATGAAAGGAGAAGTTGATAGCTTTTCTTCTTATGGGAGCGATCAATTAGCGCAAGGGTATACTTCACAAGAGTTGAAGAATGCTAGACGAGAAGGCAAGAGGACTTGAGGTTGTGAATGGAAACGTCGCCCACACTCAAGGGTCACGCATGCGTCAGAATAATTAGTGCGACATCGAAAAAAGACTTCATTAGAATTTTCAATGCCATTCAACGTTATTCTTGAATAAGAAACACTTCATGATTTGCATCGAGCTCTATCGGTTGTATGATGAAAGGTCGTTCTCCAAGATTGCTCACTAATACTAACCGACCAATAATTACATTGGATTTGTGCTTCTTCTTTCTTCTACTCACACCAGCAATCCAATCCTCTTCAAGCGCGATAAGTTTGAATCAAGGACTGAATCTCAGGAAAATTCGGTCGAACAAGAATTGCTGAACAGTCCTGTTGTGCAGTATGCCTAGGCCCTAGGGGATCTACAGAAATTGTTTGATAAGAATCATACTCTGGCACTTTTTATTTAAAACAATAGCTCAATTGAGGCTCAATTAAGAAACTAAAACAGTGGTGCAACTCAGGGGTGGGAGGATTTTTATTTATACGTGAACGACCTGCTGTGATTTTGACAGCATTTATACCTCATTCATTGGAAAAGACGAGTTGAGCGAGACAAGCCCACGGCAAGAGATGCGGTCTGAGAAAGAGGCCTTCTAACGTCGCAGAACACAACTTTTGTGAGTATGATGTTTCAAGTAGTCTCTAATAATGAGAAGCTCCCAAATTAGTTTATTATCTAATCGGCTAAGTATAAAGAATGATGCCGAGGACTAAAAATAGGGATGAAATCGAGAAGAGGAGCGAAGACACACCTATACAATGGTATGACTGCTTTATCAATATGTCGGCGGGTTTTTATCTATTCATTTTTTGCTCGGGGCTTGACAGGGAAGAGGTCGGAATAAATTATCTACACGTTGTTTAAGAAAATTAAAAAGCCACTTGAGTAAGTTGGGAGAAAATGAATGAATTTGGACGCTTCCCCGCCCAGGAAAGGATTTTCAAGTATGATGAATCACATGGAGACCCTTCGGTCATGTCGAAATGAGGCCATCAAAAAGATGAGGCGATTCACCGCCGGAGTTTGGAAGGATGATGTATGGGTTTCGTGATCAAAAACTCAGTTCGGTGATGCGGTTGCCCAAGAAAGTCACTCAATCAATATCGGAAGACCCCACAAGATGTGTTTTACGTTCTTTTCCTCATTTATGAACTCTCCTAGTAAATACTCGATAACGGAAGCCAGTAAAGTAACCATTCACGGCCAACATGAGGTGATTAAAATCAAGTTGGGTCAATGCCGCTCATTAGGAGTGACACGGAATCACAAATCGATAGTAGCCGAACTTTAGGTGCTTTTTTGACTAAATATGCTACTATTTTTTGTGTGCTGCCAAGCTCATGTTTGATGTTTTGGGCATTCCTTTTGTGGCCGGTGACTTGGTTGGCAATTGGGGGAAAAATTAAATAAAATGAATACAGCCCTAAGAAATTTCTCGAAGGTTTTTCTCTAGAGAACTTTCTCTGGCTGGAAACCTACTGGAGTTAAAGGAGATTATATCGGAGGGATTTCGCCTGGGCTACCAAACTGATGTGTTATCAACCGACCACGCAAAGGCCTTTGACAAACCTTCGCCCCTTCGGTCTTTAGGCAACTTTGATTCCCGATTAATTTCCTCCAAAGGATTTACCTAATAGGCCGCGAGTTCGTTATCACCTTGGTCCTCTGCTATTCCATCTACTGATAAATAGGGTGGTTGCCACCTTCTCACCTCTCCCATCTTCTTTTCGCGGACGACCTGAAGCTGTTTTGTCGTGTGTGACCATTCTTTAAGGAGCGCCCTTCAAATGCTGGAGCGCTGTTGTGAGAGCAATCGCCTTTCCTTGAATACATCCAAGTGTTCGGTGATAAAATGTCTTCTCTCTTCCCTGCCTTTTCTCTTCGTCTATGTGCTCTGTGGTGACTGGCTGTTAAGGGATGGATGGATTGTTAATCGTGGTGGTTCTTGCTCGGCAATGTTCTCACGGTAGATTGGCTGCGCCGCCAGGAGGGCAATGAGCTCTCGGTTTTGTTGGAACGAATACACGAGAGTTCAGCGATTTGCAGGCCAACACTGTGCACAAGCACACCTTAAAACGAGTCCAGCAAGAATTCCTCCGATACATTGCTTTTAAGCTCGGAGCCCCTTCGAATGAGGGTAGTTTTGAACTTATGAGCGTCTCTGCCCTTGCAGAAGCGTTGTTGTCCGGCTGACCGGGTCGTCCTGCACAAACTGCTGGATGGGGCATTATCCTCGCCAACACTGCTTGTAGAGATTGGCCCATTTGTGCTATTTATATATTTTTCCCCGTTGACTCATGTTTCAATTGTTTACTTGTTTAGTTATTGTGAAAGCAACTAACGAACGCCTGAATTAATTAAGGTAAAGTTACTCGTAGTCGAGACCATTTACGGGTGTAGGTGATATTTTTTGGTCGATGACTAATCTAACATCAAATGGAGAAGCATTTGCCGAAGAGCGGACCCTGCACCAGCGGGACAGACGCCAAGATAGAAGAAGAAGATGACTAATCTAACAACGAATCGTATATAAGAAACGAATATCTAACATGTTGACACAAGTAATCGTAAGTCACTGCATTTAGTGTTATCGACGGTCTTATCTTGCTTCAAAAGTGGAAAATTTATGTTGGTATTTATAAATTTTTCCAGTTTTTTACAAAGGGAGCATTATGTCACAGTGCATAATGTCGGTCAGTCAGGATTATTCGCGAAGATCGGAGGTCCTTGTGAGGCCACGAGGTCAAGCACCTACATCTCACCCTGATGGTCGGCAGTCAAAAAAAAAAAAAAAAAAAAAAAAACCTTAGTGTGGGAGTCAACGAGCGTCCTAAGGGGTTTTGAGGTGCGAGGCGAACATTTTAAAAAGTCGAAGCGGAAGAGATTTTTCTTTCTCTTTTTCTCTCTCGGAGATGATGCTCCATCAAGTTTCCCCCAGGACCTCCTGGCGCCCTGACTCCGCACAATTTTAGTAGGACGTACGATGCGGGGGGTCCTCTCACTCGGAGAAGAAGAAGGCCAACGAGGACTTTCTGTCCAAAACATGCAGAACATCCAGACTTTCCTTTAATAATGGGATTCTTTCATTGCAGTTCCAGGGAAAGAGGAAAGTATATAGAGCCTCTCAGACTCTTGGGAATTGTATTACCTGAATACTGGTAACACAATTACATCAGAACGTCAAATTTAACGTTCACTGTTCAAAAATGTGAAATCGTTAATTTCATTTTTTCGTGGTGAAACTGTATTGTAAAAATTCGGTGGTTTTCCATAATTTCTACATCCCCACAACTACATAGATCACACTTTTGGTTTCCAGCTTCGTATGGTTGAAATTTTAAGACCAAAAGGTCACACCTCACCTTGAACAACCATCTACGAGATCGGAAATTACCCACCTGCTCCAAGGGTACCATACCTACCACCTT
The DNA here is from genome assembly GCA_019603395.1 of Cyrtorhinus lividipennis. Taxonomy (NCBI): domain Eukaryota; kingdom Metazoa; phylum Arthropoda; class Insecta; order Hemiptera; family Miridae; genus Cyrtorhinus; species Cyrtorhinus lividipennis. Next base: position 42,647,169 of record CM033998.1, read on the forward strand.
TTGATCACAAGGCAACATATTGAGGGTAGTTTTGGGAACCAAGGGATTTTTGTAAAAACTCATCGGTCATAACTGCCGAGATGATTTAAATGCTAACATCAATTAATCGCTTCCATTCCCTCAAGTCCTCGCCCTTTCCCCATGAGATTGCGTACCTTCTTCTCAAGATGTCCCATTCTTTTTCCCAAAATACACTCAATTCTATACATTTTTTGGCTAGATAATTGGGCAAGCGCTCTGACGGTAGCTTCATAACTTTATGAATGTAATTAAAATGCACGCGCAAAGTGAGCAAAAATAGCGGCTTCATATATGTCTCCAAAAACAGCATGTAGTTGTGAGCACATCTCGGGAGGGAAAAACCAACTTGATAAAAAACCGCACCACCGACTGTACACCGTAATACCATTTTTCTTTAGCGCTAGGATTGCCATCATTCCTGAACACCTTATTTTTGACTTTGCTAGATTAAGTTCCAAACCCCATGTTGTACAGTAGTCCTCAAGTCTGTTCCCCATTTTCTGCAACCCTATCACGCTTGACGCCAGTAAGATCACGTAATCAGCGTACGCCAATTGACAAACCTCACGATCCCCCACCTACACACCCTCTCCCAAAAATTCATACAGGTCATTTGTAGTAGAGCGAACAAACTTGGCGACAACAGACACTCTGGCTTCACTCCAGCGCAAGTCTGGAAATAGCCAGTAGTTGACGTTCCAACAAGTTTTACCGCTGATTCTGTGTGAGCATATAAATTACTTAATGCGCCAATGAATTTTGTAGCCTTCTTTAGATAGCTTGTACCATAAGTACTCTCTGTTCTGACGAAGTTCGCTATGAAGAAAGCGTACACTTTAGTGCGCTTTATCCGCAACTTAAGATGCACAAGACTTGTCAAAGTTCTCTTTAAGATGACAAGATCTACTTCATTCATTGAATTAACCGACTCTGACGGATGAAAAAGTCTAAACTAATACATGACTGTGGATTCCCAAATCTACTGTGAAAAGCCAGGAAAGCTTTAAAGGAATAGATTAGGGCTGAATGCACCCTCCCACACGGTTATCCCCACTCAATTACCGGTTCATTTCGATCCTAATGAAATTCCGCCTTTGAATGAAAGCCTTGATTGTGTGGAGATCAGCCTGAGCCTGTAATAATATTCACCTTCCCTCCGCTCGTAAGCAAGTGAAGTCGCCTTTTCCATATACAGATCCGAACGTTCAGAACCGGAATAAATGCTCTCTAATAAATTCACTGCTTCATAATAGCGCTCGAGTTATGACAATATTTGACAGAACTACCAATAAGTAAGGGAGACCTTCTGCTTTTTCTCGTCTGGCCATAAGCCGGGCTATGAGGTATGTACATAAGATTTTAGTAAAATGCTCTACCCGCTATATTCCGCAATACATATACTATGTATCTTTCTTCTTAAACAATTCTTGTTCTTGAAAATTCTGAGATTTAGCATAGACATTCTTTTTATGGGCCTATGTAGTTTCCAATTCCTTTCCAGCTCTATCTCTGCAATCGGAGAAAGGGTTACGAGGTTTGGAGATCTGGTTGAGTAAGGTGTCTTTATTCATTAAATTTTGGACGGTGAATCAATTGAGTCAATCTCTCACCCCGGTCCGATTCTCGCTAGATGCCCAAACCTATTAGAAAATTCATGAAAATAATGAAAATAAAAGGATGCCAGGATGTTACGTCTGCTAGCGAATAAAAACGCGACGGCATCATTGACTGATTTGAACGACGTTTAGAAATAAAAGACTTTGTGAAAATTGTTTTAACGAACCGAATCTGGCACCGGATTTCGAATACAAGATTATTAGATTAACGAAGTGCGAGAAAGATCGAGGAAGGCACTAGAGGGAAAGACCACCTTGACATTTCCGCTTAATTAACAATTTATTTGGCCAATCACAAGCAGGAATAGAGAGAAATTCGACCGCTGTTCATTGGATTCATCGATTGAATGGGTTCTGGCAAGACGATTAACTCAATATCGTTTTACTCTGATTTAATCTCCCAATAGGAAAATTACAGATCGTTTAACTGTCGGCAGCTCACGACTGGTAGGACCGAACCAAACCACGCTGACTGTTCTTGGACGTAGATTACTCACTCACGTCCCTCATTTGGTTCTGCATGTGGCAATCATTAAGTACTGAGAGTACCATCCGTTCGAACTTGATTCAGTCCCAAACGTGAGAAAGTGTCGGTTTGAAACACGTTTCCGATAAAAGCGAAACAGAGATGAATCGATTGCGGTTTCCCTTCGGGTGGAAGTGACCTTGGTTGGTGGTACCATGTAATTTAGCACTATGAATACATTAGGCTAGTCGCCAGGGGCGGATCCGTTTTTATCAATTTACTTGGGCGAAGATGAAGGTGGGAAAGGTGGGTGTCGTCTTGATTCAATATTAGGGCAACATCCTTTAGAGTTGAAGCGATTTTCAATATCAGTTCTGGCGTTTCCAACCATCAAATACTGTTAGAGTGCAATTTCTCACATGCATACAGAAATTATCCATCCCTGTTTTTCGTTTGGCTTATGGAGGCTGGAATATCGGTGGAGTCGAATAGCTTACCAGAATGCAGAAGTGCGAAATGGCACAAACAAAATTTATTTGTCGGTTTTCTCGGGAAAAATGTCATTGCAATACAATCTCTTTACATCTTGACCAACAGGAAGTCATTAAATCATGGAAAAGATAATACGTTGTGGATTAGGAATCGGTGGACTTTCAAGATAATGTCAGAAGGTGACAACTATGATATTTTTAGGTAGTGTTGAAAAGTACGGGTATTGAATCTATCATGGTCTCCTGTGATCTAAATGATGGGACTAGATCCATAGATTCGGAACAATTTCTAATCGGTGGCAGGGTGCGGGTGAAAATCGGTCCCTAATTCAAGGTAGGACGGTACTTTTGGAAGCACGAAATTGTGAACCTTTTTAAACATTTTGTAGAACTCGCATTTGGAAGCGCTTTCCTAATGGAGGGCGATTTTCGAAGAAATAAAAGCGCAGATTAGCTTGCAGAAGATTTGAGTGATTGAAGAAAGACGAAGATAACAATCGACAGATACAGCTAAGATAGACATTTATTTGAGATATAAATTACATAGTGCCTTCCTGATTATAGTAGCATCATAGCAAACTGAAAGCCAAAGATAAAAGTATGAGATAAGACAAAATAAATATGACTTCAATTCCCCCACAAGAAAAATGTTTAATGTCAACGGCCAGTTAAATTCTAATGAGAACCGCTATATAAGAAGAAAGTAACCGGAGTACCCAAGAAAAAATGTCATATAAACCGATCACGAGAAATACATAAAATGTAAAATACTTCTCACTCCGGTGGCATTTATTATCTACCCAGCAATAGCAAGACTTATTTGCGGACAGTGTATACAGCATTTAGGTATTCTAAGCAATAGGGAAACAGGAGTAATCGACTTGACTAATAATAAGTAAGCTCAGAAAAGAATGAGATTAAAGAAAAAAGTAAAAGACAGAACGACGACTAAGCCGAGCAGGTTGTACGGTCTCACTTCTGAGATATACGAACTCATCCATTATCTGGAACTAAAAATCTAGCTCAGCGCTTACACTTGCTCTTGCCGTCTTCAAGTTGTTAATTTATGATAATTTAACAAAACAACAAGGCGAGATAGTTTAGGGCGTCGCTAGCTGAATATCAGTTTCGAAGCTTACAGAAACATTTTTGTGCAAGGAAGCGGCGGGGTGAGTAATATAAATCACACCGTCGGTATTTAATTTGCCCACGATAACCGCCCAACCGGGTCGGATTCACAGCTCAGGGACGGGCATATAACTTGGTCAGACAAGGAGAATCGGCGCGATAATTGAAATTCTCGCGGGTGACTTGAAGGAAGGTATCTCCGAATTATAATTATAGGTAATCAGATTGTCCAGGCAAGGTGCTCATTACAGGACTATGAGACGTACACGCCTATAATCCGAATGTTCAGAACAAGAAAGTAAAAACTTGAAAGTGGAAAAAAACAGATTGTTTGTTCACGTACAATTAGGCAGTGAGTGACCTTTTCTTTATTAGAACATTCTTGTGATGATGTTTTTACGGTGAATAATTATTAACTGAGGAGCGTACCACACGATCGAGTAACGGATAATTTCCTGTAACTTCAATATAGAAGACGAATCAACAAAATTGAATCAACGGACCGACGTATCACAATTTGGAAATGTCTCGATCCGCTCTTTTTCTTGGGATCTCCCATCTACGTTACGATCACCTTCATCCCACCTATAGAATGGGGCTAGGCTCTTGAAGGCTCCCTCCTGTTTAAGATACTCATTTAAGGGGAAGTGGAAGAGGGGGCCATATGGCTGTAACTGCCCCTGCTGTATAAAAATATAGCATTTTGAAGTCAAATTGGAGGTTTTCCATATGAAATTGGGGGGTTTTACACAAAGCTGGACGATGACGGTAAAGCAATAACAAAAAATTAGCGAGTGAAACGTAACGTTCAACAAGTAAGAATGAACGTAATGAACGAAAAAGAACACATTTTTCAAGTTAAGTTTCCCTGCATCAGTAGCAGTCAGGCATATAGCATTTTCACGACAAATAGGAAGTTAGAATGAGGCGATTTAACAGGCACTTCAAGTAAAATGGCATTTGGATGAGTCGGATGGAATGTCTTTGTCATGTTGTGTTGAACGGTATTTTCAGAATGGACGCGGGCATGCGGCGTTTAAAACTGATGTGAAACAAACCATTTTGATATGAAAAACCTCCAAATTGACGTGTAAAACTCTAATTTGACATGGAAATGCTATAAACGCCCGCACTTACTTCAGAAGGCGGCCTTGTTTAATTGAGGGAGACACTAGCAGGAGTGCAAACAGCAGTTTTTCATAGGGAAGTGAACAGATGAACAAGGTCTCAGGGGCATCCTGCTACAAGGACTACCTAGAAAAAAAGGCGAGTCAGCTACTTTTTCCAACTCGAAAAAGAGAAATGTCGGTTAGGAGCGGCACGAGTCGTACTGGTATCTGGAGCAGTTCCCGTTGAACGCATTCAGCCTGCACGCAGTTAAATGCACAATGACCTTACCACACGGTGTTTCTCACTCAGCTAAATAATGAAAAGGCCACGTTCACTTTGCACCAATTTTGTTGTGATCTCGTTGACGTCACTGAAAAGTGCATAAGAGGAGTGAAAACGAGGTGCTAACGGTTTAACGTACTAAAGCGGGAATGAGAGTCGTTAACGAAGTAAATCGCGAGGAACCGCTAATGCGTGGTTCATGGACGCATTACACATCCAAACGAAGGTGCCTAATAAAGTGGGCAGACGCACTTAGCAAACGAGAGAGCGCAACAGACACGTGTGAGCTCACAATGCTCTAGCAAAATGAATTAGGTAGGGGATAAGAAAACTATTCCAAATTACTTACAAAATGATTACAGATAAATAACATCAACGTGGAAAAGTGTTTTGTCGGTTCTTATAACAAGGAAACATTATAAATGTAAAAAAGTGGGAAATTTTTGTTACAGAAGTCTTTTCTGACAATAATCATACATTTTCATGTTGAATTAAGTAATAGGACGTGATTTGTTTGACGTCTACCAGAAAACTTTAAATATTCTAAATTTTGAACAACTTTATCTACACAAATGGAGGACTGAATAACCCGACAACAACGCATGAGGGATGTGGAGAGATTACTCGACTTGTGGTCGCCTTTTTTATTCTTATCCTGAGGGGTCGAAATTATGTCAAATCCAGTTCTTCCGAAAGCAAATGAAATAATGTTGAGGTTATAGACGTTGACCAGTTCGTTGTAGCTGAGGAATCTGATGAGTTTCTCACTCAAATGTTGAGGAAAAATCGTTGAAGAGCCCCTGCTGAGACCTCCATAGATCGGTCCTGGCCAAGTTAAGGGCTAACACAGTTTATTCCCGTATTTAGAGTGAAAATTTCAAAACTAGTTCGAGTTTCAAACAGTAAAGTATGTTTGCCGAGCTAACTCTCCTCCTCACCACGCATTAATTGACTCATTACACGCCCCGAGGTGGAGTGTTCAACCAATAAGTCATACGAAACGATTCAGCATCACGCGATTCATGTTGGCATTCACCCGCATTAAAAAGTAGAGCGTCGTTTACCTCGAGTGGGCGGTGACTCGCACCAATTGAATGGCCTCTAATAGAACAGTTCGTCACCTATTTTCAGTGAAGTCCACACCTGTAACCAGTGAGATTGATAGCTCAATTGAACATTAGCCATCTTTCGAGACCAAGGATTATGTATTATTAAAATCATGGCCGCTCCGAGAGCTTAAAACATAAATTGACTTTATAGAAGGCTGCAAAAGTTGGTTTTGGTCGGGTATGATTAGGAATTTATGTCGATTGCGTAAAACCGTAAATTGGTTATTGGACCTTCTCTTTCAGAATGCGGAAAATAAAATTAATTTGTTCAGTTGTACAGCAATTGATCAGGAATAGGAAATGATACGAACAGATTAGACCACCTTTCTAAAGAACCGGGCATTTCTCGAAATGAGTAGGGAGACTTAAATAGACTCTCTTTAATAATATAGAAATTTTAATAAAATGTCATTCCTCAGACTGGTTTTCTCTTTCAAAAATTTGTTTCCTTCTTCCATTTTTCTCTCAATTATTCTTTTTCAAGATATTGAAAGTGATTAACAAAAGTTGTACACGTTTCAACAAAATTTGTACAATTTTGGTCTTTATAATAGATTCTAGGGACTACTAATGTGCAGTTTGCGTGTAAATCACATTTGTATCAAGGTCGTAAATGTGGTGGACCTACTCTACTTGGAGATTAAAACGAAACTAGTCTAATCAAAGGTGCTTCAACGGCCTTCCCTTGACTTGTGGCCCTTTCGCATGACAGCCAGCTCAAGCGTCGAATCGTTTCTAAACAGTATTATGACATTCCTAATTTAAAAAGCGACTTTTTTTCGGCCCATCCATTAGACTTGACGGCCCTAACTTCGAAAAGAGAAAATTAGCCGGATATTTCGCAAGGGGGACGCAACGGGACAGCTTTCGTTGAGAAAGGCCTCTTTGCGTGATTATAGAGAAGCAATCTGAGAACAGTCATACTGCATTAACGTGAGGCGACGATTACTTGAATGAGGAATTGAGTAGAAATTTCGTGATTTGGCAACGAGTAGAGGGCCAGGTTCTTCAAGAAAGTCGAGCCAACCGTCTTGAGGTAACCGGGTTTGAAGGAATTTGTGGGGTGAATCTGCGCCGGAAACAAGCAATTCTCAACTTTCCACTCAAAAGCGAAGAGTGCAAATAGAAGGTGCTAAGCAGGCTGAGGTATTTTCATTGAACGTGCTTCCTTATCTTAGTTCAATCCTAGCTGTTCGCGTTAGATCAAGTTTCACACATGATGAATGGTGTGGGTTAACTGGAAATGGATCGCATTTATCTAGGTCAAAAGAAAACATTACATTTCGTAAGAAGTATGGATTGTATGTCGGTCACTTTAGACGACAGGTACACGATGATATGAATGCAGATTGTGGAAACGAGTGGGAAAAGCGAGAGTGCCACTATTGTCTTCAGTTAGGCCTTTCAGACATTCTGTTAGGATTTCGTACTTTCACGTTCACTATTTTTTTCTCCATAGAGAGTTTTTATTCGAAGAAGAACGGCAATTAGCCAGCGACAGTGGTTCAGTCGGATGGGATGTGAAAGCACATGCGGCACCGCCTTCCCACGAGATACATTTTGTTGCTTGATAATTCGGTCGAAGCAACCTCGCGCGGTCCTTTGCTTTGGGAACCTGTGACCTATTGTTCGGATCCCAGTGATGAGAGGAGAAGCTGTCCAGGATCAGCCGAAGCCGCAGAGGCTTCCGGTCTCGGATGAGAGGTCAAGTGTGACCAGTGTAAGGAACATGCGGCTTTTCTGAGTGACTTGAGGAGGATTATGACTTCCAGTCGTAACGCGCAGTAGCGGGCACACAGACTTTGGAGAAAAGGACCAATGGACACGACAGGCAGCTACCAAAGGACACAGATTAGCTATCCCACTTGAAATTTCAATTTCAGCAAGCGAATTTGCTTAGGGATTCTTTTACAGGTTCGCTAAAACTGTGAACATTTATGAATTTAAACAATTATTTTCCGAAGTTTTTAATGATTTTGATAACTATTCGACAATATACGTAGACGTTTATTAGCAATATTCGTGTAATAGAACTGCATCATCATCATGTGTTTGCTCACCATAAACACATACCGCTATTATGGACCACATTAAATAGGTGCCAGTCATGTCACAAAAAATGTCATCGCCCTTGGACCATTCAGGAATAATATACCGCCGTCAGGAGCCCAGAAAATGTTTATTTTGCTTTCCGCTTGGGCTCTACATAATAATGGGTGGTGTCAGCAAGAAAGCTAGTAAGAAGGAGCATTTCAGTGGTATTGAAGGTGGTCTTGAAGAGAATTTTCTTTCCTCAATCAAGTTTTAAACAATAAACCTTTGCAAAAAAATGTTTTTCTCTTTCGCCATAGGCCGTCTGTCCTCACTCCACCCGCAAAACCGGCGCGGTACCTTACAAAATCTCCGTTTCCGAACTTCCGTTTCAGTATGATGTGAATGAGATATTCTTACTATTACCATAATTGTTGGTTGTACAGGGGTAAACTGTACTAGATCGTAGAAGGTTTTTAAAATCTCAGCTTCCTTCTTCTGTAAAATGTACGAAATATTTTACTTGAGGGGGAGTTGAGGATTAGATGTGGTTAGGCATTCCAGTGAAAATAAACTTTAGAAATAAATTTGTTCGTAATTTTTCAGGCTGAATTGAGAAGGGGTTTTGAGGTAAGTGGCAGTTTGGTAGATTAAATCGTAATGGTAGTTGTAAAGTTCCCTACAACATGCGACACGCATACTTGCCTTCCCTCTTACTAGTAATTGAAGACAAGAGGGAAGGGGTGAGTAGTGAATAAGATTTTATGAGTCGTTGAAACAAACGGAAAAAGATCTCGTCAGCCCTCACTTCTCGAAAGACACAGGACAGACTGGTCCGCTCAGATGTTTGAAGGGACAGGATAATGAGCGGGATGAGCGAGGGTTTGGAAATAGCAGGTGCGCCTCTCGCGGGGTCAGCAGGGGTCGGACAACATTCGAAAGTAATTACGACCTTCGGGGGGCCTAACGAGACAAGACCTCCTTCGATCAAGGTCGAAATAAAATGGTTTTTCGGTCTGCTCATCCATTAGTACTTAGCATTCTTTTGACTAGTCGCAACTAAGCTGAGTGTTTGTAGCCTTTGTGGTCTCATTTAAAAATTGTTGTCGGCACTCACGTTTCAGTCCATCAATACTCGCCATTTCAGAACTTGGCCCTAAGCCACCCCACTGTGTTTGAAAAGTCATAAGGTATAATTATAAATCGTTCAGATCAAGAAGAGTCATGTCGAAGCATCATGAGCCTGAGACTAATCGGTTCCGAACCGCATCCAGTTGAATGTTTCCATTTGGAGCTTCTCAAGCATCGCTTATACACTCTACCCCACTGAAACAAGTTGTAATATGAATCAGATAGTTGCAGGCAACAATGGACTTTCTCAAATGCTCGTATCTTCTCAAGTGGCTTTTGCTCCTAACTCTGGCTCTATAAGATTAGCCGATCCAGCTGTGGATGGTGGGCACTGACAAGTGATAAACTAACGCAATTCAGCACCTTGGGATGAGGTTCGAACTCTCAGGAGTCGATACCATACCATAGACATCAGTTCAGTGGATAAGAAAAGGACAGAAAAGCCTTGTAACCCGTTCGAGCCAGAGCCTAGTAATTGCGCCGATTATTCTCTCCGCCACCAGCATTCTTCGAGTTCTTCCTTGTCCTATCCTTTATGCTCCTCTCCGAGTCCCGAGCGACAGGCAGCCTTTCTCAGATGAAAGGGGAATCACCGTTCGCTCACTCTCTCTACTTCCCGTCTCCTTCACGCCTTCATAACCTACATATTATGTATGAATGGAGCACCTGCACTGAATTCCCAGATTCTACGAGACGCCACGACCTCGTATTGTTGACAAAAATGAGTTTTAATTCTTCCCATTCCCGAGCGAAACCAATTTTCGCCGCTTTTGACCTTCAGTTAGAGGTTTTCGAGTGGATATATTACATGTCTGATGGTAAATGAAATTGAATGAGGACATGTCGGTTATATGGTTGACTAGTATGACGTTCCCTTCGCAAACGAAGCCAAATATTTAGACACCATGGTCAGTTGGACCGAAAACATGATATCGGCTGCGGATGGATAGGGTATGTCAAAAATAATAGGCCTCAACTTGACATTAAACTTGGAAGAATATACTAGCTAATTGGCCGGATACCATCACTGTACATAAATAACGAACTACCTCTTTACAATCAAGCCTTAAGCCCGTTTTGGCGTACTGAGTGCAGTTGTAGGGCTGCAAAGTTCCAACCATTATACAAATGATCCAACGGTACCAGAACGCTGTTCTGAGGTATACCATTGATGCACCTAGGTACCTCCGGAAAGAGTCCTTACATTGGGAACTTTAAATGGACACCGTAGAAGTTGTAATATAACAGAGAGCAACTGCTCACCTTTCCAAAATAAAGGATCATGTGAATGAGGAAACTTCGAAACTGCTGAACGTTCAAGTGCAAGATCATACTCGGCACCTCAAGCACTTGAAACCGCATGAACACGTAAGGATGTGAGTGAGTCAAGTTCAGCGGAAACAGGATAAGTCTGTATGCGCTTACAAGTCCCCTAATAACGGTTTTGGCAAGACATAGTAATATCGCAAAGTAATATTTGGCGCAATTTAAATGAAAAAAAGAAAGTTCTAATGGCCTTTGTTTAGCTTTTGTTTTGGTGATGTGATCAAACATGCCTTCACATATGAATAGGAATTTCATTCATGCAACCGCTTGAGATTATTCTTCACTTAACAAAGTCAAGAAAAATCTCAACTTGAGTCAGGACTACGAATTTCTGTCCTTACCATCAATAGAAGCACTGCATGTAATTTGAGCCAATCATATCTTTCCTATATCTATCTCAAGTTCTGGAAAATATTATCAAAAGCCGATCTAATGGAGTCTTTGTTTGAGTCTTTCACAAGGCTCGGAGTTGAAGTGGGCAGTGATAGGTCACTTGAGCAATCTTGAAGACAAAAAAACAATGAATTAGTGTTGTATTGGGGCGGTCGGGAACCTAGTATGACCTAGCATCTTGAGCAATCAAAATTTCGGGGGAGTAATTTAGTTGCACGAGGCTGGTTACCTAGTGCCCAACTTGGAAGTGGCTTGCAATGAGATTGTGAACTTTGACCCGATTTCTATTAGATGTAAGACAGTTTCTCAGCAGGAAACTGATTCAGAGAACCTATAATCAGACTGATACTCTATGCGATCATAGGGATGTACTGAAACGTGGGTGGGTAGTTCAATTTATAGTCGCAAGTTGATGGGCAATAGCTTCTACCAACAGCCACCGTACATCTACCCACGAACAAGTGGTCAGTTTGCGAGCTGAAGAAGCAACCGACGCCTACGCTCCGATAGTTCTTACCGGGATGTAACTATATCCCTGATCGGAACATGCAGCCGTGGAGCTTACAACGAGGGCTCTGGTAAATGTGAGCAATAGTTCCGAAACACCGTGTAACTATCTCACCTAAGTACACCACAAGCCTTGGTCTGGCTACTTGTTAAGTGTCCTCCTTCTCACCTTATTTACACTCATTGCTGCCCGGGCTTCTCGGAGGTTCTCCGCCGATTCGAGGTTTCATGACGATTTATAGTACTTGATTCGATCTCCCAGTTTAGACCTTGAAACATATATCAACTCGCCATGGACCATAATGCAGGCAGGATCCGTGTATCTCCTGTTCTATGGCCTCCTCGAGTGGCAGCCGTTGGAAAGAGGGAGAACGCTACATGGCAAACATCCAATTCGAACTCTCCTTACACATTTTCTCTATCATGCGGTAGGGGAGTTTCACGTTTCATCCCCAGAGTTTCGAATAATCTATGTTTCGACCCGTACGAAAAAATAAGTTTCATCATCGTCACTACGTCTGCCTTCAAAGAAAAAATTACATTCCTGGGATCAGTACGGCAAAAAACCACTATTTTTCTTTGCCTTTTCAGACTGACCCCACAGAAGCATGCTGTCTCAAGCTATCAAAGTCATTTTGTACACTAATCTCATTGAAGTCGCTGGTTTCAGATGGGAAATAGAGCGGCAGCTTAAGCATTTTTTCTTTCATTTTTAAATAGGTAAATATTTGAACTAGTTGCGAAAAATTACGTCTCGCATTCGCCTTGTTTGGCTATTGTGTGACTGGTTCAACCGAATTCTGCCCATGTTTCTCTAATTGCCATCTCGGATTGAACGTTTCCATATTTAAGAAAGGTTATTATTTCCAATTTCCAAATAATAATAGTAGTCATAATTGTAAATAACTAGGAATAGAAGCCAAATCGATATTAAGTCGCGGGAATGGTCGCGTTCCAGAATCTTTAAAAAATGCGGTAGATGAATCCACAAACATTTAAAATGGAAATTTTGAAAAAAGGTATTTCTATGGTATCCGGAAAATCAAATTTGTTCATTTTATTCAGAAGGATCACGTTGAATGCTCTTTAGTATAAAATATAGTCAACGATATGAAGTAGGCAGTTGGCGGAAATGTTCGACTAGAGACAACTTGAGATATCATCAAATCTATCGTCCTATTAAATCGTTGTATTGTTGGAAATAAAAAAAAGGAAGGAATATGATATTAAACAAAAGTTCACCCAATCAAATGAGGTTGGAAATTGCCAAGGGAATCAATCTGAGCCCAGTGCTTCGCAAAGAAAATACCAGCTACATTCGGAAATCATCCTGCTAGGTGTACGTACCTGCTCAATCACGCAAGATTTCAATTCTTTTGTTGCAGGACCACCTAATGAACGCTGAACATCAAAACCAAGATTACACTCATATGTGGCGTCCAAGAACTTCACCACTCGATTGTGAGGAGACCTTGATAACGATCGGCGTTATTAGGGCTTCAATAGAGGGTAGCCGGGAAGGAAACATCCACGGCAGGCAATTACTAGGTAAACATAGGTTAAGGTAAGGACCATTAATTGAGCACGACAGTATCGCTTCTTTTCCGACGGAGGAGATAGGGGATATACGGAGGGAAAATTACCAATTCTTGATGAAGGGCAATGGATAGTCACGTACACCTTGTAGCAGTGGTGGAGGAATAGTTCTCGTATCATCTCATCGGAAAGCTCAAGATTCCTCAACCGCTGACCATCACGAGACGAAAAACAGCAGAGGGATCAAGGAATTAGCATTTGGTAAGACAAATCGCTTCGAGACGGTTGTGAATGAATTTTGAAAAAGTGTTCCTTTCAGCGCATTGATAGCTCATCCTCACGGTTTAATGGTGATTCGACATAGGCACCCGAGGCAGAGAGCGACGTTCCATCGTGGGTACGAGTATGTAGTCTTTTGTGATTAGGTAGAAAAACGGACTGGAGAGCTATATTTCCTTTTTTTAGCCAAGGAACAAGGAAATTCACATTCCATTACGAAGATGGAACGACGACTTTATGTCCCCCTTCGCTCGGCGATCATTATCGTATCATATCGTCGCAGCTACACAGAATGAATAAACTTAGAATAACCATATCTCGTCTGTGTGATAGATTCATCTCATCCAACTAAACCCCAAGAAACGATCAAGTCCCGGCTAGAAATCATCGGAAAAATTAAGGTGTGGGTTGATAATGAACGAGCGGGTTTCCACACAAAAACCAATAAAAAGTCTCTTCAGGCCGACTGCGAGGGCGAAGAATGTCGCATTACAAAACGATGGGCGTTGTGCTATGCGAACTTTGAGACTGCAAACCGTTCGCGAGCATCCTATAAGTGAGATTTGCATAATCACCGGGCAATTATGGGCAATCACGGGCAGAAGGGAGATAAACAAGCTCATTCCTATGCTTTTACTTCCGAAATCACATCCCCATCGGAATGAATGGTGGGTGGATCAGGATTGATGAATTGTGGCGGTAATTTCGAAGCGTGGCCTCTTCGACTCGATTCGGGGCATACGAATGGTTCATAAAAGAAGTTCATTAGGAACAAACCTTCAGAAGTGATTCATGATTTCCGTTTGATTCGAGGTTTCGGAAGAATAGTGTGATTTGTAGTTATGGTGAAGATCCTCTCACTCCCAAAATCGTAACATATGCCACTATTCTCATCGTGCAAAGGCAACAATCAGAATAAGAGAGACCGCATTACACCTTGAAGAAATTACAGCTGGCCTCCGGTGAAGAAGCTACAATTAGGTACCTTGATATTGCTGCCTGTACTGATGAAGTAGTATTTCAACAGTATTTGCAGCCCACTGATTTGTAGGTACAGAAAATACAAGCAAAAAAAGCAGAAATGGAAGGTCAACCCAACTCAACTGAAACATTCCACGAGGAATTCGTGATAGATGACGTTTTCGGGCGATCATAATTTGAGAACAAAACGACGCTCGATGGCTAAATAAATCGAGGGGGTGGGGGGTGATGATCGAACAAAAATGAAATTGGTTGACTCGTGGTCTTCTAGTTACCACATGGTATATTTTGGTTCGTTGTATATAATACATTCCTTCAATATCTAAGCTTCTATAAATATTATGTCGAATCTGGAGGCTGCCTGAGGACAACAGAGTGCCCTTTATGTAGTGCTCATTACAGCACCCCCTATTAGTGGATGTTTATATTTCCTGTAGGTGCCTACTTTAATCTACCCTGTACATCCGCGCGGTACAGAGGCATGAAGAACCGCGACTTGGTTTTTTCGACACCTTTTCTCAGGAATGGACTCAATAATACTCTACCACCTTCAGAGCGGGCACCTTCAAAGGAATGACGTTCATCACTTCATTAGAGCTCGTGCTAATGGAACTGTCTGAACATTCGAAGCGAAAATTTATTTTATTGGACCCCAATGATAGCTATGGAAGAGCGAGAGGAAGGTTAGGCTGCAAGGAGAAAAAAGATTAAACGAAATTTCGTGATGATTTATAGAGTTGTAAATGCTGATGTAGATTAAGGTGTAACTGTACTTATCAAATAGCTTTGTTAACCGTATCTCCTTTCGTGCGGCTGATTGAGGGTGTTGATTACGTTTTCTTGTAGAAGAGGTATTGATTGGAGTGGCCTTGAACCAACCGCACTTTGGTCACATTCTCGCGGGTCTCAAGATCAGTAATTATTTTTCAATAGTAAGAGAATTTTCAACTCCTAGATTATGAACTCGATATTTTCCACTGAGACGGTATGCATTTATGACGATAAATGAAACTTTAATACTGACAGTCCGTCCGAAACGGCTTATTTAAAAATATCTTGACTCAATATTCTCAAAGGAGTAACCAGGACCAAATAGTTTTGTTTTACCACACACTAATTACTCAACTCCGATTGAACTCTCCGCGTTCACTTTTTCTCAGCTTAGGTCAGGAGGGCAAACTTTATGCCAATCTGATGTGTCACGAAGTTGACTGTCTTATCTCAACTGTCGGCTACTCGTTTTGGAGGTGGCCAAGTCATCATGCGTGCACTATCAACATCAAACATCTCAAAGTGAATGTTGTCAATCAGGTTAGCGGTATGAACTACGACAGTGACATACATCTTATTGGAGATCTTTAGCAGTCAGAACGTCCCGACGGGCTTTCACTTAGTCAGTCTACATATGGGTAGGAATAGTCTTCACGATATGTTGTGCACTAGAAATGGCATCCAGAGCTCGGAATGATGACTGAAGAGAATGTGTAGCAAATGATTAGGTCTTCATACAGGGGTTTCCATGTAAAACATCCCCCCCCCCCCCCCCCTTAAAGAGAGGGGGCTTCAATCGGTACTGACGGAGTAAACAAACACTTTTTTTTAAACTAAAAAGTGAATTTTTAAAGCTTTAACCCACAACATACCGTTTGGGTATCCGGTAGATACATTATTTTTCCATGTTCATACCAGCCAGAATGATAGCATCCATACGCCTTGCCGTATCGTTGCAGAAAAGAACTATATAGAGAAGACTAGCGGATCAGAAATAGGTATTCCCAAGAGATGATACAAAGTTTTAGTGGTTTCATCTAATGGTTTCAACTATACCGAAGAGGAGGTGGTGAAGTCAAGAACAAAAAAGGGATAGTCACGTCCGAACGGGGCGACTAACTAAGCTAACAGCCAGCAATTGCAGGTATTTGGGTCGGCTCGTTTACTTGTCCTTGTATAGAACGTCTTCATACTCTCCTCATTGTTCGATCCAGGCTCCATTCGTCAAAACCCTCTTCTCTCTGATCGTTAACAATCCGTATTCATTATTTTCCATCGCATTTTTACATAATCGTTTGCCGACCTTCTGAACCACTCGTTGTTCCTTAACGGCGTTGGTGGGATTTGTTTCTTTTTGAAGAAGACCGATTGTATTGGTGCCAATCGATGCTTATAATGATTTCCAAGTAAATGCTAAGCCTCATGCGGCCAATGCTCAACAGCGTCACCGTCTAAAGGGAGTGTAGAAAGAAACTCCTGCCGTATACAAGAAAAGGAAACCTGAACTGATGAAGGCACCTCTTTTTACTTAATGCCAGCAAATATATTCCAACACATACGACGATTTTTTTGGCTTTTGTTTCCTTTCTTTTCTCCTTATTTTTCAAGCCTTGATCAATAAAAATACTCTTTGCTGAGGTATAAGCAATGCAGATATTAAAAATTGGTCCTTGGTAGAAGACGAAACAAGAGCTCAGCCATGACCCGATTTGACAACAAAGCCTTCATGCTTATACCAAGCATGAGAGCATATTGGCTCTTAATCCTAAATCCCATAAGCAGCTCGAAGGCGAGAATGACGGACCGGATAAAACAAGTTCCATTCCAAAACGGGACGGGTAAAAAAAAAAAAAAAAAAAAAAAAAAAAAAAAAAAAAAAAAAAAAAAACCCTTAGTCGCCTTCAGCTTACATTGAGAAGCCGGTATAGTTGACTCCACGAACTAGGGCGAGAGGAAATGATTATTTGATCGAGGGTGGATTTCTTCATAAATGACACTTTATGTAGATTTTACATTTTGAACATGCAATTCATTCCCTGCAGAGCAACGCTTGAACATCCGGGTAGTAAGTACGACTAGGTACATTAAAAAGAGAAAGCAGATCCTCGTGTGATCGGTCTCTGAGTAAGGTAAGTAATAATCAAATGAGTCGTTACAATACTACTCTGCGTGACTATACCTGAAGGGAAAAAAATGATTTCAGGTTTGACCTCACTGAGAAATTAATTCAAGTAGACTCTAAGAGTTGAAAAAAAGAAAGATGAAAAAAAAAAAAAAAAAAAAAAATGCCAGTAAAAGGTAGCTGTTGCCGTTAGACACATGGCGAGCTCCTTTTCGATACGATGATACGGAAGTAAGAGGAGAGTTTCTGACCTAGAAGGGAACAACTGTTCCAACCCAGTTGTTTAAAGGCTAGGCAATTAGAAGCTGCTCATTAGCATCACATGTGATTTTTCTCAGGCAGACTGAAGTAACAAAGAGATCGCATCTTCAAGACCAACGCCGGCGCGCGCCGCCCAAATTATATTCAAGCTTTGTTTTGATACAGCTGTCGCAGCCTAGCTTTCTAACTGCATTTCTGTTTACATGGCAGATTCCGGTAGCGTCCGAAAATATTGTTGGCATTTAACACGTCGGCATGAACGTTCGTGCGAAAAGCGGTCGACACATCGTTGATAATAAAATTTCTTCGAATCTGTCCAATATGTCAATGAACGTGATGGGAAAAAATA
The DNA here is from genome assembly GCA_019603395.1 of Cyrtorhinus lividipennis. Lineage (NCBI taxonomy): Eukaryota > Metazoa > Arthropoda > Insecta > Hemiptera > Miridae > Cyrtorhinus > Cyrtorhinus lividipennis. Next base: position 42,665,079 of record CM033998.1, read on the forward strand.
ATGGATACTGTTCTACAGAACTCACCGCAGTAGTGCAGCTGTAAGGATCACGAAGAGGATTGCGGAAATCATATTATGGTACTCACCTGCAAAAACAAGCACGAATTCAATGAAAACACCTAAAATGAGAAGTAGTTTCACAATAGCTCTATACAAAGTGCTCTAAATAAATGTGGGATATTGAATACTGTTTCCACGATTCATAGTTTTTCAAGGGTGAAGTTTTTAAACGTGCCAATGTTTACACAAAGGGCTAAATCGGCACTAACCAAGGGAAAAGGAGGGCTGGCAACATTTATCAAAGGAGAAGTGTCCTCACGTCACAAATAACGTTACTTAAAATTCATTAAATCTTCTGGAGATTCGGGTTTACAGAGAACTAAAAGCATAAAAACGCTGTGTGCGGTATCAGAAATAAAATTTGCAAAACTCTGTCCATTCACAAAGTTCCTTCAACTGTCTCGATCGTAACTCAAAGCGTCCAGAAGTGCACACTTAGTCACAGGCACTGACTACTTTGAAATGCCAACAAACGGCAAGATGCCAACAAAACGCGTTTTGAACCCTAATAAGGGAGTTTCCAACGTCGCTGAAAGACGGAAGACGCTGCACAAATGAAGGCATGAATCAAGCCTGAATGTGAATGGCCTGAGAAAGAAAGGAATGCTTGACAGTGAGCCAGGCTTGTGGGAATATGAGGAGGCACAGGGAGCATTAGGGATCTCCTACTTCAGATGGTCTGTGCCTAGCTGCACAATACAGAGACAGGTTCAGATCAATCCCCTTTTACGTTGAATGACTCCGCGCCATCATTCCCATGAATTAGGCACCACGATCCGACATAGAAAGGTCAAGGTACCACCTAATTAGGGAATGAACAACAAGCCAGAGGAATCGATCAATAGGTCACGGCTGTTAGAACTTGAGTTTTGGGAGCATAGTTTAAGCAGCAACGAAAATCTCCCACATAACCACTTCTTACATCTGCCTCATATGGTAGAATAAAATGACTGCAAGGGGTTTCGTAACGAATTGCCGCTAAAAATGATAAATGAATAATCAGTCGAATCAACTTGTTATAATGAATAGTCCTTTTAATTCCTGAATAAAATCCAAAAAATGCATAATAAATTATTACTGAAATTATGTTGTACTATGTTGAGAGATTCTATTATAGCAGGCATCAACTGAAAATTTGTTTCATGGTTCGTTTATGACGTTTCATCTGTTTTGTGTTTGCAGAAGGTAATAGAACCCGATGAAAACCGCAAGGAATGAACTTCACGTCTTCATTTGGTGGGAACCGAAACAAATCGGTGCAACTGAGCCCGAATCACTGCATTGAGCGAAATGTCAACAGAAAAGGTTGAACCTATGTAGAGCGAAAGAAAAAAAAAATGAAGCAATTGGCTTGTCATTACAGCACGTAACGGTAAGAATTTGAAGTACTTCGGAGAAAGATCGTTACCCTACATCGAAGGATGGGAATGACGTTTCGACTCCATCTCACAGCTCAATGACCACGGTACCGCTTCCTCGGGGCTCAAGGCGCGGTAAAACTTATTCATCCGCTCTTCCCATAATTCACGTCATGACGGCGGAAAGGTCACACGCGAGAGGCACCTACTCATAAGACACTGTTTCCTACAATAACAGGCTTAATCTTGACTCCCTCGAGCGAACAAGATCCGTCGCGATAGGACCACGAAAATAGGCTATTAAGAAGCTTCATGGTGGCGATAACCTGCCTCAAATCACCAGTTCGCTTTCCGTCAAAGATTCGGCGCTCTTGAATTTTGTTGGTATACTTAGGAAGAGTTGAAAAAGGAGGAAACTAGCGGTAACTATATGGATGGAGCTTTTCGTGAGATTGTTGGTGCGACAAAACGGTTTGTTTGGGAACCAAGCTCTTCTAATCCCTAACGGCGCTCGTGTTGTCTTTCACACCCAGTTTCTAATTAAACTGTCAAGTCGTAGAGTTTTGAGAAAATCACACAATTACAATCCGGCTCACGAAGACACTTCCGACGTTGAATCAGATAATACAAAAATGCAATGCCTTCAGAAGATTCCCTCTTCAATTCCATCTGGCAAGCAATGTTTCTATTTTCTCTGGTCTTAGACTTAACGATCGTTAGCTTAGATTTCCAGGGAATTTCCCCAGGTTTTTCTGGCGCTTTATGGTTAATAACTTGTAATGTAATTTAGTCGAAGATAACTAAACTGCGCTACAGGATTACCGTTCAAATCGACTCCAATTAAATTATTGTTTATACAATTAATACAGCGCTGAAGTGACTCTCTTCCAAGTATTTGACGTTCTGAGGTAAACCATTGTGACAAAATAAAGTGTCCAAGCCAACGATTAATATGATGTGTGACAGCTTTTCAAATTGCTTGTTTGGCTGGCCTCATTAGATCCAATGTAGTTACAAGTCAAATAATGGAAGCACGCTAATCTTGCGATATGTTGAAATATACTACAGTCAAGTGACGTTTTGTAAGGAAATGAAGCGCACATAATACCACGTTGACCAGAGAGGTTCCCGTCTCCAGCTTCTCTCATAACTTAAGTTCGACCACAGAAGGACTTTATAAATGACACAAACATCAATTCAACCCAATACGTCCGCTTGTTGGACTTAAAAAAACTATTTACGGTATACAGACATATTTTCTCACATTTGGGAGACTCAGAGGCTCAAACTCCAGAAATACAAGTAGTTAGCTTTCTTTCCCACGTCAATGTGATAACAAATGCCTTTTCGTCTCAAAATGACACGTCACGTGCGTGATGTGATCAGATACGAAGACACCGCAATAAGACACAAACGATCCGCCACGAGCCTTTGGCATTTTATGGCTTGTAAAACGTAATGAAGAGGCGATCACGTGGAACGATCCCTCCTCCCATCATAAATCCCCCATTTTTCCAAATGAATTATCGGTAGCCCGGCGATGATAACATCTCCGCCTGCACGTTTCCCCCGAGTTAATTAACCTTTTCGCTGATGGGCGACTCGTGTTCAGCGGAAAATCAGGAACTGGAAAACACTATAACATCATTAATCTCGAATGGGCCCTTCCTTAGAAACAATTATTAAATGATAGAACAAATGTTACTTATACGAAGGAATTTCAAAATTTCATCTCTGGGGCTTCTCGAAATCTATGTAGTAATACCATTGATTAGAAACATTGTGCTGACAATCATGTCGAAAATCGAAGAATCTTCATCTACTCGACAAAAGAAATTCTGCACGGGAGAAAGTTACATGAGAATTTCTACTCTCAAAAAGTGATCAAGAGGATCGGACAATCAGTAACATCCGAGGTTTTCTGTGAAACGCTGGGAAATAGTCGCACAGGCGTAGTTAGATAGCCAGGATGTACACATGCACGCACGAAACCGATACAAGATGATTAGAGAGAATGATCCAATTTTATAAGATAGTCGATGTGTGATCAAGGTATAAAATATAAAATCGATAAAAAGAGGAAAAATCCGTACCACATCTCTCTCTTGATAACTATCTGCCATATGGCACACTGCTGCCTAATTGACAAGAACAGTTTACTTGAAAAACAATCTTAAATTGCATGAGTTGACCCGGCTAAACAAAAATAAAAACAAGAAAAACGTAGGACGTTGGGGGGTAGACGTCAGGAATTGCCAGATTGTCACTTAGGTGAAGGGTGCGTGTAGTGCTCACCTAAACCTTTGTCGTGTGCAAATGTGCAGTTCAGTGATTTTGAGGTGTTCTATGGTCAGTACTAACGTGAAGAGTAGTCAATTATCCTCGGTTCCCGCGAAGATCGTACTTTTCTTCTGTCGTCACCGTGGAGTATCCCCTTAATGACTTCCTTTTTCATTGTCAATGTCTTGGCAGCACCTGCGACGGGAGGACAAAAAGTCTTGTATGAGCCGGTAGTCAGTTATCGCGCCCGTTTCTTAAGAAACTAAAAGCCAACTGATTCCATGCGTCGGTACCGTTGTCGGAAGCGCTAAACAAAAGTCTGATAAGAGCGTTTCAAAAGAGGGACAGTCGGGTACAAGGTCGGAGTTGTATTCCCTGTGAGCGCCGTGACATACATTCAGCCGTAATGAAGTATCAACTTAGTGGATAACAATGTTTTACAGGACACATGTTAATAAGCCTAGCCATTTTGAAAAATCTTATTCTAAACCTAATCGGGTAGAGGAGAGGCCAAGTGAATAATTCATTTATGAGAGGAAAATACCGTTATGGCTGTCATGTTTCCAAATCTTATTTTGCAATAACTGCTTCCACACATTTTTTTTAGGTTCCAAGATTTTAAGAGTTGAGATTGAGCAATTCTCTTGGTTCTTCGTCTGTCACACACAATAAGGTAAATGCATAGATGACTTAGCATCGGGAAGCATTAAGCGTGGTTAGATTGACCGGACAAATTTCATTTTAATCGGGTGACCTTTGTCGAGACAGGGCAGGAATAAGTTGAAAAAAAAAAAAAAAAAAAAAAAAAACTTTTTGCCAACGTAACTTGGGCCTCCTTGTTATTTTTACATCAAGTTGTCGGGGGGCTGAAGCGTATTCGTTAATGATAGGACGCGTGTTGAAGCGATAATGCAGACGCTCAACTGCGAAGAAACGAGGCAGTCATCTTTCTGTGGAACGTAGGTATAATCGGTTTTGTGCAAACGGCTTCCCTATCAATTTTCTGCTCCAGTATACCACGTCATGACGCTCTCGATTCCCGTCTGTAACTTTCATAATCCTCACAATCGATATAATAGGCGATGGAGGTTCCCTACGCTCGTCCGGATCTGTTATTTGCGGTTGATGGTAGCGGCCATTGTCGGTCATTTCAGGGCTGTATCTTAGGCATAACGCGTTGGAATAAAGCCACGAGCTGCGAAATTCTGTACTCGGGATTTGATCAATAATGTTTTTTGCAGTAACGACTTCTTTAGTGCTTTTACCTCTGGGAGGTGCGCCGGCAAAATAATGCCGCGGCCACAGGCAACTATTTCAAGTTAAGCAAAACAAATATCTACTGGGTTACTCTGAGTCTCTAAATGAGCAAAACATGGTTTTACAGTATATTTGGCATCCTGCCTAAGGGCCCCGCAGAACCTGGCCTTGCCTTGATATTGACAAAAATTCCAAAGATTTTACTAAATTTCGGCTAGGACATGACAATAGAGATGCAACCTGAAAAGAATATAGTAGGAAATCAAGTGTATATGCGCCGTGTAAACTTTTTTTGAAAACGGGTTAGGTCTTGTAAAAGAAAATTACTCACCCGCACGCTATGAACATTTTCGTGGATGCATTTGAACATACAAAGAGTTGACGTGATATAAAAACCACCACAAGGAGGTTGTTAGAACAATCTATTGAAATTGTTTTATAAATCGTATCGTTAATCATTCTGTATGCCCCTAACAGGATGACGAAAGAGATAATTCGATTTCTAGCCAGATTAAAGATTGAATTGTAGAAAGAAAAAATAATTTATCTCAACCACCAAGCCTACTTAGGCAGTCATCATGCTGAGTAGTCTCATCAGCTCGGCGACAAATGACAGGATAGAGTTGAATGAATTGGCGTGAAAGGAAGGACAGAGATAATTAGTAGGCACGTCCCAACATATCGCGTCGCATTATGATTCCACGTGAGTCAGGTGTGAAGTCAACGCCTCGGCAAAAGCTACCGAACCTGGTGACGAGCTGAGTTTAGCATATATGAGGTAATAATCCCACCGCATATGCATAGAAAGCAGACAAAAAGTACGATTTGCTATGAATAGGTCTTGCATGAGGTCATTTTGTCATTTTACATCACAACAGAGCGGTTTTGAGAAAAATAGCGGGTGGTTGGTGCGTTTAGTGTTTTGCTCGTTTCGTTCGCTTGATCATGGATTGTTCCAACGAAAAACATCTGTTATTGTTCTCAATGAACCAAGATGAAGAGAAAGAGACACTCACCACTACTGGAATGAAGAAGATTGTTTTAAAATTATAGTATGATAGTGTTCGAACCATTTCATTCTTCAATCTTGGATAGGGGTGATGCCGGGCCAGATTTGTCAATACTTAACAATCTCCTATCAAATGTGCTCCGAAGTTTTAGAAATACTCTCAATGAAAACCAGTGGCTTAGGTGGATGGATAGATTGATATGACAATTATGCTATAACGAATGGGAGTCACTTGAGTCAAGTTTTATTACAAGTTTTAATAAACAAAGCGAATCAAAATACGAGTTTTTCTAGTTGTTGCCATTTTCAATGCGTTCAAACTAATGGCGAACATGTACCTGAAAAAGTATCTGGAATCTGTATCTTAATGGGAACTTGTTGATCGGTGTAGTCTAAAAACAAGGCGCTCATGTGGGGCTTGATGTTGCGAAAACAGTAAACCTGAATAAATAAATTAATGAACTTTATTTAGTTATCAGGTATGTTTGTCTGGTGGACAGTCAGTTCATTTATTGCACGATAATCCACATCACCACCCCAGCAGTAAGAAAAATCAACTAGGATGACAAAAACCTGTTCTGATATCACCAATGATAACGACTCCGAAGAAACAACGATGAAACCTATCGGCGACCGGTTCTTTCTATTAGGAACATTCCACAACGATGGTATACCGCACGCAGTGTTAAATTAAAAGATAGAGATCGATCATCGTTCAAACTGGATGCCCGAATGAGCTAGGGACTCTAGTTAGAAATGAAATCTAGTTAGAAAACCAAGGTCGGCACCTTCAAAGCTGTGATGGGAACGTAACGCACACAAAAAACTATGGGAAGAAAATGAAAAAATGTGCAAGTTTAATCCCAGTATTTTATGAGACTGCCGGTTTCTCTGATGAAGGCATAGAAAAAGTGAGGCTCAGGCGGAACATTTACCGTCATAAATTTCAATGTTTTTTTTTTTCAATTACAGTCTCTGAAGATGCCCTTGATCGGCCGAGGAAGATAATTCAAAAAATCAAAGCTGCCACGACAGCGAGCAAGATATTGACCGTGAAAAGAATAGACGTGACGTGGTGCTGTTTTTGCTTGAGTCCGACTTGAGCGCGCATCTCCTGTTTACGTAACTTCGCAGCGAGGAGATGCACTGATTGAGCAAGGACACAGGAAACTGTTATTGCTAGACACCTTTGGACGTTTCCATTAAAACCTAAGTGGGTTCCTGCGCCAGCCGTTATCTGTATCAGGGAAGAAATTCAAACCCACCGGCCGGTCTCGGGGGCCATGAAAATAAACCACCCGGCTGAGTGATCCACAGTTCCTCGTACTACATCACCGAGATAACTCGGCTAGGAGTCGGATGCAAGCTAATTATTTTGCTGATATTAGGTACGTATAAAGTGACTAACCAGTGGTTGAAAAAAAAAAAAAAAATTATTCCATTAAGACACCAGTGTGGACTACACCTTCTCGCACGTGATTTTCCCGCAATTAGCATAATATTGGTGTCACGCGCATCTGCTGAGTCAATTTCGATGAATATTCCAAGCCCAGCAACGAACCTTCATCACCCTCTCTACTCTCTACCATTGAAATCCACAAAATAGAGTTTGTACAATAACGTGATGGTACTGTTAAAGAATTTTACAATTGCCTCTATCCGTCTTTGAACCGTGATCATGACATAACGTATGATGAAAGGATCATAATCATAATCATAACATAGAGTGTGGGTAAGAGTATTTTCGAAGTAACAAATCTTTCTGTAAAATTCTTCTTCAAAATCATAGCTTAACACGTAGATCGGTGGAACCAACTAAACGATAAAATAGCACACCACTTTCAATATCTTATAGTATAGTATTTTTAATATTTTATTATTATTAATGCAACTACATCAAAATTAACTCAATATTAAATTATATATGCAACATATTGGCAATGTTCTTCTTTCAGGGCTTTGAGGCGTATGGAATTCTCTCAAACTAATGCTTATCCGTATTATATATACGAGTATATATCCTTTGAGTTGACTGTGGCGAATAGGGGTATGCTTTTTTTTAATGAAGTGCAAAGGGTGGGGGGAATCAAATTGTAATTGGTTTTCAGTCAAAATAATCACGAAAGTGCAATCAAAGTTTGGTTCTGCGGGAGCATTCCTTTCTTAAAATTTGTTGATTCAATGGCAAAGACCAAGGCCTAGGTTATACGGACAAAGATTTTGTTCGTACGGAATTTTGAGATATTCTAAATAGGGAACTTTGAACTATTTAGGTTTAATTCAGCGAAGTTACATCAAAAACTTGATGGAATCACCTAGATTGAGTGGAGAAACTGTAATTCTTACAGAAATCATGAATTCGATAATATGACAAGATGCCACCATATTAAACCTTCTCTCCAAAAATTCAACTACTTCGCTAATACACTCTGGTCCTGAATCAGTGTTACCAGCAGGAGGATCCTGTCAAGCACGAATTTATATAATGTTTTCATAGGTGCGGAGTATTGAATAATGAAGATCCATTCCCACAGTATGAACCATGGATAATTAAATTAAATTTAATAATTTCTTGTATTTTACGCATTGATTATAATTCACTGTTAATAACGTTTATTTCCACTGGTGATGGATCTGGGCCTAAAAGTCAAGAACCTGTCTAGACCCGTCTCTTATCGATCTGCCCATTTCTTAGTTACTAGTTTAAAGCACATACCTATGTTCTTCTTGTTAGCAATATTTCTACATTCATTACTAAACTGCGCTCACATGTTCCATATATCTATTTGTGGTACATACTATAAGGTGGACAAAACGTGTCCACTAACTTGTTTTTAGACCGGTAGATCGGTATTTATTTAATCACAAAACGCCACGACTCCAGCACTCTTCGCAACGGCCACTATGTTCGCTCTTTGTAAAAAAATTCAGCTCAGAAAGAGGATACTCCAACCTACTTCCTACTTATCAACACCGGCAAAGCAACCCATCTGTTGAGGCAGGTGCACGATCTCAGGTATCCAACTGTGCACGTTTCTACCCCCGCGCCTAATGAAAACGCGATGGACGTAAATTCGAAAGCAGTAATGGGGCCAGCCGGGACTGCACGCATCCCATCACGAGGATTTTGACGTACACATCAATAAGTGTCAGTGGCAAGGGCAAACGGTCCTGAACTACAAACCACCGGTATTATTTCTACCCAGGTACCTTGCCATTTTCAACCGCTTTTTCTTTTTAGCATCATTTTCCACTGTATCAAGCGTCGAGCAACTTTCTACAGCCTAAAAAAATGATTACATCGTCCACGAGGACACGATCGATTAGTTGATACAATTCTAAATTACATCAACGTTGATAAGTACGTAATAAATCTTCGGTGTTTAAATCGCACAATGATTGTGTATGTTAGTTTTCAGCCAATTACATGTACTTACTTACCTGACCCCCTATGTTAAATTTGATTCCTCTCCTTGAATCACGACCGGTGCTTGAATGATTTCGACCTTCGCTTAATCGTCCCGTTTAAGTGTAATCTGTCGAACTTCTCTTCTCTCGCAACTTCATTCATGCATTACAAACTGGCACAGCCGTAGTCACTAACATTTATAAAGCTGGTTGATAACTACGTAACCACCTGCGGAAAGTTTACGAAGGAAAGAAGAACCATGAATGACATGCCATCTTTAAAAACGGCAGGGGAGATAATAGACAGAGATGCAGCTAACAACCGAGGATCAGGGCATCCAACATAGTTCTTAAGAAGCCCAACGATAAGACACCAATGGATTCAATGTACGTACGGTTCACGGGATCACCGCTAGATTTTGAGTAAATTGGAATCGTGAGGTGATTTAAAGCATAGTGTCTATGAGATTGAGTAGGGAGGAATGCCCACATTGTTCTAAGATGAAATTTATTCAGTAAATGAGTGGAGTTGTGGTTAGTATTTACCTACCGCAGTCTAGGTAAGGTTTTTATCGATGTCCGGTATAATATTCTAGAAGGTGAAAGTCAATAATTGTACGTTTCTTCTCTTCACTGGGAATCGAAATGAACGCGTGCGACCGAAAATTATGCGGTTTACGAGCACTCCAATCTCCAAAGCGGGCCGAGACGCCCTGGCCGTACCTATAATTCGGCGAATCAGGACTCTCAATTTCCCAAGCTCAACCAATCACTGCAGCCGTAAAGTGGGAAACTGTCCAATAGGCTCTAATCAGAAGGAAGCCGGTCACGCCTTGAAACTCGCCCATTGTCTCCCTCCAAGTATAAACCTCCTTATCTTATTATCTTAGAATGTTGTCTAGGATCTTGGCAATTGCAGACATCATTATTCGACAAAGATAAAATAAGAACGAAAAGATGCTTGTTAGCAAAGGATAGTTCCTGCGCGTTTACACCGTTTGGTTAGGAATCTCCTTTTTGAGCGCTTTGTTGTTAGGCGTATCAATAATGCTGCATCATGGTACGAGTGAGAGGAATTCCTAGTTCTCAGATGAGGAATCAAGATGGTACCCTCTTCTGGGATAATCAAAAATACAGTAGGAAAATATTGCGTTGACCCAAGTCTCAAACGCTGTCTTCCGGTATTTGTTCAAAGCATCACAGCAATACAGACATTCATATTTCCTAAAGGAAATCCTGTTCTATTGAGGCTATTTGAGCCTTTAAGGGTTGTTAATGCCTCCATTGCGTGGAAAAACCACCATTTTTCTTCATTAACTCTTTGCATGTCCCGGTTTACCGAAAATTCGCAATCCCTAAAGCCCACCAAAGACCGTAGAAATGTCAGCGACAATGCGTGACCGGAATATTCCGTACTAGTCTTCCATGCATCAAGCGTGAGATTTCATTGGACTCGGTGTTGCAAAGGCGTGCTAAGCTTAGTACCTGCATGACGCACCCCAGTATCATTCAGAAGAAGTTGAAAACGATTTAAAAATTTACTTTCCCCCGCTCCGTATTAAGGTTTGATTGAAGAAATGAGAAAATTTGGCTCAAATGAGATCTTTGTCTCACAAAATAGTAACAATTACATCCTGACGGAGGTAGGTATGTGTCTCCGGCTGAACTCAAGTAAACTAGACCCTTCAACATAGAAACGAACCGCTCTCTTTGTGAGACTCGATAATTTGAGGTTGGTAGTCGTGAGAATCGCTGCAGAGACTATTGTAGAGAACGCCAAGAGGTAATCTCCGAGGCCAAGTATTTTGCTCAGACACCAGAACACTGAGAGGGCGGATGAAGTGGTATCATGACTATCAAGATGTAGAAAAAAAGGCTACGGCAAAGCGAATCTAATTTGCTGTAGGAGATGAAGAAGTCTGAGGTGTCCTGAAGGTTCGCCTTCCCTTTTTCCTTTTCTTTTTGGTAGATTAAAAAGAACAATTAGGAAGATATGGAGGCCTTCTTCAAATAAAACGTCTTGCACGATGGGTTCCTAAGCGGTTTTCAATCTATTTTACTGACTTATAAAAAGCACGTAATGGTTGGAAAGAATTCCAACACTGAATCACTGCGGAAATCCTCTCAAAAATATCGGCAGTAACTACCATGAGTAATTGTAAAACGTTGAAAATAATACGGTTTGTAATTTAAAATTTCTTAAGAGGGTTGTAAGCCAGCCAGGTGTCACCATAAATGAGGTAGGCCAGGCTTTTCTAATTATGTGTGACACCTTAACAACTTCACAAGAGGATCTATCGCGATATTATCCTTTTGTTATCACATTATTTATTATTTTGAACTGAGAAAGAGCGACCAATATCCTGCTCTCTCAGATAGAGGCCAAACTACCGCATTGTACATGATGTACACATTAGACTATGGCATAGATAGCGTATATAGCTGTAATAATGGTGGTGAATTCAAGTCGACATAATATTTATATGCTGACTAATAGGCCATTTAGGGAACAAATGAAACTAAGATAAGAGAAAAGAATTACCTAGACTTAATTTTTTTAAGTCGAATATTACTCTTTTATGATATAAACAGTTACATTTTATTTTGTAATTTTATCAAGCGATGAAGCGTTACCTCTTTTAAAAATATATAAATTAAAGAGTGCGGTGTTCATTTTTCAGCTGTCGTGGAACCACAACCCCAATATATTGTTCCAGGCGCCATGAAGGCGGGACTTCCCAGGATTATTCGCCAGAACGATCATCGTCCTCATCGGTTAGCGATCCAAAGATGAGAAAAGATAGGATCGAGCGTCATCTGACGATCACCAACAAAATTAGAAAGTCTTCAAAAATAAAACCTTCGACAGGTCCACAGCCCAACAGTTGACTGTGGAAAGATCTCATTGAAACATGAGACAAAGGCTGACCTTTTTGGTTGGTGGGATCGGGTTTTGACTAGGCGAAAGGAAAGCGTGTGATCAGCCGTTAGGCATGATCCAGAGAGAGACTCGAATCGGGTATCAAGTGTTCGATCGAACTCCGTAACCGGAGATAGAGATATCGTCCAGGTTGGAGTCCCTGTTGCTCGAGGATTCTATTCAGACAAATTACTAGGTGTAAATGACAAGGTGATGTCAATTGGTGATGCGACAGCCACGTTCAATCTAGCATAGTGAGATTACTACCATACCAAGATGAACAGGCAGAAGGAATTTTAATGACGAGAAATGGGACTATGGAATATTAACTACAAAAATGCATGAGACTGATTAAGAACAATAAACATAGAAACGGCGCCACTTATGGAAATAGCTCGTAGGACACCCAGTAGCTGTTACACTGTACACAGGGTATTCCACCTTAAGTAAACTGTACACCTAATTTCAAACAAAAAATGCCTGTGAAACTTTTTCTAAATAATTTGCTAGTTATTTACTATTCACGATTTTTCCGTATTTCCGATCATATAATCCTAATAAACGGCAGTAATTTCTTCATTCAACGGAGAAAAATTATAATCAATACCTTTTAAAACACAATTTTACGTGACTAGCTAAATTTCCTCGAAATCCCTCCCGTATTGACGCTGAAATAGTGATATTATTGGGACTCCGTGACTCATTCGACAATCTTGACTTGAGTTTTCTATTTTGACCTTGAAACAGAAAAATTGGTGCCACAGGGCTAAAAGAAAAAATTGTGCTGCTTTTATTCCAAGGGTAAGCCAGAGTATGGTCTAGAAAAATACTTTTTTGTATTTGTTTGATTATGAAAAAATTGTTCCCCCATTTTACAAAAGATTTTTGAGATGACTACCGATTTGCCCAGTCATGGGAGGATATTATTCATGCCGAAACAGCCGATTTTCCTTCACGAAATCACGTCCTGCTAGAAAACTCAATTTTCTTCTCGTTGGAAAGCGGGAGGTTGTCCACCGTGAAGAAGAACTGCCTGGATGTTATACATGTTGTGTTGCTCCCGCTGATTTTCGACTATAAAAGACCTCAAAAGAGTTTTATTGGTGTCCATCAATCCATGGTATACGTAAGGAATTTTTCGAAAATAGGGGCGGACGCGATGAAACGTTTACCTAGTACTAATTCGTCTAACTGGGGGAAGTTTATAAAACCAATAGTCTTCCCGATAATTTATTCATTGATTCATTGTAATAGGGTCAAATGTTAGCTTAATCCCCTCCCCCCTCTAGTGATGCCTAAAACACATTTTTACACATCCAGCACTTACAGCCCAAACGCCGTTCATGAAAAAAAAAAAACGCAAACTGGGATTTTTTGTTTAAATGAATGTATGCGGTTTTTTACCATTTACTTTTTTTTACTATTCAGAAAGATGGCGGGATGAAGTCAAATTTTTTCGATTCCACAAATCACTTGGATTTACATGGGAATTATCAAGCATGTAAGCGATTTATCAGATTTTCACGCTTTTCAGACTTCAATCTGGGAGAGTCGGGGTCCCACAGTCAGCATTCAACGGGAAGGGAAACTATATACTAGATTGTACTAATATAGGCCTGAGTGACGACCGTAAGCGCAACCAGATGATAAGAATTATTCATCATACCGTCAAAAGCAGTCCTTGGTTGAAATAAAAATAGCTTAGAGCGTGAAACCGAGACGCTGGCATTATTTGGGTACAACGTCATGGCTTGTTTTACAGCAGCAAGAAAGTAACTGAAAACCCGCTCCGCTCTCACAATAAACGATTTGAGTTAGTTTTTGATTTTTCAAATCCCTGACGTAGGTGGAGCACGATGATGCTATGTTCTTATCGGTCAGAATCAGGTCGGTCGTGTGGTTGATGGTTCTTAGCTATCCCCTCGCGTAGTCTACTTCTGATTCGGGCTAGTGCCGTGCCTCGTGTTTAATGAAGCAAGTAGCGGTAAGTCGGCTTCCTATCCTTTAGCCATCGGTCTTCCGGCCGGAACCGTTCGGTTGATCAGCTCAGACGTAATTTCATATATCTGAAAGCCAGGTCGACGATTCGGGGTCATAACGGTAGCAAGAAAGGGAAAGGCCCAACAACAACCGAACAAGAGAAGAGGATGGCATTAGGTGTACATCGACCCTTGGCGGTGTAGTCAAGAAGGAAGTGCAACGCGCAATGCTGGGGGGATCACGTCGTCGTACCGAGAAGCTCCTCGCCTACCTACTTCTTCATCCGTTTTCTTTTCTCTTGTGCTCCTCTTCCTGCTCCTCTGTCTTCCTCTCTCCGTCTTCGCGACCCGGAGCCCCTTTTTCTTACGTCCTTTTTCCACCTGAGATCCTTACCGACCCCCTCCCTCCTATCTTCTGAAACAAGATCAAAACCATTCTTTGAATACCTGTGGCTTTCCATCGCCTCCACCGCCCAACCTTCTCTCGATCATGACGTCCATGCTCTTTGTTTCTCACTCGTGTTGTCCCCCAGCCAGCTCAGATTTATAGTGGTCAACTCATAGGAAGAAAACTCCCGTCTCACTTAGAATCGCAGCCTTAGTGTCCAGCTGCCTCACAAAGATTCTCCTAAATAACTACAGATAAATGAAACCTACTACAATTCAGAAACGGTGCCATTAGAGAGACCCGCAAAATCTCAGCAATTAGCGAGTAGGCCATAGTTAGGCCTGACTCGTAATTAGCACATTCGCTGAAGGTGGCGAGCATATCACAAAAGTCTTTTTGGAAAATTGATTTTGAGGCAGGGAAATCGTTTCCCAAAACATTCGTTCAATACTTTAATTTTTTTTTTTTAATTATTATTATTGCTCTCAACTGATGTTGCCATGAAGGAGGTGTAGACGGAAATGGATAAGTACGAGTACTAACAAGTATTGAAGATGCTCTTCGCTTATTATTTTCAGTATAACTCAGGAACTCAATGGCATACGTCCCAGACCGAGTACCGCACCATAGAGAAAAGAGTGTGTCAGAATAATAATCGTTCTTATACCGTTGCTCGATTCCCTAGTAGAGAAACCATTGTGGATAGATTCGGCGTTTTGCCATTGTGGAAAGTAGTATAGAATTAATTTCGGATCATGTTTCTGGAAAAACTTGCCCGATGAATTTTGTTGTTTTGAATCCCATAAACAACTTTATCGTTTGTATTAATCTCCTGTGAAGCTACGTATTTGATCTTTAGTCTCTTATGTAGAAGCTTTTCGAGTCTTCGTCATTACCTCTTATTCTGGAGATAGTGTACCTACTCGTATGTTTTTTGAGGAAGTTCCATCATCGTTCAAGCTGATGCGTTCCTATTTGCGGTTCCTCTTCTGAGAGATAATAGAAGTCCTACCTTGATTGTTCCAACCCATTCCCCCTCGTTGTCTGGAGCATTCCGGTGGTGCAGTCTATTATTAGGTGGACTTCCTTTCGCTCGTTGGTGAAAAATGGATTGCGTTTTGAAGCCATCGTCAAAAGACATTCTTTGCAATGGATGGGAGGGGGGGAAAAGACGAGTCGGAATTTCAACGGAGCAAACTCCCGCTCAAGCTGGCACCGGTCTTCTCGCGCCCCCGTTTACGGTATTATCCAAGAAAGACGAAAGAGAACCACGCGAAGAACGGTCCTAGAGAAGAAGGATTCTGGGGCGCGACCGCAGTGATTCGACGCGTCTCAAGACTAGATGCAAACATGACCTTCCCATCCGCGCCCGCAGCTTCCACATACATGTACCTGCCCAACTGCGTACGTGAGGCCATTCAATGGCAGAGGTCTGATGGGCAGTTCTCTCCAGCTCTTGGACTTGATATACGACGGCTATTAATCGAGAACGCTATTACGGGGATCCATAACTATTTGATTGCGCAAAATCGTACGGGAGTAACAACTCATTCTACGAGCTGAAATGTTCTCTGTACCTGCATTACCTTTACCTTCATAATGATCTCCTTCCCTTTTTACGATCTAGATAACTGGCTAATGGTCGTCCAAGAGAGAATACAGAGACCGTTTGGGAGGGCTAAAGCAAATTTTAGATTGAAATCGGGATACGAGACTCTATGCTAAATTTTACGTGAGCACTGCATAATATTGGGGATACCCGCATTCTAATTCCATTACTAGAATTAAGAACCGAAATTTCCTCGCCTTTTGACAATTTTTTGAATTGAAATTATTTAAAAACATTTACAATTATACGTAATTGGTATTACAATGCTACCCCCGCTACGAGCTTAGCTGGTGCTGATGGGAGAGTCACCAGTTAATATTATAGTACATTTGAAATTAATGAGCGTTATTATAGTACGTGAGTAGTTAGTGTTCTAATAATAATAGTTGAATATTGGAAAAACTAATTAGAGAAGAAACTAATGGAACCATCTGATACATTAATAATTAGAAACACTTCAGATGAAAATTATCTATTTATTATTTTTATTTGTATTTAATAATAATAATATTTTAATCAGTTAACATTTCCACAACTCGCTACGCTGTATATATGGTCAGAAGTTCAGTTTACAGACTCCAAAGCGCATAACAGCTTGGCCCGTGTTGATTGGTAAGAAGTAATGACAGATAAACCGCTTTAAAATGCGTTCAGCGATGATATGGCTCGCTAAGATACATACAATGATAATTATCTAAAGATACCTGTTTTACTTGACGCATACACATTTTATATTATTAATATAAACTTACATTTAAGTAGCTCAACTGTCCAAAATTGCAACATCTGGCTGACTGCCATGTGACTTGATGGGCCTACTTTTAAACATTCGTTCGGTTCTGACAGTTCGTGGGAAGTACAAAATAATTAGTAAACCTCTTACCGTTGGGGTATTGGCACGACACCATCAATATGACGAATTGGCAGGTAGGTACCTACATGACGGGACACCTAAAAGGTACCAAATGTTTTTCGGCCTTGAAACATTGCTTCGAGGAGAGCAAACTGGCAAATCTTTCAGAAATCTGTCGGTACACTTAACTACGAATCGAGCATACAGCTGAAAAGAGTACCGTCCTAGCAATGGTTGATTTCAAAGGCTAATTCAAGCGTCCTCGGAAGAAAAGGAGTCACCGGCATGGATCCGCAAAGAAGATAAAAGAGATGGGCATCCTAAAAAAACCTTTCAACATCGTGGAGGACCGACGTCAGAACGGGAAAGACTTCCGAACGAGGACCGTGAAATCTGTAAGTGCTGATTTGCAATGTCGGTGCCGAAGTCGATCCAATCCCTTCAATGGCTCATGCCAGTTCCCAAAACGGATTTTTTTTTTTTCTCTCCAGGGCGTTGGAATTTCCGAACAATCTTATTTGTATCTTACTCGAGGCTCGTAGTCACGTAAACATTGGTCACCACACAGGATATGCGCATCCTCACGGGCATTACGTGTTTAACGTCGAGCTGCGTCAGCGAAGGTACTGATAGATGCACAGATAGCAGATCAATGCGGAGGTAAATTGCTGATACCCAATTCCAAATCTGTTCGATTCAAACGCTGAATGGCCCATTCACCTTGACGTAATGTGTGCGAGGGGAAGGTAACTTATATCTGTACATCCCTCGGAGGCATTGACCGTTCGGGACTCGATAATCTCTCTTTTTGATAGAAATCTTGATATACCGGTCTGTTCGTGAAACCATGCATTTTTTTTTTTTTTTTTTTTTGTTTATTGTAAGGACATCCTGTCCGCTCATGGCTGATGAGACTCAACTCAACGATATTTTAAAAACAGTAAGATCGCCATGTCAAAAATCAAAACTGCCGAAGTTACTCAAACGAAGAAGCCAGAAACATTTTGAACGTAGGTATAATGAGTTGAAATATATTATGTTGATACTACCTAGTCCACGCTCATCGGTAAGAAGATGTCAACATATCTGTAAAACATTTATCATTCAATCATGGAGGATTTACATGTGTAATTTCAATGAAAATAATAAACCAAATGAAGAGTTTACAATTGTACTGATGAGCTTTGGATAGTGGCAAGGATTGCTTCTCTAATATCCATTTGGTATCTGCGCATAAGGTACGCACCGCATAAGAGTGGACCTAAGACCGGCACGCTTTCCAAGGTTTTTTCCTGCATAGAGGAATTTGAATAAACCTTCTCATAGGTTTGGTCAAAGGTTATTCCAAAAAGTTTCAAACTAAGGAATAGCCTTGGCACTTGTTGATGAAATTAACAAAAAGGTAGACTAGAAGGAGAGGGGGTCAGATAGGAATCGCCAAATGCATGTCAAAATGAACGCATTTAAAAAAAATTTTGATTTAAAAAAAATTGTACTGACTGTGAATGTGTCCGTTTGTTTTCGGGATCTGCTGCGGCACTTCGCTCCGGGGACAGCAAAGATCGCCCCACTGCACACACCTGTCCCAACAACCAGAACGGCTCATCGCATCCTCGAACTATTCACGGGCGCTGCGAGCACAAGACTGAGTATACAACCGACTTCTTCCCGGCCCCCTCTTCCTGATCTCCTGTCGCTTCGTTTTCTCCCTTCCGTTTTCCCCGGACCTGGGAGTCCGCATGGACGTCTTCAGAAAGCAGAAGACAACTCGAAATGGAGAAGACACTTTCGTGGAAGTCAACAGCACATCAGCGATCATTGATTGGGAAATATCATTCATAGCATGATGTGCAAGGATGTTGGGTTGGAGAGCTCGTACAAAATCGAGGAAGTGGAGCATTGAACCAGGAGACAATTGAAAACCCGGAGCAGCGAGACGGTCCTAAATAAAGGGGTAGTCTTCAGGAGGGCTCAATACTACCCAGTATCCTGGACTGAAATGGTTCGTTTCGAAGAATGTGTGATTTTACAATTGAAAAAGTAGGCGAGAGGGTAAAGATGAGTCGAGAACAAGAAGACTCGAGACAGAGAAGGGATGTTGCCACTCACGGGCACTAATACCACAAAATCTTAACAATGTGAATGTGTATAAATACTAGATATGTTTTGCAGTATTCGTTCCAAGGTAATATCAACATGTAGGTAATATTCAACGACAATCACATCCATTCAAAACCGTCTCAATGCGAAGGGGTCCGAGAGTGAATCGTAATAATATTATGACTTAGAGGTTGGCTTTATGGAGTGACACAGGTGTCATGGTAGAAGAGTCTCCGTATATCAGCAATAAAATACATCGATCACTTTATACTCGTTGATAGGTTACTGATGGCTGATCTAGGTTTCCTCCTCAATGACTTTTTCCTGACCAAAAGCTGAGTCCTGAAGTTTTTGAAACTCCGAAGAAATTATCTACAAGCACTCATCACTGTCTCTGGATTAGATTCTGTCACTTGTCTGCCACTGATAATATTGTTATGTATTGTTATTTATGTTATTGTTAATCAGTAATCTGGTAGTAATGAACAAATGATGGTTGTTTGATTAGGTAGGTACCGACATACTGATCTCCGATGATTCACTCGTCTTAACAAGAAGATTCAAGCAATCGCATTAAACTCAAACTTAATATGGTTTGATATAAATCGGAAATATTTTTGTTGCACCAATCCATCAAACGAACCCAAGGTTGGAATAGAACAAGAAGATTTAAAAAAGCTAATGGCTGATTCCATTCTATCATAAATAGGAGTAAAACGTCTTATTTGTACAGGAAAAACAATAGACACTCATTCCACAAGGAAATGAATCCACGCCATCAAGGTCACAACTTGAATGTTTCAGCCCGTGCACTTTAATGCCAGGCGGAATTCTCAAACACTATATACCTAGGTCAGTTCCCACGGAAACAATTGAAACGTGGATAGTAAATAGGCAAGAAGAAATAATTTAAAAACGGAAACCAAAGACTGTAATTGCCCACGTAAATAGCTCCTAGAGATCTAGCACTAGCACAATAGATTTACTTGCTTATTTACTCTTTGACCCTACACATTGTAACCGGTAGTATAATCTTTTGGTATTTTTATTTGGGGTGCATATGTTAAGTACATCGTTAGGTACTGCGTTGTTAAACATGGGCCTCATAATAACACGAAGATACACAAATTTAATAGGGAATCGGCTCATTCGCCGTACCTATGTCCCACCTTAGAGGACCTTATGATGGACAGTATCTATAACTATTTTGTTTTTAAATTTATGTAGATCATTTTTCTATTATGCCTTTTGTGCAATTGTGTTTCTAACAATTCTCAACAGGACAAACAAAAACACTATCAGATTCTACATCTATCTACGCCAACTTTGGTAGTAGAAATTATTCAAATAAATTGAAATGGCCTGAAATTTTGGTCAGGGGTTCTTTCATAGCTCTAGTTGGTCCTCGAAACTTTTCAACCCGATCGGACCAAATTTGGGTGAGATAGAGGTCAAAATGCGAATTTCGAAAAATGGATTTTTGGCAATCTAGGTGTGTGGGGTATTATTTTCCACTAAATTCTGGACGCTGAATCCAGTGTAATGGGTGCCAATCGTTCTGGGACGATGGGTATCTATTATATATTATCTATTACGATAGGGATCAAAATGGGTATCTATTACCCATTTTGAATATGTGTTTTCGAGATTTCTGGTACCTAGGCGTGTGGGGTATCATTTTCCACTAAATTCTGGACCCTGGATCAATTGAAATGGGTCAGGGACCCGCCAAACCTACTGTTTCCCTCATTTTCCCAATGTTTGAATATGTATTTTCGAGATTTCTGCTACCTAGGCGTGTAGGGTATGATTTTCCACTAAATTTTGGACGCTGAATCCAATGAGACGGGTCCCGGAACGATTGGTGCCCTCTGGATGAGACTATGGGTCCAAACGGGTGCCTATTTACCCATTTCGAATGTGTTTTCGATATTTCTGGAACCTAGGCGTGTGGAGTATCATTTTTCACTGAATCGATTGGAATGGGTCCGGGACCCGCCACAGCCACTGTTTCCATTTTCCCCATGTTGAAGAAAAAATGTGTATCTCCATGCGCCTTGTCCGAGGTTTAAGTTAGTCCCCATGCGCCTGGTTCGAGGAATAACCTGTGTGTGTAAGAATTTGCAGTTTTCTCGCTCTCAATGTTTATCATGTCGCTTCCAATGAAACTGATCTGAAGAAAATCTTTTAAATCATTAGATGAGATAGTCCTTCTACTTATACTTACATGAACGTGGAAGGTATAAAAAGAGCAACGTACTTTTGGTTGGGAAGTGCTCACCTACCAAGCCGCCTTTGGCTGTAATGATATCAAGGCAAGGGCAGGGCCCTAGCGCCTCAGGAGGGGCTGAGCCTCGGTTAAATTTATAGCCGATGACGCAAACAAACTGTATCGATTCGATCATCCGCATGAATCGAATTAGCAGTCGCTTATGACAGAATACCCCTAAACCATGTATAATAAGAATCTCGAGTGATGGGAGAATCAAGATTCAGTGAGAATCTGGAAATGGTGATTCAGTCCCGTCCATTCTTGAGCATTTTTGGCCAATGTTGGCAGTTTTGATTTGTTTTGAATGCCCGGCTCGCCACAATAATGCTCATGCACCTGCGAACAACATGCCTTGTAATTACGAGCAGGTTTGTGCCTGTCTCAATTTCAAAGAACCCCCCCTCTCTATTGTGAATGCCTCTCGCCCGCCCGGTGTCTTTAGTCATAGGGAAATGATTCGGGTGGAATTCGCGCTGGGGCAAAGCCACCGGGAAGGGGATATTATGAATAATATGGAAAGATTTTGAAAATCACCGTATTTATTAGAAGATGGATATTTCGCTGAGTGATTGTTGTAATAAATTGGGAATGTCAATGTTCCTTTCGTCGATCTGCGTTCGCTTTGAATCCCGTTCTTTATCAGCGGGTTAACGAGAAAGTATGTAGCAAACCTAGAAAGCAGAAATGTTCCGATATTATCAATATCACTAAATAGCGGTACTTCGTCTATTATATCGATATTGGAAATGCGACATTAATGTGATATTGATAGATTGTGGGGAATATCGGCTTATGATATTGCATTTTTATAATTGAAATGTAATTATGATTTTTGAATCTGACAGTCACGATATGTTAATGATATAAATTGATGTGAAATATTTTCATTTACCGAATAAACTGGTGCATATTATGGTGCAAAAAGCCATACTGTCCTTGTGAGTAAGTTTTAGTGGAATACTTTGCCCGATTTTTCGGTTGGTAGCAATTCAAATTTTGTAATCTGTTCGTGTTACTGATGAAAATTTGTATAAATTTACCACAAGATTAATCAATTAGATTAGAGTATAGTCAAGTGAATACATTCACTCATTTAATAAGCGCATTATCATAAAGTTAAGACTAATCATACCAATTTCGCTATACATATATATCATTCTATATTGCTGGTATCGGAAGAACCTTAACCGGAACTAATATTACTGTTTTCGAACTGATAGTTCGTAAAGTAACAGGTGGAGCATCCGTTTTGGTAGTGGACACTAGGTTCGATTGTAAGTGTTAATCAGTACTAAAGGTGGCTCCGTTACTTGGGCTACCCCTCGCCAGGCTGCGCTGTACACCGTCAAGGATTCACCTAACAGGACGGAGCCGATCTCCACAACAATCCTGGACCAAGTAGGTATGGATTTTCTCTGTCCTGGACTAGCCTCTCACCACCGAAGCGCGGAGGGCTAAGAGATAAAACCTGCGATCATTTCCCTTTTCGTACGAATGGAATATTATGGAGAAATGTATGTCGCGAGTTGAGAAAGAAATGTAGGAAGTATTATTTAAAAAAATAAGAAGGTTTTAATCGTGGATGATTCAAATACTCGCCGGTTGGAATCGATAATAAAGATAGCTAGGTCTGTGATAAGGATGATAATTTTCCGATAAGGAAGTTTTGCCTGAGTGTGAGCACTGTGTTTTGTGCACAGAAACAGAATCCACTCGGACTACGCTGGATTGTTGCATTCTTTTGTAGTCATCATTTTGCTGTATCGTGGAAATTTTTTAACAAGAATTTAAAAAATATCGCAACCTGCTGTCCTGAAAATTCCACGGGTTCCTCTTTCACGTATCAAAACAACAGGATGAACTCCCTGCGGAAAGATGCGTTGCTGCTTGCAAAATTGTTGGACAGTCTCAAAACAAGTAATGTTTGTAGGAAGTGTTTGTCTCTTTCGTCAACTTCTAAACAGGACATCGTCATGAACATATTTGATAGGCAAGCTAAGCTCCTTCAGAGAAACCGTGCTGCTGCAGCTCAAGACGTTGAAATCTATGACTATTTGAAAGATGAAGTTGGATACCGTTTGGCTGATAGAATTTACGACGTTAAAAGAAAATTTGGGAAAGTAAGAAGATATCGTTGAGTTATTAGCGGTACCAGTTATTCCATTTATACAGTATCCATTAAATGTACACTGCGTGCACATGGGGGATGGGAATGCAAATGGTACTTTTTTGGAAGTACCTTAATGTCATTTTCTCTTATTTCAATGCCTTATTTGGGAGTATAAATAATATGAAAATATTGTTTGAAGGTGGTCGATTTAGGCTGCGGAAGAGGAAGTGTATCAAAGAATATCACTGCTGATAGCGTTGAAACCTTGATTATGACTGACATGTCTGAATCGCTATTGAACCAGGCTGCACTTCCTGAAGATGGGGTCGAGGTAAGCCACTCATAAACGAATAACATACATATGACTGACATAATTGTCATATTTAATCTTCGTGCTTAATCTTTCTCATCAGAAGTACGATCAGTCTGTCCTAATTGGGGCTATAGAGACCTTATCTGCGTTGCCATCGCAAGAGAGTCCTAAAAATAATGTCTGTAAATTTTAATTGATATTCTCAGGTGCAAAAGTTGGTGGTTGACGAAGAGTTGTTGCCTTTTGACGAAAATTCCATAGATCTGTTCATTACCAGCTTATCGCTACATTGGGTCAACAATTTACCTTCGACTTTCACGCAAGTAGCCAGATGTTTGAAGAGTGATGGAGCGTTTATGGGTTGCGTCTTCGGAGGGGACACTCTCTACGAGTTGCGGTAAGAATACCTCTTTGGGATTTTGATATTCTGTCATGACAACTCTTCTAAAAAATTCCAATTATTGGTTTCTCACGTCCACAATTATATGAATACATTTCAAATTTCAGATCCTCGTTGCAATTGGCGGAAGTTGAGAGACTTGGGGGGATTTTCGGTCACGTCTCTCCTTTTACCGAAGTCCGTGATATCGGAGGCTTATTGAATCAAGCTGGATTTTCTCTCCTCACTCTTGATGCTGATGAAATTGTTGTAAATTACCCGTCAATTTTTGAACTAATGTGGGACTTGAAAGGTGACTGTATACTTTCCTCCGTGATTTGATGTCCTGACTGGTTTTGGTTTTTGTGGCCACACCACAAAAAAAGACATTCAGTAAATTTATGAATGTATATTGATTTACATAACGTTTTTTCTCTATTTTAGGGATGGCGGAAAATAATTGCGCATGGAAAAGGAGCACACGATTGAACAAAGATGTGTTGATGGCCGCTGGAGCAATCTACGAACAGATGTATGGAGAAGACGGCAAAATACCGGCCACGTTTCAAGTTCTGTTCTTTTTGGGATGGAAACCTGATCCATCTCAACCAAAGCCCGCTCCTCGAGGGTCTGCTACTCATTCATTAGCGGATATGGAACGCGCTATCCATCAAGTTTCTAAGAAGAAGAAATAGACTGTGAGTGACGTGCGTTGAGTGAAACAAGAAAGCAACCGACTGAATAATTTGAAGGATCATCGCCCTTCTAAAATTCTATTTTCATACTCCAGGTATGGTTTGCTATTATCAAAAAGTGGATGCGCCCGATAACTGCCGTCCGATCCTGGAATATAGAAGCGCCCCTTAATGTCAAAAAGAGCGAGTGTTCTTTATTATCAGCATCTCTAGTCATTATGAAATTGTGCAGGCGTAGGGCACTCTTGTTAAACGTACCAAACTTACTAAATTCTTCAGTTATGATGGACGACTCTGTGAATTAAAGATTTTCTTCAGTGAAGAAGTATGTAAACTATTTATTTTTTCCTGAAAAGTTATTTTGAGTGAAAGGTTAACCATAAAACTACATTGTAGTTTAAAAAACGCTGCCAAATCCTTTCACAGGGGTTGGTTATTTCTCGGACCAGGGGCATAGACTCATTCCAATCGAGCGTCCAAAATTTAATGGAAAATGATACCCCACACGCCTAGGTACCAGAAATCTCGAAAACATTCGAAATGGGTAAATTGATACCCATTTTGACCAATTACCTCTTCCGGGGGGCGCCAATCGTTCCGGGACCCGTCTCATTGGATTTAGCGCCCAAAATTTAGTGAAAAATTATACCCTATGCGCCTAGATCGCTAAAAATCTCGAAAATCCATTTTTCAAAAGACACATTTTGTCCCTAAGCTCCCTTTCTCCTGAAAATTTGATCCGATCGGTCTGAATAGTTTCGAGGACCAACTAGAGCCGGGAACGGGTCCCTGGTCAAAATTTTAGATTATTGGGAAATTTTCTACTACCGAAATTGGCGTGGACGGCGGACGGATATTTGCTTATTTTGATCTAGACACCTTGAAACGCCCAGAAAAAAATTGTTGGGGCCGAATCAGAAAGATTGACTTTCTGCATTATTCTGATTCAAGGAATAACCAACCGATAGGCAAGAAGTAGAAGTGCACTAGAATCAGTGACAAAGCTGTTACAGGCCTTGTAAGAGCTATTTTGTTGTAGCCACTTGGATCTGGCGCAACACATGAGGGCACATCGGCAAGCCACTGTTGTCAGCAGCAGGTAGGCACCCACTTTCCAAAATTGTAGCGTACACAAAACGCTCAGTACACTTATGTGCTCATGTGCGTGTCAAGAGAGTGCCACAAATGGCTTTGCTTAGTAACCCTTGGTAGAAAAAAATTGTTTTTTCTTGTCAGTATTTTATGAATAAAGTCTCAAGAAACCTTTTTTTCTGGTGCCTACTCAATGGAAGAATTAATAAATAATGTACTAGGTAAATGACATGGAAAAACTGTACCCATATTATTAATTACATTTATCTCAGCTTTTTTGCAGTATGCAATTTGAGGCGATTAATTCATAGCCTTAACATCAGTATCTACATTTTAATCAGTCTCAGTAGCCTTCGGAAAACATACATTACTTAATTACAATTTCGATTTTTTAAAGCAATATTCAAGAATTTTGAAGACACCTGCCGCTGTTGAACCCCTTCAATAAAAGTAGGGGCTAGCTTGATCCTATAGGAAATCATAATCCTTTATTTCGCAATTTCATGTATCAAGTAGCCACCATAAGAAAAATTCCCTCAGGGGTTTGGACCCCTGATTGCTTTTCACTGCATACAATTCAAAATAATTTAATGAAAAACAAATTTTTCCATTGATCTGTTTTATTAGATGTTTTAGGAATGATGTGGAGTTGTCAATTTTTGACATCATCAGTCACCTTTTCCATTCCTTCACCGGACATCATGATCTAACTTGATAACTATAATTATAGAAAATAAGGGGAAAATATTGAAAAGTAGATGATAGATACGTGCAGGACACCGTTGATGATACGGTTATCTATATAATAATTTTGCAGTTCTCTAGAGTAAAAAGTGGGTTGATGACAATTCAAATTGACCTAAAATACCTCATACTTCCTACCTAGAGACATGGGGAAGCTACATGAAATCCAGAAGTGTCGTTCGTGGTCAGCGGGTTATCTCTTATCACAGCTTATCAACCCGATGCGTTTCACCACAACAACTTGACGTCATTTCCAACCAAGATCATTAATGATTTGCTCGTTTTGCAGTGACTTTCTTGCTCGTTTTTCAGTGACGCCGCAGTTGATTTATAGTTATTCATTTTTTCCTCTCGCTGGCTAATATTAGACATGATGATGACGACCACCACCTCCCGTCTACCTTTAATGCCTTCAGTTCGTCCCTTCTTTGATGCCATCACTAACTATTTGCGAAATACATGCACGATTGGTCCCTGACCGTTTAAAAAGTGAAAAGGAAAATGTAAATGTAATATCCTATACTACCATTGTCGTAATTTGCCCGGAATATTATCTTTTAAGTGTAAATTGAGTGCTCTACAGTGCGGTGAGTCTTCACCGTCCGATTATTTTATTAAACCAAAAATATCATAAAATCGTCATGGCTGGCGCTTCCAACGGAATGAATGCGTCATTGTATTATCCTGTCGATTTCAAGTCGTGGAAAATATTCGACGGAATTAATTCGGACGCCTTTGACTCGGAGATAGTTGAGCTCGTTCACATTTTTGGTGAGTATCGTGTTCTAATTGCCATTCCATCAGGTGCCCCTCACGCGCTCATTATAAGTATTGAATCCAAATTATAATTATCTCTCTGAGATTGAATAGAGTTTGTAATCATGAGGAGTTTACTGTTAAGAAAATGGGCAAGCTAGATCGTTTACCTTCATGGTGTCACTGGTTTCGCCCACTGTTAACTAACCATGTTGGAATTCCCTCTTAGTGAAAAACTCCGTTGATTATTTGGAATTCACTAAAAGTGTGTGCATTTGGTTTTGTCTGTAGGTGAAGGAGAGCTTCTGAGCGCTTACATTGTGACAAGTAACGATGATGTCTATGGCATCGGCAGGGCTGACTTCGGGCGCTTAGGGATTGGCGAGATTGAGGAATTGGACGTATCAAAACCGACTCTTATTGAGGAGCTTTGTGGTACCGAAGTCGTATGTAAGTCTTGCTATTTATTTATCGCCTTGCTTTCATTAAGTCGTTGCTGTAGAAAACCCCCAACGATTTGCTACTCCTTCCAGGTTTTGCTTCTGGCGTTCAACACTCCCTTGCCCTTACTAAATCAGGAGAAGTATTCTCATGGGGGCTTAACATGTTTGGAAACCTTGGGAATGGAACCATTATCAGTAGAAACTCTCCTGGAAAAATATTTCTTCCAAAAAATACGAGGATCAAGGCTATCGGAGCTCGGAGTTCCTACAGCGTCGCCGTCACCGTAGATAATGTGGTAGGTTTGGTAGTGATATGTGCTTTCCTAAAGCACTGTAGAACGAGGGCGAATATAAATACATATTATTATATTTATTTATTTTCTAAGTAGAAAAAAAAAGTACGAAAATGACTAATAATCACAAAAATGTCTCCCTAAAAATGTAGGGTTTCTTGGAAAACAGCCCCATTAAAATCCATTATTATTCCAAAACTTTATATTATTTTTTTCGAGTTCTCCAGGGTATGCGTCTAATTTCAAAAAATGAGGCAATCTTTTTTTTTTGCTTTAGAAGCCGCAATGAAAGCAACCGGCATACAGGTTGGAGGGGCTCAGCGCAGCTTTTGGGTTACGCATTGATATAGTAGACCGGACTTTTGACTCGAAGCATTCGCCCCGCTTCAGGTGGCAGAATTGCGCTTCGGCCTTGAAGTGAATGAGTCAAGACAAAATGTATGGCTGCAAACCCTTCCAGGCCTGTCCTGAGACAGTACAGGTGCATGGCCGCACACTTCAAGCTGTGGCGGAATTTGTATATTTTGGCTCACTAGGGAATGCCAATAATGATATGAAACTCGAAATAAGTAGAAGAATGCAGTCAGCTAACCGATGTTATTTTGGACTTCTACAACAGCTGAAAAGCAGGCTACAAAAGTATAAGACCCTCATTAGACCATTCTTGAACGGCTCTAAAACCTGGACGCTAACAAAAATAACTGAAGAAGAATCGCGCCGGTTCGAGCGGAAGGTTCTCCGTAGGATTCTGGGGGCCGTGTTTGACCCGGAAGAGCTTGCCTGGAGACGAAGAACAAATGTCGGTGTCATGAGTCAGTACGGTAATTGTAATGTCGTCAGAATCA
Source organism: Cyrtorhinus lividipennis (assembly GCA_019603395.1). Lineage (NCBI taxonomy): Eukaryota > Metazoa > Arthropoda > Insecta > Hemiptera > Miridae > Cyrtorhinus > Cyrtorhinus lividipennis. Next base: position 42,694,242 of record CM033998.1, read on the forward strand.
TGAAGGTTGGAAGACTTCGTTGGCCCGGGCACGTAGATTGAATGAGCCCCAAAGAGATCCTTTGAAAGCTTGTGAACGAAACTATCCACAAAAGAAGAAGATTGGGTCGACCAAAACTGCGGTGGTTGGTGTGGCAAGAGACGCACGTACCATTCTGGGAATTCGGAACTGGAAAGTGGCAGCAAGGAACAGATATGACTGGTAGACATCACTCCAGGAGGCTCAGATCCCTCGCGGATTATAGCGCCACGAAACAAGAAGAATATTTTGTTCAGTTACTTATTTTCATACCTTTGAGCAAAAGACCCTCGTCAGAGGTGCGGCAATCATTCTCGGGAGTATCTCAATCGTTCCAAAACCCCACAAGCTCAGATTTATTTCCATAACGGTTTTGTACTCAAAACCTGCCTCCGTTTGCGGCAGTCTGGCTGGATGTGAGAACGGGCCATCTAGCACCCAATTAGAATGTATTTTTGCGAAATTTTTGAGCATTTTAGAGGCAATTTATGACACTAATTGGACGGACATGCCGGAGTTGGAATCTGCATACACACACCGAATCGGCGAGATGTTCGTTGTAGGTACGAATACGAGGGCGTTTTATTTATTTATTTATTTTTTCTCAAAAAGTAACTTTATTGTGTAATACACTATCGAATGGGTACATTATTTGATTTATACAATTTTCATTCGGCGCCTGTAGTTAATTAACTACCCAGTAATAGTAATGTACAGTAGTTTTTAGATGTATGAACGCTCTAATGTATATAGTAATGAACAGGTAACAACGAGACCAGTTTTATTTCAATGAGAACTAAGATAAGCAAAGAAATGCTTGTAACAGGTTTGAATGTGAAGATTGGGAGGGCTGCGTTACTCACTTGGGATAGAGTTGATGTGTGAAATTGTCGTCCCTATTTCTCTTTTCTTCCTCCCAGTGACAACATAAAATACTTCTTTAGGTTCTCTCACCTAGTTAAGAGTTTGTGGTTGCTTTCTTGATGCCATAATCTGTGATAAATGTAGTTATTCAGTTATAGGCGGCTCTAGGCGCTACCTAGATGATGAATGATAATATTATTACACCAATAGAAATTTTAAAAAATCAACGCAAGTTCTGCCATTGAAATCACTTGCTCTAATCGAAATACGTGTAAAATGGGTATTATGATGCAAATCAAATGAGATGGATTTCTTCTTAGCTTCCAACTGTCACAATTTTCAGGTGCTCCACTGGGGAGACATACAGTTTACAGAATGTATGAACCAAAACCTTCCCATTGAACTGGAATTTGGAAGTCCCATTTCCATCCGACAGCTGGCTTGCTCATTTCACCACGTTTGCCTGTTGACCGATGACGATAGGGTGAGTACTTCGAGTTGATTTATATCGTGTAAACTTCTTCCGTTTTGTGCCTCGTTGTCCTACATTGATTACCAAGGGTCAAACTTCATGAAAATTGTGTTAAACTGAACCAAAATTGTCTGGCTGAAGGACATACATTCAGGATAGTTTCTGATGCATTAGAGATTTCAATAGCAAAATGTTTTTTTGACCAGATCAAAGCAGAATAAAAATGCTCCTGGATGTAGAATTCTGGGCAAAACTGGCAGCATCCTAATTGGGATCTGTAAAAAGTACTGTGTAAACAAACAATTCTACAACAAAATTAGCGTACATTCCTCGTAAGAACGTTCAAAAGAAATCAATTTCAATAACTAAGTAAATAATCTATAGATATTGGCAAACAACTTTTTGTTAAGAGCGAATTGAGTCAGGTTATCCTGGGCTAACCAAAGTTGCGTTTAATTTCTCGTGTAGCTGATAGGACCAAAGGATGGACCTTAACATAAATGACGCTTCCCTATCAATGAAATGAACGCATTTGCTGTTATGTGGAACCACCATGGAACTATTAATGGCGTGTTAACCCTTATCTAACGACCTCAGCAAATTACGTTTGGATAAAATGATCAAAAAGAAGGAAAATGCTGCTGGAAAGAGACTTGGCGTTGCTAATTGAGGGGTACAGGGGAAAACCACTAGGGTGTATTTTGGTTAGTTTCGAGAAATTCGGTTTGAAGGTTTTAAGTCTGCTGGATGTCAGCTGAACCCCTTGAAAAATATGAAATCCGTCCAATTCGTCTCCTAATTTGACAAATAGGATAGTTTGAGACAAAATTCTTTGAGCTTTAAGAACGATATTGATGTTGAGAACCAATGTGAATTAGAGGTTAGTTGCTTAAAGAGGATTCCAACAAACTTCCTTTTCACTGCTGGCAGAAACACAATCATATTCCGTTATTGAGAAAACACTATCATCTCTGTGAAACACAACCAAAATTACTGGAATAGACAAGATAAGGTAAGAAGCTGTGACTGTCCCATCACCCTGAACTGTATGGATCCTTTTTCATGTTTTTCGAGTGGACTCTGCTGGTTTTTCCCCGCAATGAATATTGCAGTCGTTAGTACTCAGAAACGCTACCAGATGGCATCATTATCTAAAAACAGGAAAAAGGTGGACACGTTTTCTTCTGTAGTCTTCAGTTGTTTAACACCCCTCTGAGATATAGAGCTACTGGTTAGCTGTTGGTCTGCAGGTAGGGCTCGGCACATTCGGCACCATTTAAGTGAAGATATCTCTCTAGAATCTTCTTTTACAGTTGTCAGATCCAGCATATATTCAGTTCAAGCCTTGCAGTAAGGCAGAAGAAGCAGCAAATGCAGAAGGCAATAAATAAGGCCCTTCAAAAGGCCAGAAATTTCATTGCAAACAAAAACAGAGGCACAAAAATAGCGAGTGTTTGGCTCCTGAAACCCTTATATTACTGCGTGATGAACATACTTCGTCTTGATATGGCCTAATTGGGATGTTGTGAGTGATCCAATTTTCTATTTCCTAAGGTTTATGTCTGGGGAACAACGTCTCTTGAGGAAGAAACCACGCATACTTCTCCACAGCTTCTGACGTCAAAAGAGCACAAGGGTATTATTTCAGTTGCATGTTCCATCGACTTGACAGTTGCCCTCAATGAGCAAGGCAAAATTTACATTCTCCAGGGTCCGTCTGGTCCCAGTAGTATGGACACTATAATGAGAGAGCAGAATAAGTGAGTAATTACTACATTTCTACTTTCGTCTCTAAAATTTTGTCTTTCCCATTAATAATCCTGCGTATTTTTATCCTCCTACTATGCTCTGATGGTCTTCCGTAGGGTTCCTGTGATAGAGATCGCCGGCGCGCCGTACTCCGACTCGCCATTAGTATTTCGGTTTGGGAATGGCCAATTTTTGCACGCGTTTTATCCCTATCAAGATCGAGGTATGCTAATTTTTTCCTTTTTACATCCTGACAGTTGTGATGTTGACGTATTTACAGTTAGTTTGGTCGCTGGGACACATGACATGCGTCATATTCTGTGTTTGTTTTTGAGCTCTCGGCAAGTAACTGATAACTTTCCCTCATTGCTCAGCTCTAAGCTAGTCACTAAAGGCAGCCATGGTATCTGTGTGGGCCGCAATTTTTTTATCTCTGCCTGTCAGCGTGTTCAACTTATACTGAAGTGATTGTTAACTAATGGAATAGTCCACTGGCTATTAAAGCGTATTAGTTACGACTGCGCATTGTTGTGAGTTTAAAGAATGGCTTAATTGTAGATGTGCTGTCAGGTACCTATTGTGCAGTCAGGGGAATAAGGTGCCCAGCTAGGTGGTCGATTATTAGCCTTCATCGTGCACAAACACCGTACAATTTCGCGGCATTGGTGGCTTTAGTCCAAAATAGAAAATCTTACAATTTGACGGAGTTAACCCGATACAAACGAACGAAACTAAACGAAAGGTGTGTGTGAAAATGAGTATTTTGAAAATCGGCTGTGAATTTTTTTAGGAACGCTGGCATAAGGGGTATCTCTTTGCAATAAATTTTAGATGTTGAAACGATTAGGTTGAGTCCCAGACAATTGTCAGTTCGCGCTTTCAGAATAATCTCCTTACGATTCGCTCTACAATTAAAAAGTACTGAAGTGATGAACAAAGAATTTGCCAGATTTTTATTTTTCACTTGTTTTTAATTCATAGGCCTATTGGCATTTTGCTGAGAACCACTATTCGGTTGTTCTTTAATTTACCATCCAGAACCATCTGGCATGGGTCCAGTTTGGTTGTTGCCAACTCCCAGCCAGCCGCCAGTTTCTCATTCTCACTTAGTTGTAGGCTTGTATTCGCTTCAACGTGGATAATATCGCTCATTCCTTCACTCGAACGTACTAAAATTCTTCTTTGGCATTGTGTCATTCCACAGATTGCATGTCGAGTTATGAAACCGAGTCGAAAAGCTCTCATTGCATTCAAAGTGCGTTCGCGGGAATGGCCACTCCGCAAATGTTCAGAAGATCTCGGACAGAAGATGACAATCGCGTTCAAAGAATGCAAGGACCTTACCGAAATATAGGAAACGTGCTGTTCGACGTGAAGGTACCTCACATTAACAGTGTAACTTCCAAGGATTTAATTTTGTCGGAGGCTTAACATGATAATCTTGTTGCAGGATTACAGTGATCTCGTGGTGACGCTCTCCGACGGTAAAGTTTTTGTTCACAAACTCATTCTCATCACTTTCTGTGAACATTTCAAGTCCATGTTGGTTGGTTCCTGGGCAAATGAAAAGTAAGTCGAATTCAATTCTTCAAGTTAGAAACCACCCTTTCGTTAAGCCTTTTGGCTAAATACGTATGTAAAGATCTCCGCCCATCCTGTAGGCTACTCGACCATCGGTCGTTCGACTTCGGACCTTGTTGTGCCACTTATCAGTGAGAAGAAGATTAATCGGGTTCGTAAGTCAGTTGTGGTCGGTCCTCCGAAGTGTTGTACATAGCGGTATTGTCGAGTTGTGTTCGTCTATTGGAATCAACTTGGTTTTCGATTTTCAATAAATCAGTTGAGCATCGAGCCATTTCGTGTTTCGGTTTGTGAACCCCTATTACAGTCTTACACGTATTTGAGACACTTGGAACCCAGGAATTCTTGAATATCGTATCACGTATATTTTGTGTGCCCCAACGGGCATCTTCCATTACTTTTTTCTCGTAAAATGCTTTTACGCGGACCAACCGGTCGGAAGACGACACTAAAAAGCGGGACCAGAATGCAGGGAAGTAGCTATATCATTTTACATGCTTCTTCAATCTTCTGCTTAAAAGGCCAATGCAAAGAGAAAACATGTTGGCGAAAAAACAAAAATTGCCAAAGTTTTGATAAGCTTGGCTAGAAGCTGGGCATTCTGAGTCCTATGTTCACCCTAAAACCTGCCTCCAATTGGGGCATTCAGGCTGAGAATGAGTTTGGCACAACTACTAAGCCAGCACAATTCCAGATTTTTGGAATAATTGTAAAGGTCTTTTTAGTCCCGGACGGTTTTCGTTTTTTCAAAATGTAAAAAGCACAATTTTTGTGAGATTTTTTTTCCCTGACCCGCATGCGTCTTATAAGAATAATAAACCAGAAGTGATTTGGTGAATATTTGGACAAACCTGTTCTTATTTTCTTATATTTTTTGGTTGATACGAATTTAAGGGCGTATTATTCCAATAAGAGTAATATACTGGAATAGACGTATCAGCCCTATTTTCTCTAATTATAATGGATTTTAGTTAAACCTCATTGGGTAAATACGATACGAATAGAATAGAAAATATATAAGATTTGAACAAACTTCAAATTTTTTAGTGAATCCTCTCAATTGGATATGAGGCGTTACAACCCCAGGGCGTACAGGGCGTTTCTGAAGTACGTGTACACTGGTGGTTTGGATTTGATGCAACCCGAAGATTTGATAGGTAAGGCGGTTTTCGTATTTGTAAATCTTTTCTTGCCGAATGAATTCATTTATTTTATAGCTGTACCTCTATTCATACGCCGAAGTGTGAAAATCTCAAACACCCTCTGAAAACTGATCACATTGCGTTCTATCAAAAGTGGGATGCTTTGTTCATCAAAAGCTTTCATTTTTACGTTTTGAAAAGTGTAGATAACCCGTGTAGATAGATAAGTGTAGAGAACCCGAAATGACCGTCGGTCTTCCTCTCCAAAAAAGGGCATTACCACATTTTTGGGGGGCGTAGGCGGGTGAGGCATAATTTTTGGTTGGTTATTCCTTGAATAATCAACCTATGTTTTCATGATAATCGTCGGCGCCGTTTTTGGTAGTAGAAAATTTTCTAAAAATCTGAAATTTGATTCAGGGGTCTGTTCCCAGCCGAGATGGGTCCTCGAAACTTTTCAGCCCGATCGGACCAAATTTGGAGGGGGTAGGGGTCAAAATGTGTTTTTTGAAAAATGGATTTTCGAGATTTTGGGTGATTTAGGCGAGTGGGGTGTCATTTTCCACTAAATTTTGGACGCTGAATCCAATAAAATGGGTCCCAGAACAATTGGTACCTACTGGAAGAAGTAATGGGTCAAATTGGGTATTTATTACCCAATTTGATTATGTGTTTTCGGGATTTCTGCTACCTAGGCGTGTGGGGTATCATTTTCCACTAAATTTTGGACCCTGAATCGATTGGAATGGGTCTGGGACCCGCCACACCCACTTTTTCCCCCATTCGAGGAATAACCAACCCGTGTGTAAGAATTTGCAGATTTTTTTATTGACTCTTGGACCGTTTGCCACACACTAGTGGAGCCAACCTGTAGGTCAGGACAGTATTTTGAAATTCACATTCACATCATTGATTTTCACATTTTGTCCCCCTCTCCTTCTTTTATTTATTCACCTTAGGGACTCGGGACACGCTTTTCTATACTATCAAAGTTCACCTAGAAGAATTTCCAGTTATGGAACAATTTGCTGAAGCTTCTAAATCAAATGATTGGTGCTCCTATACGATTCTTGTAATCCTGAAAACGTTTTATTTAAATTTTAGATCTGTACGACATCTCCAAGTCGTACCTAGAGGACGAGCTTACAAACATGTGTTCGCAGATGTTTCAAAAGATTCTGAAGCCCAACTTTATTGCTGCCCTGTATCGTAAAGCGCACGATCTTAATTTTGAGGTAGATACTGCATATTCTATATGGCGTAGTTCTTTTTTTCACTTACTGGTTTTTAAACAATCTCCATCGTCCTGTATTTATTAAACATAATTGAACTCATTCTTCCTTCTCAGGAGCTGATCGGCCATCTGGTCGAGTTTGCTGGTGGTTACATGGAAGAAGTAGTCCTCTCTCAAGGCTTTGAGACTCTGGAACCTACACTTGCTAAACGTCTTGTCATAAGTGTGTTTAAATCGTTCAAAACTAAATCAACGTCGTGACAAGTTGCTCTCCTAGATCACTTTGTCTGTGTCACAGAACGAAGCCATTTGAATTGTGAAGCCCCAGTCATTCTGTCATACGGTTATAGACTATTTATAAAAACTTTTCAGTGAGAGATAACATTGAAAAAGGCTGTTTTTGAGGAAGCTGAGGTCTGAGGAAAATGACATCACGGTCACTGAGAGGAGAAACGCTCTTTCGAGGTTGTTTCTTCATCCAATACGGGATAATATTCTCTATAATCCAGTATTCTCTCGTCCCATAATCCTTTCTTACAAAAAGTGAACATGAAAATAACAGTTTGTGTGATATCAGACTTGCTCATTTAAATTTTGATGTAAACGTATTCGTAATGGTTTGGCTGTGTTGCACGCAATGGGACTTATAGGCCACTTCATTGCAATCCAAGAGTACCCACTGAATAATTTTTTTAAGCTATTTTGTTGAGAATTTCCTTCCGTTCAAGACTGTGATATCAACTAATACGCACATATCAAAATAATAAATACGAACTCAAAGCTGTGCTGGGCGACTATTCGAATAGGCATGCGTTAGTGTGCGATATATTTTCATATTTTATAAAGTTACCAATTTGTGAGTCCTATGTATTTCACCAATATTTGTTAATACTTCACCATAATTTTATATGTGGGCCACTTCAATATTGACTATATTTTATTAAAAATCATTTCAATACCTTCTTATTTATTTAATACGTTATTTTTTCAGCAAATTCCCAGTTTGATCATTGCATTTACGGGACCTGCACAGATAGAATTGTTCATTATTCTCCGGTATATGTGCATCTGTTGAGTACTTTTTCTGATTGTCAAGCATTCTTCAATGTGGAACGACTCAATCTTGTCAAGGCTTTTGGTATTTTAGTTGCTCTTTTGGGATTGCTGCCTTCGATTTGAAGGCAAATGTTCATTCTTTTATAACTGATTGTAGAGTAGTGCGAGAAATGTGATAAAAATCCCTCAGCTAGAGGAAGCGAAAAAGTGTTAAATCGAGTGAGCTGTGACAATGGTTGCGACCAATCCATATTCATGTAAATAATTACCTGTGTGTTGAATCTTGGGTATTTGCTTGGAACCAAGTTTTTAACTGGTCTTATAGCTGTATCTAGCCGATACTCATGAAGAGTGTATTGATTGGTAATCGACCCTCTTCCGATTCAAATGTAAATTAAAAAGTTGGGCATGGCTCCCGGGAAGTTTCATTCGGATAGTAAAAATGCTGTCTAATTAGAAAATTCATGTTTTTCTCAGCTCTTAAAAGTCCAATGTAGATAAAGGTATGTAAGAGATCAGAAGAACGAAACCGTTTCAATTCAAAATAAAATAGGACAACAAAAAATCTGAAAACCCATTCGACCGGTCGAAGTTCGCGAAAAGCTAGAACGGTCAGGAAGGGGATGTTGCCGTTGAAAAACTGAGGAAAAAGTTGGACGGTTGATGGAACAGTGTCAAAACTTCGGATGAAACAATGAAATTAGTTCCAACAAACTGAATCAGTGAGGCATGAGTTAAATCACTTACCAACAAAAGGCTGGCACGGGCAACCTCGAGGGAGAAAAAGAGTGAAATACACATACGATTTTTTTTTTTTTTTTTTGCTTCCTGTTTCTCGATGGGTGGTTCCTGGACCATCCCTGTTTCACTTCTACCCGTAATGCGATCGGATCAATTCTTTTATTCCACGGTCAAGTAATCGCTTGCGCCTGCGAGAATTCCATTTGTTAAGCCATTCGGAAGGCTTTTTTAGTACAGTGGAATTCAAGTTATTAGAGTTGAATTGTAACAGACGCAAGTAATTGCAATCTATATGAAGAAGCGAGGGGTATCAAAATATTCATTTTACTCAATGGCAGGTAGCAGGATTTATTGAATAGTTGCTGAATGGGTATTAAAAATAGTGAATCAAGAAGTTTTATTCGAAGAACTTGATTTGTTTCCCTCAACACATTTTTATAATACAATACAAGTTCTGCATTTAAGCCAATAAAATTGAAGTATGATCAATTGTACGAGTATATTTGCTTTCTGGGACTTTAAGCGGCTCCTACTCACTGACGCCCACTGATACGGTCCCCTCCCCCAGTACTTCTCCCTCTTGTTTGAAGCAAATGTTGACAATAACTCTTGGGGGTAAATCTTGGATTAAAGAAAAAAAAGTAAGGAGATTAATCAAATGCGGAGTGTTCGTCCGCACACAAACCCTGTCCGGGGTTTAGTTGGTTTTCGCGATGTTGGTTCATTATCCTTAATGGAATAATACCCCTTTGTAATCTCATCATCCAAAAAAAAAAAATCGCGTCTGCCCGCCGTCTGGCCAAAAAAATGCCCTCATAATAACCAACAAAATCAGAAATTTTGCAAATAGACTACATTAGGGATCTAGTTGTACCTCAAGTAATTTTCAGCGCAAGTGGTTTCTCAATCAAAATAGATAGTAGTTATTTTAAAAATGTGGACCTAGGCGAGTGTGGTACCATTTCCGTTACATTTTCGGAAGTGATTGAGATTGAGATGGGTTCCGGACCAATTGCCCACACTAGTGGGGATGGGTTGAAATGGGGTTTTCAGTTCTGTACTTGATTCAGGGGGTTCTTTCATCTTCACTTTCAATTAAATTAAAAATTGAGTTTCCTGGTTGGTTATTCCTTGAATAATTTTCGTGCAGGAAGACAATCTCTCCGATTCGGCCCACATTTTTTTCTGGGCGTTTCAAGGTGTCTAGATCAAAATAAGCTAATGACTGTCCGCTGTCCACGCCAATCTTGGTTGTTTATTTTGTATTTAGTTTTTTACCATGATATAGTCTGAACCTTTACTTTTATTATGCTTAGTGAGCATGTGCGAACCTTCCTTGTTGTATAGGCCATAGTTGCCTTAAAACGACAAATAAACATTTCTTTCTTTCTTTCTTTCCAAGCCGATCTTGGTTGTGGAAAATTTTCTAATAATCTGAAATTTTGGTCAGGGGCCCACATCCGGCTCTAGTTGGCTCTCAAAACTTTTCAGCCCGGATTGGGGTCAAAACGTGTTCTTTGAAAAATGGGTTTTCGAGATTTTATGTGATCTAGGGGTGTGGGGTATCATTTTCACTAAATTCTGGACCCTGAATCCAATTAGACGGGTCCCAATACGATTGGAATCCACTGGAAGAGGTCATGGATCAAAATGGGAATCTATCTACCCATTTCAAATGTGTGTTATCGAGATTTCTGGTACCTAGTTTCGGGTATGGTATCATTTTCCACTAAACTATGGACACTGAATCGATTGGAGGGAGTTCCCATGCTGCTGGTTCAAGGATTTTAAAATATCAATGCTTACTTTATATTATCTGGAAGGGTTTTGAGAAGTGAGATCCACTTAGAGAGTTTTATATTGAAACCGTGTAGGAGTAATGTGCAGCATAATTATGCGTTTGCTATGACAACTGCATATTTGAGCTGGAACGTATCGTGTGTGACGAAAATAACTAGAATCTAGAAATTTGATTCCTTTAAACTACAGAATACCGTGTTTTAGGGTGAAAAAGGTCGTTAGCTGAAGTGACTGTTGTCATGGAAGAGTTGGTTTGGTGGACAGGAGGAAGGGACTTTTGTAAATGCCGACATAAAGGCCTTTTCCTATCTCCACCCCCCTCCCCACGTTTTTCTCTGGGGTTGGTAAATTGAAATGCGCCTAAGATTGGATCCCCCTCTCTCACCGGTTTCCCAGTCCCCCCTCCCTCTTATTTCTTCTTGACTTGAAGCAAAGACATCCGAATCGAATTAAACGGCCTGTAGGTCGAGACAATTCAAACAGAGTCGTCCTTTCCTTTGATCTCATCACTTTATTCAGATAATTCTATTTAAACCTTAGCATTCGATGTTGGAAAGAAGAGCAAAGAGAGATTTCCCCCCCACTATTTCAAATGGCTAGGAACGCTCGAAAAGGTTTGAAAGACTTCTATAAGAATGCTTTTGACTTGGTTCTATCAATCCGTTTCTCCGACGATAATATTCATTGATGCATCATCCTTTGAGGGTCTTTGTTTTGAATACGTAGTTACGTATTATGAGATAAAATTGCTTCCTTTTCAGCTGTTTTTCTAGGAATTATCTAGCTCTTTTTATTTTGTTCGTTACCTATATTATTCCAGTACCTGTGGTCTGCTGTAAGCTCTTCCTAGTGTTCGTTAGTACGCTATCTACATAAATAATATGTACTCAGCTCGTACTAAGCTCCAGAAGAACAGCAGTTCGTCATTCGCGTACCACTACCGATTCCACAGTACAACAAATCTTTCTAACAGTTCTGTTATCGAAGGTTGATTGGAAAAAATTGAAATGACGCGTGTTGAAAAAAAGGAAGACCTGCACTACTTCAAAATAAATATCAGCAATATTATAATTTTCATAAACAACTATTAAGAAATAAGAATTATTTTTACTATTTGTTGGGGGCCAGGCCTACGAATTTACTTACATTCCTTAAGCAAACAAGAAATATCCCAAGAAATAGGTCAATTTTTGTGAAAATACGTATCTACTTAGGTATAAAAATAAAGTTGTCATGACCTGAGTGGTTCCCTTAGGTTTTAAGTAAAAATTGGTAGAATTTTACGCCAGATATATTTCTTGAAGTTTCGGTGTCAGAAGAAAAGAAGAGGAGAAAAGGCAAACTCCCGAGATTTTGAGAAGACAGAGGAAATAGTTGAAAATGAATACCTCATACACCTGGGTCCTCGAAAAACCATTAAAAACCCATTTCCACCCATGCCCAGCCTCCGTGCGGAGCGATTGGGTTGAAAACGAGCGAAAAATACTTGAATAGAGTTTTCGTTCAAAGATTTAGATTTTCAAAGCATTTTCATGGTCTTTTTCTCAACCTGACAGGATTGGAAATTTTCACATTTTGAAGAGAAGTTTTTTTGTGGCCATTATGAACCAAAATAGGATCTTTCACGGGTTAAGCCAAACTGTAGAGTGGATCAACGAAATGCATCTTAGAAATTACGTAGCGATTTTATTATTTTTATGAAAGTATGAAACTTTTTTCCAATAGTTGACTTTATCGCTGCAGCGCGAAAAACGCGCCAGTAAAACTTCTCTCAAACAGGTTTTTAAAACATAGGTCTCTAATTTTGGGACCGCTAGAGGGCTCTTGAGAATTTTTGGAAGTCTTCTTGCTTCGTTTCAAAGTACATCAGGACAGCCTACCACCAGATAAAAATCATTTAAGGATACTTGTTTATACGTGTAAGCAAAATGACATCAATATTGTGTAGTAACGAAAAGTTCCAAAGTGTGAACTGTCCAGTCGTCCAAAAATTTTCAACTCAAATTAAATTTCAAATCCAAATACTTAAATACTGCAAAACAGGTGAAGTCTTGGCAATTTTTAAAGTTTAGTGTCCCCGAGACGCTGTCTCGTGAAGACCAAGACAATAAAAACGTTAAGCACATCGCGCACAGAAAGGTGATGGTCGGAGTTCACAGTTGTTTACATCATTCGCATGCACTTGCACATGTGTTAGTTTATACTTAAATAGCTCATGGGATACAGGATTGTTGTTTGACTTTGTTCGTGCAACATAATAACTAGGTACACGCAGGTGCCGGTGAACAGGAACGCGCGTATGATACCCTCTTACAAGGTTGATGAACGTTTCCTACAAAATCATTTTGTGTCGATATTGACGCGTTTGACTTTGTACGACGTAAGTAGGCACAAATTACCTAGTGTAAAGTTTCAGGTAATTACATCTTCCTAAGGCTTTATAGTTCACAAGTTGGAAGCATGGTACGAGTGCTTCTTTGCTGGTTAAGCGTAGTCTCTTACTTGGTTGAACGTGTTCAGAATGAAATGCTACCATGTACACGCGGCAGTTGAGTCAAGACAATTTTTGCAAACGAAACCGCCTGGAAAGTGATGTAGAATCGTATTGTTATCACATTCCGCATTGGCTGATGAATTCTACCCTCTACCGTGATGTAAACACCCGGCAATTTTCATGTGTTCTATGTGAATATGGCTCGTGTAAAAAGCATATTTTCTAGGTCACCGGATTAAATATTACGTAATTGAAAAAATTGATTAAATATTTTTGGTACTTGTCAATTAGAACCCCTCCCGAGGGTGACCTGTTTACTAGCACCATAACCTTCCCGTTGGACAGCGATATATCGCACAGCGATATATACGATATATCGCAACGTAGCCTGCACCGACTTTAACATATTTCAGAATTATTTATTTATTTCAACGGTAATAACCTGAGATTCCACATCGAAAAAATAAAAGGAAAATAAAAATAAATTAAAAATAGTGAAGTAAATGAAAAGCGATTCGCACAATTGACAACTGACAACAGCATGGTAGCATAAACTAAAATTAACCGCTAACGTGGAGGTTATATATAGATCGATATATAGAAAATCGATTCATCACGCCATGTTTGGGATAGTTGGTTACCCTCGGGAGGGGGTCTAATTGACAAGTACCATATTTTTCTTTTCAATTAAATGCCAGATTTTAACTCATTGCAATCGATCCAGCGTCAAAAATTTGAGCCTCAATAAGGTATTTTCCAACAAACCCATTTCCCATGGAAATTTTCCATCCAAACGGAGACTTAGTTAAAAATGTCCACTTTTTAAAGCAGAATGGGTATGGTGACCATGCGTCCCGAAAAAATCGGGACAGTCCCGATTTATAGAGCTTTGTCCCGGCGTCCCGAAATATAATATATTTGTCCCGATTTTTGAAGATCTGAGGAAAAAGTAGTAATTTTTGTAAGAAGATATTTTGCACATTTGTTCAGAGCATAGATCACGCACACAATAGTTCTCTAGTTTAGGTTGGCAGAAGTGACTATGACAGGACGCTACTACCCCTCCCACCACACAATCGTCTGCTACAGTCTCGTCTCTCATATCGTCACGTCAGGGTTAGTGACCCTTAGTCTAGCACTCGTACTTGACATCACAGCAGTGTTATTGTTTAGTTAGAGGGTGGTTTGGTTACAGTTCTGTTTGTGCATGAGCTACTTGAAAGTTGAACAATGAGTGATGATAAAGGTAGAAAGAGAAAGTGTTCTTTTAATAGTGATCTCCAAAAGGAATATCCTTTTTTGAAAAAGCGAGAACTCAACCCACACATTGCGTTTTGTACTCAATGTTCTAGTAAAATTAATATTTCACATGGTGGCGTGACTGACATCAAGCTGCATTTAAAAACTAAAAAACATTTGGCTGGTGTTAATGCAGTAGCTATGTCATCATCTATGAGTATGTTTGTTACTAAAAATGATTCGGAACAAAATGAAATTGCAGCAAAAGAAGCTGTTTTAGCCTACCTTACTATAAAACATAATCATAGTTTTAGATCCTTGGATTGTACTTCTAAACTCATTTCTACGTTATTTGAACAGAAATTTTCTTCTGCTCGAACAAAAAGCGAAGCCATGATTAAAAATGTGCTGGCTCCAAACTCTCAAAAAGAATTAATGCAGGATCTCAGTGAAACGTCATGTTTTACATTAATGGTGGATAGCTCAAATCATGGTGCTCAAAAACGTGTACCAATTGTTGTGAGATATTTTCATGAGGCCAGTGGTGTGAATGTGTAAGTTTTAGAGCTTGAAACAACAATGTGACAACTTAGTGAGTATGTATTTTCAGTTTTAAGCCGTAATGATGTGGTGGATAAAGTAGTAGGAATGTCTGCAGACAACACCAACACTAATTTTGGTGGCGCAAAAAGAAAAGGTACAAATAACCTGTTCTGTAAACTATCAGCTGGTACTGATAAAACATTAGTTGGCATTGGTTGCATGGCTCACATAGTCAATAATTGCATAAATAACGCTGCTGACTCACTTCCTATTGATGCTGAAGTTGTTATTGTGAAACTATTCAAGTTTTTCCATATATACACAGTGCGAGTGGCAGAATTGAAGGATCTTTGTGAATTTATTGACGTGGAGTACCGCAACCTCTTATCTTATTCAAACACAAGATGGCTGAGACTTCTACCAGCATTGGAACGTGTTCTACAAATGATGCTGCCTCTTAAGCAATACTTTTCTTCACAACCCAACACCCCAGTAGTGTTGAAATCATTTTTCGACGATCCAAATGGGGAACTTTGGCTTTGGTTTCTTCATAATGTAGCTGGACTGTTTAATGAAACTGTAAAAAAGATGGAGGGGGACAAAATATCAGCAACAGAAGCAGCAAATAATCAATATTTGATTTTGTGCTAAAACTTGATGGACAGAAAAGAATCTTCATGTTTACCAATGAAAGCGAAAGAGATAAAAAAAAAAAAAACTGTGCTGCAGGACATAATAATAGTGTCTTGGAAGACATCAAGAGTACAGTGTGTTCTTTTTATGACCGTTGCATTACCTATTTGGACTTTTGGAAATCAAACGTTGACAGCTTGAGCCAGTTGTCTTGGATAGATTTAAATAGAAAATTGAAATGGGAGGAGTTGGAGGAAAGCTATACCATTTTCCAAAAAAGCTTACCGCCCATATCTTCTGATGATTTGTTCAACAAGTTGAGAGTGCTGAACACTCAACTGTCCGAAAATGTCTTAACAGAATGGACAACGCAGAAAAACACAACAGAGCAAAGATGGTTAACTGTTTTTGAAAACTCGCGGAAGAATGAAATAAAAGTTCCAAACCTGAAGATGTTCGTGGAATTTGTGCTTTCTTTGCCAGGGACTAATGCTTCAGTAGAACGGGCCTTTTCGTTGATTAACAACTTTTGGACGTCAGAGAAGAGTCAAATGTCAATTGAATGCGTAAAGGCACTTTTAATCATTCAAATGAACTGTAATCTTTCATGCGTAGAAATGTATGATAAAGTAAGGAAGAACAAGATCTTGTTGAAAGCTCTGGCTTCGACAGAAAAATATGATTGGAGCAAAAGCCAGCCTTCTTGTTAGATCCTTAATTACATGTAAATTACATTACATAACATTTTTTACATTTACTTAATTACATTTTTTTTCAAACAACCTAATTTTCATTATTTTTTTACCTGAGTTGCATAGGTAGCCTACATTATATATATATTTCAAAGTCTTGTGCAATAGCCAATAAAGTATAATAAATAATAATGTAAAATTGTGTTTTATTTGTTATTTTCCAAATTTACAAATATGTATAAAAAAAAAATATAGGTAGGCCTAACTTATTGTGCAACAGCAGGTTTGTCCCGATTTTGACTGGTAAAAATATGGTCACCGTTAGAATGGGTTGCCTAGAAGGTAGACTGACATTTTGAAATTAAACTACTTTCAAACGTAAAAATGTAAATTTGGGGGTAAACGTTTTTTAGGAGTTATCATCTCAGTAAGAACCACAAACCAGAGTTTTTGACAACGCTTTATCATCAAACATAATTGTGGGACTTGTTATATACTTATTTCTTATCTTATCTTATCTTTCACAATCTTTTCAGGGCGCTGTAATCTGAATTTCAACTTGGGGCGTGATAGTTTTTACGAATGGCTGAAACAAATCGGAGAACGAAGAGGAAACGACCTAAGATCAAAAAGAATGATCAGCGATACTCAGAAGATGAGATCGACCAGTCTCAAGAGCCGCAACCACTCGAATATTTTGTCGCTGATATGCAAGGTGAGCTTTTGGAATCCCCTCAAATTATAGCTGATAATTTGGAAAGTGAATATGATGCAGATCAAACTGATCCACTTCAAGTGACAATCAATGATGTGAGGGACAACCTCTTCCCAATTGACCGTTCAAAGTCAGCGACAGACGTTTACATTTTGGAAAGAAAGAACGAAGTGGCATTGCCAATACCTTTGAATGTTGACGGAGACATGATTGTTTGCAGTATGCTTTCCAAGGATTTCAAACAGCCACGAACGCCATTTTCTACCAAATGGGTTGCGAGGAAGTACAAGTGGATTCCTGAATGGAATAAGTTGCGATTCGGGAACCAGCAAAGCTCTCAGCGCAAAGAGGATCAGATCCTCATGGAATTTTGGAAGCCTAAATCTAATATTAACGATCATGGATCATCGTCAAGCCTGTCAAGTTCTAAGGAGTCCCCCACTCACAGCTTCAAGACTAATGATAGTTGTGAATTGTCCATTCCTGTAAGCTCATACTCAGACTCATCTCTGTACCAGTCAGTCAGTGCTGACCAGGAGTCTCAACGCGAATCTACACAAACGCACCAGGAGCCCTGCACTTCTCGTTCTGGATGTGACAATTGGAAAAGAGGGCCAAGTTCATCCTTGCCTGCGTGTACATCCATTAATTTCAAATGGCGTGATTTGGAAAATGACAGTTCCTCGTCCCAAGACTAGAGCAGACAAGCTAGCTCGACTAATCTGCATAGGCCCTCTCCTTAGCCACTCTCGTTGGATGACGGTTTCTTTATTATTATTTTATTTCCACCTTGCAGGAATATCGGCATGTCCTATTCTTAGTGTCAGTGGCCGATTTCATATTATTCTTATTCAGCGGATGTAGTTGAATCTAATTTCATGGAATTGTTGTAAAACTGCAAAAGTATGGTATTCGTTTTCTAAAAGCAATTTTGCCAGGAGATATTCATTTTATTGCATTGTTGTAGAGGATTGACAAATAAAAATACTTTCAAAAAGTTTCTCATCTCAAAAAATCATCTTGGTTTGTAAATTAAGTTCCTCGGCTCTGGCTTGGTTCCAATTTTGAGAAAAGTGAAAGACAAAACGCAATGCAGGAGGATTCTGTTTTAGGAAAGTAGATCTGCCTTAAACTTCTGGATTACGTTCAATTTTTATGAGGGGTTCGGAGAAGTATATTCTTGAAATTGAGTTGTTTATTTACTATTGTTTGGAAATGGCATAAATAGAACCTCGCCATCCTTACCTTTTGCTACTAGTAGAACTTTCACTCTATTCACTTTCACGGTATTTCCCCTGGTAGCAATCGGTCGACTATTGGGTTTCAGTACGATGCATTTTGAGCTGGTTAACAATGAGTGGCCAATTCATTTATTTCAATAGTAACTTGAAGAAAAAAAAAATTATTCACGATTTTGTTTGTAACTCTGCTGTAAGAATGTCGTACCTCTGCTCACCTAGAATAACATAGCATTGTGGAATGATTTTCATTGTTTCACTTTAGTCCGAGAGCGCTATTTAATTTAAACAACCAGGATTTTTCGATTGTTGCTCGATGACGCTAATTCGAATTAGTGCTAGGATGTAGCTCATTACGCGTATGTGAACAGAACCTCTGCTGAAATGAGGGACAGAACGATCGAGGAGTTTAATGAATTCACTAAAGGTTTTACCTCGGGCTCTCATTGTTGGGCTTTTCCCTTCGCGCAGGAGAAAACAAGGTCCAGAGCAGACCAGGCATGAAATTAACTGGCTTATTTATATCACGATAGGAAACCATCGGGTTCGGGCTGAGATGGGTAGTCGTGTCCCTGCATTTCCCAAAAGTGCCGAATAAATGTAGTCTCGTAGGATTGGTTGGGAGGGTGGAAACGTAAATTACGTTTACATAGGAGTTTGGTTTCAACGGGGCGGTGGAAAGATGAGACCCCCCACGTGTGGGTGTATATTGTAAATATGTGGATGTAGGTACATATAATAAATTAGGTTGATTTATTACAGTGCGAACTTGGAGGGTGCCTAATTTTTTCGCGAAGGTGAAATGATTGTGGAGGAAAAGGGGTGGTGCCATGCATGTTGCCATACAATATGGGAGAGTCATCTAATCCCAAAGACAATAACAATGAATAAACCACCATGTGGCTGTTACATGCAGCCTTCGTTTTCCTCAAGTTGAGCAGTAAGTTGCAATTTATTATTCTATTATAATATATACTAGATTTTCTACTACATGTGTCTACTTCATTCTAATTCAAATGTGGACTTTGAAAAATTGATTTTTGAGATTTTTAGTGATGTAAGCATGTCGGGTATCATTTTCGACTAAATTGTTGGAGTCTGAATCCAATGAGACGGGTTTCGGAACGGTTGACAACCACTGAAAGAGGTTATGAGTCAAGATGGGTATCTATCTGCCTATTTCGAATGTGTTTTCGATATTTCTGGTGCCTAGGCCTGTGGGGTATCATTCTCTACTAAATTTTGGACCTTGAATCAATTGGAATGGGTCCGGGACACACCACAGCCACTATTTCCCCCATTTTCCCCATGTTTGAGATTTTTGGCAATTTAGGCGTGTGGGGTATTGTTTTCGACTAATTTTTAGACGCTGAATCGATTGGAATCATTCTACGTGCTTCTGGGCCGAGGAATAACCAATCCCTGTACCTCCAAAACCCCCAAAAAGCTCGGGAGAAGAAGCTTCGAAAACCCTCCTTTAAATGCTCAAATTTCCTCCCATACCCTGCGTTGCTGCTGCTATCAGTCCAATAACCAATCTCAATCGACTCACGTTAGCAGAAGAGTGAAAAGTAATATTCAAATCGCCCGGGTTTTTGAAAATTTCAATATACACATTTTCACTTTACCCATCGAGGACCAACTTGAGCTTGTCTCCGATCAAAATTTTTTATTCTTTTGAAAACTTCCTACTGCTGAAACCGGCGTGGTTGAACATTTTGGTTTTCAACAATTTGAATAGATTGAATGATTAACTACATCAGCTAACTGACGGATACGCAATTTATGATTACTGCAGTCGCACTGTTCACATCCCCGGTTTCTAACACTTTTAAAGGACTCGTTGGTTTCAAAAACAACTTTTTCGTCAATTTCGTAACCGGTTCTATATTTTTTTAAGTGTTAGTGTGACGGCCAAATCATCTATCGCGGAAATAATTGTGATTTTGTTGAATTTCAATTTTCTTTATAGCTTGAAGCACACTACCTCTGATCAACCGAAGTGGAGCTCATGTTGAGTCAGAATATTCCACAAACTCAGCTGTGCCGGGCCCTTCTTCCCTATTTTATCAGTAAATTAAATATCCGCCAACTCAGGATGCCCTTATTTGCAGTCCTAATTGCTATTGGTCAGAACCCTTTGTTCCCTATTACCTTGATGTCCGGTCCCCTGAGGCCGTTAGAACTGGACAGAGGGGACCGGTCCCCGGTTATTTTGCCCAAATTACTTATATAGTTGTTCGGCTTAATGACAACCGCTTTTCCTTTTCTCTTCTCCCCTTTAGGGGCCGACTCCGTTACACCACCCCAATCTTTGATAATATATTTACCTTGTTGTTAGCCTAATGCTTAATAGAAGCGAAGAACCCGAGAAAATGACTTTTATATCACAGATTATAGCGTAGTTATCTGTAGGACATGGGAATAATTTTATTGGCCCTTCCACGCTCTCTCATCTGCCCTTGAATTTTTAATAGGGCTTTAATATTTTATCATCCTCTCGATTTGATGTAGGCAGGCGCGATATACATTACTCCTGAGTCGCCATACACGGTTCAAATTAGCTCGTGAAAATTGTATGCGGAGATTAACTATGCTGAGCACTGATGGGGCCGTATCGTTTTAGAATAAGAAACAAAAGAGGTTTTTTTCCCAGATATTAGCCAATGAATATTGACGAGTTGAAATTGAAGCCTGATGTGACACCGTAGTCGCGGACGGCCAGGTCTGCGTTTGATTAGATTGAAATGGCTGACGCCATTGCCATAGCCAGAAGGCAAAAATGAGTTTGATGTCAAACAGTTACTGCGAAGAAGGCGACGAAACTAACCACCTTCAATTTTTCATCTTCAATCGCCATGACCCTAGAAACTTGGGACAGGAGATCTTCTTGGGCACAACTCGGGGGTGCATTGTCGTCATAACTTTTATTTTTTATCTTTTCTTGATTTTAACTTATAATTTTATTATCAATGGCCCGAGCTCTGGAGGCAATTTTGTAATAATCAGAGATTTTTACAAATAAATATACTACAATAGGAGTATTCTACGTCATTGAAAGGCAGAAAAAATCCCAAATCCATGAGTTTGGTGTTGAGGCCATTCACCAAGAGAACCTTGCTCATCAAGGGGACTTTTGGTAGTTGTAAGATTTTTCCTTCGCCCAATTTCGGGATACTCAGCTTCAACCACGACTTTATTTATCTGTAAGAAATATCAAAATTTGAAATACAGAAAAATAGCTCCGCTCAAGCCCAGTTTCCGGAGTATATGTTGAAAATTGAAGAATTTCAAGTATGAGCGTATGTACATACGCTCAAGTTTGAAATTCCAAACTCCTTGAGTGTAAAATTTCAAAGAAAAAAAATGTTGGTGGTATTTGAGTGAATTCAGCCGTATCACAGTTTGCATAGCACGCAAAGCGGTGCCTTGCGGAGGCACGCGAAAAACACAAACGTTGGATACTTTCCGAAGATCAACATGCCTGCGCTCTGTCGGTAGCAATAAATTCTGGTAGTACAGGGTGACTCTTTTCAGAAGTGGACTGTGATGGAGGCGTTAGGAATGTTAATATCAATGTTTGGCCACAATAGGTTACAACTACTGTCTTAGGTAGCCAACAAATGTGACTATTGGTCGGAAATTAGTTGTAGAATACGTAGAAATCGGCTCGGGTCTGTATATCTTGGATAGGATTGGGACATTTCGATTACATTAACAGAGCAATTTAGTTCACAATAAAGGGTTGTATTTTAATGCAAAATCTGAAGACCAAATTTATTCTTCAAATAAGCAAAATTATCCTGCTGATATCGTACCAAGGGGTTATCTGGTCAAAGTATGAGTCATTCATGCTACCTATTACAATTTTTTTCATGAGCAAAGACTGTAGTTTATGTGTCAAGATGGGTCTCTTGAGTTGTATAACTTATTGAGTGGTTCGAGGTTTAGCCAGAGAGATCAAAATGAATCTTAGTAAATATTTATAATCAGATGGTGGGATTTTCATTGGTTTCGTTGTTACTTGCTGTTTGGGCCAATTAAGCTTAAGGAAAAAAACAAAAAAATCCTGGCATTTTGGCTTTTGGTGTTTTTTTGCTCTAGTTGGTCCACGAAACTTGTTGAGTTCAATGGGTAGAAATAGGGTTCAAATGGGGTTTTGAAACCTGATTTTCGGGAAGTAGGTGTGTAGGGTATCATTTTCCATTAAATTTTGGCATGAGTCAGGGACAGTTCATGCTCTTGCTCTGCCAAATTTAGGGGAAAATCGGAGAGCCCCTCTGACTGATACCACTGACATGAAAGCAAGTTGACTATATAAAATAATAATAACAAAAAAAAAAAAAAAAAAAAAAAAGGTTCTGGATTTGAATACAGTGTTTTTCCCAGGCTACGTCAGCTCAGTATCCTGCCTACCTAAATACTTAGGTTGGTACCTTGGGTAATTCATGAACCGCTGCGGTTTCCACCGGTGTCCGTCAAGTATTCGTTTTTACAGCGCTGCTGCATGACTGAATGCTCTTGACAGGTAGCCGAGTTAGAGGAGCGTGGAACAATAAAACGCCTCCCTCAGAGCCGAGGTGGAAGGCAGAAGGACTTTCTCCGTTTCAGCTGAGCGCAACCCGAGCCAAATTATTAATTCAGGTCGTTGAATCACGGAGCCCACGGCTGAGGTGCCTGAGGAGAAAAGGAGAGGCCGATTTTCCACTTAAAGGAGTTTGAATGAAAGACACCCCAGGAACCCCCTACCTACCCTACCTGCCCTACCATCACCCCCACCGCCTCCAGGGGTTCGAGCCCGCCCCTATTTGTAGGAGGTAAATCCGGGAGCGTGCAGGTGAGATGCCTTTGGGTTTGTCGTTAGGCTTCCAACTACATTTCTACTTATTCTTTGTCGTCCCTTCGGCGCTGGCTGACTGTGGAACCAGGTTCGCCTCTCCCCGTTCCCTGTCGCCCTTATCGCCGCCACGCCATTCACCCGCTCCGACTGATTCAATTTACTTTCAGACCCCCCCCCCCCCCCCTCACCGACTACATCCTCCTACGCCATCAGGTACCATCCCTTCCTCGTCTCACAACGTTCTATCCATCCTTTTCCTTTAAATCCTGCTCTCCTCGAACCCGGTTTGAATTTCATTAGTTCTCCAGCCGCACTGAGAGCCCACAGGAAGATCCAGTGGAAAGAGGTGAGGAGGGTCGTGAAAGGGGACTTCCCTTGAGTTTTATAATTAATTTGATTTTCCCAGGCCGTCTTTCTTCTGAACCAGTTCACTTATTATCCATTTATTTTCATGGGAACTGTTTTCTTTCTATTGCGAAAATGTCAACCTCGCCCGTACCTGTAAAGTGACGACTCAAATTAATGTTCTAACCACGAATTCTTATCTTTGCGGTTCCTCTATTAAACACCTTCCTAGCTGGATGTACGACGAACGTCTGGCAGTAACTGCAACATTAGTTCGCAAAGTCCTCATAGGCCTGTTAGCCCTTATAAAAGTAATCTGCTCTTGGTCTGAGAAAAACCGTTTGTCAGTTAGCCAATCAGTTCAACCAACCAGCCAGTTCATTTGCCTCACAGTTTTTGATTTTTGGTTTGATTGATTATGAATCAATGAAAAGGATGTCCTTTACGGAACAATATTGTTAAAAATACTATTTTACAGAGTTTAGAGGAGCCATACTATTGTTACATTTAGCCAAATCGAATTGAGTCTTCAAAATTTTACACTGAATAGATTTTTAGCTCACACTCACTTCAAAAGCAGAAAATGACTGGTGTGGAACCACAGCAGAACAGAACGCACTAAACGTAGGCAATAAGAGGCACTGCTATAACAGCGATAACTGGGATGCTATCAAGGAAGGAATACAACTGTCCTTAGGTCTAGCGGTACTTAGCGAACTAATGTTGCGGTTACTGCCAGCCGTATATGGAGAAATGAGTATAAACAGAAATGTGAGAAACGTGCCAACCTACCCATCGTCAAAATGTCCTTTGCCAGTTGGTACTCCTCTTCAGGTGTGTGGTAATCGTACCCATCTAAATCGACTCAGCGTTCCTTACACGCCTGGGAGCCCAGAAAACCAATTTTTAACACACCCATTTCACTCACACCCTGCCACCAGCCAAAGAGTTGAGCCAATCGGCCAATCAGCGCTCGATCTCAATTGATTTCAATGTCGCCAAACGAGTCAAAATGTATTTGTCAAAATTTCTGGGGCTCTGGGAAGAAGTGAGGTATGTATGTTTGTATTTTGAAAATGTATAATTCTATAAGTAATAAATACGTTTTTACTAACTCATTTCTGATTTAGCACCCTTTTGGAAGACCCCTAAGAAACGCATTCGGATACGAGCGGGATAATAAACGATGGATAAAACTGTCGTTAAAATTAGGGAATTTAGGGAAATTAGGGAAATATTAGATCGCGAGCTCGTTATGAATAATATTTTATGAGCATCGGACCCCACTGAAAGAAAGGGTTATATTACTCCTTGTCAGAAAGGCCAACGTTTTGAACAAAATTTCATCCAACTATTTGATCGTCACTTATGGTAAAAAAATCCACTCGAATTCACGGGTATAGAATTAATATTTGCTTGTCGAAACAAAATGCATAAACGAAGAAGGAAGAATTGAAGAGAGCAGTTTCTCTTCCTAAGACAATGAGCAGTTGCAGTCGCTCTGCTACCATCACATCAAAGGCTACCACGGATGCCAACGGGATATGGGCCAGCCATTTACCTTAATTAGCAGGTCACCCACAATGTCTGCAACGCATCTTATCACGTGGAGAACGTGCTGCATACTTCAACACTACCTTTCACAGGTATTGACCCAAAATGATCTATTGCATGAAAACCTTGTGGTCCATCGGACAATTGGAGAACGTCATACAATGCAAAACATGGACGACACAGTTTGTCAAGAAGCTGTTTTTGTACCCTATGACGGAACTACTCTGTGGGAGGATTAACGGGTTCATCTTGAGATCATAGCAGCTCGCAATCACTGGCCAGATTAGAAAACTGGCAAACAACTAGCTCAAAGCCTCAGGGAATGGCATTGACGGTGCTAGCTGACCTAGATGGCCAAAATCGTTAGAGCTATACCTTCAAGGACTTTAGCAGAGAGGTTTAGACGGGATTGACAACAGCAAATCTTTTCGATCCAACTGAAGTCATGAACCCATAACCAAGACGAACCACATTAATTTTAAATTTTGCACTTAGCCACGGACAACGAATAGTGCGTATTTAAAGGAAAGGATTGTACAGAAGGGAAAAATCTAACTCCCGTATTTTTTAGAGCCCTCTATCACGAAACACGAGCATTTTCCGTGAGAATCAACCATAGGAAAGTGGTGTATCATATGATGATGCCGGTCCCCTGAGAGTTCACTTTGTATCACATGATGTCACCCGTGTACAACATGTTAAAATGCTGTAAATTATTCCACAATAGTTTACTATTCCTTGGAGCAAGATTATGAGGAAAACAACGAGTGTGGAGAGTCCCGGACTCATTCCAGTCGACGTCCGCCGTACACGCCGGCTTTGGTAGTAAAAAATTATCTAAATTTCTGAAATTTCGTTCGGGGACCTGTCTCTGGGTCTACTTGGCCATCGAAACTTCTCAGCCCGATTAAACAAATTTGGAAGGAGTAGGGGTCAAAATGCATATTTCGACCAATGGATTTTCGAGATTTTTGGCGATTTAGGCGTGTGGGGTATCATTTTAGACTGAATTTTGGACGCTGAATCCAGTGAGCCGGGTTCCTGAACGATTGGTGCCCACCGGAAGAGGTTATAGGTCAAAATGGGTACCTATCCACCCATTTCAAATGTGTTTTCGAGATTTCTGGTACCTAGGCGAGTGGGGTATCATTTCCCACGAAATTTTTGGACGTTGAATCGATTGAAATGAGTGTCCATGCTCCCGGTCCGAGGATATAACCAACCCCTGTGAAAAAATTCGCAGCATTTATTTTTTACCATTATTATTAGTGGGATGGCTACTGTGCAACAGGCCCTTGGT
Source organism: Cyrtorhinus lividipennis (assembly GCA_019603395.1). Taxonomy (NCBI): domain Eukaryota; kingdom Metazoa; phylum Arthropoda; class Insecta; order Hemiptera; family Miridae; genus Cyrtorhinus; species Cyrtorhinus lividipennis. Next base: position 42,720,492 of record CM033998.1, read on the forward strand.
AATTTTGATCGTAATAGCGACATTATTCTTTTCAGGTACTACTCGCAAGAATATTGGCGTAGCTCGCATAATGTAATCTCACTATAGAGGAAAACCCTTTTCCCTTTTTTAAAAACCCATTTCACCTTTTTTGCGCAGACACTGTTCAGAAGTTAATTTCAACTCTTGATCAGGATGGGGAGGTCTCGGGTGTAGCTGTTTGGCTTCTGTTTACCAATTTCCCCACTTCCCTTCTTTAGAAGGGTTGTTCCCGTTACATAGTTTCACTCTCCCCTTGAAGTTGGCAATATAATGTTGTTACTAGTCACTTGGCCTTTGCCGTAGTTTACCGTATACTTTACCGTATTTACCGAGGGTGGAAGAGGATTTTTATTCGGAGGGATTTCCGGGCGAATAATGAAAATGGCAAGTTTGGCGCGGGAAGACGGGGAATTAGAGCTAATATTGTTCCGGAGTAACCCCAAGGTCTCGGCCCGGGGGACGCGGAGCGAATGAAGTGGGTCCCGCTCCCCCCGTGGGGCCCTTCCCCAATGGTAAGAACCCGTTCGACTACTACGTCACTCGACGGGACTTGAGGTTTTGCGGCTCGAAGCGGCTTCTCGGCACCGCCTCCCCTCGCCGCCCCATTTCCGCTTCGCCCTCATCTTCCCTTATACAATTACCCGCTAATTCTTCCCTTCCCCACACTCGCCCCTCCCCGCCGGTTGATTTCCCCGGCGGCCTGTCCTTCACAGTTGAGGGATGAGATCGGGGGTGGCGTTGGGGGGCGGGGGTTGTTCTCCTTTTTATGATTACTCGCCCGTGACCGCAACGGCGGCTCCTCGCCCGCAGTCCACTCCGCACGCACCGAACTGTCTGCTCGACTGGTGAACAATTGCGCTTATTTACCGTGCCGTTGGGAGTTGTAAAGAATGGGCGCTCTCGGCACAATTCTCTTCTCCTTTTTTACCAAGCCTCCTCCCTCGTTTTACAAGTTTAAATGTGAGTTACAACCTTTTTAACAACTTGCTCAAGCATAAAAGTTCGCTCAGTTTCTACTGACAGACGATCTCGTAACTCCTCCCGCTCGCCCAGCATCTTGTTTTCTCACTCCGCTCAGGCCACTTTAAAATGAATTCAACTCTGGTAGATGTCACCCTAAACTCGTATTTCTCCTTCTTTCTTTCTCACTTCATTTGTGTTACGAACATCTGTACGTCCGAAACTTGTATAACGTTGTTTTCCAGCTAATTTACCTTGGGTTTCGGGCTGAAAACGAAAATAACAGGGAAGCGAGTGGCTCCCTTTCCAGTTGGTCCCTGACTTTAGAAATACCAAGACATAAAGAGAGCTGTTGAGAGGAAGAGGCCAATTTGGCTCTCGGAATACCATAAAAAAGGGTGGAAGGAATTCGTAATGGAGTTTTTTTTTCTTTCAAAGCGCGCATGACATTCCAAATTATTTAAAATTGGAAAGTTCTGGCGAGAAAAGCTACTGCGCCCACCTTAATTTACGTTTCCATTCAAATTCCTGATTTTCGAGATTCAATATTGTACCTACCGTATACGGTTTCAACCATCAAAATTGCACTTGAAAAAATCTTGTTGTTCTCCAGAGAATCAAGTCAAAACGCTGCAAATTATTCCACAATAGTTTATGATTCTTTAGAGCAAGATTATAGGGGAAACTGTATGTTTACAGTATCATGGGCTCATTCCAATCAATTCAACGTCCAATATTTTGTTTAAAAAAAAAAAAAAAAAAAAAAAAAAATTGAAAACCCACTTTTGGAGTAGGTATTGATTTGGAATTTGGACCCATCCTAGCGGGCACCAATTGGTCCGGGACCCGTCTCATTGAATTAATCGTCAAACGATATAACCCCGAAAAAATGACAAAAATCGAGTTTCAAAGAACGCATTTTTATCCAAACGTTGGCCGATCGGGCTGAAAATTTTGGAGGACAAACCAAAGCCGGAAACAGGGTCCTGTAACAATCCAATTTTTTTAGAATTTTTCCTTCTTTTAGAAACGGCGTGGACGGTAGACGAACTTTTTTTTTTTTTAATCTAAAATTGGAGAAGTCGACCTCGACACAGGTTGATACGGAATAATCCCAATATAATATAATCCCAAAATAATATAATCCCAATCTTGGCACTTGAACAAAATTGTCTCCGTCCATAGTTCTATCAATTTGTTGTAAGGTGTTTATTTATACGCGAACCTTGTCCCTCAGTCAATATTCTTTCATTGTTCTAAATCTAAGTTGCCCCTTAAATTAAAGACATTTTGAATTTAACGCTTGTTGACTTAATATAAAAAATCTACAAATTCTTACACACGGGTTGGTTATTCCTCGAATGGGGGAAACAGTGGGTGTAGCGGGTCCCAGACCCATTCCAATCGATTCAGGGTCCAAAATTTAGTGGAAAATGATACCCCACACGCCTAGGCACCAGAAATCCTGACACATAAAAAATGGGTGGATACATACCCATTTTGACCCATAACTTCTTCCGGTGGGTGCCAATCGTTCTGGGACACACATCATTGAATTCAGCGTCCAAAATTTAGTGGAAAATGATACCCCACACGCCTAGGTAGCAGAAATCCCGAAAACACATATACGAAATGGGTAATATATACCCAATTTGACCCACAACTTCTTCCAGTGGGTGCCAATCGTTCTGGGACCCGTTTCATTGGATTCAGCGTCCAAAATTTAGTGGAAAATGACACCCTACTCGCCTAAATCACCCAAAATCTCGAAAAATCCATTTTTCAAAAAACACATTTTGACCCCTACACCCTCCAAATTTAGTCTGATAGGGCTGAAAAGTTTCGAGGACCCATCTCGGCTGGGGACAGACCCCTGACCCAAATTTCAGATTTTCAGAACATTTTCTACTACCAAAAACGGCGTGGACAATGGACGGCGTACGGCGGACGGCGGACGGACATTGACCTTTGTTGATCAGGACATCATGAAACGTCCAGAAAAAAATTTTGAGCCGAATCGGAGAGGTTGACCACTATCATGAAAACATAGGTTGATTATTCAAGGAATAACCAACCAAAACGAATTTGAAACGCCAATGTAAATTCACCCACTGTACGTTAAGCTAACGGAACGTTTCCGATAAGAAACCGCTCTTCAGTCACTCGCAGAATTTTGCTTTGTCGACTCCTGTGGTCATTGAATATATTTTTACTCAACTGTAATTTTTATCGACTTACCTAATTGAATTTAAGAAGTTAATAAGAACTGATATTTGTTGATGTTGATCAATGAGTTGATAACATTTTATTGAATATCTGCATATAATTATTAACCGTTCCATGAAAAGGCGAATGAATTCGAAATTGTATAATTATTAACTACATTGTTGTAATTATTGGTAAATACACTCATGGAAATCAAGAGGAATTTGTTAATCGAATGTTGAAAGGTCGTAGAATCGCTTGACCGCTTATAAATTGAACGTCAAATGTGAGGGACCACCGAGTATCAAGTGAATAACAACGAACCTCAGTGAACTCCACGCTGATTCGCCGAATGCGCCTCTAGGCGATTCAAATGTGATGATGGGCTTGTAGACCAGTCAAATTTAACCTGAAAAACAAACACTCGCATCTCCAGCTCGATATGTCTCTCTCATTGTAGTTTATACATCTCTTCAGCCGATAAACGTAATTAGTTCCAATCAGGCGCTATCATAGTTGGGTTAAATATATATGATTGCATTCATTTGTCGAAGAATGCATAATGTATTAAGAAATTAGCTTAAAAATAAAAATTTTCATTGGATTTTGCGTTTTAGAACCTTCTTAACTAATTTCCTACATTATATAAATATAATTTCTATAATTTCGAATTGGTTTAGTTCAAATTTTCAGGGATAACGCTGTTGTAAACGTTGAATATAATAACAAAATGAACGAAAATCAGTGCATATGCGCAGACATCGAATTATGCGGCTCTGAATAATATTCAATGAATTGAACAATATTCATATTCACATCTGATCAACGAGGGCAAAACAGATACTGGCTAGGCCACTCGGTGAGGGGATTCCTAGCCTTGATAGCATCTCATGAGCTCCTGATGGCCTACAATACAAAGGTGGTAGGTATTTGAGGTATTTTTCAGCTGCTTGCGCTACAGCTAGGCCACGGAAGGCCCAAAGCAGTTTTACTAGGTGTAGTGAGTCTGAACATAATTAAAAATCGCTGTAAATTCTTTCAGACCAGTTGGTTATTCTTCGGACCAGACACATGGAAACTTTTCTTCAACATGGGGAAAATGGGGGAAACAGTGGATATAGCGGGTCCCGGACTCATTCCAATCGATTTGGGGTCCAAAAGTTTGTGGAAAATGATACCCCACACGCCTAGGTAGCAGAAATCTCGAAAACACATATTCAAAATGGGCTGATAGATACCCATTTTGACCCATAACCTCTTCTAGTATGCGCCAATCGTTCTGGGACCCACTTCATTGGATTTAGCGTCCAGAATTTAGTCGAAAATGATACCCCACACACCTGGATCACCCAAGATCTCGAAAACCCATTTTTCAAAGGACACGTTCTGACCCCGATTCCTCCCAAATTTGGTCCGATCGGGATGAAAACTTTTGAGAGCCAACTAGAGCCAGAAATGGGTCCCTGACCAAAAATTCAGATTTCTCGAAAATTCCCACTACCAAAATCACCGTGGAATTTTGGGCCGAATCGGAGAGATTGACTTTTTGCATGAAAACATAGGTTGATTTATTCAAGGAATATCAAACCAAAAGAAAATCACAGGGATCGGTGCTATTACCATATTTGGCGTGGACGGCGGACGGCGTACGGCGGAAAGGCATTTGCTTATTTTAATCTAAAAGACACTTTGAAACGCCCACAAAAAAATTTTTTGGTTCAAACCGGAAATATTGACATTTTGCATTCAAGGATTAACCAACCAAAACCTAGAGACAATAGGTGGTAAAATTTGACGATGTAACTTGAGCATTTGAAAAAGTTTGGACGAAGGTCTCAAGCCTAAACTTGGAAAACAGCCACCCAAACGTTACGTCGAAATGCTGAATCTACTCATACCTGACTAAAAGTTATTTCAGAATCAAACTCAACGACGCCTATTCTGGGCTCTAATTGATTAAAGCTGAAATTCCACAGGGCAGCGTACTTGGCCTACCTCTACCCCAGTGATCTGCCAGTAAGTGATGGTGGCACGATCGCTGTTGTGTGAGCTTCATTTGTTGTAAAAATACTCGTAAATTCAATATACTGTTACTTTTGGGCCATATGAAGAAGCTTGGTGTTAAACAAATTTGTTTTCTCTAATATTTGAAGTCCTCCTCCCACACGGGTTTCCATAAATTTGGTTCTTTACTCACAGTAGTAAGTTGCACAAAGTTCATACTCGATGATCGTTCCTTTCGATGATAATCGTTCCGTTTACTAGTCTGCCAATTTGTCAATCTGCGTCCGTGAAAAATGAGGCGGATAGACACTGAGTGTAAACTTGTCCTTGGTGTACGTGTTAATTTAAAGGGAAACTTTGTTTTGGGGCCATCAATAGCGTAAAAGCAGCGTAGTTGTTATCCTGTTTTCTTTCCAAACATAGGAAGGAGCCATCTGTTCAGTATGAAGCTGGATAAATATATTCTCGAACCGTTGCCTCGCACCCTCCCAATTCAAAGTTGAAAGAGCTTTATTTATGATGACACCCATACTGATCCACTATAGATCATCGCGGCCTGTCGTCGGGGATAGTTTTTTTACGGCCTGAACTTGACGGAATTATGAAGGTCGCGGGGGTTGTCGAGTCCGAAAAACTTTCCGTATTACCGACGAAGAGGGCGTTCAATGGGCTCGGAAGTGGAGAGGAGACCGCGACCAACTTCTCTTCTCATGCATTTAAATGATATCTTACGAGGTGAGAAAATTCCCTCCACTGACAGGACCTCTAAGATTATTTTTCGAACTGCGTTTTCTCTCAGTGCGAGAATTTAATACATTAGCGATTCTCCTCGCGAGTCGCCACTTTTTCAGATGGGGTAGCACCTGGGTTGATTTCAAAGAAGCCACGGACACAATTGGCATCACCGCAAATTCCAAAAGAGGCGTAAACTTGTGTAGCTCGAGAGAGGCGTTAATGTTGCTTTAAGTAATAACCGTATCATTGCAAGTGTGAATATGTATCGGCCGCGTAACATCAATGTTATTGAAACGTTGAATTTTTGAAAAGAACATTGACGCACGATGTAATGATTTTTTTTGAACATACAGCTCAGGAAGAAATAATAATACAAAACTAGTTCTAGCTTTTTATGGGAAAGCGTCTCTTTGAGGTCTTCGGCACCATAATTAAACTCCTCAACGTCCACTTTGGCTTCATCAATACGAAGAATAATCCTAACCTGTCATCCTTGTCTTCGTTTTCAACGGAGGTTTTTCAATTGTCACCTCGAGTTTTATGAGTGGAGTTCATATTGAATTTAGACCGCACCTCTGGCAGAGTATCTTCATCCACTTCCACCCCATCGTTGAGAGTTGTAAGTTGGCCAACGGCTAATTGATCCAAACATACACGTGGATTGCTCCTACATACAGTTGCTCCGTCCTGCACGAAGCTAGAAGTCAATCATACCAAAAATAAAGGTTTCCAAAATTGAAAAAATAAACACGCTGCAAATATCGCAAAAATCTCAAAATGCCATTTTACGAAAAAAACATTTTGACCCTTACATTTCCCAAATTGGAAAAATTTGGGGAGGTTGACTTTCTGCATTAAAACATGAGTTGATTATTCAAGGAATAACCAACCAAATGAAAAACGTTAGTATTGGTACGACAGGTTAGTAAGTGCGTTATTCAAGTATACATTTGATTCAATCAATTTGTTTGTTGTCGTTTCAGGCAATGCAAACCTATACAACAGGAGTTCAGCCACAATAAAAAATGTTTAGCAAGTACCTATTATGGAAAAGAAGAAGGTCACAAGTCATATGAACATAATTATTATTATTGATTCGTTTACATCATATAAAATATTGTGTTATAACTTTACTTCTTCTGAAGAATCTCTATTAGTACTCTTGACGTCTGAACCAAAAAACTCATAACAACATTTCAATGTAAGTATACAATAAAGATTATAGATTATAAATTGCACATGCTGCGGTTTTCATCTTGAAATATTCATTCACATTATCACTTATTCTTTGGAGTTTCCATTCATTAATACTAAGTGCTCAAAGTCCTTGACGTTCCAGTTTCAGATTTCTTATTATAATTCGAAATGGTGTTGCAGTCAGACTCTCTTCTTCTTTCTCTTACTCGGTAACAACATTTTGTCTACCAATTCACTAAGCATGAGGTGGAGGCCCATAAAGTTTTGGGTTACTTCTGTAGCCTTATTTCTATGATTGTAGCCGGTTCCGATATCAGATTCAGGCTGCAAAGGATGATGTTTTCCTATTTCTCGTGTTCTAGTAGTTTTTTGGTGATTTCTTCTGTCCTTTTGTGAGCATCTTCCGTCAAACTTGCACGGTTTTCTAAGGCACTGTTTTTTCTGAATTGCCGACACTATATTGATAAGATCCCTTACGACGTCTAAGCCTTGCAATTTTCCATGATGATTTCAAAAGGGTTGGATTCCATATCGTCAAGGCGGCTGGTTAGGTTTCAACTTCGAGACTAAGGAAACACGATAGCGCTGCGTGAGCTCCTCTGCTTCAATAAGGTCGATTCCCTTCTTCAACGAGCCGTTTCACTTCTTGGTTGACAAAACCTTAAAAAACGGCATTCAAGATCCACCAATTTTTGACGTATTCTTTTTTGAATTGAAAATAAATCGATAATACTGACTTTGCCGAAAATGGTGCAAAAACCACGCTAAATAAAAACCTGTTTTTTTTTTTTTTTAACGGTAAAACACAAAACGAGAACCGGTCTATTCATGTATTGTATTTATGGTATGGCCGTTGGCGATATATGGCCTATTTATAAGTCAAAGTCACCTGAAACGACAATAAATGAATTGAATTGAATTTATTGATTAAATACAGGACCAATCCACAAAACGTATTGTCTGGTCCGCGTAGATGGCTGAACTAGAAGCGTTATACGTACAAGTATTGCGTTCAAGATTCGCATTATCAACAATAAAGCGAAGGTTCAACCGACCAGAGAACAGTAGGTAGACGGTTTTTCTGAATTTAATGTCATAGCAGAAGTGGTTCTCTTGTCATTCATCCGAAGAAAAGAGCTCGGTGAGAGATTTCACAAAACGGCTGGACGTAGGGAGAGGTAGGGTGATATGGTCGTGCTTTCTGTAATTGCCCGGTTTTGTTCTATACATGTTTTTTGCGAGCCAGTTTGCCGTAATCGGGGCTGAAAGTAAGTATCATGTATGGAGTGCTTTCAAGGGTGCTTACGTTTGCCATCGAGCTAGTTCAAAGAAGGCGGATCCAACATGATTGGGGATTTGATGTGATTCTTTCACAGAGCAATCGGTATTTTCCATGAAGCGGAATATAATAGGGAACAACAGTGTGACAGGAAAACATTATAAAAAAGCTATAAACCGAAACGTGAATAGTCTCAAAGCAATATTGAGTAAAGGAGTTCAGCAAACTTCTTTATAGTTGAGCTCCCAGATAAGTTGAACAAAAAACTTAATTAGCCTATTTATTCAAACAAGATTTGTTTACCTATATCCTGTTTAATCCTGTTGCATTTAAAAGGATTTTTCGGCAGGGACAACGGACGCCAGACGCATATTTTGGATTTTGAATTTCTGAGCAGTCTCAGAAGTTAAATAATGAGGAGAAAAAATTGACTTTTTTGGTCAATATGAATTGCAATAATGACACCCTTTGAAGAGAAAAAGGTGGTCATTAATTTAAACTTCAACAATCCATGGGCGTTAGTTTAGTCCAAAACTCAGAGTATTTTACCCTAAACTCTACACAAATCCGTAGGTTGGTGATTTCTGGTTAATGTGAAATCTGACAGGGCATCCCTCTCTCGAGCCAATTAGAGACCAGCACTTTTGCCCCATGAGACGTGCCCTCTAATTAGCTGAGTGGTAACCAATGCGAATGCGATCCAATGCCCCTTTTCAATTTGACTAGACTATCGACTTTTTACTCAACATCGAATTGAAGTGCACATTCAAACATTATTTGTAATCACTTCAAGTTCTGTTTATAACAGCTCGTTTCTAAATGAGTTCCGAATATAAAACTTTCATGTATCAAACAAATAAATCCCAACAAATTACGGATAGCTACATTATCAACCGCTTGTGTAGCTTTGTGTGCAAGAGTACTATCTCGATCCCTCACGTTTGATGACATAACATTTCTTCTCTCAAAAGTGTGAAGTCCCCTCTGTCATCTTCATTCCTCCACGTTCATTCTTTTATCCACGAAGAACACGCTTGAATGTAATTCGCTGCTTACCAACAGGCACCAACTACCTCAATTAAGGTTTTCTCCTTCCATCCCACACACTTGCCCTGCCGTCTCGTTATTACTACAATTTTTCCCCCTTTTCCTTAGCCTATTAGTGACGCTGTTACGAGAAAATAACGAGAGGCGGGTGCTATAAAGTCCGCCTCGCGGTACCACCCCCTGATATGTCGGGGGGCAAATCATCCCTTTGATTGACCTGGTCACGACCGCAGGTCAACTCTGATACAAGGTCATAACTGAAGAGTCAGACAATGCTCGCATATATATACGGGTTTTACATTCATTGGGAGATGGGTTTAGGCAAGCTGAGGGGAGATATGGGTGAACATATGGGATCGATTGGAATGGGTCCAGGACCCGCCACACCCACTGTTATCCCCACTTTCCCCATGTTGGACATTGTCGATGACTTAGGCGTGTTGGGTATTGTTTGCACTAATTTTTGGACGCTGAATCGATTGGAATGAGTCTCCATGCTCTGGTCCGAGGAATAACCAACTCTTGTGAATGAATTTGCAGGGTTTTCGATACATGAATCAGGAAGGATATTTTGAGAATGGTTTGGTATTTATTTTATTGAGAATGCATAATATCATCATTATCTAAAATATTCTATTGAATGTCGCACAAACCCCCAGCGTGCTTGAAAAGTGGTTTATTTACAGCTAAAACCACACGAGTGGGAAGGAAAATTCGTGTATCCAGTGGTAAACCACTTTTTGGCGCAACCACATAATGGTACCAAAGGAATAGGCAAAAATATTTTAAAGAAGTGGAATTCTATATTGTGGTAGGTGAGTAAATTCACACTCATGTGATTCCCACCCCGAAAGAGAACTTGCTAAAAAGCACGAGCTACCGGAGAGCGGTACTTGAGGGAAGCAGTTTATCTACTCCCTCTCCAAGCCCTCCTGAATGAAGGGACACATTCCTGGCAGGGAGTAGTACAGCCCTTGGTGCGAGCTCTCCTTCAATTTGTGACTAATCTTCTTGCATTGGGGTGAGGAACATATTGGAGATCCCGAAAGTGACATGGGCACGATTTAAGGAGAGCTCGCCACAGAGACTAACCAATCCTCTGCTGCAGGCGGCAGGGAATTTGCCACGGCAACTGCAACGGCTTGGAAACTGCTCCCTCCATGGACTGTTAACGGGTATATCGTGCGTTCTAGCTCCCACTACCATATTGAGCACAGTGTTATTTCATTTTAACTCCACGAGCCTGTATTGGAACTCTCTGCGCTGAAGCATGCACCCCATCCGTTCTTGGTACCGTTCTAAGTGAGGCCCTCAAGCCAGGGTGCGCCGCAGCTACAACTGCCGCGAACAGTCCAATATTTTGGACTGTGGTTTCTTGCCTCAATAGGGATGTGGGCTATTGGCTGTTGAAGCTTTGCCGAAGAGTTTTCGGGACACAGGAGTGCCCAGTGAGCTGGCATCCTTGACTTACTGTAAGGACTCTTGTTGAGATGGAATACTCAGGCATCATTTAGCTCAAAAGGTAGTGCATGTTAGAATGCACTAATTACCGGATATCGATACTTGGAGGGAGCAGTTTGTCTACTCCCTATATAAGTCCTACTGAATGGAGGGACACATTCCTGCCATTCAGACAGTCTCCTTGCTGCTTGCTGAGCGCGGTGGGAGAGGGGAGCATAGCCTGGGGGTGAGATATCCCTATTAATGTGACTCATTTTCTTGAATTGGGGTGAGGAATACTTTTGACACTGGGCAACTAACAACTAAGGGTCATTAACCTCTCAACAGTGGCATTATCTCTGGTAATAATAACATTGTACGCGGTAGGTATTATTGGATTTTCGATATTTTCGACATGACGATTTCGTGTGCTCGCTGAGCAGGTAGTGGCTCGTTGTTAAATAGGATTTATTCAGTAGCCGTACTTTGAAGAACACCTACCAGCTTACGTGCTCCATCCTGTTGAAACATTTTTCCATTTCCTTAACCGAACCTGATGAACGAAGAGAGTTTGTTTTAGCAGAAAGCGAGTAAGCTTACGGGTAAGACAGTAAAGACAAAGTGCAAAACGCTGAATATTATCTAAAGAAAGTCTAATAGGTAATCGAAAAAGGCGAACTTTTCAAAAGCCAACTACCCATAACTCATCTTCACCGCGGTCTTATACTTGTGCGTCACAACCCACTTGTTAAATACTTCCTACAAATTACTGGTCTGATACGTTTATGCAATGTATCCTATTTGTATCAATACCTGAAGTTGAACCAAAGAACGTAAATTTGCATAAGACAGCTATAAGAAACCAATAACGGAGAAGCGTAAATTTTGCGCGTAATCGGGTTTTTGAACGTCCATGAGTTCTGGTAGTACCGAACAACCTCATTCAATGCAGCTTCCGTTTTTTAAACAATTAAAACATAATTCAGAAAACTTAGTGGTATTGTCTCTAAGCGATGAACGTGGTGAAAATAATCTTTCAGTATCGCAATATCTTGGTTATTACGATAACGACGTAGCTGGGGAAAAACAGACCGAGATTCTATAAATAGATTTTACTTCATCCGGTAGTGCAGTCATTTGTACTTGGAAATGAGTCTCAACGTTTTGTAGTGCTTTTAAATGTTTCAAGAGGTACTGAATTTGAAAATCCAGTCAACTACACCCAGATACATCACCGTGAAACTTCAAAGGCGAAAAATATAAAATGTGGTAAGGAGTGTAAGTTTTTCGCTTTTCAGTTAAGTTCCTGCTTCGCAGGGTCTTTCTCTACAACAGAAGTACCCGTATTATAATGAATGCTGATAAAATTGTAAATCGAATGGGTATAACAGTTTTCAACGATTTTAACTTCCTTAGTTCAGCCGCTATAAATGCTGAAATGTGCTATGATATTCCAAATTATTCCTTAGCGCATTTTGGTATACTTTTCAGATTGAAGTTATACATTAGCATCGACGAAAAAAACATACCTCCCACCCCCCTTCGTAATTAAAAAAAAAAAAAAAAAAAAATTGCCAAACATGTTGCTTCAGCCAAGGAAGTCATGTATCGATCAGCTATCGAACCAGAAACGTTTATAATCGATGATTTTCGATATCACTGGTATCTTGCTTGTGAGGATTTTCGGACTGTAGATCTTGGCTTAAGCGTATCTATCCAAAAATAAAACTTCAAACCAAACACTCTTTATTATTATAGATAGACGCCTTTATGCGGCCCGAGGTCATGTCCACCTTATAATTATAAAAAATAATTCGATCGATAAAAATGCACGCACACAAAATGAAATGCGCATGTTACACTGACCCTGTGAATGTTGCCCACTGTCAGATCTCGGAACTCGCCTCTTCAAGCGACTGAACTTGAAATTCTCTCTTGAACTAATAGAATTAAAAAGAAGAAAAAAAAAGAACTCAAATTCCATTATTATCTTTTTCCCTATCCCAACATCAAATCCCATTAAATGTACTCGGCTTCAAGCGATGAGTTACTTGCATCTAATGGGCTAAAATAAAACTTGTTCGGAAAATATTTTCAGCTTTTTTTTCCCTCCATGTTTATTTTTATTTCGTAGAACTCTGTTCTATTTTCTGTCTGAATGAGGTGACTACGGTTGTTTCCTCATGTACGTATATCGTCTATACGATTTGAAGTTAGAAACGTAGTCATTTTGTCCAAGCAAAGGCAGCCTCTCTTCTAAACCTGTATGGATCAGAGAACTCCCTATCCGTAATACCCGGAACCGTCAACATCAACTATATTATGAACAATTCTCGATGCCGGGAGGAACTTATTTTACGACGTTTTAAAAGGAGCTTATTTTTGTTCTCCCTTTCATTCCTTTAATGAAAGACTTTACTTCGTAGGTACCTACTATAAAAATTAACAAGGTTGGCTTTTCCTCTCTCGTGCGCAGTTGTAAACTCATTAGCGGAAAACTCTTAACGAAGCGAATATTGGGAGCTAGAAAAATAAAGAACAGAATTACCCACCTCCCACCATTATTCTTTCATTTCAACGGATATTTTCCCATCCCAACCTCCATCTTTTTCCTTTTGGCTCATCCTGAAAATATAATGATTCTACTTCCTTCCGGCCAATTCCTTCCCCCATTTCACCCTTGAGGCTAAGTTATTCTTTCGGATAATTCACAAATCTAGAGAGAACAACGAGAAAATCCACTACCTGCACTTCACCTCCATTCTGCCTTGGCGGAAAGTTTTTTCAAAACCTGCATTTGCGTGGAGGGTTTATTACTTTGATTGTCTTTATTATACTTTACTCTAACTGTTTCTGCATGGGATTTTTAGGGTCCTGCAAAGAGGCCTTCTACCTCAGATGTATTTTCCATTTATAGTTGACGTAACATGGTTTATTTCACGTTCATTTAGTTGGTAATGTAGGAGGTTTTTGCGCGGTGATCACGACTTGACAGTGTACTCGTACTTACAATCTAATGGAAGTGGTCAACTCAAACGTACCGCGCATATAGGCATACTGCGCTGCATTCATCGGCCCTTGAAAAAACCAGTTAGCGTAAAGATATCAACTGTGTTAACATAATATAAAAGTCGTTACTTTCCCAACTACCTGGATAAATCGTATTTTGCGGAGGTTTAACCCGAGAATTTAGAAGTGTCTCAACAGGAGCATTAAATATTTAGCATTTGTAAGAGATTCCCGGAGTCATTACTAAACATTCGTTGGTGAGGTGGTTTTCAGAAGTTTAAAGCAAGTGAAATGAGGAAACTTGGAGGTAGAAGGATCTAAAGGTGTAGAGTAGACACAAACAGCATCATCTTTCCTCGGCGTTGGAAGAAAGGGTCGTTTCGTTCCCACAAAGTTCCACCCTTCCAAACGAAAACAATGTTTGTTACTCCCCATATTGGCTTGTGTCATTTCACTTCAACGGCCTCCTCACTGCTTTCATCTTCCTTATCTGCTCAGCCTGAAGGCAATGGGGGACAGAGACGGAGAGAATTGCAGATACGGTCCTTCCTTGGTTTCGGATGAAAGTTCAGAGACAAGACAAGGTCACAATACTGGAAACCAAGATTCAATGAAATATACCTACTAATTTTCTTCTTCGTATTAGGTTAACAAAATTATTAAGATATCATTTGGAACATTTGCATGTCTGCCCAGTGTATTACCGAAAACAAGCTTTCGAGCAGCTCTTTCCGAAATATCAGCCCTAAACCAACACATTAACCCTGGAATGGAAACGTGGAGTCAAGATGACTCTAACCCCTACTTCTTCAACTGTAGCGACCACGTGGTAAGGGCGGGAGAGGTCCCCTCCTAGCTATGCTTTCCCAAAGATGTGCTCTCAGTGTTGTACCAGTTGCCGACTGGGGGGGTTCGCTACAGCAGCTCAAAAAACTTAATTACCAAAACCCAACACGTCAAAATGACTCTCGTTTCCAATAAGGTGGGTATGCTGACGCCATTTAGACTCACAATTTCCAATGCACGCATTGTTCATCCCAACACATTGTTGATATGTTCGACCAAATCTGCTCGAACAATTCTTGTAACAAGAAAACGAAGCGTTGGCCATTATGTTTCTTTTATAACATGATCAATGCAGCCTGTGTGAACATGCTGTTTTCTTCTTTCTGTGCTTTGTGTACAAGTACAATTTCTTTCAAAAGCAGAACTCTTCTACTGGAGCCCCAGGCAGCTCTAACCAGGACATTACACGGAAGAGGAAATCCGCTGATGGAGATCCCACAGGAAGAGCTGCGAAAAGATCAAGAAATGATATGTCACAGAAGCCAATGACTCGAATGAAATTCATGTTCAGGCTGAATGAACAAATGTCGTACCATTGGAAGACTATGCGCCTGAAGAAGCAAAACTTGAATAAAATCCTCAAAACATCGAGGAAAGCCTCAGGAAGTCTGTGGCCCCAACAAACACTACCAAAGCTGAACCGAATCAGGCTGAATCTACAGTTCTGCCAGGCCTGTCAGCTTCACCGTCAGCAACCCCAGGATCCTCTTCTGATCCCACTCAACTAGAAAGAAATTCTGCAGAAACGGAAGCTGCTCCAGATTTACAAGACACAGCTCATCAAAAAACTGTGGTCAAACAGCGATACTGTTATTTTTGCCCGTCGTCCCTCAAGAGAAAAACGTCAACAAATTGTGAGGAATGCAAAAGGTTTATGTGTGTTTCTCACATATACAAAAAGTTATGTGCAGACTGCTAATTGATTGGATGTTGAGAAGATATCCATTGGTGATTGCGAACCAAATAGTTTTAGGGGGTTACCCTAGTTCCTTTAATTGATGATGTCCTTGTGCAATTCGTAAGACTGAATGTTTGTATTTTGTGATTTAATGTGGTAAATTCCACATAGTGATAATTTTAGTTCATGAGAAAAGAAGATGTTTTATATTTAAAAATTTGAAAAGCGCTTCCCTCCAATTTTGTTTGAAATAAATGAGTAATATTACTGTTTTTTTATGCGTTATTACTGGTTTTCCTTGAGAAACTGGAATATAAAATGGGTGGGAGTACTAATATTACAGCAGTAAATAAACAAATTTTGTTTATTTACTGCTCTTGAAGACGTTATTACTGGTTTTATTTCATAAACTAGGAGAAAAAGTGCGGGAATTACAAATTTTTAATTGGAGTCAAAATGACTCCCTGCCTTTTCAATGAAGGGGTATTGAGAGGCGTTTCCATTCTAGGGTTAATGCGTGAAAAAAAAGTTTCTAATTAAAACCTTTTATTGTTCAACACCTCTGTTACTATCATCCGCGATTATCAAATTGTCAGTAAGGTCGCAAGGTCCATTTATCGGTACAGATGATGGACGACCGAAATATTTTAGTTGTTATGTAAATAGGCTAAAATTAGTTCAAAAACGTAAGAAAAAAAAAATCGTTGCGAATTTATTTACAGTGGTTATTTCTCGGAGCAGAAGCATAAGACTCACTCCAATTGATTAAGTGATCGAAATTTAGTAGAAAATGATAACCCACACGCCTAGGTACTAGAAGGTATCTCGAAAACACACATTCGAATATGTAGATAGCTACCCATTTTGACCCATAAACTCTTCCGGTGGGCGCCAATTGTCCTGGGACCCGCCCCATTGAATTCAGCGTCCAAAGTTTAGTCGAAAATGATACCCCTCAAGCCTAGATCGCCAAAAATCTCGAAAATCCATTAAAAAATTTTTTTTTTGACCCAACCCCTAAATTTAGTCCGATTGGGCTGAAAAGTTCCGGGGAAGAACTAGAGCCGGAAACGGATCCCTGACTCATATTTCAGATTTTCTTTGTCTACTACCAAAATCGGCGTGGACTGCGCACGGTGGACCGTAATTTGCTAATTTTGTATCTAGACACATTGAAATGCCCCAAAAAAATTTTGGTCGAATCGGAGAGGTTGACTTTCTGCAGGAAAACATAGGTTGATTATTCAAGGAATAACCAACCAAAACGCAACTGTCTTTGTTCTCAAGAACCATAATACTAGAGTATAGTTGGAAATATTACGTCAGTTGACATTTCAGCTATCACACAATATTTACGATGCTTACTTCTGATCAATGGAATCCATAACTGGGGCAAATCTCAAAAGCAGAGGGCTAACAAATTCTTTTTGACACACCACGCACTGTTCTGATCGATGGATCGCTACATACTGGTGAAGTAAAGAACTAACGAAAGTACAGAAAGCGCAATGTTGACAATCGGTTTTATTCTGGGCATCTAAAAATATACTAACTGCACTATTGAAAATTAGTACACCTGTTAACTCTAGTAGCGACGAGCGCAACCAGTAGTGTATCATAAAACATAACGGAATTGTTATAATGATTTTCGCTTACAACCCAACTCAAAACCGTTCGCTTTCTCGTAGGAAAGCTCTTTATTGAAATGCAAGACATCATCACAGTTGAGGTTGCCTAAAGGACGATTTTATAGCGAAGGCTTCTAACACTTGTACTTTCTGATATACGAACCTCACCTTCCAATATTTGCCTAAATCATCGTGAAGCATGCGGGCTCGAATCTTTGAAGGAAGGCATATCAAATTCAATCTTCCCGGGAGCAGGGGATCAGTTACGAATCTAACGAACCTGGGAACCCTCAACAACCTGTATGTGACCATATTACATGGATGTGCGTGAAAAAGAAGAAGAAACTTCGCTGGCTCTCTGATGTCCCCAGGATCTTATTAGTTTAAGATGAAACGAGCTCAGACTCCAAAAACCCTTCTTCTCTAAACCCTCCAGGAGTTGGTCAACCCACAACCCTTACGTTTTCCCACCCTGCTCAACAGACCGGACCCAGACGCTGGTCATTTATTAACTTAGGTCTCCGGCCGCAGTGGGCAAGGTGAGGCTCAATCAATATACTACAGCGAGAAGGGGTGCTAACTTCATTTTCTGGTTATTGTCCACACTCCCTACGGCCTCTTCGTCTTTACGCACGTAGCCCACTCTACGTTCGAAACTCAAGTAGGGCAAAACTATACGTGAGTATTCCGCTCGGGCGACTCACCATTAAACGGGAAACTCGTCCCTTAGACGTGTGCACGCGTTCCTCCCTACATACTTGGCAAAGCAGGAAACATTCCTCAGCTTTATTTATTGCCAGCAAGAGCTAGTACATTTCTGTCGCACTACGTGAAATGATAAGAAAGCATAGTTATTTATGGTACTTCATTTACACTCCTAAACGTTCCCGAATTGGAATGGTCAAAACCACAGTAGATACCTCTGTGTGCACTTTGTCTGGAACGAATTGAATAGCAGATCATGTGTAACACTACAGAATGATGAAGGAGCGATCCGGAACCATTAGTTGCAACAGTTGGAAAATAAATTTTGAGGGGTGCTAGGAATAGATTCGGGTGAACGAGCGCTCTTTCAATTGTAGATAATTCATTCTTTAGTACTCTTCACCTCTTAGTTGAGCGTCTTCTCCTTCAGCATTTCTACTGTCTGCACTTGAGCTTCTAGTAGTTAGGACCATTGTGTTGACTCTATGAAGCACTTGGAAGACAAACCGTGCGATACGACGATCCTCATTTGCAATATGATGCAACATAATATGTTTCAAGGCCCAAAGGGTTATGACTGTTTGTTTTCAATGCACAGGAATTCATATTTTTCCGAGCGTTTCGAAGACCATTCTCTGCCCAGATATTACAGTTATTATTACAGACAGACGGACTTTATGGCTTATGTATCTTCATAGCATGAAACATAAATCCTTCACGAAAGTGTTTTATTTCAATAACAATATTCAACCATATTGACTGGCCTATATATATTTTATCCGATTTGAATCTTAATCTGCAAAATAATCGAAATACCTGAGGTAACGCTGCTCAGCTGCTATTCTGAGGGGAGAGGAAACGAGAAACGCTATAAAACTTCCCGAATTTTTTTATTTTGCTAGGTGTCTTGATGATCTGTCTCTTCTGAGTAGACGCTGTTAATCGTTTGAAAAAATAGTCTTAAACGTGCGTCTCTCAGTCAAACATTAGCTCTAAATTAAATGGAAAAATCTCAAAAGTCATATTTAACAGCCTTCACCGGGACTTGGACATACCCGAAGTAATGGATCTGCATCAGAACCAATTTTTACCAGACTATACTCCAGCATTCACCCCCACCCAAATCAAGCCCTCGCAGCCTATTGGACATCCTTACAGCGCCGCCCATGGATCAAGAAGACTCAAACGAAAACGTACAATATATATCCTACCAATTGTCAGTGACAGTGAATGAACTCGAGAACTCGTGTGCGATTCAAATTCGGAAGGACTGTTACTGGACAGTGACCTTCAATCAAGTTCCACGCAATCCCTGCAAAGGGTTGCATGTATTTCACTACCAACTGTCACAACAAAGAGTATTGTTATATACTAACAGTTAAATTAATAAAACAAAATTTAACAGCGTACTATTATTTTTACCTTACTTCCACATTCCAATACAAGAAAATCGATTTCCCGGTATACCTTTGTTTCAAAAGGATAACCTTTCCTAAACCCACCCTACATGTTCCTTCGGTCACGATGTAGATTTTGGTTGATCGCTCTACTCCATAATGAGCTGGATCAAAAATACCTTTACCCGAATTGGCTCTACTGAGCGCGAGGCGTTGTGCGTTGAAGCGACGAATTCCTGGGACACCCAAATTGCTTCTCTACTGGGTGATTCAATCTAAAATGAAACACTGGATACGGATTGGATAGTCTTTACTCCCCAGGGGTAGTGCAAAGGCAATGACGCAGAAGTGATTGTAAACAATGGAAACCCATGTGAAAGGGCATTTTTCCATTGGTTTAGGACGGAGAGGCGGGGGGCCCTTTTCTATCCTTTCCGAATAATAACCCCAATAAATCCCAACCCCCCTCCTCGAAGCCTGTCCAGACCCCTCCGTGCAGCTTTAGTTTTCCATTTCCCTTTGACGTGGCATCTATATAGCCCGGGTATACCGGCAGAAGGCGCCTACAAGATTTCATCTCATCAAGGACCAATCTGACCCCCCAGCACCGACTCTCCTCCTCAGCAATTGCACCCCTGCGCCCATTATGATCCCTTTGCTTCCCCCATTGCAGTAAAACTTAGCCTCATGAATCAATGTCAGAATCAGCTGCCCCTCGCTGAAATTTAGTTTTCATTTTTCGCTTTATTCGCCTCGTTTATATCAATATGGTACGTTTCTAGGCATCCAGACAAAGTATACGTTTTTTCACCTATCGTTGCACTCGTTTATCCTGAATGTTGCGGGAGTCACCTCGTCGCTGCCACAGGTGTGATTAGTAGGGCATTGCAGTAAGTGTGCTGTGGCTACGTGGGAGGGGTTGTAGAAAAATCTATTCTCACAGAGGTCACTCGTAGCCTGAGCATTGAGGGTAGAGTTCCCTTTTTTGTGCCATTCCTGCAGCTCATCGAAAAGGAATAATTTCATACCCCAAATTACCTTAATCTTGTGATGTTAATGAAACAAAATTTTGTCTTTCCCCTAAAAATACTCGCCTTTTCCTGGAAGATTCATATTTCAACACGAATTCATTCAGTACAAACTCCTTTCATATCAACTACCTTAGTTCGTCAGGCTTTTCTCTTTTATAATGGGGGTGTTCTTTTCCTTTTTGTATTGAAATAAAACACCTTTGTACCGCTATCAACAAAAAAATTCCCTCTTCATCTTTCACATTTCAAAGTGCGTAAATGTAAAATACGAAATCTGCGTCCGCTGACCGGACCGAAAAAACAATTTAAAACTCTCCAATAAATTTAAAATTTTGTATGACATTGGTCAAATTTATGTCCATCCCATCTTGGCAAACTGTGGCAGGCTACTAATGGGTGAACAAAAATATTTTGAAAATCAGTTTTTGAGATGTTTTGAACGAAAAACTGAGGTAGTATAAGATTCTCACCTTTGAAGCTAAATACTATAAAAATGAATGTTTTAGTCCGAAATCCCTCACATCATGTTTCTGAAGCTTCTCCAGAAAGACGGGACGTACAACCGAACCAACTAATGCACAATGAACAATGTGAATAGCACACTCGATCATCGCATCCTCACTTCAAACCAACACCACAGGCAGCCTGAATATTTGTGCAGTGTAAACGTACATCAGAGGAGGTTCATCCTACATAGGCGGTTGAATTTATGATCTCACTACAAAGCAAATCCTCTCAGCAAATAATGCCTATTTCTTATTTACTCAAGCGATTGGAGAAGGAGCGGAATTAAGTTGGGAGTTGGTGATACAAGAGAAAGGGAGTATTGGGATTTTGAGGGTCTGGTAGAACCATCCGCTAGAAAGGCAGTTTCTCGAAATGTTTTCGGGAAGGCCGTTCAATGTAGAGTGGTGTCCTAGCGAAACGAATGCGGAATTATTCAGAGCGAAGTCAGAGAGCGGTGTCACTCGGAAAAGGGCCGCTTTTGTCGTTGCTTCGACAAATTAATGGAGAGAGGATGTAATGACGTCACAGGCCATATAAATTAGTGACCTCTCGCGCCCTCGTATTATCTTTTCCTCCTTCTCTTTCACCCTAGACCTGTCCCACTTTTCCATCTTCATTACTTTATACACATCACCGACTGTTAATGGTCACCCAAACTCTATTTCAATATTATTCTTTTAGTTGGGCAGCAGAGAACCACTCGAAGCGGGATTGTTTAGTGTCGACTAACCCCTTTTTTGTCATCTTATTAAGAAACACGGACACAGGAAAAATCGTATACAACAAAACCGGGAAGTAGTTGCTTCATCACCTAAATAGCAATGGCTGTAGTTCCAATGTGAAAAAGTTTAAAAAAGAGGATCGTAAGAACGCAAAACTGTAGTGAGAAGAAGAAGAGGACATTCACTCACTGCTTTCTCCTCAGTCTACTCTAGAAGTTTATATCCCTCTTTGTACGGATTTATACTATTTTACTGAATGCGCAATAGGAATGGCAGAAGTTAAGTAGTATGACTGGAATAGAGAGAAAAAACTGGGACAATACACACTTATATTATGTGGAAGTGGTTTATCATCGGAAAGACACGTATTTTCCGTACGAATAACCGCTCTGACTGTGAAGGTTGTACGCAAAGGAAGGTTTTATAGCGATGTTGAGTCGTGAAATTCAAAATGTTACAAGTCACGTTTGATCAGTGTTGTAAAAAGTTCAAGTTTTTGAAATGGTACAATATTTAGGGAAGCCCGTGCAAACTACTGAAGACAAACAAAACAAATCACCGTCACATCCTGGTCCAAAAACGTGATAGGTACTTATAGCATTATTCCCAGAATTTTTGATACACTCGTGAGGTCAGGGCATAAGACCATCCTCCTGACCATGTAAATATATCTCAGCCTCCTGGAATAAGAATCAACTGGTTCCAACATAATGGAATCAATCAATGAGGAAGAGGACGACGTTCTTATTCTAATCCGCTCACAAAGTGACGACCAGCAACGGTGAATATTACATGCGACTTTGAATTACTTTATTTACATCATCCCCGAAAATGTGGTCAGAATCCGTACAAAATTTCAAGAAGTTATGATCCCATCATGGTGAAATGAAAAAAGCTGAACCCGCACGATCCTTAAAAATTTGGTTGCGATCGGGATAGATGTCGAAAGTATCGCTTTGAGAAGTCAATGTAAGCACACGTAGACCGTCTGACAGAAAAACGAAATATATTTCTATGATAGAATAAACTTGGTGTCTTATACCTCTGTATTCCCCGTTTACGGGGCTCAATAACGAAGAGATGGAATGAGGTGACGATAACCGCTCATAATTTATTTTTCCCGGTTATTTTTCCTCTTATTTCTGACAAACTTTTTCCATGTCCATGCATAATGTCGCGTTTATTATTTAGCCCACATGCTCGGATGGACGAAATTTCAAACGTGGCAGCTTAATGGTGTTGATTTGTGGGACGTCAGCTCATAATGCTGAAAGCTCCCCTTCAATTTGTCACCATGAAGGCAACTGTATTTGATTTCACTCCACTCAGCACTTTTAAAACGTCTCTTGATTTATTCCAAGTGGCTTTACCAGTATTTCCAGCCTCCCTCAACGGAGAGCTCTCCTTTCCGTACATTTTCCCATCCAAACGGCGAGCTTTTTTTAGTTTCACCTTGAAGTGCCTATTGTAGATGGCGACGAAGGTTGAAGGAAGTTATCTTTTGCCTCTCCGATCTTCCTTTGAAAAATATTTTAAAGATACAGTTGAGCGGTGGATTAGTAAGTCTGCAGGTTAGCCCCCACTTCATTTATTTGGAGGTCGACAGAAAACAAAAAATTATTCAAAAGGAAAAAGGACTGATTCAGTTTGGTTCCCTTGCTCCAGTCGGCCTTTACCCCCCTGTTTCTATTAGAAAAAAAAGGCGAGAGCTTGAAGAAGTTGAACAATATACATATACAAACTGCATGGAAACTCATGAATTTAAAACACATTTCTGAATTGCCTTGTTGAAATGCTAGCATCGATAATTCTAACCAATTGTACCAATACCTACTTGATGGAAGTTTAATTTAAAAAAATCCCTTCAACTAAGTTACCTTCTTTCATCGCGTCCAAAACAATGCAGGTAGAAGTGTAGACAACATATGTGAGAACTGAACGATTTATTGTGCAGAGATAGTTAAAGGGGGGGGGGGGGTTAATCGTACTACCCCTTCGATAATTACCTCACTTTTCTCTATCTACACTCTTTATTCTTTTCAAGGGGGAACGTGTCATTGACCAGCAGGTCACTGCTCACTTCCATTAACACCTCCTTCCTACCATTCCTCTCTCGATGTGATCTCCGACTCCCTCTCAGACGACCCTTCCAATAAACAGGGTTTTGGCCTCCCCAGGCCTTGCCAAGTTATACGTCAACTCTGTCCGCCCCTCAAGATTATCTGGCCTCCGCTGTGTTCCTGCCGAGGGGTGATAACACAAAAGTATGTCCCCGACGTAAACCAGCAGATAACTTTTTCGTAGGTATAGAGCTAAACTTGTTAGTGCGTTTCTAGCTCTCTCCTTTCTTTATAAAACATTCCTTTATAAAACAACGGTGAACGAGTCCACTATGTAACCTCGTAACTTGGATAGTGTTACCGTACAGCAGTGGCCTTTCATACCGCGTACTTTATGACCCCCTTTTTACTATTTTTGAATGAAAGATCTGGACAGAAATGTCTACGGCTAATGGACTTGAAGTATAAAAAACGTTCCCCTAAATAAAAGTACCACATAACCGACAAAGTACAAATTCAGTTGGCAGACTAAACGTTCACTAATTGCCTTGAAATTTCATAAAGGTGCCTATGTATTTTACAAACGATGAGCGGTAAACATTGCAGTGATTGACCATTAAAATATTGGGTACCAAGCAGGTGGGTAGAAAGACCAAGAAATGAACGGTGGAGGATCAATCGTCTTAGATTTGCAATATAGTTTGAATATTCCAAAGAACTAAATTGATAATTTGCAGTAAAGGAAAGTAACAAAAATGAAAATCAATAAATGTCGCTGAAATGTAGATTGACTATATTGTAACGATTTATGTTCTTAGCAAATAATTTATTAACAATCGTTCACTTGAGTACATACACTGTTCACATTCGCGCACTTACACAATGACAGAATCACAATACATGGTTGATACGCGGTTGTCGCACTATTTATAACGCGGCACGGCACAATTTATAACCCGAAGCGTCTATATCCAGACTCCCAATTGAACTGAACTTTGCGGCGTTTCTGGGCCCGTTTTATACCTGCTGCCTGGCCAAGAACGTTCTGGAACCTTCCCTGGTTCTGGAAGGTTCCAGCCAATTCGATATGACGCAAAATTCCTCGAAATGACTCCCTTAGCCCTCCACAGGTCGTTGATCTTGCGACGCCAGCAGCCCATTTGACGGGCGCAGGTGCCAGCTCGCAACAATATCTATGTTCCCCATCAACCCGTCTGTCTAGAAAAATCCACAATTAGGCCATTTTTGCTCTGTAAAGACAACGGAGGCCACTAAAGCAAATCAAAATAGAATGCAGAGGAAATCCTGTCTACGGGTGTGGATTAATTATTATCCCAGATCCATGTTCCGGCTCATTAACCGTGACCATAATGTGGTGTCTGTTGATAAATTGACAACACAGACTCGAAGGCCAACAAAAAGTAAGTCATAAAAGCGATCAACACTCGACCTCGACGGGGCATGCGGTCTGGGACCCATCTGACGTTGTTACATGATTTCTACTCAAGCGTTGGTTGAAAATTGATTCGATTCCACTGAAACTGTTTGGTTTCAGTGTTTGTATTTACGATGTTCTAGAACGATTAAAGGCTATGTGATGCCTTGGAATTGAATTTCTGTTTCAAGATTTCTAGTCAAACGCTGGTTGAAAAGTGATTCGAATCCAGCGAAGCTGTTTGGTTTCAGTGTTTGTATTTATTTACGACCTGTTTGTATTTTACCAACAGCCAAGTCTAGGACGATTAGAGGCTTCGTTATATCTTCGAAAATTAGATTTGATGTATTTTTACCGGGAAGCTAATAGGGAAGCTATTATCAGTGCACCCGCTCATTATCATTCAATTTAATGTTCAAACGCCAGGTCAGCCAACATCGAATTTTATACGTTTCACAAAGATTCATAGAGTAAGTAGGTACTTCTTCTTCATGGCAAAATACAGGCTCATTCTTTCCGATGTCTTCGTAAAAGGTATTTCATATTCTATTCCTCTTCATAATATGTGTATGCTTTGAAATGTGTTTTATTCAACCTTTCCCGTCATTATTGGTTGGTTATTCCTTGAATAATCAACTAATGTAATCATGCTCAAGTCATGAGAGTGGATTTTCGAGATGACCTAGGTGTGTGGGGTGACATTTTCGACTGAATGTTGGCTAAATCCAATGAGATAGGTCCCAGAACGATTGGCGCCCACCAGAAGAGGTTATGGGTCAAAATGGTTATCTATATACCTGTTTCTAAAGTGGGCTTTTGATATATCTGGTACCTAGGCGTGTGGGGTATCGTTTTCCACTAACTTTTGGACGTTGAATCGATTGGAATGAGTCTCCATGCACCTGATTTGAAGAATAACCAACCCCTGTGAAAGAAGTCGCAGCGTTTTCTCTTTGTTCTTGTGATGACAGAAAGAATGATTTCGTTTTGCGGCATCCCTGGAGGGGCCTATTGTGTTTGCCGCGATTGCGAACCACCGCTATGTACATTCGAATGTATGTTGGTATTATGCGGGCAAGTATAAGAAGGCTGCTGGCAATGAGGTGATTCCACGGTGCCTACTAAGCGAGTTTTATGGGCAGCGGGTGATTGCGGTTTTCATTGTCAGAGGGGTCTAATTGTTTTCCCATGTTGCAGGTGTACTATCCGAATCCGCAATATTCATCTCGCCGTCAGAGTGCGGTATTTCGGCCCAACCCGCACACACGAGAAGCGAGGAAACGGTATGGGTCGCCCTTCCGCTAACTGGACTTTGTACCGGATTGGTAATAATCCCACTGAGGGAGTCGGCTGTGAGGTTGAATGACGCAAAAGTTAACAACACCTGTATTGGACGAAATCCAGGGTGGCGTGTCCAGAGGATTAAATTTGAACCCGAATGCCATGAGACGGATTCGAGCAATCAACCCTCGTGTAAACGAAAATGTCATCCCCAATATTTTCTTGAGTTATATTTCATTCATAAGCCGATCGTAGGACTGATGATTCAGCATCCGAAACGTCTAGTGAAATAATGAAAAAGGAAAATCTTCAATAATGAAATAAAATCTTGCGGTGCCCCAATGAAAACGGATTTAGCCTACAACCAGCGTAAAAACCCCAATTACACTCATCCTCCCATCCAAGTAGTACCGACAACTGATAAAACGTTCATTCATATGATGATGTTCGAGTAGCGATTGAATATTCCGAACAAACGCGTACTTGATCCCACCCCTCTCACTAATTTTTCTCCAACTACACTGAGCGCTAGTATTTTCCTTTGGACTAGTTATCTTATTCAAATACATGGAAGTTGGATGTTAGGAGTTCTCTCAAGGGAAGAAGGTTGGAACAAAAGCTGTACGTTTCTTCACACATTCAGTTCATTTCCACTCAGACCGCTCTTATTCGATCATCCCCGCGTAAAAAGGTAGCGTTGAAGACGAGGCGTTTGTTGAAAGAAACGTTGGAGAATCTTGGGATTGAAAGCTTCAATCAGGTAAAACATGCTCCTCAGAAGGCCCCTTCTCGATTTCAAATGCGGAATCTTTGCCTCATTTTACACTTTATACCCTTTCCAGTCCAAAGGGCTTTTTCCTCTCTCTTTATTCTTTCCCTTTTACCTCCAACGGTGGGCTTTTTTCCCCTCTCGCCGTCTCTTGGAGTTCATGTGAATTGATTTTTCTCTGCGTTGGCCGCGTATCGTATATCCCGCTCAACGTTTCGCTCAGAGACTGAATAAACTTTGAACTTTTTTTTCTTTTACAACCGCAAGCGAATTCTACGACCGAGCTCGCAGCGTACCTGTTAGAAATCATTATCTTCACAACCGTCCAAGCTGAAAAGGTAATAAATTGAGTCATGTTATTGAGCCGTAAGTTGGTGTGTAATTGAACATGGAAATACGTGATAGGTGAACCTTCCTACAGACCTTCCAGGGAAATACATAAGTCAGCATTTTGTGGAAGCGATATGACCAGTATCGGTTCATTATAATAGGGTACACCTTCGATCAAAAATGGTAGAAATATAATATTAAGAGACAGCTTTATTTGCTACTCCTCCGAGGATTCCATAATTTACGTATACACATCCCATTGGTATGGTGTACCAGAGATGCCACACTGAGCCAAGTCTCATTTCACAGGGAGATGCGTTTTTCGTATTCGTGGCCCGATTCAACTCCGACTCCCCGGTTTTCCTATAGTCAACCTAGCTAGATACTCGGATACACAAGTAATAATAATGAGGTATTATGCAGCCTTTGAGAGCGGAATAGGCATAATTTATTCCGCTTGCGTACAGCGCCTTGGCAGCTCCAATATTCCTGGTTCTGTTCTTGCGATGGCAGCATGTGATAATACCACTGACACTAAAGGGAAGTAGAACAGAGGAAAACAACAGCAGTAAGTTGTTACTTGAGGGGGAAGATCCTTTGGGATGTAAATAAACGCGTTTACAATAAAATTATTAACCTCCTATAAATCACATCTACAGCTCTTCCCCGGACAAATGTGAATCACACCAATTTTGACTGAGAGGTTTAATATCCGTTTTATTAAATTTTGAGAGCTATGTTCAACATTTTTGTTGGAATAATACGTACACCCATGTTTTCGTATTTCCGGTGTAGAATTAAACGCGAAATGTCCTTCCGGGCTGGATAAGCTTTATAATGAACTCCTAAAATCATTTTACACTCCGTTCAGGGGGGCTCCCCTTTTACCGCCTGATCGCCACAAACAGGCGCAGTGAACGGGTAAAACAATTTACAAAGGTTAATTTTTTCCACTTTTCTGTTGATGACCAATCTCGAAGATATTCTTCCTCTTACAAGCAATGTGGATGTATGACAATGAAGTACTGCGTATGTGTATATTTTGTAAGGGACAGTGATCCTCTTTGTTTGTCTATTGTAGTCAATACTTGAGGTTAATGAAAAATTAGAAGCTCTCTCAAATCACAAATATATCAGATTCGTGAATACTTAGATAATGGAAAGGTAGTATATTTGAAGCTAGTAAGGTAAGATGAATAAAAAAATTAATAAATAAATAAAATAAATACAAAATAAAGTAATAAAAAAATGAACGAAAATGAAATCTGGACACTAAATTGAAACAAGAATAATTCAAACAATGATTTGATTTAAACACAAATTTGTTGTTTTGGGAACACACGAGCAGGTAATTGGGAACAACAAAATGGAATCATAGGAGGAAGACAGCGTTTAGTACGAACACCGGGTCAAGTGTTATATTCATACTAGATGGACTGGAAGAAGTGACTAACACTTTATAGAATTATCAACGATCCCATTGAGTAGCAGTTAGGTAGTTTCTAGAATGTAGGTTATACCATAAGATGACGCATGTTTTAGTGTTATTGTACGAGTAACTGGTACCTAACAGTAATATACATCTACAACTGGTTTGTCTGAGCGTCCCTTGGAGTTATTTTGGTGTCAAGGGCGTGAACATCATGATATGAATATATACTGGTAAATAATTCCATGTCAAGAGAGGACTGGTTGCCAGCGATGGTAGGAATTGAATGGATGTGAAATGAAAAAGGTGAGTAGAAATAGATTTCCCAGGCCGAGAATTTTCGTACGGTTGACCAAGTGGGGTAGGACGGGGTGATTAGAGGTGATACGCTGTGACGGCGGAAGAACGCAAGTGTGCTGAACCAGAGGGGCACATGGGTGAAGGCTGGAGGGGGGGGGGGGTCGTGGATTTTCAACTCCAACGTCAATCAATCTTGTCGAATGTGGAAAGAGGCCGCGAACTACCGCTACGCCACTTTTGTGCCTGGACAACTGTAGCACCGAATGACCTCGGCCAATCCACTCTTCGTGGTGGTCCTAAACTGAAATTAGTTACCAGCTCCCCGCCACGCCACCAACCCCTTCAGTCAAAAATTAATTAAACGAGATGAGTGTAACCAGGGGTGAGATGTTGGATGGCAGCGAAGGCAGATAAGCTAATTGCTGGGCTCGAACGCCGCCCTCCTCGCCGCATTCAAGCCCCTCCATCTTCCCATCACACACCACTGCTTCTCCACTTACCCTGCACGACGATGAATGAATGGATTTCGCTTGCCTATTCCGCTCCACCATCGCTCGCCTTATGAACTGAAATCCTTTCTCGTCAACGTTCCTGTTATTGCTTTTCGTAATAAATCGGCGAGCCGCCACTCAAAATCACGAAAATTCATTGTAATCTTCTCCCACGTATTATGCTGCAAAATAAGATTCATCTGCCTCTTGCACATGGAATTGAACGGTCCGGACAGTTGTCATGATGGAGAACTTAGTGACTCCAAGACCTACCTAATCGTTGAACAGAAATAAACTTCTGATATAATTCACATGTTTATGCCATGCAGCAAATGGATCCACAATGTTTCATGTTGCTTCCGAAACTGCATAGCAGAAGAAACTGATTTTACTTGGAACAAAACAAATTTTTACAAGCTCAAAAAGCATTTTGAAATTAGCTCTTGAGGAAATTATACAACGTTCTGTTATCTCCTCTATGACCTCTAAATCATCAAAACATATGAGGAATAGGTACCCATCTCGGGTGAGCTGATAGTCGGGCTGGGACCGATTGCAAGTCTTATCCCATCAAGATTCTCACGTCCATTAACAATAAATAGAGATCCTACTTGCTCATACATAAAATTAATTTCCAAAAAATATATTTCTGATCTAGGCTGCATCCGTTTACGTCAATATGAGCAGAACTATTGCCAATCGTCCATAGTTTATTGGAAAATTATACCTAACTCGCTCGTGCCCCCAGTAGGGTGGGTCGAAAAAATCGATATTTTTTTTCGGATTGTAATACCACGGAAAAGTTGCTAAATGGTATGACTAAAAAGGGGAAAAAATATTAAAATTATCTGATGTTATCTTCCGTTCGCGCATAAGCTCTAAAGTTTTGAAAAAAATATTTTTTTTTTGAAAATTTGTAATAATTTTTTTTTTACGATATTTAATA
Source organism: Cyrtorhinus lividipennis (assembly GCA_019603395.1). Taxonomy (NCBI): domain Eukaryota; kingdom Metazoa; phylum Arthropoda; class Insecta; order Hemiptera; family Miridae; genus Cyrtorhinus; species Cyrtorhinus lividipennis. Next base: position 42,751,164 of record CM033998.1, read on the forward strand.
TGTAATAGTGAAAAATTTCATCTACGACACACTAATAAAGTATTATAAAAATACCGGTATTGCACTTCAACATCTTCCGTTCGCGCATGGACATCCAAATATAGCCAAAATACAAGAAAATCGGATTTTTGTCCTATTTTCTTTTCATGTATAGTTACAGATATCAATAATGTAATACCTAATATCTGATTATACATGTTCTGATAGTTGAAGAAAAAAAATTCAGACGTAATTAGGCTTGGTTTTTCGATCGCGCACAGCGATACAAAACTTACTGTCAGCGCCACTAGCGGGTCAACGACCCACGCCGCGTCACGTGATACCCCCTCTTTTCGGATCGTAATACCGCGGAAAAGTTGCTAAATGGTATGACTAAAAAGGGGAAAAAATATTAAAATTATCTCATGTTATCTTCCGTTCGCGCATAAGCTCTAAAGTTTTGAAAAAAATATTTTTTTTTTGAAAATTTGTAATAATTTTTTTTTACGATATTTAATATGTAATAGGGAAAAATGTCATCTACGACACACTAATGAATTAATATAATAATACTGGTATTGAGTTTTAACATCTTCTTTATCAATCTGGGATCCAGGACCTTTGTCTCACTCCAGGTGGCTAACAACAGCTAACCGTGCTTTAAGACTCTACATTAGTCAAGAAAATCCAACTGCTGAGTTCCAGGAAATAGTAATATTCATTCTGAAGTCATATATGCAGGATTATTAATAAAGCGTATTGATATTATTCGCTAATATTGCAGAAGACTCAACCGACCTTGCAGTTCATCCGTTGACTATCGTCACCATTTTTTTTCCGTTCACGAAAGAAATTAATGTTTGTAATGTCCCTCGCTCCATGCGTTTTGGCCTAACGTTAATATTTAGGTATAACATGAGTTATTATTTTAACTCAATCTTTTGAACCCTCACTTTTGAAACAGCTTACACGCGGGAGTGAGATTCTCAGATCACTTTATTGCTATTCGGCAATAAGTTTTCAAACGAAGGAAATTGGCGGAAGGTCATAACCACTTGTCAGGTGAGTAGCGGTCCGTTCCAAACGTTTACGAAGGTTCTCTCAGGGGTAATAACAGACCATAGCTAACAACAGAAGCCAGCAACTTACGAGCACACACCCCAACACAGCAAAATGTTGAGGAGGGGGCTCCAGCGAAAGTAAAGTTTACTGACATACTATCAGGGCCGCCCTTTTCTCGCCCCGTCTAGCACCCAATCCCTCGCATCCGACCGCCACAAGACATTGTTTGACCTCGAGGAATCTTTTAGCGGGATGTTAAAAGGGAGAATCGTGACAGCGTTAAATTGCCGCGACAACCCGCCTCTCGTCCCTTACCGTCTTTTACCTTGTCCCCACACCTCTCCCTGGTTCTTCTACACAACCTCTAGGCAAACAGATCCGATGTCCGGCAAACACCAACGTCCGGACCTTTGTGGGATCTAAACAACCATCCGGCTCTTGGGAAGGTCACTAATTAAACTAAAGGCTCCTTCTCTGGTTTCAGGATACTCGCAGTCAATCAGGAGAAAGGCGGATTTGCAGCAGTTCTGAACACCTTCTTCTGAGAAAATCGAGAACAAATAAGGTAATACTTCAATATACCATTTAATATACGATTTATGGCTGACTCCCTTGATCAATGAGATTGTTAAATTTTTATTTACTGTGTATTCTGTCTGTTGTTGCTATCACGATCTCCTTGTTAAATATCTTTATTATTATATTGGGCTGTGAAGTCCGTGTTACATAAATAAATAAATAAATAATTCATCTTCATTAGTATCATTATGATTGGTGTAATTATCCATTGAATTTGAACTGCAGCCTGATAAAGGTCCCCATTATAACCCTATAATATTGCTTTAATGTATATCCTTATATTTTTTACACAAATTAAAATAAATAAACATATATTTATTTGTGTAATGAAATTTGCAATGAATATCCCTTGTCCTGACCGAATAGGGCCACTAATATGCCTCAAACAAAATCTGATCTGAAATTTTGCATATCCATTGACTTCATTTGAGCCATATTTGCTTGACTTATTGTTAGCGCAGTTGCCGCGTACCGGAGGAGAATATGGATTAGGATTTTTTCTCAATAGGTAATTTATATTACGTTTTTCGGAAAACCACATTTGCCTATATTATATTCGTGGGTGAAGCGACCACCCTGGGACCCATCTGATTCGATCAACAGCCAAAATTGACGTTAGTTTAGGGGTAATGCATCTATCCTTGAAGTCTCTCAACCTTGAGAAAGGATGGTGATCAAATCAAATTTTTGATCGAACAGTACTGAACGAACTGCTTGTAACTGGATGGGCTCCCACACAGTAATAAAGACTTTCGCACAATGACTCTTGACCTCTGCAAAAAGTCTGACTTGCTGAATGTGAAAAATCCTCAACACTTAACGTGATCATTCTGATCGCAAAGCTTTTGCAGCCGAACTTCGTTTAAGCGCTCACAAATTCTCAGTCCTCATTCCACCCGTTTTACTCAGCCCTTAATTTCCGAAATTGTTCACTTCAGCCGATTGGATCAAAGGGATCAGAACTTTTTCGTCCGTTAAGTTTCCGGGGCTTTGGAAATTGAAAAAACCTCCTACCTACTTCTACCTTATAACCAGATTACAGCCGGTTGATGGAAATTGAATTTACAGATGTAAAGAATTCATCATGCCATTCCAAAGGTCCCTAAGGAATTCCAATGCTGCCGTTTTTCAAGCTCGCGTGGAATCGTTTTAACGTGGATTTTAATTGTTCTAAATACGAATATCCCTTGTGTAGCGAGGAGGGTGGAGATTTAGGTTTTCAGAGTTGTACGAGTTGTACTTGAAAATGTTTTCGGGAGGACTGATCAAATGAGGTCCTAAATGCACGATTTCATCTAATTCTCCACCTAACAAAGCTGTTCAACTGAGAAAGGGTACCGACCAGAAAATCTCTCGAATGGAACTGACGTTAAGGCTCGAGATCTTGGGAAGTGCCTCCGAAACCGCTCAATACTGAAATCTATGAGGTCGGTTGAAACCTAATCGAAGCTCCAGCAGTTTCCAAGTTACGAGCGGCCGTTCGAAAGGGTGAACGTCTGGGGGAAGGCCCGGGCTAAGATCTGAAGGCTCCTTCAAGAGATAATGGCGTGTTAAGAAAGAGAGTTATGTGTTCGGGAAGAAGAGAAGAGCTTCCTCACTTCGCTGAAAAGATATAGGAAAAAGGAGCCTAGCGAAGCTGATAAGTTGGAAGCGAAAAAGCTCCGGTGGAACGGCGGTATAAACCGGAGGAACAGCGAAAAGTTCAGAACACAAGGAGCGGAGAGGAGGCACGGCGCTACGTAGTCATATTTAGGGTTACTTATGACGGAAATATTGCTGAACTTGTGACTACATGGTGGAGCCTTTGACTCGCTTTGTGGAAACTCCCGACACTCCCGTGTTTCTACGACCCGTTCCCTCAACCAAAACCAAAACTTTACCTGACCAAAATACACCGAGTCTATCCAACTTTTAATAATATTAAGCGAGCACCAAGAGTCCCAAGTGTCATTGAAACTTCCTCCATTACGGTCGTTCGGTGACCGCCTTCATTTTAAAAGATTCTCCTCTGCCTCCCATGCCATCCAATTTCGACTCAGATTTGTTGTTTTTGAAATAACAATCATTTAGATCGTTCCCCGAACTTGGAGTCATTCAAACTTTTCACCAATTCATAATTTTCTTCAGAAAGAGCAATCAGTATTACTCTTAACTTCTTCGTGTTGGCTTCATAACTGCTGAGTGGATGAGATAAGTATTTCAATTTAGAAGAAAAATTATCAATCGAAAATGCCAAAACTAAATACGTTCTATGCTCGGTGTCCATTTTTGGTAGGTTTTTCCTTGGAAAATCAACCTATGTCTTTATGCAAAAAGTCGATCCCTCTTATTCGGCTCACAATTTTTTTCTGGGCGATTCAAGGTGTCAAGATCAAATAAGAAAATGTCCGTCCACCGTCCGCGCTGAATTTTATAGTAAAAAATTATCTAAAAATCTGAAATTTGAGTCACGGATCCGTTTTTGGCTTTAGTTGGTCCTCGAAACTTCTCAGCCTGATAGTACCATATTTGAGGGGATCAAAAGATGTATTTTGGAAAATGGATTTTCGACTAAAGTTTGGACGCTAACTCCATAATACACATAATATGGATCCAGAAACGATTGGCATCCACCAGAAGAGGTTATGAGTATCTATCTACTTATTTCGAATGTGTGTTTTCGAGATTCCTGTACCTAGGCGTGTGGCGTATCATTTTCCACTAAATTTTGGACGCTGTATAGATTCGAATGAGTCTTCGTGCTTCTGGTCCAAGGAGTAACCAACCCCTGTGATTTGCTGCTTTTTTTCAATCAGTACATTGCAAAACCAACAGTACGCCGATATTAATCTTGTTTAGTTCATCCAACGTTTGAAGCCATAGGAAAAGGGTATCCTTTTAACTTTAGCCTCTTTAGTTCACTCCCTCCCCTCTATCCGAATTTCCTCATCCAGATCTCTGGACGAAATGAAACAAATGACCATGATAGTTTGTTATTTTAAGGTTTTAGAAGGTTATTAGATCACTCCTTGTTGGATGCATCGCAGCGATTCACAAATTTATAGAACAGCCATCTAATTTACCGACAATGTTTTCGTACGTACCTATGAAAGTAATGCGTAAATATCACATGAATGGTCACCATAATTCCAAGTCCACGCTAGTACACATGTTGCGCTAGCTGTCTGCAGATCCCCTTAATAATACTTGATCTTTAGACTGAATATGGATGACACTCATGAAGATTCCACTCCCTCATGTGGTCAAGTAAATAACACTTTTAAACTTCAAATTGTTTTAAATTTACGTGAATAATTCTGTAATTAGTTACAGTATACTCTGTAGCAGAGATGTGTGTACAGCGAAAATGAATTAAGGTTGACCCTTGGTGCATAGTAAATTCAGTAGATTGTTGATTTTTCTAATAATCACGCGAGAGCAGACGTGGTGGCTACCTCAATAGAAAATTTCTCAGGGCATAAAACAATTAAACTTTCTTTCGTCAATTTAGATTTTTATCATTTCAGCACAAGGCTTGAACTTCCATTAGACCCATTAAGCGGTGGGGGGGGGGGTCCTCTTCCCATTCCAACTGTTGCGAACCTAAAAAATTAATTGACGATTCCTATAAGTTCAGTCTTGCCCGGAAGAGGCTTCTCATGTAAAATTGAATACTACTCGGTTTTTGCTATCCGAGCATCGACCGACATTCGCGTACGTGTTCTTGCGATTGTTGCTGATTGGAACTTGCGTGTGTGAGCTATTGTGGAAGGGGAAAATAGAGCCTGGAGGGAGACCTACCCCCTTCACCTGGCAGCTCTTATTAGCTGTGTCAACATTTCCACTTCCGTCTCTTTTTCGTTCCTCGACGCTCTCGCTCTTATTTTTCTCCCCTTCCTCTCCCCTTCATCCACCTCTTTCTGTCGGCACAGAAAACACAATTTCTTCGATAAATACCATTGCAGTCGCCCGAGGCAAAACCCTCCTTCACCTTCTCCTATGCCGCATTTATAGAATCAGCGCAAACACGCTATTGATTTCCACGAGGCCTCGAAATATCGTTTTTATTGACCACCTATATCTAAGGGATTAGTAATATCTTGAGCAAACCTTGTCGGGGAAATGGAAGATTGCTTCAAGCCAACTGCCACATCGTGCCAAAATATTGATTCACCCCCTTGTCATGTTAGGAATTCAAAGTATTTGGACAAATCCAATAGCCCTTTCCATGTTTCATTCAAGTCGCGCGATGGTGGGAGATGCAATCGTAAGCGTTCTCAAGGTGTGTTACTTTTAATATATTTATTACTAAGAGGTTTCTGTCTTCCTGTCTATTCATCATGTCATATAGACCCCAAACGGCTCATCGGACTTGAACGATTTGATCATTTTTTACAAATTCTAGTGCATCATACACTCCTAATATTTTTCAGTTGGTCATTTTCCAAAGCACTCCTGCTTCTGATCAATCTTCCTTCACCCAAAGGTTCCTTTTCCTTCTGACTAAGAGCTAAAAAAAAAAGAACGCTAGAAAAAAAAAATCTGCAAATTCTTACACACGGGTTGGTTATTCCTCGAATGGGGGAAACAGTGGGTGTGGCGGGTCTCAGACCCATTCCAATCGATTCAGCGTCCAAAATTTATTGGAAAATGATACCCCACACGCCTAGGTAGCAGAAATCCCGAAAACACATATTCAAGATGGGTGTATCTATGGGGCACTACGACACTAATTTACTAATATAATATTGAGAAAACGTAGGTAATTTAGAAGGCTATAATAATTGTATTAAATTGATATGAATGGTACGAATAAAAAGCTCGGACAGTAAAAGGAATTGTAGGCAACTGCTCAAAATTGGTTGCTAAGTTTAACAGCTGGTTATAAACAACAGGATATGACGATGTGTTTTGTTTGTCTATTCGGCTGAAGTCACCCACATGGGTAATAAATACCCAATTTGACCCATTACTTCTTCCAGTGGGTGCCAATTGTTCTGGGACCCATTTTATTGGATTCAGCGTCCAAAATTTAGTGGAAAATGACACCCCACTCGCCTAAATCACCCAAAATCTCGAAAATCCATTTTTCAAAAAACACATTTTGACCCCTACCCGCCCAAATTTGGTCCGATCGGGCTGAAAAGTTTCGAGGACCCATCTCGGCTGGGAACAGACCCCTGACCCAAATTTCAGATTTTTAGAACATTTTCTACTACCAAAAACGGCGTGGACAATGGACGGCGGACGGCGTACGGCGTACGGCGTACGGCGTACGGCGGACGGCGGACGGCGGACGGCGGACGGACATTGACCTTTTTTGATCTGGACATCATGAAACGTCCAGAAAAAAAATTTGAGCCGAATCGGAGAGGTTGACCATTATCATGAAAACATAGGTTGATTATTCAAGGAATAACCAACCAAAAGAAAAAAAAAGTTCATCGATCTAAAAACTTCTAGAAATAGCTCACCTCATCAACATCGAGAAAAGAATTATACCTTTCTGAGGACAGAAATGATACGAAAGAGCAACACCCAACTTCCTCTATGATGATAATGGCAAAAACATCTAGAATGATCAAACTTCCAAGCAATGCCGAGTCATTATCATTGAAGATCTCATCAGTCGTTCTACCGGCCCGTATTATATGGTTTCTATGAGAGGTGTATAATAGAAGAAAATGATGAGAAAGTACTATAAGAGAGTATATTCTTCTATATATGTGGAGAATTTCGGTGCAGGCGCACTAATCTCTCTACTTCCGTAATATCTGAGCGTTATCAAGTTTTGCCGAGGTTGCTGCTCCTTGGGACTATTTGCCGCTGGTTTCTGCTTGATGAGCGAGCGAAATGATCCTGCTGGAATCTCTGGATTTTTTGGCAGTGAGCCGAGTTTCCAGTAACCAATCGTAGGCTATACGATCGGACGAAATAATTTTGCTTAGGTTCAATGTGGCTCGTGAGGAATTTCCGTCCAAGAATTCAATGTGGGTAACTCACGTAAAGTACTGAAAAAATTGCCGATTCATGAGCACTAACAACGAATTCATAAGTCGCCACAGCTAATTTCTGGTCTGCAGTCTTTCTACACATTTCTACGGATTATGAAAGAACTTCCAGCACTAGATTCCAGACAAATCTGATGTGTCAATTATTTACGATTTCAGTAACCCTAGTTCTTGAAAACGATTGACAATGTTTCATCAGTCCTTCAAATATCACTCTATAGATGTGTTAACCTGGTTCAACAAGTGAAATTGGAGGTAGCGCGTTGGTTATTCCATGATTTTGAACGTGTTCTTCACTCTATGTAAACTGCTGTCACCCTTTAATAAAACATGGTGGGGAGCCTAAAACTGAAGAAAGAGTATTTCTAGTAGTATGTAGACGTAGATGCGTGGAGGATTAAAACCGACGAGTTCGGGGATAGTGAGTGGGGAACCTTAAAAAAAAAAATCATGTGATGAACGTTCCTGGCATATCTGGACCACCTTATTTTTGATTTTACACAAACACATTGTGACCAACGATGTTCATGGGGATGCTTTCCTTTTTGGAGTGTTTGTAAAATATTTACGTCGTCAAAGTTAGAAGAGGGACAGATAAAGCCCAAACTGATTGGGCAGCGGTAAGAACTATACACCCCTAGTGGGATCGTTTGATTATCACAGACCGACAAAAATCGTTGTCCTCAAAAGCTCAGAATCGATTGTTGCCAGCGTAGTTTTAGGTCGACAACTCCCAATGACACGGTTGATTCTCAAATGTCAAGGAGGTATTTTCCAAGTAAGTTCCAAATCTCAAGCGCGAAGCGGATGGTAAGGAAACTCTGTCGGGCGGTATCGAGCACTTTTAATTATTCCTGACGCGAGATGAGTAGGGAGGCGTTTGTAAACGGAATTCCTATCTTTCAACTCTTCAAGAAAGTGGAAAGTCCCGTAGAGCAACCATTCATTTTAATTAGGTTTCAAGCGATCTGCCTTTGTTTCAGTGAGCAACTTCCAATCTTGAAAATTCAAATTAATTCTTGAACTACCTATCTTCCTTAATGGGCTCAAGGATCAAATGGTTAAATGATGATTTACAGCACAAATTGTTCCGCCCCATACGCATATGCCTTGTCGAGACCTTTTGTTCAGAATCAATATTCAGCAGTAATGAATAGTCTATGTGTAAATAACGCCTTCATATCGAACAATGGATGTACTTCGTCAAGAATCTAGAACCCAGTTTAAAAGGACAAGGAAGTAAGGACGGTTTTTCAATAATTTTCTTGAGCTCTCTCTCTGACTTACTTAAAGAAGACAGAAAATTTATGCGGATTATCCTAGGAGCGGTTTCCGTACCTTAGAATCGTCTGCTCTGATTGCTTCTCAATTTCAAGGAAAATTCAGCGGAACTCGTTAGTATAACTACCTAAAGTATAAGAATTTTCATGAGTGGTGGATTTCATTTTCTCCGTTCGAGGAAGGTTTTTTTTTTTTTGTGTAATATTGTGTAGAATGAGAGTACCGGGGCTTTCATATAACAACATTTTTACCGCTCATGATTCATGGGAGACGATTTTGAACTAACCCCTTTTACAGCCAAGTTGCGTTGCGTACTTCATGCGCTCCTGTTTAACTGAAAAAAAGAAGATGGAATAATTGTGTTGAAATAGTCGGTGAAATTGTGATAATATGACACAAATCTACCTGCTAGTTAGAAATCAAGTAGCAACTATTCCCTTAATCTATCAGTTTGACACTTTGGATTATTGTTATTATCATTCATCTTTAGACATGGAAGATTTAAAATTGGAAAACTATCATCCAAAGGGTAACACTCGATAGGGCAGGGTAGAAAAAGTAACACTCAGGAAGAAGCTAATGATACAAAATGTCGATAGGTTTACTTGTCCATCAACTCCTAGCTGTCCTGCGTTCTTAGTATTCTGCTGCTTAGCTCCACTCCCTACTTATCCGTGGTCTTCCGCAGTTCCATCACACCTTTTGAAACTCACGCAGTTCCTCATTCATGTAATTTCTTATTACTTTGTTATTACTAAATGCTAATCGTGGACCGGAAACGTAGGTAGCAGAAATGAATCCCTTAAGACCTTAAGAGCTTGACCATCTGGAATGACGGCATGCCGATCCAAGCTCAATGCACTCGATGTAAAATGGTTTGGTATAATGAAAAAAGTAAAAGAAAGAGGAATGAGGAATGAAAGAAGAAAAAAGGGGAAGAAGGAGTTGGTAATGAGAATGAACGTTAATTGACTAAGGCTCCACCGATTTGTCTGTCACGGTCGGGGAACATTGACGTGAAGCATTCCTTTACCCTATCTGAACTCACCCATTTCCACTCGCTGGAGAAACAAGAGTTAATTCCGACTCAGGAGAAAAGGGTTGGTTGGGGTAGTTGAGTTCACTTCGGTTCATGCCTCCTCCATCCTCGCCCCACCACCGTCCACCGCTTCTTGCGGTCCTGCTGGGAACCTTCCTGGGGCTGCTTTACTACGGTAGGAAATAATGAAGAACAAGTAGCCGGAATTACGGTTTAACCCACTTTCGCGGCTGTTGATGTGAACCCGCAGCTAAGTTGGGATCCAAGGTCCTGGCTGAAGAATTTGTGGGCAACTATGGCTCTTGATAAATTGGCCTAGAAACTGAAGCTAGAGTTACTAGTTGATCCCTCCCCCTTCACATGGTGAACAGTGATATTAGAGTCTGTATCGACTTGCCAATTGCAGTTGTTTTCGAATGTTTAAGCACTTATTTCTCTGTTTCCCTAAGATTTTTTCACTGGAGCATTGATATTAAACCTTCCGGCGATTCAATTTATTCGCTTTTAACAAAAAATGTTATTGTTGTGTCAAGAAGCTCATCCATTGTTAGCTGAAATCTTCCTACACAATTGAAGATAGTCAAGCTCCACGACCAACCTTGATTCCTCCAACGCGTCAGAAATTCTTTTGAAAGAGTAACACCAGCAGGAACTATAAGTAGAAAATAATCGAACGAAACATGTATACCAATCTGTAAGGTCAATTACGCCGAAACAAAGCCCCAAACCGAAAACATGTATCTTTTTAGGATCATTTGGATAGGTTAGTTGATCCTCAGAGGTACCAGCTCTACAATATTGAATTTGGATTTGAAGGTTAATTTTCCTTTCTTCTTTTCACTATCCGCTATCCTCTTGGCATATTAATTTCAGTTCGTCGGAACACAACCGATCGAGACGACTAAACGCAACTGTCATTAACTTTCTCATTTTAAATGAAAACCCCAAATTTTCAACTTTTTATATTCAAAATTTTACTCAAAATTTCATGAAAATTTGATCTTTCAACCAATTGTTTTTATTGCGCGCTACCGATCCAGCACACAGAATGATATTAAGATTCAGAGGAAACATTTTTTTATTTGTTCCCTCCTATTCGGACGATTTTGGCAGGGGAGGAACAACTCGTGGGACATGCTGTATACAGAGAAACATACACCTCGCACGCTCATAAATATATCAAACATCTCTGGAGTTATATTTTCGCATTAGGGTCACTCATTGAGTACTCATACGATTTCGTGAGTAGCAGTAGATATTTTTGCACATGAACAATAATCTGCACCGTACACAGAGATGTTGACATACAATAGTAATAAAAGAGGGAAATGGAGTTTTAGAGAGAATTTTTTTTCTGCCCCAACCCCTCATCTGATGGTCCGGGAGGTTCAATGGAACAAAAATGTGCCAACGTTTTTACCAGTGGGGGAGTGCGCGCGAATCTATAGAGATGTTCTGGAGTAGGTGGAGCGCTTAGGGTGTTGGGGGGAGGGGGTCGGAGAAAGTGGTGAAACCTCACAAGGAAGGGGACGGTAGTTGCCCTTCTGTTTTAACGTTTAACAAGCCATTTAACTGATGTGAGTAGGAGGGGTGAGCTGTTCAACAGTTTCGCCCTCGTGAGAAAAGCCTAGCGAGGGAGAGAAAACATGGGGCGGTTTCCGAGGGGTGGAGAGACTTGATTGATTGCAATGTTGGAACGTCGAGGGAGGAAGAGGAGTGATTATCATCATCAGGCCGACCCCCTCCATGTCCAGCATTATAGGTTTAACCATTAGCTGTTAATGGAAACCGTACGTGACCTCACTAACGGGAAATATAGGAAGCGCCGAGTTATCCAACAATGCACTTGGGAAACTCTTAAAAAGTAGACGCTGCTGCACTATTACTTCGGTTACTCCTTGAGAACTTCAGTTCAGTTCCCATCCTGTTTCCTTTACCGGTAATTCTTTTTAGGCGTATCATAGTATACTTATTGCGTCATACACCCCGATGCTATTCCAGCTCTCTGAATGTGACATATATTAAGCCCGAGGAAGCTCATGTGCAGAGTATTTCTTAAAGTACAGTGAAACCGAGAGAAAACGTTCAGGAGTAGTTGAATCTTATTTCGGGATCGGTCCTCCTGACAATGCTCTACGGGTTTTGTAATGCATCTGGCTGCAGCGGCATAATTCTGGAGAGATCATAAGAAGCTGCGTGCGTGCGGTGAGGTTGAACCCTCCATGACCTTGGACATGATTTTCTAGTTTGATTAATCATGGAGTAATAAACCAATACCAAGATGTCCGCGTTCGCCATACATACAAAAGTCGCAGGTATAGGTAATGAAAGTTTTATCTTCTGCCTAAACGACTTCATCGCAAATAGGAGGACATCCGAGCGAGATCATTATTATTAGAAGGATGCAGTGGACGCTATATAAGTGTTGAGTATTAAGTATCTGACCAACTAACCAACCACCTGTAACTTCATGGTTGGATCATTTTTGGAACATCGAAAAGGAACGTCTAATTGATAAATTAGAACCAGCCATTCTTCCTGCAGACATTGAAGGGACGCGTTTTATTGCCTTGTCTTGCATAGTCCAGTCCCGGACGAGGAAGCCCATACCCGTTAAGTATCATCCTTCACAAAACAACGAAATGAAAAAATATGATCTTCAATAGTTGTCGATCGGAAACTAGTTGGAGGCAACAAAATACTACGGCTAAAACTATCAGATCACGAACGGGAAATACGGAATACCGAGTTCTAATAGAGAATGAAACATTCGGTCAAAATCTGTTTTTCGAAAAATACATTATCGAGATCTTCGGGTACCTAGGCGTGTAGGGTATAATTTTCCACTAAATTTTCGATTCTGAATCAATTGGAATGAGTCCGGAACGCTCCACACTCACTGTTTCTCCTATACTCATGCTCCAAGAAATAATTAAACATTCTGGAATAATTTGCAGCGTTATCAATAATTATATCAGGGGCTGATGTGGCACGTCATGCGAAGGGGGACTAGGCGATATAAGTCGTTCTGTTCTCTATTAGATGGTTGCCCCGGTTGAGAGAAGTTATTTTGAAACTCGGCTTATACGAGACGGGTAGGCAGCGTACTCAATTTATTGGATTAGGTCGAGATGGTACGTGAAGACGAATTGAGTTTTCTTGACAATACATGGGCGCGTATTCACCACAAGTCAAAGCATTCAAAACAATAAATCAACAACCTACAATATAAACAGATTGTCTAAAAGGTACATGACCCATTCGAGAATGGAATTGAATTAATATCTAGGCAATAAATAAAGCACAATGGGAGAATAGTGTGCGGTCTGACGGTGTGCATTGAAGCGGAGATGATGGATCGACCTATTGACGAGGCCTAAGGTACAGTTAATTAGAATGACAGGAACAAATGGTTCCCTAACTAGATCAAACGGACCCAGAACCCACCTGGTGAGCCCGAGCGGAGACCAATTGGTAGATCCAATGCTTGATGGACGGTCCTCCCATATTGGTATCGATCATCCGTTTAACATTGAAGTCATAAATTACGCTGATGCTCATCGCATGACGCGGCGGATTCCACGAAATGGAGGTTTATTAAATTGAGCGTTACTTCTCAAAAAGCATGGACTTCTAAAATCGCAATCTTGCCATAAATATTACCGTAATGCGGTTCGTGTTTATCTTGATAGTGCGTTTATGGGGATGGTAAGACGAGGGTGGTCTTTTTCAACCGTACTCAATCTGCTGGTGCTTGAGTGACTCGAATCGGCCATGTCTAAGAATAATACTCTTTGAATCGACGATAACTCATCATCCATATTAGCAACTGCCCTTTGGTGTTGCGAAATTTCTGCCTGCACCTAATTTATTGCTTTTGGTGATATGCTACCTCCTTCTTACTTGTGCCATGCATATTTTTCAGCGAGGGGCAGTGTGGAATTCTAAATGACTATTCCGTAGAGACCCTGAAGAACATGAATGGAGTGTATTAAATTCAACGGAAACGCCTTGGCGTATAGCGTACAATGGGCCTTCCTGCTCTCTGACTGTGAAGAACAGAAATAAAGGCCGGACCACCCTCATGATTAATGAATAAATTCGTCCGCGTTCATCATTTATTGTTCCTTTTGTCTGAGCGAAGGCAGTATCCCTAGCATCATACCCTTTCCCTAATGAGCTTGAACTGCAAATGCTCCACCCATTGGATACTAAGAATGATTTGTTCAGGCCACGGAGCCCCATAATCGAGTGAGAGATAGAAAATTAGATAGTGGATTTTCTAGGAACCGAACGCTCACTGGAGGGAGAAGCCTCATATCTTCTCCGAAATTTCTTCATATAATAAGGTCATATTTGAATGGTTACAAATGTATTCAGACGCAAACCTTATTCTGTTGCTGGAGTCCACATATGTATAGGTATAGGTTCAGCGGAGGGCGCATCTTGACCACGAGGAGTAGAAATGTGGACAAAATCTTTTTCAATCCGTGTTTTACTAAAGGTGAGGAAGAGAGAGAAAATGCTCAACATTACTCCACAATCATCACATCATTCTAGGTATATTCCGCTCGTGAGAGAACGCGATGCTTTGAGATTTCCGCAATTAGAAAAGAATGGACTGGCAATTTTTTAGAATGAAGTAGGAACCCGGTTTCAAAATACTAATTCCATCCCCATGCCTCCTTTTTTGGCATTCGCAATCGGATTCAGCGCCTAGGATATAGTAGAAAATGATACCTCAATATCCAGGTGTTTCCTACTCTTCATGCTTCCACTTCTGAACCCCCGTTGGGAGGGGAGGAAAAAAAGTGAAGCATTTTTATAAGTCCTAATTCTAACATTCGGACAGTGAGGCTAGCGGTAGCAGTGTGAGAGTTGTGGAACCCGAAAACCACATCATCAAAAGATGTGGTGACCAGGCGAGAATTGGACTTGAAGTGTCTTTGGAATATGAAATGTCTTATTCGAGCAGTTTGTTCTCAACAGTGTTGTTCAAGGAGCCGCCAGTCGAGCGTACTTCTTTCAATACTGAAGGTGGATTTCCGTGCGCCTCCTTTCTTCAGCGTTCCCTCATAATTATCCTCCAAACGTAGGAAACCACTTGTGACCCTCAATTACCTTTGAGAAGGATGAGAGAAATTGCTTTAGCTCAAGACAGATAATTGAATCGGCGGAAAGAGAGTTGAATTAGAAGACCTCCCTTCTGTTGAACATAAGGTTTCATTTAAAATTCCAGTATCGAGAGTAATTTACTTTGACCTAATTAAAAGCACAAGAGTGCCAGGTAAGGTCCCGCGAGAGAAGCCGGTGGGACAGATGTCTCTAGTAATGGAGTTACGAGGACCGGAGGAAGCCGATAAATTGCCCGGGTCGGTCTAAACTCCATCTTCACGTCCAACTTATACTCGGTACATAGATACTGCTGGCTACGGAATTGTACACAACCACCATGGTGGCTTTTTCTTCAAGACTAGTGGAACACAATGAGACAGCGTTTCAGATTCTCCACAGCTCCCGTACAACAGGTACAGATCCTCCGGTTCAACCACACCTGTTAAGCCCTGTGTGTACTTTCATTACTACTCAGGGCAGAGAAAGAATCGATCACTGAAGAACGAGACAGGAAATTAACAATCCGCGCTCAAATCGGTTCGTGATTAATGGCAGAGTGATTCTGTAGATTGAAAAGGAAGGTGTTGCAAGGCCTATATTGAATTGACTCATCACCTCTGCTTCCCCTCGTCAATATCCCCATGAATGAATTTTTGACAAGATCAACATAGAAGGGAGCTTGACGGATGATACGGGAAACATTTCTACCTGCTTCGCCTTCACGGATAGCTCGTGTACACGCGATGTGCATATTTGCTTGGTGATCGATTGAAATTCGTTACTGCTGTGATTTGATCGTTCTCCCAAATCCAGTCGCGAAATCCCTCTCACTGTCAGCTCTGTGGCCGTGGCCATTATTTTCTCGAACATGATTTTTATTTTGGCTCAATTGCAGCACAGAACATGATTTTGCGGAGACATTACTTCGACCAAATGACGTCAATTTAATTAAAAAAACATCAACTTGGACCACAACATAACACACTAAAGACCAAATTAATAATGACCATTGCGATATGATGGTTGCATATTTCATGATTGTCCAATGAGACGGATGTTTAGCTAACAGGTAGAAGGAGTCACCGATTCTTTATGAATCATTGAAGGTGACATTGTAAACTGTAATCAGCATTGAACTGAGGAAAATTCAGTCTATATCTATAATGACCGTGAAAATAACAGTACTGCTACTTTTCATCCGGTCCTCTGACTAGTCTCGGATATCGACAACTCGTTGTGGAAGAACGCCTGTTTATGCATCAAGCAGCTTTACTTCGCAAAAAGTATTGCATGTGTTATTAGGATCTTCCACTTGCATCAAAATTTCTGATGGGATGCATCTGCGATTACTGATGAAACCACTGAGCGTGCGGATATTGCCGTTCTGATTAAATTGAAGGGTGTAGGAATATTGATTCAAACTTGGTCATATTAGAACAAGTCTATGAGGAGTAATATCAATTGCCTCCGTTTAATCAACGAGATGCTAGAGACCTGGGTTTCAAATATTGATACAAACTCTTCCCAAGTGGGCCTCGCTTAGCTAATAAAGGTGGAGTTCAGAGACGGTTAGGGTGGTAGTGATGAAACTGAACAGGTTCGAGAGAAGATATCATGTGAATGCTGTCCTGCACCTCAAATACACGACTACTCAAACGAATTCATGGCATCGGTGATGTTGTAGCACTCGTCTGATTCGGGGGAGGTCATCGGGACCAAATCCCCCCCCCCCCCCCCTCAACCCCCGAGTCACAAATGTATACTCAGCCCCATGCTCACAATATTCCATTAAGAAATAGGGTCAATCATGGACCCAATGAAATGAACTCAACCCAATAAACCCAATCAAAATATCGTTGGGACGTTCCTAACACCAAGCGTTGAAGCCTAACATAGCATTGGCCCTTTGCATCATTGAAGGCTAACTGAAAATACTTGCAAGAAGTTATTTTCTAAAGTCAAGTGCGATATCTTGAAGCGAGCCAGGTAATTATCTCGTTTGTTACCATTTCCACTAAAAAAATTTGGCTACATCAAGGACATAAAATAAGAAGACTCAATGAGATGGGGCTCCAAATATGGTTATGGAATTGCTAACCCAGATTCAGTGAGCACAGATTTACGCGTAAGCGACATATTCATGCCTCTCCATGCCTAGAGCAAGGAAATTGTTCCAAGTTCGAGCTTCAAAAAGTAAGCTTCCGGATAATAAAACGCCTCTTCCTTTTAGTCTAAAACAGAACGTAATTAAGCTACAAGGTAATAAGAAACGTAACTTCTTGTAAAAGGTCCGAGAGCGAGCGGTTGGGAGTCATTGGCGAATTTATTTCAAACCCATTTGGTGGAGGGAAGACAAAATGAGCTTACGTCAGCCGTAAACACTGCCGTCATCTCGAATAAGCTCGGCTGAAGTGAGATGTAGCTCTAATAAAAGGAATTTTATTAATGCCAGCCTCCATTCTAACGCCCTTCAGACCATAAAAGGTCTTCAAACAGGGATTTTACGTTCGGCCGTAAAAATCGTTTAAAAATGGACGAATCGATAAGTAGTACTGTAGTATAAACCATCAAAGTTCTGTAATTGGAATAATCTCTCCTACGAACTACTTACCGATGTTAATAAGACTACCTCAAAAATTGTGTGTGGCTACGCGGAAGACCGTACTAAACCCAACATTTCCGAAACCCAGTATCCATCAATTCAAATACAATTTGTGTAAACTGAAAAAATTTAAAAAAAACTGCTCAATGCTCAAGTACATTAACTAGGTCAACTCTTAAATTATTCCTCCTGCAGAGATGGTATACTCACAAAATTACGGAATGCGGCATGGTCTATCCGAAACAGCGAAGTCAAATGTATCATTCAAACGTATTATAAAATATTCAACATTGTTCTCTACTTGTCAGGGAAGTCATGTAATGAAAGCCAGTCGTGCGTCTCTATCGGAACCGTCAAGCGGGGTGATCTTTGACATTCCACTTACGTATTCCGAGTGCAGGAGCTGTAACCGGTATCACTGGAGCGGATCAAATGGCACCCTCTGTACGAGCCAAGAGTAGATTTATATTGATCGCAACTATCGTGAATAAGTGAGGACGTTGAAAGAGGAAAAAAAAAGATGTACCTATGGTCGTCAGTCGAACACCTTTACAGTTGAATTTATACTCGTATGAGTAATAAAAAGGAAAGACGGACCACATTATGAATTATATGGCAAAATACAGACGTGAAGAGTTTACCGGTTCTATATTCAACCATCATCTTGTTTATCCATCGCGCGCTAATTCTGAACGTGAATTGTACGTGATCATCACTGTTAACGTCCATCAAGACTGTAACCATTTGTTTACTATTCAACAAAACGATGGTATTCCAAGGAATGGTATGTTCCAGGAATTTTAAAAGTTTTAGTGGTTCATTGAGCCAACTTAACCTAATGGAGACATCAGACGTGTCTCTTCTGGTTCTTCTCTGTTCTATAAAAACTAGAATCTGTCTTTAAATGATTGCTATCGTTTTGTAAAAAATGTTCTAACGAGCGATGTCGGCTCAATGTTCCTGAACGCCAAATTTAACAAATCAATGTCCCAGAAACTTAGACATAATTTCCAGTGCAGACGCATGAACTATATCAGGAAATCCTAACTAGTTCAAACTATTTCAATAAGGCACCAAACTAAAATTTAAGTTTCGACAAAAGTCGGAAAGGAAGAAGAGTTGGAAAAAGCTTCTCTAATGAGAGTGAAGGAGGGAGTTTCCGCACAATAGGGGATAATTACCAACCAAGTAATGAGATTCTGACGATAAAGATGGTGTGTTGGGGCGATGCCAAGTTCTCCCAAGAGACGACAAAAGCCCATTCTCTTCAAGTCTCGTCCCGAGCTCAATCGAACCACTCAAACATCTCGAGACAGGCTGGCCTTCGAGGAACCAAACCCTATCCATGATCCAATTCCGACTGAATTTGTTATCGAGAAAATAAACTCAAATCATTCCGTCTTATATTGGTATATTCTTATTTTACATCTATTCAAGAAAATATCCTCTTCCATGCCCTCCAGGTACATCATGTTCGGAAAAAAAGAATCAATGACCAATGTGGAATAGTGCTCGGTTAGAGTTCGTAATCATTGGCTAGTTGCCAACATTGAATACCACAAAATTGCCTTCAAATTCGTCAGGAGTGTTACTAACTACTACAACTACAAAAAAAAAAAAAAAAAAAAAAAAAAAAAAAAAAAAAAAAAAAAAAAAAAAAAAAAAAAAAAAAAAAGATGGCTATTTTAATAATTACCAGAAATGCAATCGGAGAGATCAACTTGTGCCCAAAAACATCTATTATTATTCAGAGAAAAGGGCTCGTGTGACCCACCCCCAGGGCTCCATAGTATGAGCAAGAATTTAGGGAGCAGATCTATAGATTTAGCGTTTGGAAGGAGCGACGGGTGTTAAGGATACTTTATATTCAAGCTTTAATAAAAAAAAAAAAAAAAAAAATCAGAGGATGATGATTGCTTATTTTCAAAATAACCGTTTTTAGCTCCTCCCTATTCAGGTCGATCGGACGTAAAGATTTCGCGGACCATCTTGGGCATAGAAGGAGTAAATGACCGATTTCGGATTTTTTCAAATTGAATTTTTCACTATACTTACCGCCATAAAGATCATGCGGTCGGGCATTTTGGTTTCGAACCTGCGCATCATGGAATCCGAAGTGCCAAAACATCAGAGCGAATGGAAAACATTCATGTAGCACTGAGAACAGAAACCTTTCCACAGCACGCTTGTGCCCAACCAGGCAGCGTTCATGTTCGCATGCTCTGAAGTAAGCGTGTCTTCTCTCCTCCCTTCCTTCTAAAACACATCATTTAGGCTGGTACGGTATTGAGCCCAGTTGGAGTTGATGCTTTGTCGGAGGAGCGAAGCAAACCAAAAGTAGGCCAAATGGAGTGAGTTTGAGGGAAGTTTAATATCATTATACGAGGGAACTGAAGGGGAATTCCTGAATCGAGAGAAACCACCAAGATGTGAGCGTAATAGGCGAGTGTTGTGAGGAAGGCACATTGGAACGGTGGGTGGTGGGTTTGGAAAGTACGAGTTTGGTCTGGTCGGAAGAAAGACGCGAAAGGTAAAAGCAAGTTGTAACTCTATTCAGTGTTGGCCTTCTAAATTACCTATCCGAAGAGGAAACCAGGGAAGAAGCACAGGAAAAGGAGAGCTGTGTAGGGTGGGTGGTGTAATATGGGGAAGGGAAAGAGGGAATGGAGAGGTCTTTTGTAATTAGATTGTGATTTAAACGGTTAACTATAGTAAGGTTATTACTGGCTACTGGGAAACGGAGGAAAGTACAATGAGGGAGAAGGAAGGCACGGCTGGCACTCTGCTTTGTGACAGAGGCTTAGATGGCCCAAGGGAAATCATAGTTAGAGGAACCAACTAATGGCATCGTACAAAGGCCTGTTAATGGAAAGAATGCTACGCCCTCCTTAGTAAGTACTGAACGCTAAATATACTCGTTACTCAACCTCTTCTGCCCCAACTATGCCGTAAAGGGAACACCCACCATGACGTATCAGCATGAACCATCCCCGTCTCTCTTCAGCAGTCTTCAATGTCTCAACCCTGTTGGTTTCCCGAAGAAATGTTCGTAAATTCCGAAAAAAACTTTGTTGACATTAGAACATTACAAAAGATTTTGACCACATAACAGGAAAAAAATGACAACGAAATAACAGCAGGTTGTTCTTCCTCAAAATTCTGGATTTGTGCCTAAAACCGGTGTTACCAAACGTTTTACTGCATGAACATTTCTATTATTTCTCCAGGAGCCGCTAATAATACAAAAATGAATAAAATTAATTGAAGTATTGAGCCACCTCTGTAAACAATCGCCGTGTATTACTAAAATGTCCAGATTTCTCGCATATATGGGCAAACCAAATCCGATAGACGGGAAAAGCGTTAGTGATGGTTTTGTGGGTATGGGGTAGACGAAGGGGTTTACCGGTCGTGGCTCGGCCGTAATCGTTAAGTACAGGTGAGGTGGGATGGCGGATTGGGAGAGGGGGGAGGAGGTCGTTTGGTTTTACTGTAACGGCTTACGCGGGGAAACAACCTTTCGTAGGTAACATTGCCTATTATGTTACGTCCTCTTCAGCCGATACACTATCCCGGTCGAAACAGCTTCCACCCCGCTGCATCTCAATCAGCAGAACTGCTCGGACCAATGACCGCGTGCTTCACCCTCCCTACACAATGTGGACGTGTGCAGATATACTCAACATGGTTCACAAACATTTTGAACATATTCATCATACATGGTTTCAAAAACGCTGCAAATTCTTTTACAGGGGTCGGTTATTCCTCGGACCAGGCACTTCTGGAAACTCATTTCAATCCGAGCTGATGCAGCGTCCAAAGTTAAGTGGAAAAAATACCCCACACGCCTAGATCGTGATATGATGATATGAGATATCAAAAAGTCGAAAATCAATTGATCGAAAAACACATTTGAATTTTGGCCGAATCGGAGTCGGCCGAAACATTTTGTATGAAAACATAGGTGTATTATTCAAGGAATAACCAATTAAAAGCACATTTCGACCCCTACCCCGAAACTTTTGGTCCGATCGGGCTGAAAAGTTTTGAGGACCAAGTAGAACCGGAAACGGGTCCCTTAACATAATTGCAGATTTTTAGAAAATTTTGTGCTGCCAAAACGGTGTAGATGGTGATTGGTGGAGGTAAATTTAACCTTTTCTCATCTTGACATTATGGAACGGCCAGAGAAAAAAAATTGGGGTTAATCGGAGATGTTCGACCATTCAAAAAATGACCAACCTGGATCGCCTATTTTCAAGGTACATTCGCGGAAATCGGTGCAGGACCCACCTGAGTCAATCCAGCACAACAAAGTTAGTACAAATTCTTACCCAACACGTCTAGATCCCCGAAAATCCTTCCAATCATTCATCATCCTACGTTTTCATTTCCTACAATTACTTCTTCATGGCAGTGAACACCCGTGAAATACTCAACAAGTAGTGGTGAAGGCATTGTTTTAATTGGCCTTCTCCAACCTTAAAAAGCTTTGTGTTTTAATGATGAAGATTCAGTGGCCTCCTCCGATTATCATTGATCCGTTATATTGTCGCCGCGTTGCTGTATTCAAGCAAATGTGGATGCGTGAGGCCTAAAATACGCAGTGAGCCAGCAGTTCCAGGAGTTATTATGTCAATAACGTTCGATTGGCCTGTTGAGCTCCCGCTCGAATAAGAACCTACCAAGCCTTTCGTTGTACATTAGAGTCAAGTTCGGGTGAAGTTGAGGAAAAAATGTTGCGTGATGGATCAGGAAAGGTCATTCCCATTCAGCGAAGGGGCGGGAGTGAGAACCAGTTTGTAATAAATATATCAGTCCACTTGTTTGGGGTAATGGCCTCCCCCGTTCACGTAACGAAGCCACCAGCGAGGCCGCAACACCTCTTCGTAACCTCATAATTCTCTCCACCCTTGCTGACCGCGACCACAAACTCCCAGTCTCTAGTCTCACACGGCCGGCGGCAGTCTCAGTTCTCGTAAAGGACTATGTTCCTCCTCTGTCAAGCCCCACTCCCATGCTATTGTCCCTAAGCAATTACCTGTAGACAAACGAGAGGAACACAGACATTAATGTGGCCGGATGTAGAGATATTTCCTACATCAGAATTAAGTAATGCTTCGTTAGTGTTTTTCTATTCAGTCACCCGCAGAACAGAGAAAAGTTGGTCCTCGATGGTTCCATGTAAGATGGATATGTGCCCACTGTATGCCAAGGAAATAGTGAAGTATGAACCAACTGCTGCCTCCCTGGTAGGTTATGCTGACGATGTAGCGGCAGTAATGTTCGTGAGAACAACTGACCCAACCTAGGAGAGGATAAGCACTAAAATAAACTGTGAGGTCCTTGACCAAAATGTCAGATTTGTAGAACATTTTCTACTACCAAAAACCACGTGGTCGGAGGACCGACATGGTATATTTTGTTCTATTATTATTATTATTATTATTATTATTATTATCTATCTATTTTATTTGTTCTAGACCTCACAAAAAGTCTGGAAAAATTTTCGGGGCCGATCGGACATGGTCGAATCCCTGTAATTGTGAGTATGAAAAAATAGGTTGATTAGTCAATGAATAACCAACCAAAACGAGGCCCAGGCAGCCTACACCTGGGGAACATAGACTAAACGCTTTAGTCCTAGTATCCCTACATGGCTGGGGAGGACGCACAGGGAGGTTTTCTTCTTTTGAGTCATCGGCTTCTTTATAAGGATCTTCACAGAATAGACTAGGTGAAAGCTTCCTTGAAGTGCACTACCGTAATGGACAAAATGAGAGAAGAACGACATTAGTACCGGGAAGCAGAATGTTAAATGATAAAAGACGGCCAGCTCGGTACATAGTAGAGAACCCACAACAAAAGATGATCCAAGAAAGAGAGCAACGCCAACAGAGCCTTTAGCAAGGACCCGGCCTCAGCCTGAAATTAAATGCTGAACAGAGCCAGGCTGAGCTCCAGAGATAAATTGAGGTGAGCTTTTAGTGCTGTTGGACTCGTGGAGCGGGCCCAAATGCCCTTTGCCACGAGATAAAACATCTGCTTGAGGTAAGATTTAGAGAGTTGGCTTTCTCTGAATGATATTACCTACATACGAAACACCTAAAATCGAAATGGTAACTGTCGAAATAAAATTGATTTCCAACAAAACTGCCATCATAGAACATGGTTATATCGTGTCGATTCGAAACCCGATGGAGGAGAAAACTGGAAAGAGATGGTGAATAGAAAAACATGAAATATCGTCCGACCAAATTGGATCTTATAAATCAGGCGACAACTGCAGAGCTCGCTACCGAGGTTGCACCCAATATCCTGGGCGATAGATTTGTAGGGACAATCGTATAACATTAATCCTTCTGGAAGTGGACTCCATTCGCCACTTCTTTATGGAAGCCTCTCGCTTATTACTGCTCTATCTTATCGCTGCTCCAAAGAAACATTTCTCAACACATGATCTGCAGTCATTAGTAACAGTTAAAGGAACAAGAGATTCGGTCCATAAGATTGAATGTTCGAATGCGTTTTTATCAACCACCAGGGAGAGTTTAGGGCCAACAGGCCATCCCTTTACATCCCATGGATCACTATATAAATAATGAACCTTCTGCCGCTTGCCTCAAATAATAGACAATTTTAAATAAAAATTCTTACACACGGGTTGGTTATTCCTCGAATGGGGGAAACACTGGGTGTGGCGGGTCCCAGACCCATTCCAATCGATTCAGGGTCCAAAATTTAGTGGAATATGATACCCCACACGCCTAGGCACCAGAAATCCTGACTCACACAAAATGGGTGGATACATACCCATTTTGACCCATAACTTCTTCCAGTGGGTGCCAATCGTTCTGGGACCCATTTTATTGGATTCAGCGTCCAAAATTTAGTGGAAAACTATACCCCACACGCCTAGGTAGCAGAAATCCCAAAAACACATATCCAAAATGGGTAATTTATACACAATTTGACGCATAACTTCTTCCAGTGGGTGCCGATCGTTCTAGGACCCATTTTATTGGATTCAGCGTCCAAAATTTAGTGGAAAACTATACCCCACACGCCTAGGTAGCAGAAATCCCAAAAACACATATCCAAAATGGGTAATTTATACACAATTTGACCCATAACTTCTTCCAGTGGGTGCCAATCGTTCTGGGACCCGTTTCATCGGATTCAGCGTCCAAAATTTATTGGAAAATGACACCCTACTCGCCTAGATCGCCCAAAATCTCGAAAATCCATTTTTCAAAAAACACATTTTGACACCTACCCCCCCCCAAATTTGGTCCGATCGGGCTGAAAAGTTTCGAGGACCCGTCTCGGCTGGGAACAGACACCTGACCCAAATTTCAGAATTTTAGAAAATTTTCTACTTCCAAAAAGGGCGCGGACGATGGACGGCGTACGGCGTACGGCGGACGGACATCGACCTTTTTTGATCAGGACATCATGAAACGTCCAGAAAAAAATTTTGAGCCGAATCGGAGAGGTTGACCATTATCACGAAAACATAGGTTGATTATTCAAGGAATAACCAACCAAAAACCGGATTCAATAACTTAATTACTTAACGGAACAACGGAATATTTTATACATACGTTTGGGAGGATTTATCCTATTCGCGCTTTGTTTACAGGCGCATGAGAACGCTGAACTGTTCAGATTGACACTTAACGCTAAAAAATCTGTTCTCAAAGCCTTCACCAAACCCGTGGAGGGTTGTTCTTGCTCATTTTCCTCAAGAGCGCTTGGTCGGGTAGGCAGTTAATGCATTTCTCAGGGCGCACAATCAAGTGCCGACATTGTTAAGTAAAGAACTCTACTCTCAAACAAGCCCCGACGTAGGCTCCATTTTACGCAGAACATTCCTCAACAATATTTGCGAACAGGCTCATGAGGAATCAGATTCTAAGCAGAGGTTAGTCCCAGGCCTTCCTCAGCTGAATTCAGCCAAAGGGGAGGATCTCCAGAAGGTGCGGATTTATTTATACAACCTAGAGGGGTTCGCGCAATTGTCACAAGCTTCACCGTGTCCATGGTTTAAAACGCCTCAGTGGGAATGTTCTCAATGACAGTGCGCGTGCGGCAAAAACAGTCACTCACACCGATGCAAGCCCCCTAGGCTGATAAACTAATATTTATTACATGAAAAATGAATAAATTTTTAAATTCAAACATGTACCAAGAAGTACTTGAAGCATTCAAAAAATACAAAGAATAAAAACTGAATTGAAATGAAGGAAACGTAATAATCAATCTGTGTCAAATGTTCATGATACCTAGTATAGGGTACAGGTGGGAAACAAAATCAGACCAGCCAAGGAGAGCGAAAGGCAACTCAAAACGAGAACCCAGCAGATGCCATTGCTTGTTAGCCTCCTTCTGTGAATAGTTGAGTGCGCGGCTCCTTCTTCTGACACTAATCAACGCCATTAATTAAAGACTTTGGAGGCCGTTAATCATCGTATAAGTAACGAAGCTTCGTCGAGAAAACCATTGTACGTCCTTAGGCTCTCTCAAATTTCTCTTGATTTTGCGAAGAAGGCCCAGTAAGCTAACATACTAATGTTGATTGAAGGGGAAATCAAAGAAGTGATGATGGTTCGAAATACCCAGGAGTACGCAGATGCAGTATTAGGGCGTTTCTTTTAAATCGAAACTGAACTTTCTCTATCTCCTTAAAATACAGGAAACTAAAGATCTCAGTGTTATAGAATAGCACGGTCTCTACGCGGGGATCACGAAGTGATAATAAAGACAATTTAAGTGATTTTTTCATACTTCAGAAAGGAAAGTGGGAGGGGTACATAGTACGGTATTTTTTTTTTTTTTTTATACACATTACCGATTATTTGCTAGAATGCTGATATCTCCGTGAACTAAATAGGTAACCCTATATTTCCTCCAAAAGATTTCATTTGAAAGTTGAATTATTCTTATGTAAAATTGGGGAAATTTTCTGTGCATACATAACTACATTATTTGCAATATTTAAAGATATTATGGAGTGTTCTGACGAAGTATAATAGAGGTATCTTCAGCCCCTGATTTTGATTGGTGCACCCAAAAGATGAGGAGCGATTCCTCAATAAGTCATGAACCGAAGGAAAAAGAGTATCCAATCCCGGTTTATAAGACTCCCATTGTGCTAGCAGTGGCTCGTTAGGGGGTTGAGGGTAGGGGGTGAAGATCAGAACCTAGAATTAATTGAGGTATCCCCCGTTCTTAGCTGAGGGGAAGAAATGGGAAGAAGTAAGAATGAAAAGAGTTGAATAGTGGCGAATGAAAGGGGGGGGGGGGTTGAATACAGTGGACGACGAAGCGGAGAATCGGTTGGTCCTAAAATAAGAGATTTTGATGTAAGGTCTCCCATCGTCTCATAGAGAAAAGCCGCGCCCTAGCGAAGTTCATAACGGGCGTTTTATTGGCGCCTCCGGGTCCGCGGGACCTTCCGTTATTGAAGGCAGCACAATGCCTTCAACCTCCCTTCACCCTTCATCCTCTGTATTTCCACCACCTCATCACCACCACCCCACTCACGGACCAGCCCCTACGGAACACGACCTCCGCCCAGATAAAAATGATGGCGTAATAAATAAAGAAAAATTTTCCCTTCTTTCTCCTCAGGTTTTTGTCAGTTGGTTTCTGAAGGGGAAAAGGGGGGGAGGGGGGAGGGGCGGTTATGGTAACCCTGGACAATGGAAGCCAAGCATCAGAACATTTATTTCGCACGGACACAGGTATTTCTGTATGATACATGCAGTGATTTGTTTCGAGTGACAAACTGGTAGGTAATGTAGGTAATCCTGTTGCTTCCATCTATCCTATAACAAATGAAGAGTTTAATTCAAAAAGAACGTTTTCCAAACTACCTGGCACTATATCCACTATTGTGAGTGTCTATGTGCATTAGCGTTCCTATCGGACTTTCCAAAAACCATTCAAAAATATTATACTAAAAGTTGCAACTCTACCTTGTGTGTTATATGGAACATCCCTCCTCCATTCACTGCTTTACTGTTACCAGTACATGTACAGATAACCGATGATGTCAAGCGCGTTTATTTTTAACTTGCGATATTCTCTTTCATCGAGGTTTATCCAACTACATTTTACTACCAATCCGTCTCTGCACATCTTTGTCCAACTAATCAAGATAGAACTCCGGTTCGTATAAAAAACACTGTAAATGAAGAAACGCATTCACAGGGGTTGATTATTCTCCGTACCAGGAGCATGGAGACATTCCAATCGATTCAGCGTCCAAAAACTAGTGGAAAACGATATCCCACACGCTCAAATCGTTAAAAATATTGAACACGGAGAAAATGGGGAAAACAGTGGGTGCGGCGTGTGCCGGACCCATTCCAATCGATTCAGGGTCCAAAATTTAGTGGTTACCCCACGCGCCTAGGTATCAGAAGTTTTGAAAGCACACATTAGAAATATGTAGATAGATACTTATTTTGACCCATAAGCTCTTCCAGTGGGAGCCAATCTCTCTCCCAAAATTTAGTCGAAAATGATATCCCACACGCCTAGATCGCCGAAAACTCCATCCATTTTTCAAAATTCACACTATGACCCCCCCCCCCCCCCCCTAATAAAAAAATTAGACGTTGACGGCGGATGGCGGATGGACATTTGCTTATTGGTCTAGACACCTTAAAACGCCCAGAAAAAAATGTTGGGCCGAATTAGATAGATTGATTTTTTGCAAGAAAACAGGTTGGTTATTCCTTGAAGAACCTTGATTAGTCAAGGAATAACCAACCAATACGAGGTGTGTATTTTATTTTATTCATTCTAGTGGTATGTTGTAGCTTTTAATGATAATGTTTCATTGGGCTAAGAATATAATTGTGGTTCTCGTTCGTAGCCTCTCAAAGAAAGTGGTTTAGGCAGTAACTGCCATTCTTTTTTTTTCTTGGGAATTTTAATTTGGAATATTCCTTTGATTGAAGACCTAGTGCCTTTCCTTGTGGAGGAAAACCTCTATTGGATTTCGGAATTTTGACAATTTTTGATAGGTACCCATTGTGCTAAAAAAACTAAAAGGCTCTATTTTTCAACTCGTAAGTAATAAGTAGTGATGTTCTTGCTAGATAACTATTACGTACCTTCCTGAGTAAGTAGGTATGAAATGAAAATGGAATGCTATATAATATATTCTTATTCTGACGAAGTTTCTGAATTGATTGTATAGCGATGCATTGAAAAATTCGTTAGACGTGGTCACTCAAGGTTCGTAGGTTACCTTGGAGGCCCTACCGCCCTACCGTTTACACTCAACGAAATCATTCAACATGAGCTAATTACACGGCGCAAACATTACAGCTAAAACTATTTTTATAATATGTTAGTTATATACCCCATTACAATAAGTGATTTTGAAACAAAAAAAAAAACTCTTTTCTCTTAGATTTTTCTATAGGCAGTCCAGTCGACGAAATGTAGAAGAATAGGTAGCTTCGTGAGATGCGACACATTTGGTAGATTATTTCGAGAACTTGGTTGAAGGGGTTAGAAAGTAAATATACTAAACGCCCTGAGGTTACGATTGTGGGAAACGTGGGGTGAGTTCATTCTTTTTTGGTTTTTCGCCTGTATATCGAGGACGATACATTTTTTTAAAAGCACTTTCATATAACAAATAAAAGTGAATTCTTTTGAAAATGAAAATTTGAACTTTATCATCTCTTATTTGTAAACCGACAAACGGATACTCTCCTCCAGGAGGCACTTCTTCTCATCTTGTTTGAAAGGGCCTCATTCAAAACGGGTATGTATAGCCAAGAATCTGCTAGTCTACATACCGGTTTTGAATCTCAACGGAACATGATGAAAACTCTGTGCTTGCGCGCAAAAGAATGGATGGCGGCCAGTCCAAAAGAATGATTGAATTAGATAGGATCAAAGAACGCACTCGTGGCATATTGAAATCCTTGACAGTCTTGCTGTATGAAAGAGGTTTTCTTTTCAAGCCAATACTCCTTCCTTTCCCTTTTTGCGTGGGATTCAATAAAACTCCTTCTACTTACCTAATTAGTTCTACCCGACCATCATGCTCACAATCTCTTGGATGTTTGTACAAGAACTTGTCAGTGGTGGAGTAACCGTACATTTTCAGAAATGCCAAGAACTAGTGGAGTTCTAGTACGGACCCGTAAGTGTGAATCAATATAAATCAGACTGGTACCTAGCTCTTCTAGAAGACAGATAGATATTGAATCAGACAACTTGCAGCTGCTCTTGCTGTAAAATATAAAATACAGATCTCGCCTCATTCTTGGTTAAGATGGACCTGAAGGCACACTTTCTAAAGCACTAAACGGAGGTCAATTTCAAAGAATATCCGTGTTCTTACGATTGGATGGATTACGATTACGATTATATTCTTCGGTAATGCTGAGTCTGCCGCTTCTTTGATCCCTATAGTTGGGGGCAGGATCCTTGTACCCAGCACTACTTCAGTTTGCGAGTGCTTCTGAAATCGGTGTACCACCAAGTAATTATTCTTTTATACCGTTAGAGTGAACCCGTCTCGGCTCAGGGCGTGCAGGAGTGAAGAGGGTAAAGTATTATAGATCACCCCCTCCCTTTGATTTTCTCGCATACATAGTTGAGAAAGAGCATCCAACTTGGAATTTCACCTTCCAGAATAATTACTGTAAGTAATAAAAGATTGTAAAATAGTGGAG
Source organism: Cyrtorhinus lividipennis (assembly GCA_019603395.1). NCBI lineage: Eukaryota > Metazoa > Arthropoda > Insecta > Hemiptera > Miridae > Cyrtorhinus > Cyrtorhinus lividipennis. Next base: position 42,781,518 of record CM033998.1, read on the forward strand.
TTGCAAGCCTTATCACACAAATAGTTGGGCGCAACAGTGACCCTAATACATAAACTAACTACGTGGGGTTGTTGGGATCGCCATTTACAGGCAGAGGAAAAGAATGCGATGGAAAAGAATACTCTTTTCTCCGGGAAGACTAAAAACGTAGTTCCGTTATAAAGTTTGTTCTAATAGTATTGTAAATTTGAGCCGTTGCGGAGCTGGTGGGTGTTCCGTGGGTTACGGTGCATGGGACAAGCTCCAACCAACTTTGTTGGACAGTTTAATGAGTGTTTAGCTTTGGGTTGTGGAATGTGCTAAGTTGGTCTTGTTTTACTCTCCGCCCTATTCTAATAGCCTAGCCTTCTCTCCAGTGGCACAAATCACGAATGAGCTTCCCACCACCGCACTGGAAGGAGTTTGATACCAATCAGGATAGTAGGTGAAGGAAGGGGGAGGGTGGCTCTGGATAAGACATTCACGCAAAGGACCCGATCCGAACAATGTCCGGGGCTGGACAAATAGTAATCCTTTCCGGTTTTGGGTAATTGTATGTATGCACATTGCTCCTCCCTGGAGGGGCTCATTAATTCAATTAAAATTTAAATCAATACAAATTACTTATTCAAATTATTGTAATTGGATTAACATCATAAGATTAACGACGATTATCATTTGATACGGGACCTCATCCCCCCTTGCCAAGCTCCACGAAGTCTTTTTATATTTGTGAACACCAACGTATCTGGAGATAATTATTATGAGCTTTTTCGTACGTATTAAACTTTTATCCTCAGGCTTGTCATTCGCCTAAGAAAAGCTAATCCTAGCCTATAAATAAGGATAAAGAATTCTTACTACGACAAACAGAACAAACTCAAAGATAAATTAAGATCATTATTTGGCTAGTCAAATTCAAAAGCATTGTTTTCCAACAAGGCTAAAGGACGAGTGGACGAATGAATAATTAATTAGTGCTACATGTTCCGATGAGATCGAGTTAATCTCGTTTATGGGGCGTGTTAATCCGAGCTTGACCCAATCAAAGGCTGGATAGAATTTCAAAAGGTATGACGATTACTGCGTAATAATCTAAATTAACCACAATTAGTTCCTGCGTGAAAAGTGAAGAAAAGAAGTTTTTAGTTTTACTGAGATGAGTGTATCAAGGACGGGTGGATTAGGGTTGGTGGGACTTATTTTCGGTGGAACAGGCTTATCTTAACACCCTCGTCGAGCTATCGCGAGTATTACCTTACATCAAAGGTCTCTTCAAGAAACCTCATCGCATTTCCATTAAGTGTCCTTTCCCAACCCCCCCCCCCCCCCGCCTTTTTTTTTTTAGAAGAAAAAGGGTATTTTACTAAGAACATTTATGTAAATACTATCTTTCAGGTAAATTATCATGTTTATATAGCGGAACTGTAAAACATCTCAAAATACCATTTTGGCCCTGACGTATAAAACACAATGGCAGTTCAGCATTTATCATCAATAATTCATGCGATTTGAACCGTACATTATAATTACACTTTATATTATACTAAAAAATATTTTGAGCTTCTGTCGGACCAGTCTTTTTTGTAGAATAAGACTGAGGTATTACTTTTTAAAACCTCACTTTTTTTAAACTCTCGCAAATCCTCTAGTTTTCCATCGAGTTCCTATCGCTGGATCGATTAAATCGGGTCTCAAACTATACGTAGAGGGACGTTAAAATGTTTCGAAAATTCGTTTTCGAGATTCGTGGGAACCAAGGTCAGTAGTTCTTTGTATCTATGTTAAATTTAAGAAGCTAAATTCAATTAGGATGCTTTGTCCCCTTTTATGCAGAATGTCAGCCTCCCCGATTTACCTCAATTTTTTTTCTAGGCATTTCAAGACAACTTGAGATCAAAATGAGCAAATGTCCGACCACCGTACGCCGTCCGCCATCCACACCATTTTTGGTAGTAGACAATTTTCTAAAAATCGGAAATTTCGGTCAGAGACCCGTTTCTATTTCTTGTTGGTCCTCGAGACTTTTCAGTCCAATCAGACCAAATTTAAAAAGGGGGGGAGGGATAGGGATCAAAATATGTTTTTTGAAAGATTTTTGGCAACTTAGGCGGGTGGGATATAATTTTGGACCCTTAATCTATTGGAAAGGGTCCAGGACACGCCACATTCTCCCCATTTTCCTCATGTTCAATATTTTCGACGATTTACGCGTGTGGAGTATTGTTTTCCACTAATTTTTGGACGCTGAATCGAATGGAATGAGTCTTCATGCTGTTGGTCCGAGGAATAACCAACCCCTTGTGATTTTAATTTTTTGAACTTAACAAACTTAATCTAAAGACCTCACCGATTTACGGGATCCACATAATAATAAGTAAAATAATGAGTAACCATTACGGAATAACTTGAAATGTTTCGTTAGTATTAACATGTATTTCCAGGTCCATGTCTATTTATTTGTACCTTGCCCTTCCAGGGGACGTGATTCCTATCCTGATGGTACTATGAAATAACAATTTTCTTATTCATTATAAATATTGACAATGAACTGGATTTGCTTTCCCGTATCACACATTCAAATTAGTCAGTGTTGCGAGGCATCAAGGTTCTGTTATCCTAGTTCCAATGATAGTTCGTATTACCTACTCAATGATCTTAGTAAGTTCCAGTCAGACTACTCATGTCGATCACACAATTATACGTCGTAAGTCTAAGCTATTTCCTACGTCATTATACGAATTCTTAACAAAGGAATTCCGAAGAGGATGGCGAGACGGAAAATAAGGAATTCATGGGACCGACGAAGCCGAACAATACCAAAGAAACTGGAGCAACAATACCGTGTTTTCTTCTCCCTTCGCTATTGTTTTCGGCTTTCCTCAAACGCTGCCCAATTATTCTCTTATAAAGACTTAATCTAATCATAAAATAAGGTGTTGATTGCATCTAGGATTCTCGAAGCATTTGAAACGGCAGCTTCGTTAGCGTTCTTCAAACAGGATTTTCGAGATACCGCAATCATTCTTCGTAATCAGCTAGCTAATTACGGAAAAGGAATTGTGATTCCCAACCGTATCTACTCGAGACGAGAATGTTTGTTTTGATTGTGGAAGGCACTTTTATACTTGAATTTGATTAACGGAATGAAGTTGCCTGAGTAAAACTTGAGCAAGGTCTTGAAGGAGAAACGTGAAGTGTATTCGTAATTTTGTGATTCTACTGAGCCTGTTCGTGATTTCTTTACGGCTCTTATATTTATAGTGAGAAACCCGAACAACAAAGCAGGAAGTTACAAGCTCCATGTGTATTAGGCAATTTCACTTTATTGAATGTCAAGCGCAGTAAGATAGTATATATTATTAGATGTCTCGTTAGTTTTATCCATAAGCCATATTATATTGTTTTCGCAGTTGTTTGGAATATTAAAGGGCATAAAGGGTGTAAGGGTGAGAATACCTTAGTGTTTTTGCCCCTGTAAAAACAAATACTATATAGTTATATAATTTTCCTATTAAAACTTCAATTGATGCAGCCTAGTTTTTCACCAACGTTGTTTAATCAATTCACGACAGAGATGAATGGGTATACGTCCAAAAGTAAAGTAGCTGACTATAGTGATTCAGGCCTACACGAAGCTCACGAGTCTCTTGTACATTGTCGGTTCGAATCATCACATTATATATTATGTTAGGGGCCCACAGAGGGAAAGGAGGCTACACGAGTGCAAAGTTGGGAAATATGAGGGCAATGCAATTGTTAGAATGTTATGTACACGTATGAAGATAGGGAACTGTTCGGAATATAATAGGTAAGCACTCCGCGTCGATTGGTCGAAGGTGTACGTGAGCTGAGTCGGCAATTCAAGAAGGAAGCGGAAACTCTCGGGGGTGGTGAGGAGAAGGGCTGACGGGTAAGGGGGTACTTGAACTTATGTATCGAAGAGGTTCTCCTGGAAAACGTGTGACACCAGCCATGTGCCACGCTTCCCCTGTTCAAATTGAGTCCTAATAACGACGTTCCCGCCTCAATCCCTTTCCATTTCACTTCGTCGTCGAAACTCTAGGTCGCATTTGTCTTGGCACTTCCAATTTCTATAAGGGTTAAAAACTACTGTAGTCATTTGACAATCTCACCTATCCTTCGCTATCTTATCTTAATACTTCAGTATCCCCCATTGGATTATAGAACAAATAAACGGTTCAACTAATAGCGCGTTCAGGACCTCAAAACGCTTGAAAACCCCTTTCAAATTTACTCATTTTCCTTAATACTCTGCCATCCTTTCAGCTTTTGGCCAAACATCCCCATCGATCGATTCAGCGTTTGTAATTTGTTGGAAATTGATAATCCTATGACTGGGTGCCCGAAAAACTCAAAAAGTCACATTAAATTAAGACATGGGAGGAAGACTGATCTATGAAATGAACTTAAATTTTTGTATAAGTACATTCAGCTCGAATCGCTTATGTTATAGTACCTAAAATACAAATTTTAATCATCATAAGAGCTACTTTTTGACGGTATATCTCAACGACGACTAAAAGAGCAGGGAGCGGAAGATGTAAGCCCGAATTCACTTAGGAAATGAAATAAAAAGCTATGCCCAAAATATCAAGTTTTCCCTAAGACGTGTCATTAATACTTATGTACGTACGTTTTTACACTTTTACAAGTTATTTTCTATGAAATCCTCAGAGATACTCGATTTCCACTGGTTAATAAATCGTTGCATGATGGCTCCGCTATTATAACTGAACGGAACGAATTGTCGACCGGCTCATTAGTTATTCGCCAATGTATCAGGGAGAGCATTTTACAAACCAGGTACTACTTTTGTAGCCAGGAATAAATTCTCCGGTGCATTGAGAACATAGCAAATGTGGTGATTTCTAAATCGAATCGGCTGTTTCTATCGTGATTACGGAGTGCGTGATCATATAACACGAGAGTTATATCATATACAATAGGTATACCAGCGATACAATGGGTAGTACCTTGTCGACCAGCTGTCTGTTTTGGGAGCATAATCGGAAATAGAACCCGCATGACCAGGTTCATTCCTCCTTGCTATCACGTCCGATCACTTCGGTCTGATGCCGAGGGGAGAGCGGATAGGGAAATTGAGAACAGTACTGGTACATCTGAGGATTAAACAATTCCCGGCCAGTGTACTCTTCTCACGCCCCTTTTAAAACTACATCACAAATTGGAACAATCCGCGGAGCTATCGACTTTTTTCTCCGTTCAAACCATCTATTGAGCAGTGAGGAGAAGCGGGGATGCGCTGGTGGAGCTAATTGCTCAAGGCTTGGTCGGGCTGTGTAGTTACACGTGAATCTCAAGCTGCACTTTTTTTTCCACTCGAGGGAAACCTACAGAGAAACTGGGTGGGTTATCTGAACTCATCAACTGACTTCACTCTGGAACCTCTCAACTCAACAGCTCTCATCAGGGAGTTGCACGTGAATAGAATACAAGATTGTACCTTCCTACATGGATTACGGTGATTTTCAACAAGAAACCTAACAGGATAGGATCTCCCTTCTAGCGTTGAACCAATCACTACAATCATTGAACTGCATATGGCATATGTATAAATAATTTTTGAAGCCCGAAATAAAAACAGGGAGTAAGTATACCTACCACTTAGGGTTTGCCAAGAAAAAGTAGCTCTTGAAAAGCTCTATTCAATTAAAGCTAGCCTAAAGAAGTTTCGTTTCCCACTAAACATACGACGCTGGATGAATTCAGATTGGTCCCGAGATCTACCTGTAATAATAGATTGATTCCCATCATCCATGATACAAGGGCTTGGTAAATTAACGAGAAGAATGGAAAGCGGTTGCCTAAAAATTTTTTCGAGGCAACATCAGTAGCTTTATTACCATATAACCACCGAAACACTCAGCTTTCGTGGCAACACAGTGGATTTGCATTTTGGTGGATGAGTAGGATGTGCTGGCTTGAAGCTTTTAATTAAAATAAATTTGCTCATACCATTTTATTCCCTCAGTGCGCTTTCAATTCGTTCAGCCTCCAGCTCTTCAACGGCACGGTTGAACCGCGTGTACCTGAAATTCCCCTGTTTCGCGCCTGTACTCTTTTCACGAAGGTTTTCTATAGAACCTATTGATAAATTCGCAACCTCTTGCCTCTTTTAACTACCGAACTAATACAATCCTCGCCAAACCCTCCTGACTTTTGTCAATAGAAAGTGCGGCACAGTCAATTACTTCCTTCATAAAGGGACGCTCCCTTGAATTAAGTAAACCTTACCTCCCTCCACTTCCACCTTGGAAAAGGACTTTACCACCTTTAGTATTCCTCTCACCATCCTTTCCCCTTTTTTCAATATAAAACTTTTCCAATTAGAAGAAAACTATTTATTGCGCTTCCACTCATAGACTATGAGACCGCTTCGGTCTCCTTTCATCATATCTCTCCTTTATTTATGTTTGGAGACAAATATTTGTCGGAAGAATTTTATTGCTCCTGTACAAGTATGATTTAACCCTAAATGTTTACGCACCCTTTCAACTTGAAATAGGTGCTTTTTTTTTTTTTTTTTTTTTTTTTTTTCATCCAACATGAAGCACTTCCCGGGATTTCTGGTTGCTCAATTTGGGACGGTCAGATCAGCTCTCCATAATCCATGAATGTTGATGGCAGAAAGGGGCTTGCGCCTACAAGATTATACGAGGCCGCTTGGTCACACCGACCTGAACTGCTTGCTGAGATCAATTGAGATTTTAATTTGGCCCGTAATCTATAGCTATTTCTGTGCATATCTGCATTATTTTTACTATATAATAATATAGTAAAGTTTCCAAATTTACGTAAAACCCTCATAGTTTTCTTTGACGTTTGGTTACAACGTCTCATCTCCTGACAATTGGATTTATTTATTGAGAAGGTTGATACAATTGTCCAGAATACAAATAAGCAGAATACAAATGAAAATCGCTGTCGGAGCTACAGGCGGTACTGACTTAACTATCGTTCGAGACGTTCCCTCCTGTTGACGTATTTGTAAACGAACATTATTAAAGCACAAACAAATATAATTCTAAATTATTTGCTTCCGTCTCAACGCTTGCTCCCATAGAAGGCCACGTGTTACTATGTGGTGGTGGCGGCACATGGTGGCGGAAGGGTGCAGAGTATTACCGAAACCTCATTTCGAGCCGGAATCACGCCCCGGATGACCGACAAGAAATAAAGGGTTTATACACTCGCTCTTTCTGCAATTCCAACTTCTCGGTTAGGAATAGGGAGAGAGTTTTCTCTTCGACTTTAATTACCTGAGCCGGGGCCCTTCTGGAAGCGAAGAACTCGCCAGGGTAGGTCGGATCCCATTAACTCTTCAGGAGAAAAAGGAGGGATAAATTTGGAGAAAAAGTTTAGGACTTTAAGGTTCACAGGACCCAACTCTAGTCCTAGCACTGAAGCTATCAGTAATTTTGCAGAAGGTGTTGTAGTTTTTGCGTTGCATTACGGATACATTCAAATATAACTAGTGAGTGGAGGGGGAATGAAAGTTGAGAGTCACAAAAACGGGTTCGCTTATAATTTGGGGACCTTTATTGATCGAAAGCAAATTTTAGTCGCACCACTAAAATGGTCCGAGAAATCGGTTTTGTTAAATAATGGGAATAATAGAAGTGACGAAACTTTATTTTTTTACGGATTTTAGCTGAATAAGGTGAAGATTGTATCAAATTCATCTGTCTCTAACCAAAAAATAAGGGAGATTAAAAGCAGTAGTGAATCCGTCCGGCATTCATCATTTCTCAACCCTTAAATTATAACAGTACCGTGAAATCACCTGCAATAACTATTCTATACTATTCTCATAGAATAACTCCTCATTCAAGCGCAGTGTTGTAGTATGTTGGGACAACGCCCCTACTATGCTCTAGGGCCTTTAATATTATGTACTAGTTACCTTCCCTCTATTTGTCGTGTGTCACTGGAAGTCCCGGTGGGAAATAATATTGCTATATAAAGAAAAGCGTCAAAAGAAGTGCATTTCACAAGCCCAAACCTTCTTCAGGATTATCAAACTCAAACTCCAGTCTTGGCTTAAAAAAAAAAAAAAATCGCGAAAGCGAAAGTTGGACTGAATAAAAACATAGCGGTTAACTTGTAAAACGTGCGTAGGCAACCGTCCATCACAGGGGGAGTGAGAAGGAGAAAAAGTTTTGAGGTTGAAATGAACTAATGGCCTGGGGGTTAGTGTCACCTGAGTTTTATTACCGCGCCGTTAGAAAAGTAGAAGAAGAACCGGAAACTGCGGAAGGTTTTAAGGGAGTGGGAACCAACTCAGAAAAGGGTTGGAAGGGGCGCTATAGCGTTCTTGATGAGAATCAATAGTCAGCCTTTGCAGTCTGAAGCCTTATCGAGAGTTCCTCTGGTTGCCATCTCAGTAAATTATATCTTAATAAGGAAGGTACAGCGCCTCTCTATGATCTATTGCGTGACCATTATGAACGAATTCAATGGGGAAATGGGATGAAGCGACACTTCATCCACATCTTGGCCAGTTTTCACCGAAGGTTCACCCTCATTCAGAGGTAGCCTAGGCATCCTCTTACTTTCCTAGTTTTTAGGAGGTCATGAAGCAGTAGGATAAAGTCAACAGAATTAGGATTCCTCCCATATACATCATGTTGACATATTCCCCGTTTCGTTCGAGGAAAATGACGAGAAACCTAAATTAAGACTTCATTATTCGAATCAGAGCGTTAGCACTAGCATCTGAGATTGACATAATACGTCTAGATAGTTATCAACTAATCACTCCCAGAAGATGGGTGCATGGCATGAGAGAGAATTATTCTAGTTATAAAGTACCTGGGGATACCTGTATTTCTCTTCGAGGTTTTCCGTTTGTCATGAAACTCCGCAGACAATTACGAGCTGGGTCGCAGCCACGCTCTCGAAATATGCGCAACTTCAATTCTCTCATGAGGAGTGTTTAGTCAAAAATGCGAAAGACAAGAAGTGACGGATGACGGGAGACGGAGGGGGTGGAACGCTGCCTTGAGATTGTTGGAAGTGGAATGTTTGCTATGCGCTCGTTGGCAAAGGAGCACCAGGGGAGCAGCCGTGAAAGCTAAACCCAGCGAATTCCGAGCTTCGCACCGTTTGAAAGCAAAGATAACCGTCCCCTCGCCTTCGTCATCCTTTTCCAACCATCAACGTGAGAAAATTAGAAACTTAAGGTCGACGGAGAAGAGGTGGAGAAGGATAACTCAAAGTGTCGAGTTGTAACGTGGCACAGGAAAGGCCTTGGGACCATTGTACGTACGACTGAGAAGGAAAAGGTTTCGTGCTAACTCGAGGTACTGTACCAAGGAGTGAAATTCTTGCGAAAGGAGGGCACCTGGGGGCATTTGGACCATTAGGTGTTCTAGAGGGCTAGGAGCCAGTAATCACTCTTATCACCTGACGCTAACGTGTATCAGGGGACTCTATATTTTACTAGAATGGGGGCCGCCTTTTCTGTTATCCCCGCTGAACCTTACAAGGACTCCCATTTTCTTCTCTCTCTACTCTATTCCTATCCCATGGGGGAAAAGCTAGGTACGTTTCTCATTGCTTGCGCAGACAAAGGGATTTCCTAAGGCTCTTAGCATAGCTGAGGTATAACTACCTATTTTATTACTAGTGCGTGATTCGCTTAAACAGAGTGGTGGAGATTCTTACTAGTCTGGATAAAAGTAGACAATGCTTCAGGGAATCTATTTGTGAGATGATCATAAATAATACTCACACTACCTCCAGAAAATCTAATTTCGAGGGAATTCGAATTACTTAGTATAGTACTGATTGTGACCGGTACATCCTGAGAGATGTCTTTGAAGTGTCTGTGAATGATTGTGGCATTGAGGCAACCGTCTATATCGTAAATAACAGGAATTATCTTGGGTCTAATTCTTGCCAACGACTGCCTCACCAGAATGACAATAATTATAATTGTATCACTAAGTATATTGTATCACTAATACAATTATTGTATTGTACATAACTACTCAATATCCCTGAATACAAGTTCTGGACAATAATACAAGCTGAGCAGCCCGAGCCATTTCACGCAACAAACGGAAAGAAAAATCTCTCGCTTTTACGTCATGATCACCAACTGTGAGTTATCTACAGGAAGAAATCGTCAGAAATTGGTGAGAAAGAATCGGTTCGGGAAGGAACTTGTAAAAACTTTCTCTTCCTGTTAGGAACTGATTGGCAGAGAGTATTATGGCTGTTCTCGCCTCTGACAAGGAGTTCACGTCTGGTAAGCGGACGTGAACTGTCAGAATTTTTTTGAAAGTCGGAAGAAGATTGAACTTAAAATACATAAACAGTAGGTAAATTTAAGGACTGATTTAAAACCCCGGACTGATTTACACATGTGTCAGTGGGATTTGTCTCCTTTCGGAGGTGCTTGATTACGTAAAACGAGAATTACTTACAATTTGCTGATTCGGTGATCCTAAACGACAAAAAAAAGTATGTTTCATTAGTTATTGCATTTGAATGATTTATTAGTTTTAATAATACTTCAGTCACCGAAGATCACAGCATATATCATAACCAAAGTACCGATGAGAACCAACATTCCAGGTATATGAAGTAGGTGGATAATACAGCACATTATGGTGGTGAGTCATCAAAGCAAATAGGCTAGTAACAACCTGATTACTCTGGCTTAGCGTGCCGTGTATTTCACTTAAGGGCTTTCCAGTGTGGGAGTCAATTCGCCAGCTATGTAGGTGAAGGGTGTGGGGGTTATTTGCGGCAGAGATTGTGGCATTTGGGTTCCAGGAGTCTTTCTGTCCTAATTGGGCTCGTAAGTCGTTTTAATACCGTTCGGCACTATAATGGTTGGTTTTAATTGGCCAATCAATGTAATCACGGTAACTTATCGCCCTCTCTCTACCTAACATCTCACGCCAAACTGAAATCGTTTATAAAACCCAATTGTAGGCTTGGGTTCCATTCACAAAGTCATTTTTCGTGTAAAGGGTTTCACTCAATTTATTCACCTTTTTTTATACCATGTTCTTGCCAATTGAGTCGTTGACGCATTCATAGTCCCGCCTTAACAACAGCCTTATATTGTCTCTCGTTCTTTTACTCTGTGTTGGTACGCCATGCGGTCTGCAGATCTCTCACTGTCACTTACGTTGGCGCTTCGTAGTGATTCCCCGTGCCATAAGGACCTGTAGACATTAATCTTTGTTCTAAGAAAGTTTCTGTCAAACCCTAAAATCCGTTTAGAAATAGAAAACCTCCTTGGAAACCATCACGACTCTGATAAATTGGAGGCCGAGATAAATGATCTTGAGGTGGATAGAAATAACGTTTATTCTCAAAAAGGTGAAAGGTTGGACTCAGAATGAGGGGAACGCTCCTCGGTCCCATTAGTCTGCAGAGTGAAACTGTCGACACGGCAAGGAGTGTGAAGGCAACAATCTCTTCTTGAGACAATAGAATAAAATACTTTTACGTTAGAATAAAATACGTTATGCGCATGTGCGACATAATGTTCTCTCTCCTCCCCGTAAATTTAAGAAAAAACTGATTAATTGTGTCTTGTGGACAGACGTAAGCTTAGTTATATTGATATGTATAAATATGAATCATATTCATGAATCTAAAAGAATGAATTTGTTAATGAATAATGGAAAGACTACATGCATAACTGAATAAGAATAACTACATAAATACGAGTATAAACACTAGTATATTAAATACTACATACTATATCGATAAAATTACTAAATATTTCATATAAGAAGTTCATTAAAACTCCTATTTATTTGTAAATTTGAAAAAATTCATACTGTTTCTCGAGCATTTTTGAAACTTACCTAAAATGTTTTAATGTAACAATTCCCCGCTTCAAATTCAACTGAAATCCAAATAATTATAACGGGAATAAAAAAAAACTGCCATTGCAGATTTGTTCGATATTCACAACTATATCTATATGACATCCAGGTTCGAAGTTAGGGGAGCCCTTTGAATACGGACAGGTACAGTTTAATGAATATGATCCATTCTGGGTTTTCTTAATTCCCGGGTTGCACTTTCCGGTATTCCAGCAAGAGTATTAAAAATGGGGTACCTTGGGTCAAGGATCGAAAGGAGCGTAATAACCCAGTCCCACCTATAATGCACCATCCATCCTACCCACTCCTAACCGTTCTCATCCTCTAAGGGCCTCGTGTATTCTTAGGGAAACTTTATGTATTATTCACGAGTATGGTAATGGCAGTGTTATCAGTAACTACAGGTCTGGCCTCCTCTTTTCCTGAGATTTATGTGTAATATCATAGAGAAGTTTTGTATTGGGAGTTCCTGGTCGTTGGACTGGAAGAAGAGGGAATGAAGTTGGGACGGAGGAAGGGCCTCTGTCGTAGAATGGAAAAAGGTAGGTTAAAACGGAAATTCTTCCCAGAGCGTGGAACTTCGTTCTCCATCGATGGTATCGAAGCGTGATCAAGTATGATATTCAGGGATGCGACTGGTAGCTGTATGACCTGAGGTGATTAATGTTGAACCCTCAACAAAAATCCACAGCAGTAGCTATTGTATATCCTTGTGCAATCATCGTAAACATCATACAATAATGACACTACTTGAATAGCATGGATCCCACTGCCAATTAGCAGCATTTTGGTTAGTAATCCCTTGAATAATCAACCTACGTAATCATGCCCAAGGTAATGAAGAGCCGATAATCTCCGATCTGCTCCAAAAATCAATCAACATAGGGGAAAATGGGAAAACCAGTGAGTGAGAAGTGACCAGCTCATTCCAACCGATTCTTCGTCCAAAATTTACCTAGTGGAAAATGATACCTCACAAGCCCAAGCAGCCTCAAAGACCCACTATTGAAAAAAAAAAAAAAAAAAAAAAAAAAAAAAAAAAATCTGACTCCTTCTTCCCATTCTGTCCGATTGGACACATTTTCGAGGACCAACAAGAGCCTAAAACGGGTCCTAGAACAAAATTTCAGATTTTGGTTGGTTATTCCTTGAATAATCAACCTGTTTTCATGCAAAATGTCAATCTCTCCGATTCGCCCCAAAAATTTTTTCTGGACGTTTTAAGGTGTCTAGGTCAAAATTAGCAAATGTCCGTCCGCCGTCCGTCGGTAGTAGACAATCCCGAATCTGAAATTTAGGTCAGGGTTCATGGATCTAGTTGATCCTCAAAACTTTTCAACCCGATTCGGACCAAATTTGGGTGGGGTAGGGGTCCAAATGTGTATTTCGAAAAATGATTTTCCACTAAATTCTGGACGCTGAATCGAATGAGACGGGTCCCGGAACGATTGGTGCCCTCTGGATGAGGTTGAAGAAATGAGTCTCCATGCTCCTGGTACGAGGATTAACCAACCTGTGTATGAATATACAGCGTTTTAGAAACTTTTCTTCTTTGTTTGGCCGTCCTTAACAAGCAGACGCGTCATATTATCTCGTTTTACAGTCCAGTCCCGTACGAGGAAGCCCGAAAGGAAAAAATATTACCTTTAATAGCTGTCAGGGTAGGCAAACGATCTGCGACGACTCCCATCGGAAACTAGTTGGGGGTACAGCGAAGAAACACTACGGCTAAAACTATCAGATCACGAACGGAGAATACCCAATTCCATCTTTCAATAGAGAATGAAATATTCGGTAACCCAGCTGACTGCGCATTAGGCGATAAGTGCCGGAGAAGCGAAGACGATGCGAGATAACCTGACCAAAAACGGAGCATTGAAAAGAGATGCGACGTTTACGAAATTTGAAAAAGGGGTTAGTTTCCACCAAAGTATTGTTAACCACTGAATTTTTGACGCTGAATCCAGTGTGATGAGTCCCAGTTCAATTGATACACTCTGGAGGTGGGTATGGGTCACGATGAGTACCTACCTACATATCTCGAAAGTAGGATTTATCAAGAGTTTCGGGACCGTGTGGGGTAAAATAGTCCACTAAATGTCGGATGCTGAATCGTTCCCCATGCTCCAGATCCATAGGTACCCGCTGAATCGGTTATAATAGTCCACACTCACCAATGGTCCAAGGAATAACTAACCTATGTGAAGGAATTTGCATTTTGGATTAGATGTAGGTAATAAAGTTAATTCATTATTAAACATTAATTTGAAATATTGTCTAGTAGATGTAAGGGCCGATTTTTCCACAGATTGTGATGGTCCTAATTATCATCGAGAACCCTTCAGCGCTATCATTCCTATGCATTCGTTGGTTGGTATTTATTCCATTCTACAGGAGCTGCACCGGAAGCACGCCGAGTTCCTTTGATGTTGTTTTCTCCTTTTTCTCACACGTTCTTTTCCCCGACCGGAGAAAATAGCATTACATTCCTTGGCTGGCATTTTCTATAGTGAGGGTCTCAGGGTGATTAAAACAAACAGATTACTTTTCGGACTGGGGCGAGTAAGAGTGGACTTGGAAAGTAGGTACAGTGTTGAAAAGAAGTACCTAGCAGGGGGAAGAAATTCCTTTGACCCGAACAAACTAACTGCATCATAGCAGAGTATCACAAAGATCCTTCTTTCTCTCTATTTGTTCAAAGAAAAGGCGGATTCCCACCCCGTCGGTCCAAACCTTTTTCAATTTTGTTAACAGAAGACCTTCTTTCTCGTATTCCCTTCTCATCTCTTTCTTGGCTTTTCTCCTCCCACAGTGCTTTGGGGTTCGATTGAATACGTTTCAAATTAGTTTTCACGAACGTATTGGAAACAACAAGAGACGTCGGGTAATCTGGTGTTTTTTGACTGATGCTTGAATTATTCAAGCCTCTATACAACCCACCCCCCTCCCTCTCAGTGTGATTTGGACTCACAGAACATGATATTCGTTATAGGCTGGGTGTTCAATCAAATCTGTGATCGTTTGACTGCCATCAATTCAGGACTAATGGGGATGGACGCTTTGAATCGTCCGGTAGAACCATCCCCAAGGAGAGATAGCCGCCCCTTGTTCAATTGTTGTTCGCCTTTGTTTCCTTGCCCCCACTCTTCTCTAACACCCTCAATTTCGACGACCGTTACGACCTTAGCGTACTCAATCACTCAGACTAATTTCCCTTTGGAAGCTATAAACCTCTGCCACGTTGATTGGCCGGCTACCGGCATTGTTTCCGCTGTATGTACCCTCCACCTCCAGAATATTCAGCTCCAGGTGATCAAATTCACCGAGGAGCCAATATACTCACACATTACGTTCTCTTACCTTGGTAAAATCAACAATTCGAACAACGTTTGGGTTACACCTCTGAAACCAGTCAACCTGGGTTTATAGTGATACGTTTCGAAGCTTAGTTTGCCCTCCAATCGCGAGTCCTTAATGCTAATTATGTCCAAGGCGTCGGATATGACCCGATCGATCATATCAGGCGGGAAGGCACATCTCGTCTTCAATGCCTTCTCATCCCTTTACTAGACGCATACACAATCTACCTTCTATACTATTGAATAGTACCTTTCCATTGGCATAGATTGCTACAACCGAGCATTCGTGTTATTAAAGGCGGTTGAACATTTGTACTCCTGCAATTAAGGACGGTGCTGGAGATAACTACAACCCTCTGCAACGGCCGGCATTCAACCACCTTCTCTTGAATTACGAGCGAAACTCTCCCCTCGTGGTGACAGTTCCAGTTCTGTAGCCGCATATCCTCTCTACATCATTTCTTGATGCTCCCTTATTTGAAAATGTTCAATGCTGCTCAGGCATAATTATTAGGAAAACGCATAAATTATGATATAGAATCGGTTGAGAGGGGGGGGGGGGGCGCAAGACTTTCATTATTTATCATGCGATCAATTTCATCAAAATCGCTCATCATTGTCATGTACTTCCTCTAACTCATATATTAGGAATAGAAATTACCTTATAAGAATGTTGGAAAATGCAGCGAATTCTCCGTTATGATGTTTATAATTCCCGCATTTCCAGAGAGCAAATATGGCTGCTCCAAACATGAAGTTTGAGCCAACCCACGAACCTACTACGAAATAATGCGGGAAAGTGGCAGCCATCCGCAACTCCTTGCGCGAAGGCCACAAGGTTGGCTACAAGTGACCGACTCAGGAAATGTTATAACTTCCAACAGAGCCCTGACCGGACAGTTGTCTCACTCCTGTTGGGACTCTCCTGACTAGGACTAACGGTCGGATAGCGAAAAAGTTTCATCCTCAGCTGGTAACTCAGGCCGCATTGCACCAGGTCTATTAATCCAATTATCATTTAGACTGATGAGAGTGCCACCTCGAGAATGTAACCTACTGCAGCCGTCACTTTACTCTCCTAGATTCTAACTAGGGGGGATGAGTTCCTCTTTCATGTATGAGTAAACTCCACAATAGATGACTACTATTCGGTAACAATATTGTTACTCGTGATGGAAATGCTGTCCACTAACTGTTGTAAATTGTACGTACAAATAAACAAATTACATTATTTTTTATTTCTATTCTTGTGGTAAACATTATCAAACATTTAGTTCAGACATAGGATCATTATCCTATTTCATGCATGATTCATTGCCTCATTGAAGCAAAGGAGCGATCGACTCAACGCTATCGTGTTTCCTCAGTCTAAAAGTTGGAACCATATTGGAACAATATATGGAATCCAAAACTTTTGAAATCATCATGGAAAAACGCTTAGAAGTCGTAAGGGATCTTACCAAAATAGTGTCGACAATTAAGGAAAAAATCAGTGCCTTAGAAAACCGTGCAAGTTTTACGGAAGATATTCACAAACAGACAGAAGATCGCAAAAAACTACTGGAAAACGAGAAACAGGTAAACATCATCCTTTACAATGAACCCGAATCTAATACGGAGAGCGGTTTAGATCTTAGAATCAAGGCGACAGAAGTAATCCAAACTTCATGGGCCGCCATTTCAATCTGGATGATATCAGATTCGTGACTAAAGGTGGCAGACAAAATGTTGTTACCAACAGGACCAGACACTTGAGGGTCGATTCAATAATAACGACGCTAAAACGCGAGCTGTGCGAGGTTTTGGACTACTGAAAAATACATCTTTCAATCAGTCTCTAGCAACGACGAAGACAATTTATTGTTACCGAAGTTGAAGGAGGCGAGAGATGCGACACATGCATAAGTGTCGATAAAAGATCATCTCTACATTAACTGGATGAAATTGATTGAATTAGACATCACAACCTCATCTGAAGCAGACAGTGAAAAGTCATCCGAACGGCGTCAACCATCAAGAAATAAAATCAAGAGTATGAGAGGGTGGCGAAAGAAGAAGAGAGTCTAACTGCAACACCATTCCGAAGAAAAATGAGAAATCTGAAAGTGGAACGTCATGGACTTTGAGCGCTTAGGATAGACGATTTGAAACGACAATAAATGAATTGAGTCCAGAACACTCCACATTAACTACTCTTTCCATTTCCCCCATGCTCGTGGTCCATGAATTTGATCAAGGCATCGTGATTTTTGGTGATCTAGGTTGTGGTGTAATATTTCCGATTAATTTTGGACGCTGAATCCAATGAAACGGGTCCCGGTTTCGGGCGAACGGCCCTCTGACATTTGAAATTTATACAATGCAAAAAAAAAAAATTTTTTTTTGTACGTATATACGTTATTTGTTCTTAGAAACGGTTAAGACTAGATGAAAACTCATGTACGTGTGTGAATTAAAACTCACAAAATAAGTCCCTTCTCCTTGACGTCAGCTCCCATGGTCAATGATATTGCGTGGATCATCAGAATGGATAGACTCACCTAGGTAAAATCGATGATGTGTTTTTGAGGAGTGGGAGAACGTTCACCAATCGATTCTTTATAGACGTTTGTTGAGACTGGGAGAATGCTCGCCGATGAAATTCCACGAATCCACAAAAATTTTAAATGGGGGAAAGTGAGTGGATCTTCTCAACCAGATCTAGATCGGTTAGTATGACTAATGTTAGTTTCGATCTTTTCGCGTCTCTTCATTACATGGGCTTGTATTCGGCCTGAACGATGTCGAAGTAGGTAAGTCGATTTTCTGCAACACTATAATAATTTTTCAACCAGGAATGAAGTCTCTACTTCGGAAATAATGAATACTCTTCTCATCCTCAAACCTCTGACCATCGTATAATTTGATCCTGTAGAAGATTTGGCTAGTCTAGTTACTTTCCAACCATATATCAGAGCCATATTAATGCAGAAACCAAAGCACGAAAGTACTCTCTCTCGTTCCTGCGGATAGAGCGGTCACCTCTTACGAATACAAAAGGGCACCCAGAGTAATTTATGACTATGGGCAACTTCTTTTCTGGGCCGCATGAATAATGGTTATCATCCGAATCACTTCGTTTCTTCGTTCATATGTAAGTATAAAAACGATGCCAATTATTCCACAATGGTTAATTATTCTAGATGGATTTCGCGCGTGTGGGTAAGCGTATCTCAGAGGTCTCCGGAGTAAAATACCTTGAAAAATTTAAGACGGAGGACATATGTGGACTAACAATCATTTTTTAATAACGTACTTATCTTCGAAAATCCATTTTCACCCATACCTTGTCTCCTGTATCTTCTTGCAGCGGCCAGACGAGAAACCATCTCAATATATTCTACATCCATCAAATTTAGTGAAAAGTGGTACTCGAACTTCACATGCCTACCGTTAAGTTCAAAAGGTTGATTGAAATTGAATGAGAATACTATGATTCCATGCCAGTCAACCTTTTTTCTTTCCAATCAGATATTTACATAATATAGACCTCAAAAATATGCGTTCAGATGAGTATGGATGCTGCACTAAACAAATAATATTTGTCTTCGGCGTATAGGGAGGCAAATCAATGAAAAATCCCCGTATCCTCAATTCATCAGGCTGATTAGAAAGTTAGTTCGTGTATCGTGGGTTGAGGGATTGCACATTCTCCCCTCTCCCTCTCCTATCGTACCACTAACCAGCGTCGCACCCTCAACCTTGTACGCAATCCCTAGTGTGGGCAAGAGTTGAAATGTAGGATGGACGGCTCGGTGTGGTGGTGAAGGGGTGATGTACGTTTGTTGGCTACGGGCCAACCACCATCCTGTCTCACTCCTCGCCCCAACCAGTTCCATAGCCTTTCTCATTACATGCTTGAAAAGATTTCCTCCCCTTCTCCTTCCAGTCGTTCTTTGAATAACAACACAACATGTAGTTAAAGCTGTCCACCTCATCTGCATGGTGGATGTAATTTGGACGATCAAGGTAGGGTAGGTAGCTACGTGTTTCCTTATACCTACGCACCATGTAATGTAAGCATCCATATTCAAATATTATGGAGATTAGGAGGTCTGGAGAGCAAGTAACCAAAGATGAACCTTGGTAAATTAGAGAGAACATCCATAGGGAACCGCAAATAAGGAGAGACAGACGGTTCACCCGAAAGTGTGACTCTAAAACTGCGCTACTATCATACTGTTCCCCATCCATGTTCAGAGTGATATTGATTGAAAAAAGTGGAAAAACCAATTTGCTCTTTTCAGGTGAAAAAACGTCAACACATTACAATGATTTCTTATTGATGACAGCAAAGCTGCAAAACACGAGATACAAAATGATGGAGATTAAGTAAAAATAAAACGCTGCAAATTCATTCACAGGGGTTGGTCATTCCTCGGACCAGGCGCCTGGAGACTCAATTCTTCAACATGGGGAAAATGGGGGAAACGATGGGTGTGGCGGGTCCCATTCCAATCGATTTAGGGTCCAACATTTAGTGAAAAATGACA
This sequence comes from Cyrtorhinus lividipennis, assembly GCA_019603395.1. Taxonomy (NCBI): domain Eukaryota; kingdom Metazoa; phylum Arthropoda; class Insecta; order Hemiptera; family Miridae; genus Cyrtorhinus; species Cyrtorhinus lividipennis. The sequence goes on from CM033998.1 coordinate 42,801,285, forward strand.
CACCACACGCCTAGGTTCTAGTAATCTCGAAAACACATACAACATAGTTAGATAGATACCCATTGTGACCCATGACCCCTTCCAATGGGACTCAATCTTTCTGGGACCCATTTCATTGGATTCAGCGTCCAAAATTTAGTGGAACATTATACCCCACACACCTAGATTGCAAAAATCTCAAAATACATTTTTCAAAATACACATTTTGACCCCTACCCCACCCAAATTTGGTTCGATCGGGTTAAGAAGTTTTGAGGACCAACTAGAGCCAAAAATGGGTCCTTGAATAAAAATCAAATTTCAGATTTTTAGAAAAAATTCTTCTACTATAGCCGAGAACGGACCCCTGTCTCGAATTTTAGATGATTCTGGTTTTGCTTATTTTGATCTAGGCACCTTGAAACGTCCAGAAAAATGTTTTGGGGCGAATCGGAGAGATTGACATTTTGCATGAAAACATAGGTTGATTACTCAAGGAATAACCAACCAAAATTAGGAAGTTCAGGAAGCAAGTAGTGTTACAAAACACGAAATAATTCGGTTGAAAAACAGCTGCTGTCTCTCATGACGGCTACAAAGGTAAATGGCCACTTCAACTGTATCGGGTTGGTTCATTAAATTTCAAGACATTCTCACGACTCCCTTCAACACCGATTTTCGCCGCCTGAAGGTCTTTCTCGGCTCAGCAATGAGTTTCGTTTTACACTCGTGTAATGTTTACGTTACTCTTGAGGGCTGTATCGTGTTTCAGTCGTCACCGCCACGCTAAGCCTAGCCCGTATGGTTAAGGTGTAGTGAGCCTGTATTCCTACAGCATCACTTACCCTCCCCCATTATATAATTTCCTGAAATAAGGAAAAAAGTCTGTGAACTGCAGAATTTTCTCTTGAAGGATGAAAAACATGTCTAAGCAATCTACCGAATGGGAAAGTCGAAAGAAACTGAAAGACCAACAGCCTCACGTATCCGAAGAAATGCTAGGTATAAGTGGGATTTAAAAGGAGTAATCCGACGCATTTTCACTGTGATCTATTGGCGATAATCAGCAATAATATCAAATTCATTTTTATTGGAGACTCCTTCATCCCTGGCTTCAGTCAGCAATTTGCAAAGCGGACTGACAATGCGACTTATTGAAGAGTTGGCAGATAACACCGTAAAACTCAGCGCTAAGTACCAAAGCAAAGTCTAGAAAAGAGGATCCCGTTATAAAAATATGAGAGCTCTTTTAATAAACATCTGTTTGAAGTGGGGACAAAAGCTCTCCTGGCCCTTTTCGTCGGTATTTGGCCTAATTAAGTCGGCAGAGGGATTCAAAGAGAATGAGAAGAACGGTGGGTTCGGAAAAAATGGACCATTATTGTGACAAGTATAAATTATGCGAAGGAATCTTTGGCGTTTTGCCATTTTGGCACGCGGTTTCCAGTTTAAATCCTTATTAATCACTATATTAGGATACATATTTTTCAGGAAACAAATTGACCTTATAATAACAGTGAGTTTCGGATCGTGGAACCTGACACAACTTTTTGTGCCGCAAATGTCCTCTCGTGGTGTGGTATATGACGCGTAACACGTGTTTCATCGTACAACACGTGTGAGCAGCCTGAAGAAAAGTCTGGGGGAGCTTCATAACTCCATAATTCATCAGTCGGAATTCTAATAAGTGCCTCATGAATTTTAATGGTTTAGTTGAGCTCCACTTTTCCCTCTTCATTAAAAGAAAAAACTGATTGCATATACTGTGCTGAGCAGGCGTAGGGTAAACTCGCGTAGTGTGGTTGGAATTTCTATTACAGATTGTATTCCTCGCCTTCATCATTCTGAGTATTGGTAGGTACGTAAGCCTGTTGCAAGATGGTTTACTTACGCTTTTAATGTTTATGATGAAATTCCCAGATGAAAGACCGCGTAATATTAAAATTCATACCTATTATTTTGGTTTATTACCCTTATTGGCTAACATTTTTGTACACGTGTAGAACAAAAACAATTGTCGTTCCTCTACTACTCATGTTTAGCGTTTCAAAGTGTGTAGATTCAAGATTCTGAAAATCCGAAAAATCTCATCTCTCCGAAAAACATGAAATATTTGTACGTAGACTCTGACTCTTTTTATTACCTGCATACTTAGTGTTCCACTTCTCCAAATAAGAGATATATATCTAATAGATGAACTGTTGTGGAATTTGGTCGGTTTTTTGGTTTTGCCCAGTCTCACTTCATTAGCTCAACGATTGTTGTCTCGTTGAATAAAATTACCTGGTTCTAATCTTCACAATGATGTTGACCAAATTTGTGTGATTTACCTATTTATATCTTACCTGTTCTTTAGACAAACAGAGGTAGGCACTAAGGAGATCATAATTATCTCCTTAGGAGATGATAGTTATCTCCTTAGTGCCTAATTATTATTTATGTAAAATCAAAATATGGTTCGGGGTAGGTAGGTTATAAATAACTATAGGCTCTGATCGACTATTATACATTTATACACTTTGCAAACCCTCTTAGGCAGTTTAGCTGGAAACTAGGGCGGTCCGCCCAACTTTTTATTTATGGCCCGGGATTTCAAACCATCTGCCTGAATAATACTCGAGGGGAACAAGTATTTTCACTTCGCGACGTTCTCAACTGAGCGGTTGGATGGACGGAACAGGTTCGCGCCTAAATCTGGTCCCCTCACGTGTGATATAATGCGTTTCACGCTTCAGCTAACTTATCCAGATTATGCAGCTTTTTATGACAGTTTTATTAGAAATAAGCCAATCATCGGGAGTAAAATTAATACATACATTTTATAACTGCTAAGCACTGCTACTGAAGTATACTTTTTGATTTTGATTGGATTTAAAATTTTTCCATTATAGCATTTCAAGGTTATAGCACTTTTCCTCGCCTCTCCAGAATTAAACAATTCCAAGATATCCGCAATCAAACTTGGATAAAAAAAAAAAAAAAAAAAAAATCTTTCCAAAGTCCATCAAATTACTCACATTGCGAGTCCCGCCTGACGCCCTAACCTCTTTCACCCTTTCCACCATTCCTCTCATGACAATGTAGGGAACAAATTCATGTCAGAAGCTGTAGTCTATTTTGTGTACCAAGTATAGTAGCAAATAATGGAAAAAACGTACACCCACTTGGTGCTATAGCAGAGTCAAACTGTGATATCCGTTCTTCGATTGGTTCTCAGCCAATTAAGTTGTTAAAAGTATATTATAGAAGAATATCCCTGCGGAATTCGATTATTTCTTCTTCGTATCAATTTTAACAGAACTACAGATTTCTCGCATAGGATTTCCTGCGTCGGTTCCATTACAGATGCGTTATAATATAACGCATCTGATGTTATATTGATGAGCTTTGTAGTGTATCGTAATCAACAAGTTATTTATGAAGCACCACAATGCATGAGTTCATACTAACGTGGGTTTGTTTATCAGAAATTTCCAACCGTTGGATGATTCCATCCTCTCCATGGAATTCAATGCAAAATCTGAATTACGTTTTTATGAACTTTTCATAATATCCGTACGTCCTTGTACTGTTAGATCACTAAGATTTTAAAAAATTCTTTGTACGCATTTTCCCTGAAAATTGCTTCTTTCGAGCTCTTACAAGTACGTACTTGAAAACGAAGATGCAATATCCTTCCCGATCAAGATCCGTTGTGGAATAATGAACCATCGAGTAGATTTTAATCTTTTCGTGAGATTATTGCAAGAGTAATTTAGCAAGGCAGTGCCTCCCTCAACATTGAACAAGTTACCGTCCGTTAAGCCCACGTGCTTTCAAGGCGAACTCATCGAGATCCTTGAAAGCCGTATCTTCCTTAACATATTCTTCCTCTTTCGACCCTTATCATAGCCAGGCTCGTTCCTGATAAACTCTTGACAAGGGGTGAGTTACTTATCTACGTGTTTTTGCACCTATAGTGATACTTCACCTGGACCCCCCCCCCCCCGTCTTTTGAGAAGGGCTGAAGCTGAAGGACCACCTAGAACCGTGATCAATACGTCTATCTTAACCCCCCCCCCTCCCCAATATCCGAACCTATTGAATAATATATAAGGCACTCAGGTTGACACCTCTGACTAGGATTACCCTTAACACCCGATTTTACATTACTCTCTTTCCCATTGCCCTTTTCCTTAGTTTTTATTTCCTCTCCTCTTCGTTTGCGCCAATATCTGATTCTCCTCTCTTCTGCTTTTCTTTGTGTCATTCTTTGGGAGATTTTCCCGATCTCTTTTCTGGGCTTCAACCCATTCTTTCTGGTTTTTTTCTTGGAAAGGTCAAAAGAGCTTATTGCCCGATCTTTCCCTCCCTCGCTCTCTCCGTTCAGATTCGCAATATTGGCTCGTGGTTGGGGAAAGAAAATAAAAATTTTATGCCAACTGATGTCACCCAATACTGGAATGTAGTGGCCATTTAAAAAATCAGGGCTCAATAAATATTCATATTATAATAAAATGTCAAAGTAAGGATGGGCCCTCTTCGGGCTCATTCGCCGTAATCTTTTCTCGATCCCAGAATCGGACGACCTCTTTACCCTTCATTTCAATAACGAGCCTTTTATTTGGTGGAGATAATTTTTTTGGGGCATTCAGGGTTTTTTCACTGTCGGGAGTTTTAAATGTTAATATTACAACTCGTTGCCCACCGTTTTTATTTATTAACCATACCCGCCTATGAGTGGATTACAATATCTCTAGTTTTTAACATTTGTGAAGAAAACTTTTCCGTTTTGACGTTTATTGTATCGAATCCAAAAATTGAGTCACAATCAGTGTTGGATATGGGATTAGTCTAAGAATATTTTGAAAACCGATTGGAGTAGAGGTGTGTGTTCAAAAAAAAATTACAAACCTTCAAAGATACCTGTGGTACGAGTATGTACGAGTAAATCAATATTGCGAATCCGCGTTAGATCCTACGTTTAATTGTCAGTATTTAGTGCTCTCCTCTCTTTCACCCGTTTTCGATCACGTTGATAAAAAATGTTTACTAAAAATAACCGAGCAAGGGAACAGATGAGCACAAAAAATAAGGAGCAGACTTTGTGGGGGGAATTGAGCTCGGAGGTCAGTGTGTAAATAGAACCGTGCAAATTGTCGACACATTTGGGGGAAGGCTGGCTAGGGGTATCCATATTGGAAAAAGTGGCAGTTTCGTTCAAACATATCATTTCTGCCCTGGGGATTACGAAACGAGTTTTTAATTGAAATGCAAGGGTGAAGAGGACGGGAGAGGAAAATGGGAAAAAGAGACAGGGTACAGGGGGAAGGTAGAGGTTTTCACTGTTTTTCCGGAATGGGGGTTGAAACAGGAACGTGAGTGGGCGGTATAACACGAAAATATGAGTTATCACCCTCTTTCCTCCTTCCAGTCCCGCTGTGCTACCCCTCCTTCGCTCGATCTCTTTACTATGCTCCTTCTTTGCCCTTCGTATACATTATTCACCCTCTGCACTGCTCTTCCCTGCTCCTTTTCACCGTCACATTGGCAATACCACCTACAGAAAAAGTAATTATACTTGGAAAACATCTTCTTTTCAGGGATGGACACACCTCCCGCAAAAACCAATAACATTTCACGTTCTCGCGTACCCGCCGTAGAGTTATGAAGCCTGCCCTCCTGTGAGGCAGTAATTTTTAGGTTCTCACGAAGGGTTGGAAAAATGTATTTTTTCTGCTTTCCACCCACGAAACAACAAGACAAGGCATTGAATAACTGGGGAGTGTACAGGAGTCGTTTTCGCAACTGAATGAATTAACCTAGCCAAAACCTTGGGAAATCAAACCACAACATTCCAATATATTGGAAATTTTGACGTAAGTTTTGGCGGCCGTCAGATACTTAGTAGATGTCCGTTAGTTTATGAGTTAATTGGAGGCATTACACAGGAAAATTGACAGGGACGGACGGACGTAGGATCTATTTAGTACAGTATACAGACAAAAACGAAGTCGCTGCTTGACAAGGAGGCGTATCAAATGGGCATTTTTCTTTAAAAGCCCCATTGCATAGGCTCTATTTCAAAATTTGAAATTCAAGGCTCCTAGGTGCTAGGAAAAAATTAGCTCACTCAGTTGATCTGGAAGGCAATATAATTTGGAACATTGCTACTACACTACGTTAAGAGAAGAAGTGAATCATTTGATAACGGTGACGGAGCTAAGTAGGTTTGCGATCACGTGATCAACTCCAAAAGGCACATAAACCCTCAGAGTATTAGCCTTTTTGGAACAAGTGCCTATGGGCATTTTTCATTTCTGAGAACCATAGACATTTCCTCATTAATTTACCTAAATGCATACAAGTTTTGGTAAAATGGTTATTTTCCACGGCCGTAAATTTCTCCCCACACCTGGAACGATCACGTAATTATTGATTTCAGTTCCCGCTTTCATGATTTCATTTCGTGATCACCTGGAAGTACTTTTTCCTAACCGATTTCGAGAAATCCTTGAAGAATTTCGATGTGACCAACGTAGTGTTCGTGTTATTCAGTTTGAAAAAATATACAATTTATTCTTATTATAAAAAATGCATCAAGCGAACTTTAGTTAGCTTATCGAGGACAGAGAATGGACTCGTTTATTCGAATAATTAATGATATTGCATTATGGTCATGCTCGACAAGCTACCTTAGGTCGTGGTTGTATTTAGAAATTAGGTATACCATTTGTTACCTAGCATGTGCTTTGAAAGTGGCCTCCTGAAGTGCCCTCAATAAAAATCATTCAAATCAGTCAATCTTGTTCGGTCATTCTACTACATGCAGGACTCATCAATTGACTTGTCAGAATCTTGATTTAAACAAGACTGGAACAAGTTTAGGAGTAAAAACAACCGTGACAAAATCAATTAGACGATTTTAGAGTCATCATCAAAAACAATCATACGCAATCACTGATTTAGTGGTCCGTTGTGACTGTATCTCCACTGCAGTGGCGAAGAATTCATTATACGGTCGTTCGTTGAACTCATGTTTAAACAGTTCACGTTTCCTTGTCACTTACTCCACGAGGCGTGATCGAGATCAACCGACGTTATTGAGGGCAACAACGTTGGTGGATGCAGAATTACATTGAAAGATCCAATGCGATCAATCCTCGATTACTGGTTTGGTTCCCTCAGTTCCAGCTCGACAAAGGCTCTACAATGACGGCAAGTTGGTTCCACCGTTCATTGAGTTTAAGGTTCGAAGGGGATTCAATAGAGACGAAGGGGTACAATAGGCGTGTTCCTCTTTCAATAGATTTCGGTGGATCTTATGATTAGAGTCAACTTCCATACAAACACCTGGTTTCCCTTCCCCATCTGCCTTGCCATTTACCACCTTCTACTCAGCCACTCCTAACAAGCATAAATCAAACCGAGGCCCCTTCTTCGGGCCTTCCACGCCTGCAAACGCGAATCCCCTTCAGGGTAGATAATTATTATTCATAACCAAACTCTTCATCAACACGAAAGCCTTGTTTGCACCACTTTATCTACGTATTCTATTTCAGGCCTATTCAAACTGACTCTGGCCTTCGTGCGACGATTTGAGCTTTTTGCTCTTTAACATGAACCTTTGGAACGGTCTATTGATTTCTAGGTGGTGTTGGTGGGTACTTATTGAAGATAGCCTACTATTGTCTGATAGATTCGCTGATAAAATCTCGTCAATACCGCCTTCAAAGAACCAAGCTAATACCCAACATAATGATGATTCCGTTTTATATGTTTTGAATTGAGTGTACCAATGCAATATTTCTATGAAAATACCCGGTATTTTTGGACGAGAGTCACATCGGCAGGTCGCCTTTTTGACAGCATCAAGGTGGCGGCCCAATGACGTAGCCGCGCGAAATTATTCGACCTGAAATAGCCGTGGACATTCTCACTTCGTTTCGTGTATCATGTCGGTGCTAATCTCCACTCCGCGATAATTTCAAATTTGACGTGGTCAGTGACTGGTGGTTTGGAATAAAAATTGAAACCAAAACAACTCTGGTTTTGGTGAAACAACTAGTTTCGAAATAAGTAGGTAGGAATCCATTTTGACCGATGACCTCTTCCGTATCATTCAAATCGACGTCCGAAATTTATTGGGAAATGATACCCCACACGCCTAGATCGCCAAAAATCTCAAAACCCATTTTTCGAAATACACATTTTGACCCCTACCCCGCCCAAATTTGGTCCGATCGGGCTGAAAAGTTTCGAGGACCAACTAGAGCCGGGAACGAACCCCTGACTCGAATTTCAGATGTTTCTACTACCAAAGTCGGCGTGGACGGCGGACGGACATTTGCTAATTTTAATCTAGACACTTTGACACGTCTAGAAAAAAAATTTTGGGCTGAATCGGAGAGATTGACTTTTTGCATGAAAACATAGGTTGATTATTCAAAGAATAACCAACCAAAAATGCGTTCAACTCGCACAGTTAGAATTCATTCCGAGAAACTGCCAGAAAAAAGGTCATTGTTGTGAAGGACAAATTATTATTACAACAGCGAGAAAAATTAGCTCGTAAATTTTCATAAATTTCTCTTTGGAGTTTTTCTCGACCTGTATCCCGTGGGTACGCACCTAGTACTGGTTACTTCAGGACCCTCGAAGCGACAGCCACGAGTCAGCGGTTATCCCGCTAGCGAAACTCATTGTAACCAAGTTTTTACTAATTAAATTCATTAAAACTTTAATCAGACGCTCGAACTTGAACTATGTTCACCGCTAACTCCCTTGCCTCTCGCCCTATGGTTCTTTACCACTCTCACTTAACCCTATGCCGCAAGGCTTTTAGTAGTTTGAAGGTCTGGGGAGTCCTCAACTTATTCAGGAGCGCAAACTATTGTCGACAAAAGAACGCCGGGCGATTTCCCTACCCAATGGCACTTGGCGAAAGAGCTAATGGAGCGGGTCCAGGAGAAGGAAAGTCGAGAAAGCTCTCATTACCGTTACACCCGTTCTTTCGTTACGATTTCCTTCACGCTGTTGCACTGATCGCTTTCTGGTACAAAAAAAAATACATAGGTAATAAGAAACATTGCAGGATAAGGAAAGCGGATGAAAAAGATATTTAATCATGGAGTACCTACATTTCGTTTGGTGTAAATAAAGTGAACGGGATACCCTTGATAAAAAGCAAAAGTTATTAAATTTGTCGTGGGCACGGGTAAGGTTCTTGATGTCAATGCTCAGTCCAAAAAAAGCTGGTAGGCATAATATGAATTGTTTTTAATGTGAAAGTTCAAATCAGAAGAAAGATCTGTGGAACATCATCATCCAATGATCCAAATTTTGAAATGCAACCAGAGGAAAACATAAGGGCTCTAACAATTTTCTCTGCCGGTTTCCTGTACAGAATAGTTTTCTCTGCTTTTGGTTGAGAAGATGAAAAATTCTTTTGAACCTGCACTCAGAATGCGGTGTTTTCCCGCTACTGATGCGCGATAATCAGTCATTATGATGGACTAGTTATGATCGTTTACAGTCAAACCAAAATACTGTTGCGAGCTCGCATTGGCGCCGGCCAAATGGGCTGCTGGCGTCGCAGGGTCGGCGACCTGTGGAGGATTAGGGGTCTCGGACATTCGGGAACCTCCCCGTTGGCCCCAGGCGGCACGTCGAGTTCCCGGAACCGGGGAACATTCGGGAACCTCCCCGTTCGTCCCCGAACGTTCTCGACCGGGCACCAGGTATAAAAACGGGCCCAGAAACGCCGCACAGTTCAGTTCAATTCAGAGTTCGGATATAGACACTTCGGGTTATAAATCGTGCCGTGCCGTCTTATAAATAGTGCGACAACCGCATTACAATCGTGCATTGTGATTCTGTCATTGTGTAAGTGCGCGAATGTGAAGTGTATGTACTCAAGCGAACAATTGTTAATAAATTACTTACTAAGAACATAAATCGTTACAATTGGTGTCAGAAGTGGGATTACAAATTAGTGTTAAAGTGTTACAGTGTTTTACAGTAGTTATAAAGTGTTATAGTGACTTTAGTGTGTTACTGCGCGTTTGAACTCTTGAAAACGAACAAAATGAAGTTGACCGATTTGAAAGTTAAACAGCTGAAGGAAGAGCTGGAAGAGCGCGGCTTACCTACCGGTGGAACAAAAGCAGATCTACGCCTACGACTTAAGGAGAACTTGGTTGAGGAAGGCCATGACCCAGACAACTTTGACTTTGTGGATGATCTCACCAAGAATTGTAGACAAATGTTTGAAGAAAACTCTAGAAAACTGGAAGAGAATTTGGTGAGTCATATGGATAAAATAGTGAGTGATGTTGCCAACATAAAAATAGATGTAGACAGACTGGAGGACAATTTGAAATCATTGTCCAACACAGTTGATGATAAGATCTCTGCAGTTGATGATAAGATCTCTCAAGTTAAAGACGAAATTGAAAGCAAAATTCGAGATGGAGTCAAGAATGAGGTTCTGGCACTAGAGAGAACCATTCAAGGAAAGTTGAGGCACATGGATATACCAGCAGAAGCCAGCTTCAACAGTGGCAACGAAGAGCGGTTTATAGGAGCCAGAGGAAATAAAATTAAACCGCCTACATTTGATGGGAAGGTACCCTGGTCAACATACAAGAGACAATTTGAAGCTGCAGCTGCTGCAAATGGATGGCTCGAACATGACAAAGCAACAGCTCTAATAGTTGCATTGCGTGGAGAAGCCTTGAACATTCTCCAGACAATACCGGCTGGCCATCAGAACAATTACGAATTGTTGACTGCCAGGCTGGATATGAGATACGGAGATGCTCATCTTCAACAAGTCTACCGTGTGCAGATAAATGACAGGAACCAGAGAGCCACCGAGACGCTACAGGAATTTGAAGCGGACATTGCGAGACTGGTGAGACTGGCTTACCCTACAGCGCCTGATGACTTTTTGGAACAGCTCGCTGTCCAGACTTTCGTAGATGGAATCAGGGACAGTGAAACTCAGCAAGCATTGAGACTCGCACGCCCAAAGACCTTGTGCGATGCTCTGGCGCATGCTTTGGAATTTGAGGCTGCGAAGCAAGCCTCTCACCGGAGCGGAGCACGTCTGAGACAGGTAGTGGAAGAAGAAGAGGACATCGTTGAGAGGGTACTAAGGCGTTTGAAGCAAGAGCCCGATTGGGAGGACATCAAACGACAACTCAGATGCTGGCAATTGGGGGAGTCCTCTCACAGTTACAAGACGGGCAAGAAGAGGAGACCTATTCTGGACAACTGCGGCCACAGCTCAAGACCGGACCAGCAGGAAGAACACCTACGGAGGACCAGAATTATCCTGGGTGAGTGGCAGCCAGAGCACTTGCAGGAGCGGCAAGCAGAAGACCAGGAGCTAAAGGATCTTCTGGATTGGAAGAGAACCAACAGGAGACCCAGTTGGCCAGAAATTAGACATCGTAGTCCAACTATAAAAACCTATTGGGCGCAGTGGAACTCTATCATTCTGGAAGGAGGAATCCTGAAACGTCGCCTGGAGAGCAATGATGGTACTGAGACAAGGACGCAGATCATTGTTCCACAAAAGTTGGTTCCCTTGGTTTTGGAGCATCTCCATGATCGAACATCAGGAGGACATTTTGGCATCACAAAAACGCTACAGAAGGTTAGAGAGCGTTTTTACTGGGTAGATAGCAAACAATCTGTCAAAGATTGGTGTAAGAAGTGTTTGCTATGCAATGCCGGGCAGGGACCAACTGTGAAACCGAGGGCAAAGATGCTGCAGTACAATGTGGGAAGCCCAATGGACCGAATAGCCAGTGACCGGATGAAGACTCGATTCGACATAAAGGCAACTGAGGGGGGTTTCCAAGCAGGCGATCTTGTCTGGTTCTACAATCCACGTCGGAAGCGAGGACTATCACCGAAACTCCAGAAGGATTGGGAAGGACCCTACGAAATCATGAAAAGAATCAACGATGTCATCTACAGGATTCGAAGAACTCCAAGAGGGAAACCGCGAGTGGTACATCATAATCGGCTGGCAGCATTCGTGGGCAGTTCGACGCAGGAAGACCTATCGAGGACAGTGACTACACCATCAAGTATAGAAGACCCGGCAACCCTGGAGTTCAACATGTTCATGAAGAACTATGGAGGGACTGGCAAAGCGAGATTTGGAGTCACCAACGAAGTGCGTGAGAACCTTTTTGACGTTGGAAAAGATTATGCGCTAGCACACTGTGTAGCTGCCGACCTCAAAATGTCGAGAGGAATTGCCGAAATATTCAAGAAGAAATATGGTAATGTCGACCAGTTGCAGCGGCAAGGTCCACGCATTGGGAAAGCATTGTCACTGAGGATAGCCAACCAGCTGATAGTCTATCTAGTGACAAAACAGTCTTCCCACCAGAAGCCAACCTACAGGACTCTTTGGGATGTGCTACTTGCCCTGAAGAAGCTGCTCATTAAGCAGGGAATGAAGAAGTTGGCAATACCCAAGATTGGTTGTGGCTTGGACCAATTGGATTGGAGGATAGTCCGTAACATGTTGGAGTTCATTTTCCAAGGGACCCAGATTGAGGTGCGGGTGTGTACCTGGAATCCTCATGGAAGAACTGATGTGAAGACTGTGGACTGCTATTTCTACCGCCAAGGCAGCTGCAAGAATGGTGATAAATGCCGCTATCGACATGAGCCCAGTGATGAACAGATGCCCAAGATTGTTCTGGGACAGAACAATTCTAAGGAGGGGGCAGTGTTGCGAGCTTGCATTGGCGCCGGCCAAATGGGCTGCTGGCGTCGCAGGGTCGGCGACCTGTGGAGGATTAGGGGTCTCGGACATTCGGGAACCTCCCCGTTGGCCCCAGGCGGCACGTCGAGTTCCCGGAACCGGGGAACATTCGGGAACCTCCCCGTTCGTCCCCGAACGTTCTCGACCGGGCACCAGGTATAAAAACGGGCCCAGAAACGCCGCACAGTTCAGTTCAATTCAGAGTTCGGATATAGACACTTCGGGTTATAAATCGTGCCGTGCCGCCTTATAAATAGTGCGACAACCGCATTACAATCGTGCATTGTGATTCTGTCATTGTGTAAGTGCGCGAATGTGAAGTGTATGTACTCAAGCGAACAATTGTTAATAAATTACTTACTAAGAACATAAATCGTTACAATACCTAGGTAATTCACCCTGTTTTGATCTTATATCAGTATTTCATCTGTTTTCCTTTAATTTCTAAAAGCTCTCACGATTTCAATGGTCTGAACCTTCAGAAAGGTAATGCCTTTACCGAAATACTCGTAATCTCACGCGGGAAGGCGGAAAACTTTCATTCTCACTAGATGTGATGCCCAGATGATTTTCGGTGTTTCTCATATAAAAACGCAAATTCTTCCACAATGTTAGGTTACTACCTACCTTTGATGCAGCGTCCAACATTTGGAAGAAAATGATACACATCACACGCCTAGGTGTCGATAATTTCGAAACCCCATTTTCAAGATAGGCAATCAGGTACCCATTTGACCCATACCCACCCCTAGTGGGTCACAGCGGTTGGTTATTCTTCGGACCAGGCGCATGTAGACTCATTTCAATCGATTCAGCGTCCATAACCTCTTCCGGTGGGCGCCAATAGTTCCGGGACCCGTCTCATTGGATTCAGCGTCCATAATTTAGTGGAATGATACCCCACACACCTAAATCGCCAAAAACCTCGAAATACACATTTTGACCCATACCCCACCCAAATTTGGTCCGAAGTTTCAAGAACCAACTTGAATCGGGAAAAAGGGATCCCTGACCAAAATTTTAGATTTTTAGAAAATTGTTTCATCAAAACACTCGTATCAACCATGTTCAACTTGAAGTCAACATAAATCCACCTCAACTCACCCCACTCACCTAAATTGCAAAAAATCTCAAAAATCCATTTTTCGAAATTCCCATCTTGCCCCTACCCTACCCAAATTTGGTCCGATCGGGTTGAAAAGTTTCGAGGATCAATTAGAGTTATGAATGGACCTTTGACCAAAATTAATAGAATAATTGAATAGGTGAGTTGAAGAAGGGGAATATTCCAAAAAAGTGACTGGCAGACATTGGGTTGAAAAAGAGAAACATTGCTGGAATATTTTCCTTCTTCAACTCATCTGATATTTCAAGGTCATGTTTGACTGCCTTCCGTAATAGGAATATTAGCCTTCTTCCACTCAAACGATGCAGTTCTCTCACTGTTAGAAAATGGCTATCTCAGTTCAGAATCACATTTTTGTGGAATAATACCCTTCTTCAACTCACCCATTCAATTTATATCCCCATATATCTCCCCCCCCCCCCCCCCCGCTCGTATGTAAACTATGCACATGATTATGACACCCTTAAACAGGGAAGACCATTTTTAAGGAAAAACACAGCACTTTGAGGAAGTCAAGAATTAACCTATAGCACTCTGACCTCACTGATTTTGATAAAATTGTTCACTTATTGTTCATTCTTAGGAGACTATTGCAACCTTCACCATTTGTATATTTACGCTCTGGTTCTCGAGAAACCTAAACAACTGGTCAAAAGAATATACAATCTTGTATACCTAGTCTCCACTGGTTCATTTCTAGTCTGAGGTTATGAATAGTGATTAAACATTGTTCCGTGCAGGTAAATGGTGTGAATAATATCGTACCTCAAAACATTCACCTCGCAGTTTCAATCCCCGAGGATTGGATTCCAGATTCCAGTTTAGATAGGTACCTCACCCAAGCTAATTGGCAGAGAAGGATGTGTCAGAGTGAAGACAGTCTGCATGAAATCCCCCAGTGTGGATCAACGTCCTTGTTTCGGAGCTGCCGCTGGAAACTGTTATGGCTTCCCATCACCACCGGGGCCCGAGCGACTATCACTTTGGAACAAAGGGAGAAGCCAACCTTGTTTGTTTGTCAGGGCCTATCAGGCAAATGACTCACAATTACAATGATTGTCGTCAGGATTAGGCCAATTAAACGGGAGAGGGGGAGAGGCGCGTTTTCCTCTTTTATGCAAATCCGTCGGTTTTGTGGTTGGCGGAGGCAGGACCGGCGGTGTTTCGCATTAGCGAAAGAACGGAAATTAGGCCCTCATGCCGACACGTTTTGACGACACAATCCATCTCCTCCGCCAGGTTTTGTCACTTCATCCCAATCTTTGGGTACCCTCACGTGAAATCTATGATTTGTATACCACTCATATCTCATTCGGCCAGTTAAAACAGTTCATACTCAACCTAATATGACACGGGTATGGTTGAAATCAGGTAAGTTTATGAAAACCCAGAAAGTGTTTTCCTTTTTCATACACCGGACTAAATACCACACAATTCCAGCCTTTCGAGGGATAAGACATCCTTCTGTTCAGTGTTTGTAAAAAGTGGTCGTACATTGCAATGAATTTATCAAGATAAGTAGGAATATGGAATCATACGAAGTAATGGGCAACATATTTTGTATCCACGTCCTTGTTCTCAAACCGTCTCATTTGAGCAATGCATCAAAACGGACAGCAGCTCGTCCCGGTGAAACGAATATAACCTCGAAACGAGAATTTATGTGAACAACAGGCTTCCTGTTTGAAAGAACATTGCTGAATCATTTATCATTAGACGGCGGGAAGCAGTTGAAGGGCGGCAGTGAGGGCGGTTCGGAATCCCTTGGACCCTTCCTGTGAGAGAGCTCTGTGGGTTCTCCAAGAAAGAAAGAATTATCTCCCGCCGGGAATTGGCATACTGGGGTAGGTGGCAATCTATCTGGTTGTGGAGGAACATTAATTACTTCCAGTAGCAGTACATTGGATTGAGCCACGATATGTAAAACAGGAACGCTGTAAGTGGTAGAGTAATTGAAAACTTAGTATGGTATACACCGTTACATACCTAGAAGAATAACATTTACCATTGTGTGTTTCTCTCGATCCTTAATCCTCTTGATTTCAGTGTGAGACAAAGAAAGATGCGAGGGGCGTCACTCAAAAATCCATTTTTCGAAATCCCCATCTTGTCCCTACCCTACCCAAATTTGGTCCGATCGGGATGAACAGTTTCGAGGATTAATTAGAGTCATGAATGGACCTTTGACCAAAATTAATAGAATTATTTCTACTACCAAAGTCGGCGTGGACAGCGGACGGACATTTGCTAATTTTGATCTAGACACCTTGAAACGTCCAGAAACATTTTTCGGGCCGAAGCGGAGATATTGACATTTTGCATGAAAACATAGGAGGTTGATTATTCAAGGAATAATAAAACAAAACGGGCGGACGACGCACAACGGACTGAAATTTGCTCATTTTGATCATGACACCTTGAAATACTCAGAATAACATTTTGGGGCAAATAGAACAGATTTCCTTTCTGCAAAGAGCATAGGTTGATTATGCTTGGAATAACCAACCAAAATAGACAGCAATTGAATTATTATTTTGAATCGATTACCGAAGCACGTGCTTTTCAATATTTCATCAGATTTTCTCTAATGGAAAATGAGAATACATTTCCTGCATTCCCTTTATCGAGGTCATGTGCTCGTAGATGGAACAATTGTGCTGTAATTTTTAAATATTTTTATGTGCTTACAGAGACATGAGCAATGAACAAACGCAACCGTAGCAAAATCTTTATACATAGTTAATCACAAAGAAGCTGGTACTAATTAGTGTGAAAGTTGATTAGTTCAGAGAGCGGACTGCAAATCTCCTTTGCACTTCCAGGTTACCGTCGGTGTAGCAGGTGTTTTAAAAATGCAATAAAAAATAAATAAAATAATAATAAATAAATAAATAATAAAAAAAGATAAAAATGAAAAAAAAAAAAAAAAAAATGACGGACGTTAAGTACAATGATTTTATGGGTGAGGTTATCTCAGAAAATGTTTATATCATCTCATCAGGATTGAATCAGTAGAGGACCTCAATCAAAGTTAGAATGTCAGCATTTTGAAAATAATTATAAATTCCTAAAGATTTAGATGTTTATGATTGTTAGTTATCTTGGGTGGTTGACGACTTAATTGATCCTTCATTTTTGAAAGTTACAAACTTATTAGGTCGAGTCGCATTTGAGGTTATCGGTGTTTTACACCTCGAATCAAGAATCTTTTCCTTGTCCTGCTAGGTCCTTTTTCTAGAACTTCAAACTGTCCACTTTCATTATTAAATGATATCAAGGAAGCTTGGATGCCATTACTACGTATATCATTAGTAAGGTAGGGGGGTAAATGTGTTCAGTCATCACCTTACTACTTTGGCAGACCTTCTGGTCAGTTCGTACAATTTAGACTGTTGTTCCTGCTACTTGATCCAGCTAATATATGACGTGGTCGTTAATACCCATCTTCAATATGAAGGCCTTCATTCATGATTGAATCCGAGAATTCGATCGCCCCGCTCGTTTGCGGTAAAAGACGGTTTGAAATTAATCTCACCTTTTCGACGTTTGCTATTGTTCTCGGAGAATAAATAGCTCGAGCTCGGCATGTCATTTAAGGCCGACAACTGCAGCTCTCCCCCTCCCAGGCTTTTCCCTCATAACCCAAAAGACCCTTAGTGCGCTGGGTCGGCACCCCCTGCAAACAATAATAGTCAAGCGCACATTGTTCACAACCCTCCCCCTCTTCCGAATGTAAACCAAAGATTTATATGTTTTCTTCTCCGCGGCTTCCGCGTCTACCCCTCTAATTCCCGAATTATCCATTCATCATCTCGAAAGTGCTCAAGCAATCGGTAAATTGCGATTCAACAACGGGACGGTAATATGGCGGAAAGCCAACAGTGCAATTCATAATGCATGTTGTTATTACGCGAACTCTAACAATTACCTACTACGGCGTCGAGGTTGAATATGAACGCGTTATCGCTTTCCATAACAATAAGAGCTAGTTGGTATGTGAGCGGAAATCCACACATGGGTTCCCTATTGATCTTTATTCATAATTCGCGAATATAAATTTATCATCACTAATGATCTATATGATCAATAATAGTGATCTAATAAACTAATGTTCATCTTAACCTAGTCACTATACAAGTATGAAGCGACCAAATGAATACAAAAACCCGAACAACTCTCTACAGAACATCTTCCCTGTACTTGCGGTTGCCGGTCATTAAATGGGCAAATTTAAAGCTGAAAAGGAACCAGTAAGTAAACTCATTGTGCTCCTAAATGCATTAACCTACATTGAATATTAGAGATTAAATAATCATTCCTACACTATAAGACGCTTTCTCAACGATTTTCCTACCAACTGCCCATAGGAAATTTCTCTTTTTCAAGGTATTTTCAGAACAACCAAGAAAAAAATCCTACTCGAGAATTTCAATTTAGCTCAATGTTGTTACTAATTGCTTAGTTTCGTTTAATTCATGTCTCGCTCAAGTCTACGACTTTGCCACGCTGCCTGCATGTTGAACGAGGAGTGGTGCCCCTAGTCGAGTATAGAAAACACTCTCCAAATACCACCAGCCGGTTTATTAAAACAATAAGTAACTGGAGCAACAGAAGGCTGGTGTCCGTATATTGGGAAGTTTGCCTGAAAACGGTTGGTTACGAAATTTGCATATTATTAAAAGTTTCTAGAAGCCTAGAATATAATATGCATTCTCCTTCCCTCTCCATGATTTTCTTCTTTTCTCAGTGATAAAGTTGTTTACATAAAAATTGGCGATGGAAAAGAACGAAGGAGATTCTTGAAGGTGCTTTCAGACAAATGATGCTTTTGAATATTCCGCCATTAAGGTTCGTGGCCGTGATCAACGTTCCACCCCGTCCTCTTTTTTATCCCCCGGCCACCCCCTTCCTCCTTCCAGTTTTCTTTTGTCAATCCCTGCCTCTCCCTACAGGTCCTTGACTCGAGGCGTATTTAAAACAACTCTGACGAACCGCACCTCCCGCAACCCGAACCTCATCCTTCATACCACCGAAGGCCCCACAGTTGTGTCAGATTTGCGAGTCAAATTTCCTGTTTTTAAGCCCATGAAATTCAATAGCTTTCCAGTAGCTAACGAACCTAAAATACGGGCCTACCCCTCAAAGCCGCCATCACTTATATATTTACCTTTCAAGACGGTCGCTCACAATAATTATTCAAAGTTTTCCCTCGACTTTTTGTCGGTCTCAACAGTTTTATCTGATAAAGGCGCAATTTTTCTTGCCTTTGTTTGAATGTCGCTCGTATTTAATTGTACGCACATTCTATAAATTTGCTCACTTTACTGTCAGATGTCGTCGTCATTCAAGGTTTCTTGTACGATTCGCAGTGTTGGATTTTTATTCTAGTGATGGTTTGTTGAGCACCTTATTCATGTGCTTACTGCGCTTACAATGTGGACATAATGTATCCGTGCATGAAGTTTTTTTTTTTTTTAATAAAGTAGAGCACTCGCTACTCGAATGAAGAGGTAACAAGATGTGCCGACGGAGTACTGTCAGAAGTAGAATCTTGAAATCTCGGCCGAGATTGACGAAACAGGTATAGATCAAGTTGAAATGCCTTCGTAATGGGTGTACAAAAAGGTCCTCGAAAGAAGATGCGTGTTTTCCAAAAGCGTCGCAAAGATGTAAATTTGAGATTAGCTATTTGTTTTACTGTGCGTTACAGTGTGAAAGTACTGGACCTGCGTAAATTTCAGCTTTGCACCTTTTATGAAATGAGTCTCCCGAGAGCATTATGTTCTGCTCAACTCTGCTTTTCCACTGGACTCCTTGAGATGTTCATTGTCCTTTTGGTATTCAGAATACATCGCATTATTTGCCTTAGTACTCATGATTCTACAATACATTATACTTCCCACTTGTTCACGGAACATCAGATAGTGAGGAAGCGGTGAGCTTTGAGACATTTCTCCTTCCTACCTGGTACTCGGATCATGAGATCATTCCGAAAGCCTTGGTGTTTGCTAGCGATTCCCATTAGGGGCGGTTTATCTTAAAACGGAAATCGTGACGTTCCACGAACTTCCTCCGCACCTCGAGGTTGTTAGTAATGAACCGAGGATTATGGGCTGTAGGTATTAAGTGAGAGGATAGAGTTAGCGGGTTTATCTCAGATCATCTCGAACCTGATCCCATTGAGCCGTGTAATGGGATTTCTTCCGAGCGAACTCGAGGAAATATAGGTGTAAGTGCCCATTGTTGAAGGCGTCACTTGGTCTTCATCAATTGTGATGAGGGTTAGAAGGGATGTCTAATTTGATAGGTATCCCAATCTGGGAGCAAGGTGCTTGCGTAGGTGGTGCATACTACTACATCATTTTCAAAAACCTGTTTTGTGCGTTTGCATTGCGTACTACTACATCATTTTCAAAAACCTGTTTTGTGCGTTTGCATTGCGACGGCACAATACCATCTCTACTTCACGAAGCATTGCATTGAAACCCCCTTTCCGTTACAATGGAGTACCATACCAGGTAGTTTTCCCTTGCTGTGAGGAAGCGTACCTTTTAGCTCACTGGAATAAAAACATACATTTACGTATGTAATGATGAAAAAAAAATATAAATTAAAAAAAATTATTAATTTTCAAGGTATTTTTTCTACTCTACAGGCACCCAGTGAACCGAAATCATCGTGTGCAAATGTTTGGGATTCATCTGAATGACCCACACTTCAGTGGAAATACAATCCCACCAGCCTAAATTCCCAAAAATATCGAGAACCATTTAAACAAAACCCATTTTTGCTCCTAACCTGACCCAGTATTTGGCCATTGAACCTGTCATAATCAATTTAACAGCTAACATTTAATAAAAAATTTATTATTAAAAAAAAAAAAAAAAAAAAAAAAGGTACCCCCACACGACTAGGTATTCGAAATCTCGAGAACCATGAAAACTGTTCATTTTGGTTGGTTATTCCTTCCACCATCCACCGTTTTCTTCGATGATAATTTCACTTTGATTCTCGGTGACGGTTAGTATTCTTTCTACATTACCCCGGAAAGTACGTGTATGGGTGTGTGGAACTCGATCCGAGACCAATCTCAACTCTACCCCCCTTTTCTAGGCTAACTCTTCCATTGAACATCCATACCCTTCAATGAGGAGTGGCATTTAGACAAGATAACAGTACTGAAATAATACCTAATTTTTTTAATGATACCTTATATTATAAGTAGCTAAATTAAACGAACGATTAAATAACTACCAAAACAATACTATTACAATTTTTTCAGATATGAAGAGCTCCGAGGGCAGTTTTGGTTGGTTATTCCTTAAATAATCAACCCAAGTTTTCAGGCAAAAAGTCAATCTCTCCAATTCGGCCCAACATTTTTTTTTTTTTTTTTTTTTTTTTTTTTTTTTTTTTTTTTTTTTTTTTTTTTTTTTTTTTTTTTTTTTGCGTTTCAAGGTGTCTAGATAAAAATTCGCAAATGTCCGTCCGCCGATTACACCGATTTTGGTAGTAGGAAACGTTCTGAAAATCTTTCTGTTCTGAAAAGAGATTTCGGTGAGGGACCCGTTTCCGGCTCAAGTAGGTTTTTGAAAACGTTTCTGCCCAATCAAACCCAATTTTTTGAGGGGGGGGGGGGGGGGGAGTTGGTAGGTTTTGAAACGTGCATTTTGAATAGATATATTTTCAAGATATTTGGCGATCCAGGCATGGGGGGTATTATTTTCAACTAAAAGCCGGAAGCTGAATCCAATGAGACGGCCCCCGGAACGAATGATTCCCACCGTAAGACGTTCCAGGTCAAAATGGGTATCTATCTACCTATTTCAAATGTGGGTTTTCGAGATTGTTGATACCTAGGCGTGTGGGGTATCATTTTCACAAAATTTTGGACACTGAATCGATTATAATGAGTCTCCATGCTCCTGGTCCGAAGAATAACCAATCCCTGTGTATGAATTTGCAGCGTTTTTCTTAGCGAAGGTGAGTTGAAGATGTTCTAACATAAGTGATGTATTTTTTTTGAAGTGTACAAAGTTAATTCGCGAGATTACGCTTGTCAGTCGTTTTCTTCCTTCTTTCCCTTTGGGGCGTACGAATTCGGGTAGTCCTGCATTGAAACATCCTAGTTGAACCGTCAAGGCGTGTGAGTACTCGTCATTCCCTAGGACGACAAACATGAACGAGAAAATTTTTTAGGGGAAGCAAAAGGAATTTCAACTTGATACAAGGCTTGAAGGAATCTGCTTTTTGATTGTCGAGAGTGGTGTTTGAGAGTTTCAGATTTTCACGGGCCTAAACCTCGATGAGTCCACTCAGAATGCCCCGATTCGGGAACACTTTAATTTAATGGGTAGAAAGGAATGGAAAACGATGAAGGCGTGGTAAGGGGGGGGGGGGGCAAGAATCGTAAGTGACGGCTAAATATTTTGCGAGAGGGTAGAGAGAAATTCCAGGGGCAGCCGAGGGTGGAAGCATGCGTGCTAGCTGGGGCGGTTAGGACGCCTGCTCGAGTCAAGGGAGGGAACCAAGGACCCGCAGTCTTGTGGCAAGGCCCCCGTCACCATCTTCCGACGCCAACCCGTCATCTTGCACCCGGTTTTTACTCAAGTGTTTGATAGTAGTAAATCGTAAAATCTCGGTTTTGACAGTTGACTCACGTGGTCCCCGGATCGTCTTCCAGGTCTCTCATGATATGTGAAATAACAAATGCGCGGTTTCACCGGTGAAAACGTCCCGCAACGAGTCGTGCAGTGATTGAGTGGTTGTATCATCATTAGTTGATTACTGTGACACGAAATTCCCATCGACTTCCGTACTGTATTCCATCGACAGTTGTGATATCGCCGGTGAAGTACTTTGCGATATTACGACTTTGAACCCTTTGGGCCTCGTCTCAGGCGAAAATTCATCATCATGTCACCCAGAGTGATCGTCTCTGCTTTCATTTGCTTGGCTGTCACCCTCCACACTAGCCTAGGTAAGCCTATTCTAAAGTTTAAATTGCTAGTGCGCTTCTGCTCCATTCTGGAAGGTGGCTGTTTGGTGTGGAAACATAATTAGGCAAATTAAAACAAATTTCAATTATAAAATTTAGTATGGCCTTACAGTGGCTGGCCAGTTCAACCAGATTCCTCGCCGTTGGTGATGACTATCGAACGAGCTTTCTGTACACTTCATCGTTGCAGCATCGTAAACTTCGTGAGCGAGGAATGATACCAAAGCGTTGGAAATGAAGGGAACCGAGATTAGTGTAAAGAATTTTTTTTTTTGTGATTCATTATTTGCTTATCGTGAGATAATGATAACATACTCCGTTCTTCCAAGTTCGTTCCCAATCATCACCGCTTTGAAATCTCAAATTCCCTCAAGCTCCAATGAACGAGACCTCTGTAATTGAACCATGTCGCAAGAGGAAGGTGTCAGGTTATTTTTAAATTATACAATTGGAAGTGAAGCTGGAATTAAGTCAATTGATGTGGCTTTAGAGATGGAGCTTTATTTAATAATGTTGTCGCTCGTTCAAATTCTCACGCTTTTGTTTTCATTGGAATTAAGCTAGCTAATCCTGAAACTTGGAAATCTCTCCACTGTGTACTTAGTATATGTGTAATCATTTAGATCAACTATCATGAACCGCCTATGCGCAGGAGGGTTTTGCAGTTGGTGTAACAAACAGGAGAAAGGGAAAGTCTGGGTACACTAGATATGGAGTTGAATCGTACCAACCGCACCATTCTATGTTAACAAATTCCCCCATGGTAAATTTTGGAATTTTTTGAATGAGAGGATATTACCAGGTTTGTTTTGGAAAAACCTCAGTTCAATTTAACTTAAATTTTTATCTTCTTATATCCTTACAGAAATTTCACTTGATCTCCTTTGATCCACTGTAACAGTTGAAGTTCAAACCCGTAGTCACAATGCAAAATACGATGGTATATAGGTACGTCTACAATAAACGGTAACAGATTGATGAGGAATGTCAGTTAGAGGATTTTTGAGTTGTGAGGCACTAATCAGCAGTGCCCATGGAATTATTGTTTCCCACAAATATTCGTCCAAAGAAGTTTGCATGATGAGTGATTGGCTACTGTGACGCAACAATCATCACTACGAAATGAAATGGTGCCTCTGACTCTCAGTTGCAAAGCCGAAGATGGTTCTTAAAATTGTGGCTCATGAAATGGATGTATGGATGTACCCATATCTGCAGGGAAACCACACGGGAGGAATGAAAAGAGACATGAACTAAGCAGCCTTTAGTGAAGTCAGTGGTGTTCTATTTACACACTGAAGTAGGTACCTCGCGGATTTGCATGAATGATGAAACCCTCGTGGGAACTTTGAAATTCGGAGCGCGCCCATTGGAATGAGAACTAAGTTGAAACTTAGTGCTAACCTCCCACATTTTCTCGTCCACTTCCTCGGGCTATTCACTATAACCGTATTTCAGTATGTTTCTAACAACAGAATTGAGAGCTTTTGGGTGCAGTCAGGTTCACGTACCGAAAAGCGCTGCCTTCCGTCGTCGAAACGCTCCCGTGGCTTCAGTTTTCTCATGCCCATAGCAGATAGGAAGTGATGTGATGAGAGAAATGGAATCCGATGTATATGTGCGTTCAAATGATAATGATCACCCATTCGTAAACATGGTTTCCTGCTGGGCGTGGGCGTAATTTTTACCTACGTTCTTTTGCTGTGGATATTATATAGGTGACTAAGGTATTTTTTCGGTATGTATTTGAAGGTTATCTGAAATAATTAATATTTATAATCTTTCTACCAGCAATAATAATGTCTAACCTTGACTTTTTATAAGCGCCTCTATAAACACGGTGAGGTAGAGAAAATAAATTTTTTACTGGATCAGATCGTATTTCAATATATTTATAATTAAAACTACGCAGAATTTGTGAGCCCACACGTCCGGGCCTCAAAACTATCACGTACAACAATTTTTCTTTTGCATTAAAAATTATTTCGCTCCTTCCTCGAATAGCGACGATTGTCATGGACTCCTCAAGGGGAGCTATGGACTTATCGTGAGAAAATCTAGAACGGTTTGTTCGTAACTGCATCACGGTTTGTACATAACGGCAACTAATGCACACGTACAACTCAACTAAATTATGCTTGAAATAAATTAACGAACAGCTCTTTGGACAATCAATCCGTCACCTTCGTGAGGTCCATCATGGGCAACTCAACTACGTACAAGACAAGAAGGATGTTATCTATTAACATGTAGTTTTTCATCAGAAGTATGGAGGATTCTATTCACAGAGTGGAGATTGCTGTAAAATGTTTTTACTTTTTTATCCATACTCCGACTTCGTTCTCGGCTATGGGTCCAAAACCCATCTTCATAGTTTCAGTGTCGAAAATTTAAATGAAAATCATACACCGTACGCCTAGGTCCTCCAACATTTCAAAAACCCATATCCCCCAATCCCTGCCTTCGCTGTGATCAGCTTGGAATAAGTTAGGCATTGGAGTAGTGCGTAGAATTTTGGATCTTTTTAAAGGTTTAAGCATTCAAGGTGGACATCGCACAACAAACGGGCACATCAGTTTCCAATAATTCATATGTTCACATTCATTTAAAGTAAAGTTCTCGAAGTTTTTGGAAGTAAAAATTTTGAAAAATGTATTTATTCTACTGTTCTATTTTTCCTTGGATTATTCAGAACTATGTTTGTAGTGTTGCTTTCGTCCCATTGATTCATCAACTTGCAGCTGCTCCTTTGAAAACTTACAGGATATCCAGTCCCCAAACATGAGGGCATCGCTCTGCAAAACTGTTGAAATTATGTGATGTGAATACTGGTCATGTATGCCGACCCTGTTCATATGTGTTCGTATGCCTGTAACGTCTCAATTCAATTACCTACCCCTGGGCTTCCCCTTGAGAGCCACTCCTCTTACCGCCCTGAGTGTATTGGCGTACGAGGGGATGCGGCTGGGAGATCGCGGGTACTAAACGAGTAGTTGTTTCGTTATTATGCTTCGCCAAGCTCTCACCTGAGCGTTCGAGTTGTTTGTTTTAGACCCATCCATCGAACCCCACACTATGGCCGCACCCATGTCAACTGAATGCTGCATCACGAACACCCGGTCTTCGGTTTAAAGTGGATCGCTCCTTTGTTTGTAGATAGGAAATTGGAAATCCTCTGAGTAGGTACGTTCGGATCCCGTTGATAGCGCCGAGGTGGTTCAATTTTCTGAAAGCTCTCTTATCGAGTTATCGAGATCACGACACTTAACTGAACCTCTCACTGAACACACGCTGCCTGCAATTGATGAGAAAAAACGTTGCAAATTCTTACACACGGGTTGGTTATTCCTCGGACCAGGAGCATGGGGAATCATTCTAATCTATTCAGTGTCCAAAATTTTGTGAAAAATGATACCCCACACGCCTAGGTATCAGCAATCGTGAAAACCCACATTTGAAATAGGTAGATAAATACCCATTTTGACCCGAAACGTCTTGCGGTGGGAATCATTCGTTCCGGGGCCCGTCGCATGCAGACTCATTTATTCATCATGGGGAAAATGGGGGCAACAATGGGTGTGGCGGGTCCCGGACCCATCCCATCAGGGTCCAAAATTTAGTGGAATATGATACCCCACACGCCTAGGTACCGGAAATCTCGAAAACACATATTAAACGCTGCAAATTCTTACACAGGGGTTGGTTATTCGTCAGAGGCGCAAGAAGACTCATTTCTTCAACATGGGGAAAATGGGAAAACAGTGGGTGCGGCGGGTCCCAGACCCATTCCAATCGATTCAGAATCCAAAATTTAGTGGAAAATGATACCCCACACGCCTAGGTACCGGAAATCTCGAAAACGCATATTCAAAATGGGTAATATATACCCAATTTGACCCATAACTTCTTCCAGTGGGTGCCGATCGTTCTGGGACCCATTTCATTTGATTCAGCGTCCAAAATTTAGTGGAAAATGATACCCCACTCGCCTAGATCGCCCAAAATCTCGAAAATCCATTTTTCAAAAAACACATTTTGACCCCTACCCCGCCCAAATTTGGTCCGATCGGGCTGAAAAGCTTGGAGGACCGTCCTAGGCCGGGAACAGACCCCTGACCCAAATTTCAGATTTTTAGAAATTTTTCTACTACCAAAAACGGCGTGGACGGCGGACGGCGTACGGCGTACGGCGGACGGACATTGACCTTTTGGTTGGTTATTCCTTGAATAATCAACCTATGTTTTCATGCAAAAGGTCAACCTCTCCGATTCGGCTCAAATTTTTTTTCCTGGACGTTTCATGGTGTCTAGATCAAAATCACAGAGGTTGGTTATTCCTTGGACCAGAAGCATGGGGAAAATCGGTGAATGCGAAGTGCCCCGAACTCATTACAATTGATTCACCGTCCCATTATGGGTTTCCGGGCACGCACCTAGGTACCCGGAAACCCATCCAAGCGGGTTCATTATTGTTACTAGAATGCAGTGGACACTAGACAAGTATTGAGTATCTGACCACCTAACCGACCATCTGTAACTTCATTGTCGGAACATCAAATAGCAAAACCTATTATTAAAGTAGAACCTGCCTTTCATCCCTCAGACATCGAAGAACACAACAAAATGCACGAATGATTATCACAGGAAAGTAATGGGGGCCTTCCTACGCATCTGATTGAGATGAAAAGATGGGTAGTTCTAGGCTGAATGTGGAGGACGATATGTCACGGGTGGGGGATAATCTCCGAAAAAAGCAGGGGACGCGTCATAGTATGTACCTTGCCCTATAGACCAGTCCCGTACAAAGGCGCATGTAAGTATCATCACAAAACCACGAAATGAAAAAGGATTACCTTCAATAGCTGTCTGGGTAGGCAAAAGATCTGCGACAACTCGATCGGAAATTAATTGGCGGTAACGCGACGACATACTACGGCGAAGACTATTCGATCGCGAACGGAGAATACGGAATACCGAGTTCTAATAGATAATTAAACGTTCTGTAACTCAGCTGACTACACAAACGTAAGCGTGTAAATGGTTAACCGATAAGAACTGAAGAAGCGATGACGATGCCAGAATTACCTGGACGAGAACGGAGCATAGAGAAGATATGCGGCGGGGTTCCCGATACATTAAGAAGGGATTAGTCTTCGTAGTACCGTTTATCTCTAAATT
This sequence comes from Cyrtorhinus lividipennis, assembly GCA_019603395.1. Taxonomy (NCBI): domain Eukaryota; kingdom Metazoa; phylum Arthropoda; class Insecta; order Hemiptera; family Miridae; genus Cyrtorhinus; species Cyrtorhinus lividipennis. The sequence goes on from CM033998.1 coordinate 42,829,335, forward strand.
TCTAACGCTGTTTCAATAAAGAATGAAACATTCGGACTACCTACGCGTTAACCGACAAGTACAGGAGAAGCGATGGCGACGCGACATAACAGGGCCGAGAACAGAGCATAGAGAAGAGATGAGCATGAAGCATCAAGAAGGATTAGTTTTCCACCACTAACTTCCTACTGAATTTTGACTGAATTTCTTATCACTGGTTTTTGACACTGAATCCATTGTGATGAGTCCCGGACCGAGTGGGGCCCTCTGGAAGTGGGTATTAGAGATGTGCCGAAAAGAACAGAACAGGTATATTGGAACAGGTATCTGTTTGGAACAGTTCCGTTCCGGAACAGTCTGGTGGAATAGCCTGTTCCAACTGTTCCGAACGATACCCCGAGTTCGCTGCCTCTGCACACTATTCTCTCGCGCTCGCAATCGTTTGGAACAGCAACACAGACAACTAGACGAGTGCGGCGAAACTAGTATAAGTGAATACGCACTCTACTACTAGAATTCACGCACTCGCACTAGTTAGGAACAGCAACACAGACGAGTACATCGTGACACTTAATTTTTGGTTTTCCCAGGCTAAGTTACAAATTCTGCCGAGTGTATTAGAGTAGTAAAGTAAAGTATGTAGTAAAAGAGATTTGTGTGTCCAGCGCTTTCAAAACAGGCATTAAAACATTTAAATATGGTTGCAACATCAGTTCCGTGTGAACGTATTTTTTCAAAAACTGGAAACATGGAAATTAGTGACAGACGATCACGACTGAAACCCAGTAAAGTTAAAGAAATTGTATTCCTAACTGCTAACCATAAGATTATTTAATAACTGTCACTACGGTCAGATTTATTTTGTTATGATTTTGAACAAGGCCTAATTAGGTTTGAACCTAAAAATTTGACATAATTAAAACAATTTCTAATTTATTTGATTGTTTTAATTCAACTTACCCAAAATAACATTTAGATATATCATTTTTAGTATTAAATTAGTACGTTGTACGGGCATCGGCGTGAATTACCTTCGGAACAGTCTCATGTGGAATTATTCCACAAAATAGGCTAGTACGGCACATCTATAGTGGGTATAGGTCATGATGGGTACCTACATACATACCTCAAAAGTGGGTTGAATGAATATACTCTTACACATTTTCTCATGCTCCAGGTCCATAGGTACACGTGAATCCCGAAACCCCATTCAAGATATGTGGGAAGGTACCCATCTTGACCCATACCCACCTTCAGAGGGCACCGATCAGGCCGGTATCCATCATGGATTCAGCGTTAGAAATTTAGAGATAAACGGTACTACGAAGACTAATCCCTTCTTAATGTATCGGGAACCCCGCCGCATATCTTCTCTATGCTCCGTTCTCGTCCAGGTAATTCTGGCATCGTCATCGCTTCTTCAGTTCTTATCGGTTAACCATTTACACGCTTACATTTGTGTAGTCAGCTGAGTTACAGAACGTTTAATTATCTATCAGAACTCGGTATTCCGTGATTTCCGTTCGCGATCTAATGGTTTTCGCCGTAGTATGTCGTCGCGGTACCGCCAATTAATTTCCGATCGAGTCGACGCAGATCTTTTGCCTACCCTGACAGCTATTGAAGGTAATGCTTTTTCATTTCGTTGTTTTGTGATTATACTAACATGCGTACTCGTACGGGACTGATCTATAGGGAAACGTACTTACGTACTATGACGAGTCCCCTGCTTTTTAGGAAGATTATCCCCCACCCGCGACATATATCGTCCTTCAATTCCAGCGGTAATTTTTCCAAAATTACCCATCTTTTTAGGTCAATCGGATGCGAAGGAAGGCCGCTACTTGCCTTGGCATTACTTGCATTACTTTCCTGTCATAGTTTTGTGCATTTTTTTGTGTTCTTCGATGTCTGCGGTTTATATGTAACACCTTAACCTAAGATTGCGATCCAATAGGAAAAGGGATGTTTATGCTCACAATCTAGTAGTGGTAGGCCTAAGCATGGTGGCGCTGAAGGCGCCAACTACTGAAACCACTGTGAACGCATGGCACATGGAATCCCAGTACATATCACAAACACCTTTGTGTAATGATATGCAGTGTTTGTTTAACATATTATGTGGAAGCGTGAAAATATCGATGGTGGTCAGCCAATGTTTTCCAATTACTGATGTTAGGATCGTTCCGACGGTGCCATCGATGTTCAACCGTTTAGATTTGTAAATTTGGGTCAGGGGTCTGTTCCCGGCCGAGACGGGTCCTCGAAACTTTTCAGCCCGATCGGACCAAATTTGGGGGGGGGGGGGGGGTCAAAATGTGATGGTTGATGTTTTGAAAAATGTATTTTTGAGATTTTGGGCGATCTAGGCGAGTAGGGTGTCATTTTCCAATAAATTTTGGACGCTGAATCCAATGAAACGGGTCCCAGAACGATTGGCACCCACTGGAAGAAGTAATGGGTCAAATTGGGTATTTATAAAACATTTTGAATATTTGTTTTCGGGATTTCTGCTACCTAGGCGTGTGGGGTATCGTTTTCCACTAAATTTTGGACCCTGAATCGATTGGAATGGGTCTTGGAACCGCCACACCCACTGTTTCCCCCATTCGAGGAATAACCAACCCGTGTGTAAGAATTTGCAGATTTTTTTGATCTAGACATCATGAAACGTCCAGAAAAAAAATTTGAGCCGAATCGGAGAGGTTGACCATTTGCATGAAAACATAGGTTGATTATTCAAGGAATAACCAACCAAAAATGGGTAATAGTTACCCATTTTGACCCATGACATCTTCCAGTGAGTGTTAATCGTGTTGAAATGTGTTGAAAATGATATCACACACCTAGATTGCAAACTATCTCAAAAATCCATTTTTCGAAATACACATTTTGACCTCTGTATCCCACCCAAATTTGGTCCGATCGGTTAGAAAAGTTTCGAGGACCAATTTAGCGGGATTTAGTGTCAATAATCTAATTTAGTGTAAAATGTTGGACTAAATGTTGGAGACGCTGAATCCAATTAGATGGTTCCGGGAACAGTTGGCACACACCAAAAGAGATTATGGGTCAAAATGGGCATCTATCACCCATTTTGAATGTGTGCTTTCGAGATTTCTTGTACCTAGGCGCGTAATTTTCGACTAAATTTTGGACGCTAAATCGATTGAAATGAGTTTCCATGCGCCTGGTTCAAGAGACAACCAATCTCTGTGATTTTTTCTCAATAAATGATGTGGTGTAAGGTTCATCTTGAAAAAGCCTTCAAAGGCTACTAGTCACCGGGGCCAGTCTTGCCGTTGTTCTCTCTATATTTAGCACTGTTTGTGTTTCACCCTCACTAATTCTCCCGATTGTTACGAACGGCCGCACACCTGCTCATCTTCAAAAGGCTTCTTCTTGACAACCAAACTCGGCCTGTTTCAAAGGCTTCAGTAGGGGATATAGAGAGATGTAGAAAAGACGCATTGCGCGCTATTCAGCCATTTAAATACTTGTGATTTGTTACATGATAATGACCTAAGCCGTTTAGGAAATTTATGGTGAAACTATTATTCTTCACTCTTCATCTAAAAGCCAGCCAACTCTCCTCATATTACCTCGGAAGTTATCGTTTTAGGTTGTTGTGGTTGAATGTTTCGATCGGGTGCTTGTTTGAAATCGATGTCATCCTAACACATTTAGTTAGGCACTTTTTTGTGTGAATAGTGTAGCTTATTAAGCATCTGTTACAACTATAACGTCCGCTGCATCAACTCAGCTTATCTAAATAAATCTAAATCTAAATAAATAGTACCATAGGGTTTTGATTCTCACCTCAATACATGAGTTGTTCGATGTGTGTAAAATAGTAATATAATAATATTTAGACCCCAATTTGGATGTTTGATGAGGTCGAGGAGAGTATTCAAACCCAATTTTTGAGGCATTCAAATAAATTACGTTGCTCGAAAACGCTTCTGTGTCGTAAAATTTTGTCAGCTTCACTCAAAACGATATAGAGTAGTGAGAAGAATGTGTCGATTCTTGTTTAAAACTATGAAGGGAGTGTAAGGGGATAAGCGACGTAATGGATTTTTACTACATGCTTACATAAAGTTCGATGTTGATGTAATGATGATGATCTACGGATCTTCAGATAGAGTGTAGCTGTAAATCTGCTGTCAAAATAGAAATGAGGGAGGATGAAGTTATCACATAGAGGAGACGAGTGCGTTGAAGTAGAACGGGAGGACGAACATATGAACCTCATGTACACGTTTCTGGACGCATCACGACGTCAACCAACGCTGACATTTTCTTTCAATTTTTACGAAAGGGAAGAAGAAAAAAATCACTTTGGTAATCTGTTTTTAGTCCGTTATTAATAAACTTTTCAAAGTAAGTGTAAGAAGAGAAACTTGGGAATTTACCATCCTAACTTGTTGACTCCCTAACTTTTCTTCACTGAGGCGAAACTCTAGTGATGCCAAATATGTTTTTGCAGAGACCGCTGAAATTATTTTTGCCTAATTAATGACAATAGAAGGGCGGGGCGAGGTCGATGTTGGTACTGAAAGTAGCGGGGAGGGAACAGAAAGCTTTTTATTAGATTCTTCCGCCATTAGGAATGAAATACGGCCATTGAAATATTTAAAGAAAAGTTGAATGGACGCGAAAGAGCAGAAAACTCCGACAGCGAAACTTCTCCATCGTTCATAATAGAAATTGATGGCTCTATTAGGAACTTAGGTGCGTGCTTATGCACTATATTTCTTGGCTAAGCAGGAGGGCGAGGGCCACCTGGCAAGGTCCGAGGATTTCATTCTGCAATACTTTTCCGTAGAAGGACTTGGCTGGGTTCTGAACCACGTAGGACGTGAAAGAAAAATACTAGTTACTGCACCGACGATGGAAAATGGCCACCGTATAATGCGGCTATATTTTTCTCATCTACCGCAGAACTTTTACTTATTTATGAAAACTCTAAATAGTTGGAGCGAGGTCTGCCAGGTCGGTGATACAATTGTTTCCTCCTGAAAATCTCTTTCATTAAAGGGAGAACATACATAGTATATACGTTTTTTTTATACCAAATTCTTATGGAATTTATATGCATTTACAGAAAAGCAATTGGGAGCAGATGAAGTTCTCGAATACTCTATCGATGTGTTTCGGATTTTACATTTACCCTCCTGTTCATATTAGGTTTCCTGCTTTTTACAAAAACGCAATACAATGTTGGAACATTCGATGAAAAAATGCCAGTCACCGGGAAATGCGACTCTTATAAGTCAGTTTCGATTTCTTCCAGGCAAAATCATATTTGTATCTTCGGATGACTTTCATCACTGCGACAGTTCTTCTTACATGTTGTCGGGAACTCAACATTATTATGTTGTGATCATATAATAATATAATCATGTTTTTCATACCATCCCTAACTATCACCATCCTTTCACCTACCGTCGTAGGAATTGTGTAGATTCCAAATCCCAAATGTCCAACCGCCAACAATTGCCGCTATTCGGGCCAAGAAAGGACTTTGAAATTCTTTTCGTAATGTTTTTGAAATTTTTGACTTACCACCCTAGTAGAACATTGCTAATTTTCAGCACCTCGCGTATTGAAGGGGGTGGGAGTGGAGTGCGGGGTTTAATACATGTTGAATCGATTGAGATGCGCGTTTTGAACCTCAAAAACAGGTTGGAAATGGGTTTCATGAGAATACGTTTTCAAGATTTTTGGGTTTAAGGGAAGTGAGATACCGGATCGCTCATTAATCAAACGGGTAATAATAATTATTAAATTTTCGTCTGGGTCAAATAAAAATATTTTAAATTCTTTCGCTTTCCCCCTCAAGCGAGGTGCACCTAGAATAATGAACTATCAAACAAATAATTGACTGCGTTTTAAAATACTTCTCTTTCAGTTGGGTGATATAAATGATTCAAATCCAGCACGTTGAAATATTTCTGGATATTACCCCGATCAATTTTAACGAATGGAATTTGAGGTTCGACCACAGAAATGCTGAAGTTATTACCTTCCTTGTCGTTAAACGATGAAAATACACAATTAGAGAAAAACCTGTCGTGAAACAAAACTGATGGTCCAAAAATGAACCCGTCGATCACGGATCTACGGGTCTATGTTCATTGCCTAGAGTCGAAAATCTCATGGGTTTTTGGTTTTGTTTTTCATTCATTTTCGCTGTATCGTTTCAGTCCCGAACCTACTACTTTCTGTGCATTGAAATAATGATTCATTCCTTGCAAGGAGTGGGGAGGGGGTAGAGGGAGCAGTTCTTAGCTGCAGTCCTTTGTTGAAATATGATAAGGTAAAAATACATTTATTTTTTATTTTTTTTTTAATGGCAGTTCGCTTATATTTCTGAAGATGCGTGAGAAATAAATTCGCGAGCACTATCGTTAGTGCAGGACGTATAATTTATTGATGTCTTGTCCTAGGATCTAGATACTGCTAAACTGAACTGTATCTGGTGTTGGAGACTGCAAGTCGACCGAGTCAGGACTTCAGAAGCCCTTTTTACACGAACCATACCATTTATATTCGTAAACAGAGCGCATAAAAATGTATTGGATGTCGGGCAGGTTAGGATTGGGAGAATGAAACGATCGAATGGAAACACCCCTGGTTAAACTCCCACCCTTTACCTTGTGTGCTTTGATTTTCACGCATCATTGATCCGAAATGTAAGGCACCTCGCGTGAAAGTGGTGGGATTTCCTCCTGCTTTCATCGTTGGTATAATCTTCTCGCGCCCGCAGTCATAATTTTTTTCCTCTTTCTTCAGAGCGCTCGTCTGTACTTGTCAGGGCTTGTAGTTACCAGGAAGTGATAAATATAGTAAATAATAGAATTGGCAGCCCCAGCAATAAAATGGCCCTTATAATGCAAACTAATTTTTCTATACGCAAATTAGGTGAAAAAATCTGCAAATTCTTACACACGGGTTGGTTATTCCTCGAATGGGGGAAACAGTGGGTGTGGAGGGTCTCAGACCCATTCCAATCGATTCAGGGTCCAAAATTTAGTGGAATATGATACCCCACACGCCCAGGTACCAGAAATCCTGACACATACCAAATGGGTGGATACATACCCATTTTGACCCATAACTTCTTCCGGTGGGTGCCAATCGTTCTGGGACACACATCATTGAATTCAGCGTCCAAAATTTAGTGGAAAATGATACCCCACACGCCTAGGTAGCAGAAATCCCGAAAACACATAATCAAATTGGGTAATAAATACCCAATTTGACCCATTACTTCTTCCAGTGGGTGCCAATTGTTCTGGGACCCATTTTATTGGATTCAGCGTTCAAAATTTAGTGGAAAATGACACCCTACTCGCCTAGGTAGCAGAAATCCCGAAAACACATATTCAAGATGGGTGTATGGGGCACTACGACACTAATTTACTAATATAATATTGAGAAAACGTAGGTAACTTAGAAGGCTATAATAATTGTATTAAATTGAATTGAATGGTACGAATAAAAAGCTCGGACAGTAAAAAGAATTGTAGGCAACTGCTCAAAATTGGTTGCTAAGTTTAACAGCTGGTTATAAACAACCGGATATGACGATGTGTTTTGTTTGTCTATTCGGCTGAAGTCACCCACATGGGTAATAAATACCCAATTTGACCCATTACTTCTTCCAGTGGGTGCCAATTGTTCTGGGACCCATTTTATTGGATTCAGCGTCCAAAATTTAGTGGAAAATGACACCCCACTCGCCTAAATCACCCAAAATCTCGAAAATCCATTTTTCAAAAAACCCCTACCCCCTCCAAATTTGGTCCGATCGGGCTGAAAAGTTTCGAGGACCCATCTCGGCTGGGAACAGACCCCTGACCCAAATTTCAGATTTTTAGAACATTTTCTACTACCAAAAACGGCGTGGACAATGGACGGCGGACGGCGGACGGCGGACGGCGGACGGCGGACGGCGGACGGACATTGACCTTTTTTGATCAGGACATCATGAAACGTCCAGAAAAAATTTTGAGCCGAATCGGAGAGGTTGACCATTATCATGAAAACATAGGTTGATTATTCAAGGAATAACCAACCAAAACCAAGAGGCTACGTGTTAAATCCTCCACCCTAGAATCATCTCTCTTACTGCATGGATTCGCGAGCACCATACACAATCGATTAAACCAATTTCTTGTTAACAAAACAGAAGCGTAGATCTTTGGACTTTTCATTTCTGGAAATACATTCTTGTGAATAAAGCTGCGTAAGATATCTTAGGTCCCTCACTAACAACATTTTCGGTTTAAGCCATTTTACAATAGGACATGTTGAACAGGGGAGTGATCCTTTGGTTACCTGGAGCCAATGATATACTCCAACTATTTTGGTTTTTCGTTCAGTAATCATACGATCCCCAACAGTTTGGAGGAGACCCTTTGTCCACAATACAATGACCATCCACTTTTCGCTGAACCTCACATTTTCCCAGTCATGTCTCGTCGTATAAAATTGTTCGTAGCAAGTGCGGTTGTTTGTCCCAACTCAACAATAAAATATTATCCTCTGCACGTTCTTAGAGCTCGGGTAGAAGGGAGAAAATGTCGACTCGGAGGAATACGTGCGTTGAGGTATGAAAGAGGGAAGGAGAAACTACCAATCCGTCTTGAATTCGGAGTGAAGCTCGCATACAGTAAATTGCCCGAGTCTTTCCTTCTTCAAGGTATTTCCATTCTACGACTACAGGAGAAAGGCAAGGAGCCTTCATCCTTGATTGGGACCATTACGGTATTGGTCTTTTTTCTCTGATTAATAACCGTGTGGTTTTATACCTAAGGTTGATCATTTCGATTCGCCGTTGTACACCGTCGTTCATACCGTTGATAATAGTAAGAATATTCCGGAAAATCTCAAATTTGTCAGAAAGTCCTCGCTAGCTCTAGTTTGGCGCGGGAACGTTTTGGCCCAAACGCCAGCAAAAATATTGTTTAACCATTTTGGTTTATTATTCCTAGAACAATCAACCTATTTTTATGCTTCGAAGCCTCAAAAGATCCAAACATTATGCATTCTCACACAAGCGATTAAAATAATAATTATAATAATAATAATAATGAAAAAATTAAAAAAAGAATTCCTTTACAGAGGCTGGTTACTCCTCGGACCATGAGCATAGAGAATCATTACAATCGATTAAGAGTCCAAAATTTAGTGGAAAATGATACCCCACATGCCTTGGACCGAGAAATCTCAAAACCAAATTTCGAAATAGGTGGGATACCCATTTTGGTCCATTACCTCTTTCAGTGGGCGCCATTCCTTCCGGCACCCTCTCATTGGATTCAGCGTACAAAATTGAATCGAAAATAATACCCCACACGCCTAAATTACCAAAAAAATATCGAAAATCCATTTCTCAGTATACACATTTCTCAAAATTTTGCTTATTTCGATCTGGACACCGTGAAACGCCCAGAAAAATTTTCTCGGCCAAAGAAGAGAGATTTACTTTTTGCATGAAACCATTAGTTGATTATTCAAGTAACAACCAACCACAACCATTGAACGACTATATCCAGCGGAATTCGAATGGGTTATAATGTATTAGTTCGAAGTATTGGGTGAGTGAAAAAGATAATCAGAGCCTTTGCGGGAAAGCTGAATTTGTGTGGTAGTGCTCCCGGTCAAAACGGCACGACCAGTTCAATAAGGGCCGTTTTGAATTTGCTACCCACAAAATGAAGGAATGAATCAAACCTCGCCGGTCAATAAGCCAATAGTGTGTGTGGTTTTCGCGTGAATGTGCCTATATCTTTGCTTTACCCTTTTGTGACCTCATAGTTTGTCTTTCCCCTTGAATCATCGATTATAGGAAACCCTGTCTGGAGAATAATCGACCAATCACGTTTAGCTGCAGATCCTTCAACGGATTCTGTGAAGGGGAAAGACACCACAAAAGCCAACAGAGTCGAGGCTGAAACTGGCGACGCGCCAATTCGGCTTTCATCACCCTCGGAGAAGGATTGGCCGGGTCAAGGGGGAGGGGGTGGGGGTCCTAAGGACTGAAAGGTCTTAACGGATTAGAGTTCCAAATACCCGTATTCCCCTCAGTCTAGCCCTCCACCCTTCTTCGCTCACAAGTCCTCGTAACACTGATGTCGACAGCTGTACAGAGGTGGTCGTTGGCAATCGGTTGAGTGATCGGTCTGGGGGCCTGAAATGCACCCAAACTCCATTATAACTCAGAGCTGATGTTATGAGATTTCCAAGACTGTCTCAATATATCATTCCCCGGAGTAATAAATCGCAGACGGGTCCTATACGTCCAATAGTCTCGGACGCTCTTGTTATATCGATTACCCTCCTCACCATTCATCCCAATTTCGATGGAATCCGGTTATACGGGTTTTACACCGAACCCACATCAAGTTGAAATTTTTACAGCGGCTATTACGAAGAGAAAATCTCGGGGTTATTTTCTCCGTTTTCGGACGTAAAATTTATATTAGCTACATCCTCTCATGAATGAAGATGCATGAAAGGAAAACGAGACGTCAAACCATGCTATAAAATACCCTTTGCTGACTCCATTACTTTACTATTTTGTCACTTCCCTTCAATGTCTCCGGATGAAAACCGGAGATATAGAAATTACTCCCATTCACTTTATAATACACTTGGTCAGTGTATTTGTCTCCGTCTCCTTGCCGTTTGACGAGGTTCTAAAATATAGCCAGGATCATAACAGATGCAGCGTGACTTCGCCTCATTACTAAGAAACGCTTTTGTAGTCTTAGCATGATGAATCACGGATTAACAGTGCCCAACAAGTGTTGGTTAATATCTCAGGTTGACAAGCTCATTTACTGTCGTACAGTGAAGTCATTATAACCAGTCACAAGTTGCCGGATACAGATATTCTTTTTGAATCTTGACCTTCCGGCGGGCGCGTCAGATGGGATTCTGTGAGCGGGCCCTTCCACTTTTGATTTTTGAAGGCAAAAGACGAGTTTTAGGCAAGGGTGAACTGATTAGATCGAACAAAAACATAATTAGAGTAGGTACCTATTCACAATTATTTTTGTAACTTTTGACTGCTAATTTTTTATTTAAGAACATAAAAAAGCTGCAGATTCTTCTCACGGGTTGGTCATTCCTCGGACCAGGCGCATGGAGACTCATTTCTTCAACATGGGGAAAATGGGGAAAACAGTGAGTATGGCGGATCCATTCCAATCGATTCAGCGTCCAATATTTAGTGGAAAATGATACCCCACACGCCTAGGTGCCAGAAATCTCGAAAACACACATTCGAAATGGGTAAATCGGTACCTATTTTTACCCATAACCTCATTCAGAGGGCGCCAATCGTTCTGGGACACATTTAATTTGATTCAGCTTCCTACATTTAGTGGAAAATTGTACCCCACACGCCTAGATCGCCAAAAATCTCGAAAAATCCATTTTTCGAAATACACATTTTGACCCCTTCCCTGCCCAAATTTGGTCCGATCGGGCTGAAAAGTTTCGAGGACTCACTAGAGCCGGGAACAGACCCCTGACTCAAATTTCAGATTATTAGAGAATTTTCTACCACCAAAGAAAAGCCCAGACGGTGGACGGCGTGTGGCGAACGGACCGACAGTATTAGTGGTACATTATACCCCACCTTCCTACGTACCCGAAAATCTCGAAAACCCACATTCAGATAAATAATATATGTTTTTAGGACCCATGATATATCAGATAAATGTTTTTAGGTTTTGTACCCATTTTGACCTATAACATCTCCAGTGAGCTCCAATCGGTTAGGGACCCCTGGATGGGGTTCAGCGTCACACAATGGATTCAGCGTCAAACATTCAGTGGATATCGTTTCGTTCTCTGTTAAAACTCGATAGGTATTCCGTGTTTTCCGTTCGTGATCTAATAGTATTATTCCGCCGGATAACTTCGTCGCTGTACCGCCAACTAGTTTCTACCCTAACAGCTATTGAAGGTAATATTTTTTTCCTTCCGCTGTTTTGTGATGCTACTAACGAGCTTCCTTGGCCGGGATTGGACCATAAGACAAGGTACTAGTACATGTCCCCTGCAATTATAAGTCCTTATGCATATGTTTGTATGACTCGCCCAGATGTAAGGAACTTCCAGATGGTTGCCAAAAATGATTCCTGATACCAGGCCTGGTCCTGGCGAGACGTTGGAATAAAAGGAGAGAATGAAGATGATGAGAAAGATGATGAAGAATGAGAATGATGATGAAACCGCGACCTTTTTAAAAATATCCCTAACCACTATATAAGAAGAAGTTAAACTCGCTCGTTAAACCGATTTTCAAAAAACACAATTTGACTTTTTACTGAAATCTTCTTCAATGATCCCTGTTAAATAAGAATGGGTAGAAGGATAGAGACACTAATCCAGAGGTTTCCTTAAGAACAGGTTCTTGTAACCAATTTTTCTGTGACCTGCAATCAGGAGGAGTGTCGGTTTTCGCTACCCGTGGAGTTCGCTAGGACGACGTGTTGACGTCCGAATCAGTTTAATAGTTAATTTTTTGTAGCAAACCAATTACTTAATATTTTAATGTGTTGAAGTTATTCGGAGAGCAAAGCTAATGATGTTTTCCAACGAATGATTTGGTGTCACAAACTCAACATGTCTAACCCGATCGCTGGTTGGTATGGAAGATCGGTGAAACCTACGTTCATATTTTTTCTCTGTGAGCCGGGACCAGAAGTCTCCTTATCGCTGGGCTAAAAACCCTTTTCCACATGCATACATTTATGATGATAGCAAGGTGCACCCAAGAGCTTTTCTTCAGATATTCCAGCGTATACCTGCTATTTTCTGGTTGGATATTCCCTTAGTACTCATCGTCGTAGGTTTTCCTTGTGCGCTCGCTATATTTGAAGATGCCATGACCTAGATAACCAGTTTCCGCGCTACATCAAACTTCCTTTGCAGGTGTTCGCTCACCATGGGCTTTTACCAGGCAAGGCAGTCTGTTTATACTCCAACTTTTGAAAAGCCTTGCTGAGTTTTCCATCGATGGAACGCGTTCATTGATGCACCATTTTCTCAAGAAACAGTTTACACCCTATACTGGAAATGGATGGATTTGATGAGAGTGAAATGTTTTCGGTAATGAACGTACGGGGTTGGCTCTGTTAGGTTGTGCTTAAACATTGGAGAGGTATAATGAGTTAGGGGGGGGGGGGGTATATTGCTGGAGTTAAAATAGAGCAGTACACGTACTATCCTCAAATAAAAAAATTCCTTGCGTTAAGCAACCATCTACAATCTGCAGAATTCTCGTCTAGCGCCCGGTTTGCCGTTGCTTTCCTATTCTAACTTGTGCGCTGATGAAGTTACATGAGTATGAAACTTTTCACAAGTAGGCATGACAAGAGAACAAGAACACAATTTTACAGATTGACAAATTGGTACATACATAGTATGGAGGAAGTAATCTGGAAGGGATAATAAGTTCAAAAGGATTCTGTATTATATTTATCTACTTTGGATCCTCATCATTTATGATCACTGAACTTTTGGATAATGATTACTCATATACGAGTTCGAATGCTACACCTAACCACAATCATTCTCTGTTCTTCATTGATGCAAGTACAAGAAATTTAGCAAATATTATTACCCAAAGTTACCTTGAATCAATGTGAAAATAAAAAAAACATCGCGTATTTGGATTGAAGTAGATTGGTGTGGGAAAACATTAATATGTGCAAAAGGAAACCCATGAAGATTACCTTCCTAATGATTAAGCAACGAGGTGTTTGTTTGAGTGAATGGGACGGGTAATTAGAGGCTGCAACCAAGAAAACTGAAAACCTCTGCTACAGGGAGACCTCAGATAATTAATTTCGAGGAGCTTTGTCGCTACGGATCTTCAGTGAAACTCGGTGCGTACAAGTACGTGGGGAGGAGAGTGAAGTTTGTTATTTAAAGGTGTTGGGGCCCCTCTCATACAAGTTAAGCGAATATGATATGTCAAGAAGGCTCGTAGAAAGCAGAGCTGGCGGACTGAGACAAGTTGGAAAGGCATGGGGTAGGTAGGCAAATGCCGGGGTTGCCTCTCGTGGAGAGGTACCGTGTGTGAATAATTATATACCGTTAAGGGAATTCTAATTGCGAGAAAATTATGAAGGTAACAGAGTCGGGAACTCAGTTGCTGTGACACGACAGACCACAAACCGTTTTCCTCTCCTGCCTATTCAGCTTCAGCCTACCTCCATCGGGTGGGTACAGTCAACTTGATTACTTCGTCTCGTTCAAATCACTACTTGTTTTACTTGTGAAAGAAGAATTAGAACTTCTGGGAATTATATTCATTCATTACCCCCAGCCCCAGTCCCAAAAAAATGTGAATATTTATGATCGTGTGTCAGCAGACTAGGAAGTTTTACAGAGTGCAGCGTCAATCCAAATATCGAAATTGCTCTTCTGGTCAACAGATACCTATTAAACAAGCCCAATGTTTGAGGTGAGGAATTCCCCCAGGCCCATGACGTCAGAGATATGCCCTAGTGTCGTGTCTGTAGTGCCATGCGACGTTTTCACGGCTAACCTAACCCCTTTCCTAACCTCTGTTGTGTGCTCCGATTTGTTGCACAATAGTAGTACAATTCTCATATTTACAATAGTACATGTGTCATAATTCTTCACAATTTACAATTCCAGCCAGTTTAGGCTTCTAATGTCTAAGTCTTAATGTTCTATAATTTAATAAATCTAGACTACCGAGCGCCCTTTGTGGGGAGGTCCGATGCAGCCGTGTGTCACCACGTCAGCACTGACAATGTTATAATGATTCATCGATTTATACAATTCTCTATTAGCACTCTTTCATGATAAACTCCTCTTCAAACAGAAAACTGGACGTATGCAGATGCTAACATTAAGCGTTTTTTTCTGTATCGGTTACTTAATTTAAATTTACGATTAGAATAGATTTTTTTCTGCTGTGTGTAGTGGGCGGGTTCTTACTCCGAAGACCCCTAAGATACTAATTGTTTTCCGTCTTGTGAACCTTCTTCTGATTCATTCATTTGTTTGGTTCTTGTTTTTCCGTCCTCGGTGAGACTCAATATGATGCTCGATTATTACATAACAACGACCCTTCGTGCTCAGCCACGCTGTTCTACTCCCTATATTTTTCTTGGCGGTGAAAGGGCAACATTTTCTCGCGTGTGAAGTTGTAGCGGATGGTTATGTTCCCTCCCACTCACGAGGCGGGTAAAATTAACAGTTATGAATATCGCTTGCGCACTCTGTTGCGCTACAGTTTCCAACTGATGGCATTCGAACGATATATACCCGAATATGCTGCACATAATTTTAATTTTCATTCCTGCCCATGATACAGAGAGTTAGATTTACACCGTCTCCTCATTGACGAGAAATAAGATTAATGGCCGAACTTAATCGATTCTGATCTACTGATGATTGAAAGAATTCAAATTTTACACTATTCCTTCTTCTGACCAAGAACTCGTAGGCTTCATGATGAGAGCGAGACCAAATTTACAGCTAATAGCAACAATATATTTTCGAAGGGAGTTGAGCCAACTCCCGGATTTGTTACCAATCGGGCTATTATCCCAATAAACACGCAGGTCCAAAAAGAGTCCAGGCTCAGATCGCATGTCGTAATGAGGAGTTTGCGATATAAAGTTGGATCGGGGAGATCCGATCGCTGAGTGGAAGCGTTGTTGTGAATATTACTTACAGGCTCTGCCAAGGAAGTTGGAACCGAACATTAATTTCAACGTATCCAGTTACTGAAAATCTGAGAATTGAACTCGGGCCTGAAAGTTGTGCAATAGTGCTCTCAACACTTGGCATTACAGGAGTTTCAGAACGGGGGCGAAGTATCGCTCGGAGTAAACCTTATGACCTTCGCCAGACTCCTATAAAACGACGATCCCAAAAGGAGTGCGAAAACTAATGTACCCTACAGCCCTGTAAACGAGGGGTCGCTTTGTATTAATACTGTAACCTACTCTCAAACTGAAGTTTCCTCAGTTCAGGAAGCTAGTTCTTCCATTTTATGGTTATTTTTGTTACTTTTTCTTGGTAATATCAAGCGTCAGTCGAAAGCATAGTTGTCCACAGAGAGTTTGGCCATTGGCACTTAGTTTGTTCTTCCGTTATTAAATTGTTTCGTTTCTTCATACGCCAAGATTCTCGTTCCTCTTTTTAAAGACGCTGTTCTCGCGTTTTTATTTTTTTATTCTCTGAATAATTGTTTGCTATCTATACCATTGAAGAATCTCCCCGATTCGACCAGAAATTAGTATTTGTAGTTTTATGATGACACATGATTCCAGAACCGATATGACCGCCCACGCTATCGTTGGCACTAGGTATTTTGGTAAATTAATCCCTTTCGGTTCCATTCGTCTTTAGAACTTTTCAACCCAGTCGCCAAAATACCTAGGCAGTATTTGGGTGAATATACGAATTTTGAAAATGAGGTTTTGAGAATATAGGGGACCTAGGCGAGTGGGGCGTATCATTTTAAATTTTGAACGATAAATCGCTTAAAACGCGTCCGACCGTGTTCACTAGATCTGGTTGAAGAAACGGGTGAAGAAAGTCAATGCCCATCAAAAATTAATTTTCCTCGTAAATTTTGGTTCCTACTATAGGGACTTCAAAAGTGGGTTTTCTAATGTATGATCTACGTAGTACTGTAGAACTTAAACTTTTCTTAAAATTCGTATTTATAACAACTGTTCAACTGTTGTCTCAATTTTCCCTCGTCGTTAATCTAGAATGTTGTCTATCCGTTCAGGCCTTGATACATTTTTGGCTTCGAAAGTTCCGCGATATGATTAACAGTTCCGAATCTCAATTCTCTAACGTCGGGATTCCGTATAAACCTATGTTGCTCATCAAATTACAGAGAAGTTCTTATATTAAATACATTTTCAGAAGAAGAAGCGAAGCCTTGATCAACTCCCAATAGACGGAATGAGCGATTAAATGTCTAAAAAAATACCTCCACCTATTCCGGATTTATGAAATTTTAATGCGCTTGCCTAGAGTGAGATGAACATTTCAACGGAGGTCTAAGGGTTGTCCGTGTTTTACTAAGTTGCTGGCCCCTAATTCACTCAAAAATTGGGTGGTAAACACGGAAGTTGCGTGAAACAACCCCTCTTGGCCTTACGCACTTGACTAAGAAAGGGAAATCAGGTTAATGGAGAACGCAATTAGGCTTATCCTCCCCTGAAATCACTTGAATGTTTTGCTCCTCGCCGCCTCCCTTCATACTTGAGTGGGGCAAGGGCAAGAGGTCATCGTTTGAATTGGAGTTCTTTTTGCTGATTGAAGATTTTGAGGACTCAATCTAAGTAAAAACGACAAATCCTTCAACGACTTGTATTCCTGATGGGAACAACAGTTACAGTCACAATCTTACGATTATATATAATCACTCAGGAGATTTCTCGACCTACACGCAAATCACTGTAAACTCACCGCCTAGTTACATGATGAGCAGCATTGATATATGTTATGCAGGCTCGACAACATCAGCAAAAGCTAGTGTACGTGAACTCGTAGTAATCGAACAAGCCTCTCCAAATATTCAAACGACTGTTTATCTACTTCCCATGGTATGGAATTCAGAAATCTTGGCCTCAAATCGGATGCTATTTACGATTTTGCATCCTGATTGTTCTCATGAGTGGATTAATGGTGCTGTATTAGTACAAAATGAGTTACGGACAGTTTTCATCTCCTTGGGAGTCCGCATAATCCAAATACCCTAGATAGACTATCGGAAAGGAGAAAATCACCGATGTTCTAGAAGTGCAAACGTAGGAACTTCAGGAAAGCCCTCAAATCACGAGACCGTTGGCTTGTTGCGTAATAAATTAACGAGCTTTTTTTTACCGGAGTTTCGACCTAATTAATTGAACGTTATCTAATAGAGGATTGGATGTGCCCCAAATAACTTCCTCTGCGATTATAACGATAAGCCAAGGGGGCTTGAATTTTCGCTTGGAGACAAAATAGGCAGGAAGGGTGTCCAAGAAAACAAGGGGTGGGATATTAAGGGAGAATACGATTAGCCTTGGAGGTAGAAAGGGGGGTGAGATCAATTAATGTCGTCGGTTTGAAAGGGGAGATGCAAGGTGGTTGAGGAGGAGTTAATAAATCTGAAGAGGAGCGTAAGCTCGTACACATCAACGCACATCAATAATTATTTCGCGACGGACCTGTGAAATTTCGAAGGCAATTATAGGCATGTGATGGGTTGTCAGACACCAGATGGCACGTGTACTGTTTGTCGAAAGACTCGACAGAACAGATGTAACTCATTGAACAGCGTTAGTAAATCTTGACGGTGGAGGAAATCGTATTTAGATGGGTATCACACTCGTGGATGAGGGGGGGGGGGGGTTACTGTTGTGCGCATTCCAAATGATGAGGGCGTTTAATACCTCGTGGATTGTTCAAGATATTGTTTTGTGGAAAAAATCACTCTTTATTTTATTAACGCATGTGTGCTTGGAAGATCTCCTACTTTTAGGACGCGGAATCGATTCAAATTGATCTCGAACCGACTTTTGGACACCCGAATTGGTTTCCTATGAGTTATGAAGGATATCTTGAAAATGAGTAAGCACTTTTTATTTGGGTGGGATGCTCTATTTTTTTATCAAAATGTGTGAGTTCTCGCTCTGGAGAACTTGAAAGCACGATTTTCCACAAAAAAACGAGAACTGGGTGGGCCTTGCATCGTTTTAACGATACATGATGTAAACATAATTGAGTTGGTTCTGGTTGATTTGGTTCTCTTATATTGATATTACCTTTGGAATTTAGGAAGGAGATCCAGTTCAACTTCACGTATGGGAATGTTGTGATCTCAGCTCTATTTATACAAATGTGAGGTTGGGGTTTCGATTTAGCGCTCTTCTCGGCTTCCTTTCCTATACCGAGGGGAGAGCGCACCGGTGTTTTCTCTAGACTAAAGCAATAGTCGTATTGGACCCTTATTACACAGGCGAGACAGCAGAAAGGGGGGGGGGGGGGTTACTGCCAGGGAATGTCGTAGGGTTATTGTGCTGGAGGAGGAGGTTAGAGCCGTTCACGACGACAATCCAGTCGGGAGGTATTCTTCCTTGAAGTACAAAAGCCAAGTTTCCTACCTTCCTCACCACCGAACCACTTGATTGGATCTAACTCTAATGTAATTTCTGGAGGGGATAGCCTTCTCAAGACGCCGCCTGGACAGAAATGTCTAAGAGTAATAATAATAACGAGTTCAATTTTCATGAGGTCCCTTCTCTTGAGATATTGGACAAAAATGGACATTCCTTGATTGCAGCACAATATCAAGGATTGTATCTATTGTCGTTAACATGCATTTCTCCTTCTTCTTAGAGTGGTAGATATTTAATAAACGGACACCTCTGGGGATTTGTGCAGCCGGTATACTGTAATACACACCCAAAATGGGGCGGGCATTTCCTGCGCCTCCTCCTGTCTTTTGGAGAAATTAGTCTTCGTCTGGAATTGATACCCCAGACTGGCTCGTCGTACGTGGCCACCAATCCTCATAAGAGTGCGTGCACGTATTTTAAAAGCATTGGCATAACTGACAGTTGGCCAAGAAGTGTGAAAGGGGAAAGAAAGTGAAGTGAAGAAAGTGAAGAAAAGTGAATCCTACATAATCGTTTATCAGTTCATAAGGGGGGGGGGGGGGGGGGTGGTTTAAAAGGGCGTTTTATTGATTTGGTAAAAGGTTTCATTAAATCGTATATTTACGTTTTGGGCTGGACAGGGGATGAACAGAAATCCTTGAACGAGATTGTATTCGCAAAATGTGTATGGTTTTCTAGAATAAAACTTCTTCTTGCAGGCCCTTCTTTTTTCTTAGGACCGGAAATGGAGGGCCTGGAGTACTTCGACCGTACCACGACAGTATGATTGATCGAAGGGGCAAATTGATGTTGGATCAAGTGGCAATGAAGTTGTTGCTCAAAGTATGTACTAAGGAAAAAAAAAGAGATGAAAGAGGTGAACCTGCGGACGTGCACTGAAACCGAGGGACCGAGGAGGCTAAAAAAGATATGAAGGGAGCGGAGGGAAAAGCGGAAACTTCGTGATGTTGAGTAATATCTTGATAGTGGAGCAGGACCTCTTTCCCTCTACCAGCTCATACAACATTCTACTTGGCTTCTTTCATAAATGACGTCACCACTTTACCCTCGAACCCAAACTCTTTCTCCGGATGCCTAGTCCGGAAAGGAAATCCCGAAAGATTCTGACCTAAAATTGGACCTGAACAAACAGGACGACAATATGAACCCTCCCTCTAAGAATAGCCTGGTTGATGGCCGCAATCTCGATTCAATAATTACTTCGTGTCTGGAGAAATATCACAATACTGCATCGAAATGTATATTCTCGATCATTATATCTGACTGTTCTCCGGTTTCACGAACAACTCTATTAATGACTCTTCTGGCCTAAACTTTTCTGTAGATGCACCTACACGTAGCCATAACATCATATTGTCGAAAGTAACCAGCATAAAACCACTGTCAAGACCTAAAAGGATATGGGCCTCTAAGAAAACGTTTGAATGTGTCTTTATCCCCGCGTTTTTTGTCAGTGAACTCAAAATGTCAGATTTCCCCCAGGGGATGACGTATCTTTTGCTTTGGCATTTACACGGATGAGTGTTTATAGTGGAAAGTATTGCGAAGTGTGAAGGATGATGTGTCGAGCGACTACGAATTATTACGAAGAAGGTAACAACTCATGTAACTATTCTTTAGTGGTTAGGTAAATAAAACCCCTCTTAACCGAGACTACCTTTCGACGAAACAAATATGCTTGAAACATATTCCTTTGATTGCAAGTTGAAGTTGACTATAGACATCGATCTTCATACATAAATCTTCTTTTGAACAATTAACGACAGAGTAACTCGTGTGGGAAAGCGCATCTTTGAGGTTTCCGAAAATATACCTACCACATAAGAAGGTACAACTATCTGATAGGTAGGACCTAGTTTAGGTCAAAAAAATCGAATTTTCATTTGGTCAACCTCACTCCAAGATATCAGAATATTTTTCAGTATTGGTTTAGGAGAAGTTTTCATTTGACATGGAGAAGATTCCATCTGAGGCGCGAAAGCTTCATTTGGTGGAGAAGGTTTCACTTGACTTGGAAATACCCTGCGTATGTAGCGTGTAGGTATAGCATTATTGTATGAATCAAGAAAACGTCGGAAATCATTCTGTTCAACGGTATCTCTAAGATTCAAATTGGTTCAAAAGTTGCATTCCATTTCAATAGGAATAACCATGAAGGAAGGCCGAGTATTAAGTCTCCAGGAATTTAGTAGGTTCAGGTTGATACGGAAAGTCAGAAATCAATAGGGTATATTGGATGAGGGTTGATTGCAGGGTAACTATAGGTGACTGTAACTCACGATGGGAGCTCCCTACTAATCAAAGTTACAAATTACAAGGGAAACGCTGCCTGAAATTATTGCAGTAGGCCTAATATAAATCAGGGAAGTAGTAATGAGAGTCAAATCTGCTCGAGGAAGGGGCCGAGTCTGGGGAAGGTAGTGTGGGGCAGTGGGATCGTAAAATGGAAATTGTTGGGAAGCGGAAAGGGCAAAGCCGAATTAAGGTCAGGAATCGTCAAAGTGAATAACTGGGCGTCCGAGGGACGTTTGACTCACTAGTGACGACGGTGCGTCGTGAATATGTCGTGATTGCGCCAAGGAACGCAGAGCCGTCCCCCAATGGGACCAACGTAATGAGAGAGCAGGGGAACGACTAAGTTTCCCTTCATCCACCTTTCTTCCAACCCCTTCCTCAGTCGGGAATTACCTCAAAACTTCATTCCCGTTGTGCCCTCTCCCCCTTTTGCCCGTTTCACCATCAAGAGGGGCACATTGTGATTTAGATTGAAAATCGAATTTATTAAGTTAAAAAGCCTGAAATTCCCTTAGCGATTCTTCTCTTCAAACTTAGTCTGAATAATTCATTCAGAAAAATGCCATGAGGCTACTCAAACTCATCTCCTCTTCGTCATCCGAGGAGAGCTTCATGTTTCTCCCCTGCGAATCGGACCAATTGGTTTCATTCGAACATCAGTCGCTGTCAGATCAATCAAATTGGCTCCCCCTCTGCAAATAGTTACTTTCCCTCATTCCTACTGAAAACCTAGATCTTATTGATATTGTTTCGCCTACTCAGACGCTTGTTGTAGACCACTTATAACAATGATTATTCAGTTTTGAGTACCACAATCAATTGTTAGATCTAGAACAACACTTTTTGAGTAAAAGTGATACCAAATATTTTGTATTTTCCTCGGAAGTGGATTATAAGTAGTAAGGGTTATGATATTGAAATCGCGAATTCGAATTATTCGGATAATTTTACGATTACTTGACTTACAAGTTTTTTTTTTTTTTTGTGAATTTTAAAATACCCGTCTACGTATACAGTTTTGTTTTCGGAATTTTTTCAATAACCCAAAATCTGAAAAAAGAAGGGTCAAGAGTATGATTCGGCATACCTAAATTCTATTGACTCTGATGAATTTATGATCAGCTCCTGAACAATTTCTGCTGTTTGAAGAATTTCTGTCGACAATTTTGGTTTGTCGTCCTTCCATCTGATGGTATACTTACATAATAATAGGACTAAGCACAGCCTTAATAATACTTTGCCACAACGTTTCTTGAGTTGAATTAACTCGCCGTTTGGGATGTTCAGTCGTTTTCTACATCTAATATATAAATTCTCGTGTCACAGTTTTAGATGCCATACTCGTCCGAAACGCGCTTGACCGATTTTGATGAAATTTTTTGTTGCTCATCCGGTATCTATGAGAATCGGCCAACCATCTATTTTCATCTCCTAAATGTTAGGGGTAGTCCACCCCTAAATTTTCTTATTTCAAAATTTTGTTTCATTTGGTGTCCCTAAATTGGAGGTGACAATGTAAGGGAGGCCAATTTGTAGGGTCTCCCATTTGGATGGTGCGATTGATCGTGCAATCAATCCACCCTAAAAACTACTCACTGCATTTTTTGAATTGTGTAATCTGTGCGGATGATTTTGGTGCCTTTGCACGAACATTACTCTATTCACAAGTACCACGCTATTTCACATGGACTCAAACAAAAACATGGATGCCCCGCAAGAAAGGCTCACCAGTTGCTGTATGTCTCAATTTATTTAAATCAAGCACCTTGGGGCGATATTTATAGTCAATCCAGACACGCGGAGTGCTTTCTATCTTCGACTGTTGTTAGCTAATGTTATTGGCCCATTATTATTTCAAGATACGTAAAGTGAATGGGCAAACAATATCCAACGTATAAAGATGCATGCCTTGCATCGGCTTGCGGAAGTGATACCAGTGGGAATGCATGCTTGCTGAAGCTGCATTGGACTGTACAGCAATACAAATTCGTACTATTCGCTATAGTGTTGACTACATGTTTCCCAGCCCGAGCACAGATATTATGGGGAAATCATAGTTTTAGAAGATGTCTACAGGTGTCACTTCTGACCCAGGAAATTTTTTATACGGCAAAACACCTTTCGTTGCCCTATGCTAGTTACAGGAAGCCCTGAAGGCTTTTAACATATCAGGGATAGAATAGTATTTTGTGAATGAAGGTCTCTCGGTTGAGAATTTCGGGGGCAATTATCATCACACACATTGTCACCAGCACGAATTTTCAAAACAATTTCATCAATATACTGAGGTCCGTTTTGCTATAAATAGACTTAAATGAAGCAAGTGTTTGACTCATTTTGCTTCCGAAGGAGCGTTAATAACAAATAATGATTATAATCAACTTTAGATGACGCCAAAGCGAGTTCTGATCGCTCAGAAGTAGCTGACCATGCCTGCGACAACCGAGATGGTTGAAATTTTGATTCTTTGTAGATCCTGTTCAAAATAAATTCTTAACAGTGTTCCATTTTGTTTGCAGGAGAGGCTCCGTCATCTGACTGGAATAGAGGTAAATATACATGATATATTAGAGATTTATCGGTACCTATTACATACCCAGTCACTCCCTTATGATATTATATTGAACTTTCGCCGACCCCGTGGCCCTACAAACGTATGGGACGAATATATGCGAGTTTTCATCGATCGAACTGCTTCTCTTGTTGCCTCTGCCCTGAAAATGGAATTACCAAACTTAACGCAGTTCGGCACTTTTAAATCCTTTTAAAAGCCCAATGTTCCACGGCTTATGGATGCGGTCTGGCTTCCAATGACCTATTCATCATGCACGCAATTTGATACGACGTATATTCCCGAGATCCTCGAATGTTTGCCGACGGATTTTTTTCTGGACCTTTAGTCAATCCTTTTAAACAACCAATCTGAAGCTCTAGAAGTGTAATGTACACGGGTAATGGCCGCGTTTAGACGCCATACGGCTTCTCACCTTGACTGAGATTGTGTGTGTAAAATTTACATTATGAACGGTTCCCTTTTTAAAGCAAATAATAGAGCCTCACCTAAGTAAATAATCGTGTACGAGACGCCCAGATGTATAAGTAGCTGTCAAGTGTTTCTAAAGTATGATTTCATTTTGTTCTGAATCTCGGGACAGCACGATTACCGTATATTATTACGAAATTGAATATAATTCGTACTTTCGCGACCCGTTACGTAACCTTTGTCAAAACCTACGTGCCGTGCCAAGTGGTTTGCGGTTGTCGGACAGGGAAACTAAAAGCCGAGGTACGACTGAGAATCGAAACATGAGGTTACAACTTGGTACGAAACCCTCATTCCAGTTGACAGAGTATGGCCGACCAATCGGCTATTTAACGGGTTGTTTTCACATCTTATTCCACTTTCCGACGCTATTTTAACTGTTCGGCAAAGTGTCTGAGTATTTTGAAATACGTACACTCGGTTACGACGTAAAACTGACATTTTTAGGCTGATGAACGTAAAACCACTTATTGTTTCCTTACGACGATATTTCTGAGAGAGCCTTGATGCCTCAAAATATCATGACTTGACACCACTTTTTAACCAGGTTTCCTTCGAACACTTCTCATTTTGGGTAAACCTGCCAATATTGTTGCTGCCAGCTACTATAAACTAGAGTACACGGTTGCAACTCGCCACTATATCCATTTGGGTTATTGTATACACAACTGCGGTAAATGTAATGGCGAAATAATAACTACTTCGCTCTTCGATAAAAGGTGTGTGATGGACGGCTGACGGCTGCAACGATATCAATCCGCGCAGAAAATAATTTTGTCTTTAATTTGGGTCGACCTTTGTTGGCAAATAGATATATACTTAAGATTTGAAACGTTTATCCAAGGTAAGTAGTTTAAGCAAGCGGAGTCGAAATGCCCTGAATCCTAACGATTACAATAAATCTTATTGAAACCACTAGGAGAGAATATTATGGTGCCCCGCCATTTTCTTCGTGATGAGGCGTCGTAGTGATTAAATATTTTTAGCGTTGAATCATCATGCGACGCTCTACACGAGAGAGAAATAATTTTTAAGATCGGTTGAATTTTACAGTTTCATTTTTTTCCGCTATTTTCTCGTCGTGGAGACGAAATATTTCCAACAATACGCATGGGAACTAAAAATGACAAGGTTTGTGATGTTGGAGCCGATGGTTTCCCCCAAATATTGTCTCACTGTACTTCAATTTGATAAAAATAATTCATCCCGATTTAAACCCATCAGCACTCGGCGTCACGGTGGAGCTTCATTGGAATATAAAGTTTCAAAATTCCCTAGTGGTTTTGCCGTTTCTTTTTTGCGTGTTATTATTCAACATCCATAAATATTCATCACATGATATAACAGAGAGCGGAAATGAACCAGTGCATGAGGGACCTCTTTCTAAAACATTAACGCTCTTTTGTCGCGGGTCTGGAGAAAAATGGCCGATACAGTCCGTTTACAAGGTATAATAATTTTTTTGTTAGGGGGCATTCATTATTGTAGCGAGGGACCTGGTTCCTTTTGCCTAAGCAATTTTTACTTAATTATTCAACTTTATTACTCGGAAGGGCGTTCGCAGGTGATTCGTGTATAATAGATATGGGAGAACAGGGGTAAAAAGAAAAAAAAAACAGAGAAAAAATATATTTGCTTTTTAATATTCCTCTTGGAACAACGCCAACGACGTAACTTGTACTCACGCATTGGTCGGTAGGTGGGGTATTCTACTATCGTGTAACTTGGTCGAACGGTTCATCCTTTTCCTCCTATAATTGAATGGGTTCCTAGTTATAATCACGGAACTGTGTTGATTGTTGTGTGCTTTGTGAAGACGATTATTTTTCACATCGTCTACCACTAAAAAGGGAAATTTCCTTATTTGTGGTGGTAGATATATATTTTGTCATCAACGTAAGTGGCTCATTGCTCATTGAAATGAATGGTCCAGGATTTAGAGGAGCAGACGCAGTTTTACCTACAATTTACTTGATAAATAGTTCGGCAACAATAATCATGTACATTATTGCGTTTAATACATTTCATTGAGCCCAGTACCCAGTATTGATCCAGTGCTGTCGACTCTTAAGGACTTTCTTCTCACCATGTCATTTATCACCACGTCATTCTCGATCCCCACCAAATTTTGAGGAACCTTGACGATTGCACCATAAGTCTGCAGAAGCCAATAGCTGCTTTCATTTCCCGATTTTTTCCGGCAGGCTGTTTGGGCTGTGTAAGACCTGGTTCGGCGATGAAAACGCCATAGTAGTTTTGAATATCACCGACGCCTATGTTGGTTGCCTTAGTCATGATAATTCAAAATTTCCTTTATCCATTGCTTTGTAAGGGTACCTCAAGTTTTACTCCAAGTAAATTCTTCATTTTTACTTTGTTTCATTGTACTTTCATGAACTGAGAATTTCTCGGCCCATCTTACTTGATTTATGCGAGCGTAGTTGAACGAAAAAAGCAGGAAAAGGGGGACGGTGAAATATTCAAGTGGATTTGTTTATGTAAGATGGAGGATGGTCGTCTTCAGGTATTCTTGTTTAATGATTTCAGTAAAGTAGGTAGAGCTATCTCCGAGTTCTGCTTCAGTGGCCAGAAATGTCTTATTATCATTGTACGTTCAGTTTTTCCCTTCGGCTCCATGAGGCTGGTCTTCTCAAAAGAAAACAGTCTTCCGCCTCCTGAGAATTAATATTTTGTACTTACTACTCCTGCTTTTGGCGGACAAAAATGGCCCAGTTTATTTTATTCCTTCTTTCCACTCACTCCGTAGTTAATTTCTTCTTGTATCCCCAAGAAAAATTAGACTCACGAAGACCTTTAGCATCCCCTTGATGTTTGCTCGTTCAAATTTTATGGCTGATGAATTATAAAAACTGGATAATTGACTTATAATTATAATCTCAGTTTGTTTAATATTAGCCGACCTTACACTTTTGAGATATTCGGTGCATATTCATCTTTTTTATTTCAGTTAGCGATATAAAAAAATTAATTTTCATAGCTTCTTAGATCGCCAGTTTTCTCATTGAGCTGGAATTATTTAAGATAATTTCTGTTTTTGAAGAAATAACGAAATGTATTAGAGTTTTCTTCTCCATTTGAGATAATCACTACAAAAATACTAAAACTCAAAATACTAAAATTCATCACTCAGAGATGTTAGTGAAAAGTGGTAGTGATTTTTTTTGGGACATAATGTTTACAGTACACAATGAAAATCATTTAGAATCTGGATTCAATAGACCCCACTGTTGGTTTTTGAGAAGAGCTCATGGCTCTTGGCCTATACCGACATGGAAAATGATTTCTATCTTCGAGTTTCATCGTCGAATTCAAGTCCCAAATCATCAAGTACAACCAACAATCATATTAGATTCCCAACTCCAAAAAATTGTTCTATTATTATTTTTGAGTTCATGAGAGATTGATGGCGGTAATCATGAAGTTGACTTATCGCAACATTTTCCTTAATAAACCGACGTAAATAAACTGGAAGAGGAGGTGGACAACATCCATAAACCGGATCCTTGGGGGGAGGGCAAATATGACAGTGAAATAGTGGCATGAAAACCTATACCTGCCTCTCTTGCAATTATGCATTCTGGTTATGGTTGGTTATTTCACGAATAGTCAACCTATGTAGGTAATCATGCCCAAGTTCAAGAAGGGTCGACCATCACCGATTGTTATAGTTTATAACATAAACTTTGTTGTATTACAGATATAGTTGTTAAATAATAGTTTGCTACATTTCTTCACACAAATCCAATAGAAGCGGGAATAGTGTGACGAAGATTACATTCGGTGCCAAGGCATTTCTTTATCTTCTTCCCTCCAATATTCAAAGTTGTCTGAAAATGCCGCAATTGCGCTAAGAAGTCAAGTATTTTCGAGTGGGATATGGGGAGAGATTGCAATCGCCTCGGTTTCATATCAAATTTTCCTGCACGGTTGAAAGTCCCGGAATGGTGGGTGAACACAGCGTATTTGGAATCAAAGACATTGTTTCATCATCTTGATACATCAAGTCACGAAAAATAGGTTGGAGGGGGTAAAAAAAGTTTTTCGACCTGATATGTTTTTTGATTGATGAATAATTCCGTTAAATATTTGACCACTCGGGACAGCTCAAATTGCTCCCTGCACCAACTACCTACCTAGCGGGAGAAGAATCAACTACTACCAGTCATATCCTTACTTTGTTGAGATATGATCTACCTGTCTTGATAGAAGAGAAACCTCAAGAAAATATACAAGAAATATTACTCTCACATAAACAACAAGCAATACTATTTTATAATGTCATATCAAGTCATATCAAAATAATGAAGTTCACCTCGCAGTTGTCAACACTGCGAGGCCTTCTTGATTAATCTCTTCTGACGCGTGGCGTCATCTTTCTGGTCGTGGCGGTCCTAGAGTTTGTTGAGATTCCAGAATACATTTCGTTCAAGTGACTAAGTGTTGTTCGATTATCAAATCCAGTATAATTTATATTCATAGATCAATAGGTAAACAAGAAGTGGTTCATTTCATGTGTATGAAATTCAGTGAAGAAACACCGATAATTTGGCGAATTCACACAAAGAAATGAGAATAGATGGTGAGGATCATCATTTTAGTTGCTAATATGCACCAAGTCGTCGTTCTCGAGTTGATTTTGAGCTATTTCACTGTAGGAGCCCATATTTCGCTGCTAGGATTCTGTTTGACCTTCAGTCTCATACGTAGTTTTTCTACCCATTTTGTTTTGCGTGAGTTGTGCTATTTGGTAAGCGTTGGTAGCAACTATGAGCCGAGTCGGAGTTTCGCCGGTTAAATCACTTGGTATATAAAAGAAGATTTATGAAAATTTCCGTGTAAAAAACTGTACAACATTTAGCAAAATAACACCGTTTTGTTCGTTCTCTCCTGAGTTACCGGTAGGTAGTTGTTTTTACAGTCGCTCTGCTTACCCTAAAGTGAATTTATGGAAATGCATATCTGGAAGTCGAATAAACTATTATTAGGCAGTGCAACATCTTATTTAAATATGCAAAGTTTTTTTTTTTTTTTTTTTTTTTTTTTTTTTTTAGTATTTTGTGAGTTGAGTGTTGTTGAGGTGGGTTCGAATTTATTGCAATTGTAATATTTTCATAAATTATTGGATCACAACCATGTTTGGAATACTGTTACAAAACTCAAGCGCAAAGCTCAAAATGAATTATACATATCCCAATTATTCGGAATAGCATTAAGATTTAGAGATTTCGTTGAATTTGAAATAATGTTCTTGAGGAAGATTATAGTAGTTCCGGCGGCATTGTCATATTGCTGGCGTCCACTCCTCGGAGTATGGAAGTGAGATCGTCGGATCTGCTCACCGATGAATCCTAGGTATTTCTGACCCGTAAATATTCCAAGCCAGTATGCTAATAAATTGACGAAGGATTCATCCTTCAGGGATGATTTATTTAACACGCTGCATTACCGATAGAAATCTTTTGAAAGAAAATTGGGTTAACAAGACAACGACTCCAGTGGAATTCTCCACGGTTAATCCGAAGTATTCAGCCGCATGCATGATTAAGCAAAATTATGGCACGGTTTACTTCTCGGGAGCCCTCATTCTGTATTCCACGGCCCAGATCGGTAATCTGGTCTTCGAAATTAGACAATTACCTCTACCACTCCTCTCACCCAGGCAATATGGTAATAGCAATCAGTCCTCTTGTATTAGCACGAGATGTCCGCAATTTGTAGCCGGTCTGGGCTCCATGCTGCTATAGGGCCGTGGGGTTGTGGCGCGAGGGTGGGGAGTGGTGTGGTGTGATGAATGGAGTAGCTTCCTTTCTTTGCGTTTCCATATTTTCGGAATACAATTCCTCTTCCGCTGGTACAGCCTCAAGCTCTCAGCGTTTGGTCGTAGAAAGGAGACACATATTTTATTGTCGTTATTATTCTGCCTCGCCTCCATCACTCTTATCGCAGTTTTTGCGTTGTTGAGGCATCACTCCAGGAAAGATATCATGATGAGTTCACGTGCTTGGGACACATTTTACACTAGGATGGATGGTGCCATAAAGGAATATTAACGACCTCAAAATTGTCTCTCGCGGAACCACTCCTCCCTCTCGCTCGTCCTCGAATTCTATAATGGCAATCAGATAACGACAAATAACTACCAAGCCGATCTTTTCAATTACATTGTCTTGGCCATTCACCACTTTTTGATGCTCTCCAGATTGCCATTCGCTAACTCCCTTCCCTCCCGAAGTAACATCGAAGGACATCATTCTGGTCTCAAAAGGCTGTACACTGAATTTCAGCGTCCTACCTACCATGAATAGTGCAGGCCTTAAATTCATTCGTGTTACAAATCAACTCAAATCTAAAAAGACCGTAACGTGACCATAACCGATGACGCCTTGCAACAAGGAAAAATATACCTTGAGTTAATTATCCCCAAAGTTATCCAGTTTCATCGTTGTAATAATATGAAACTCTTGGACTATTATTATGTCTGTCAACCTCTACCAACCTGCGGGGCCATCGTTGATGAGAAGCTCTTTCCTTTTATTATCCTGATGTTGGGAACCAGGCATATATATTTTTAGTTACACGTACGCTCTCTTTCTTTCTCTTTAAATGCCCAGCCGTGTCCCTCTACACTCCACTCGTTCTGAATTTCTTTTTCCCTCACGATTTTTTAATTTAATTTCACTCCGAGCTTGCTCCAACTCTTGACGCTGTAACCAGCCACTCGTCAGCGGCACTTTAATATTCTCATAGGCCCTTATTTCTGGCCTTTTCTTACTTATCTTGCTTGTTACCTACGCTCTTTGCCGTACATTCAAGAGCACTCAGAACCTCCTCTTTTTGCTCTCTCTCTCTTTCTACTCACACATCTCCAGTGTCGCTGCACTGTCTGTTACTTTGTCTTTATCATTGGAGAGAGTGGAAGGGTTTATTATTTCCTTTTCTGTGAGTTTTTCCCGTATTTTCTACCCAACACCTGTCCTTGCACAAGCTTTTTCTTAATCCTCAAGAACAAAGCTCGTTCATCTCCTCTGTACGTTGGTGTTCTCATTCAGTATCAAAATGTATGCCTTACCTTCTGCAGAAATGACCTTAATCCTCAGTTATTAGTCTGAGTGCCCGACCCTAATTACTTCCACGGTTTCCATAGTCGTATGGGTGCTCCACCTAGTGATTCATCCTGAACACGGTGGATACAATTCGAGACAAACACGATGAACAATCACCCACAATCTGAGACTGTCATGTCATCATGAGCCCAGTTTTAATGAATGGAGTGAACTACAAGACCTCATCCAATTAGGGAACGAATAACAAATTCGATTCCCTTTTTCGACACTGTAAACTGCAGCAAAAAAGAACCCCCGGAAAGTCAGCAAACATTTATATCACGAAACAGTCTGAATTCGAGTTTCGTTCAAACAATGGCGATAAATAATTTGAGTGCTCTTCAGTTTCTGTTTTCCGTTGTTAGAGAAAAAGTGAAGGACCTCATGTTGGGTCCTTTTCACCAATCGCTCCAGTTCGACAAAAGCTCTCTTTCGGCAGACACGCTCAAAAAGTAAACGTTATGTTCGCATTGGATCAGTTCCATGGGGCTTGTTGAAGGGCGAGAAATAGGATGAGTGTATAGCGGAATCTATAGGGGAGTACGTCTGTTTTTGACTGTGGCGGGAGAGCGTGGAGAGGTATAGGATGGAAAAGCCGCAGACCATTGTTGTCTCGGGCTTCTCCGTCCACAACTTTTGCAAACAGATAGCAAAACGTGTGAATAGTGTTTCTGATTGGTTGGGACGGAATCAGCGTTCCGATTCTATTTTCCCCTCTTGCGGTTCCCACCGCGCCCGTCACTCCATTGTGACCAGCTCTCCCGACCAGTGAACTGAATTCCTAATTCGGCTGAGAGCATGAGATACGTCACTTTCTTAGGTTTTTTTTTTTTTTTTTAAATCTTAAAGTATATATTTTTCCTGCATTTTTGTGCTGTGCAATGATAATTTGGTAAGGCGTTAATGGCTTCCTTGCAATTCATCACATGCTCAAGGCTGGCGAAAGACTTCTCAGCAGACTCTTGTGCAAGCTCAAAAGGCAACTTATTTGTAACAAAAGCATAGCTTTTATAAATTTCTTTGCCCAAACTTGGAAAATTCTCTTTGAACTACGAATAAGATACATTCGGAAAAGAAATTTTGCGATTTTTGAAGGATATTTCTCAAAAACTCTTTTCAACTTAATGTCGTTCGCAACCGAATAAACCAGAAGAACCGTGAGAGTGAGAAACAAATATTTTTCAAACTCAGAACAGAAGGAAACGAGTCCGGATGTGAGCCACCTAGCTGAAAATGTTCGTGGAAGGCATGAACGATCTAGTGAGTTAACCAATGAGTGAGTTAATCAGGAAGTCAATTGTAATAACCCGTGAGTTTTCTACCTTCCCCTAGTGAGCAACACGAATGTTAGTGGCAAAATGTAACCGGTTAGCAGTTACTTCTATAAGTATAACTACGGTCATAAAATAAGTTATTCAAATTCATGAAAATGATTGTTTCTTAAAAAGTAATTGTTCTTCATTGGTGTTCTGTAATAAATTTTAATGTATTATCCGAGAACTCACTCCAATTTGTTTGTCGTCAGAAAAACTTACGTATTCTCACTCAGCACTCACCACTAAACGAACGTGTAAAATTAACCATGAAACTTACCTTTGAAGAACTGTTGTACCTACGATCACAGTTAAACGAATGATTGCTTTTGTTAGCTGATGTCCCTGGGTGATTGTGACTGTGATGTTATGATCAATTTTGCCAATATGAATGAACAAATAATTTCTCTTTGTCCGAGAATATTGGAACTCGTTCCGACCGAACGAATTGAGAGGTTTATTCATACATATTGGTATTTAACGGTCGGCAACACAACCTGGATTCTCGTGTAGATGGTTGATTTCAAAATACGGTTCGTTGGGTAAACGTCTCCCAGATGATGAATTACACCCCTCGGGGGTTTTGAAAAATGTTTCGGTAAAAGGTAAGCTTCACTTTGAGGAGTTCCCTCGGTGAATTTCACGTACATTTCAGGTATTTTCTCGCTTACGACAATCCTTAATCTGAACGCACCACTGTTGAACCCTTTGATGCAAGAGGAAAGACAAATCCTCCTATATTAAATTCAGCGATCGTGCAGTGTATTTACGAGAAGCTTTTTCTAAAAAACGTTTAGCAAACATCAATTGTCAACAACCTGCTGGAGTGTTAATTTCTTCAAGGAGACGTGACTTTTCTTCTACTATTATAAATTTTATCTTCAAATATACGTATGTTCATATTTCTTTTAGTAAGAAAAGAGGAAAGCTCCGTTGTTTAAATTAACAATAGCACTGCTCCCGGCTCTACCTGTCGAAACCGGAAATTTGAAGGGGCGGAATGAGACAGGCCTAACGGGTTTCGGATTATCCCTCATGAACTCATTAGGTCCACACTCCTGTCAGACAGCATTATTTTGAAAGTCTTAAATTTCAGTTTGTTTTTAATTAGATTTTGTACTTTAATTAAGTCTTTGCTTTCTACCGAGAAAACTCCGGGTTCGAACCCACTAATTAAAAGTGGGAGCTAATTCAAGGGGTTGCGCGTTTGCTTCAAGACCCTATCTTATTATCACATCTCCTTTTACATCTAGTTTAGTACGCTATGGGGTACCCAAGGCCTCTGGCTCCAGCTCGAATCCGCTCTTTCATTCTCCATACAGCGCTCGTGCTTTCGTCCGTTCCTTCACATTTTCAGATAATCTGTGGCATTAATTCCTCGAGAGCTACCCGTGCGTTTTATAAGCTCTCACAAGCCAGCGTCGTTATAGGGAAATGCATAGATAAGGACCGAACTGTTTGATAATTATTCTCTCTTATTAACAACCCGTGGTTATAATGCTGCGGTAGCTTCTCATTTCCCCATAGATTTCACAAAGTTTATATAAAACGAGGGATTTCACCCTTGGCGTCGTATAGAATCACTCCACGCGGAATAGTCACAGCCAAATAGAGCTGTTTACACCAATTACTCTCTTTGTAAATGGAAACATTTATTAGTATATGTGATCTCTAATCATTGTGACCTCATCAGCTTCAGCATTTGAGTTAGATAGTTGTTTCATCTCTCGTCTATCATGTGGCCTGTCAACTTATCAAGGACCCATCGTGCCCTACATGACAGGCTGTCATTACCGTGTTTATGTATGGGCATTGAGTGATGGAAAAAAAAGACATTTCTTTTAACCAGTTAGAGTAAGAGTTTGTTTCAGCTTAACCGATCTTGAGCTCCCCCCAACACAAATCGTTCTCTCTGTATAAAACTCTCCTTTCCCGAATGTTGTGATACAATGTTTACCAAACCAAAGCTATTCCGAATGAATTGATTTTTTGAGCCAGGCTAATCATTATACAAAACTAAGAGTATCTGTATATGAGTTTGAGAGGGTTTTTATCTCTATTGGGTCCATTTGGTCGGCTGAGTCCCACCCATTGAGAGGATGAAACAACAATATACTCGAAATGTGTGACACAAATCGATCATCTTTCGCCACAAAAAGGAAAACATATAAAAGCATTGTAAAGGAGCGTATCAGCGTTCCTTAAGCTTACACCGATGGCAAGATTGTGAACTAAATTTAATTCACTTAGTTGAACTATACGGACTACAATGTGTCTTAGAGCAGGATCAGTGCAGTACAACATGTGACTAGCAAATATACATTTTCAAACATCTGTTAACTAAGTATACATTTGATCGAGCACTTGCAGCAGTAGAATGAGTTAGGGCTGAGTAGACAGGGGATTCAAGATCTCGAGCCTATACCTAAAATCCTAGACTAGGCATTCCCACGCGAGATTCGGCTTTGAGAGCATTGTTATCGAGGTTTATTCACTCCAAGCATTATCCTTCCATCGTGGGGCTATTATACGTCGTAATAGATAAAAGAAAGTGGAATGAAAGCTTTTCTCTTACTCTTAGAAGAAGTAGAAGAAGAGAGAGTGGGAAAGAAAAGTATTCTTGGCAACTTCGAAAGGAAAATATGAAGAAGAGGAAAGACAGAGCAGGAGAAGAGGGAAAAGAGACGCTCGTAATATTTCAAGTGTTCCGCTAATATTGATTGCTCTCTTTCTCTTTTCATATTTCCATCCCACTCTCGGTTCAAGCTCGTCTTTTCTCTTTTCTGTCTCCCTGATAGTCCTCTATGTCCGATAATAAAGTATGAATAATTCAAGGGCAGCACTGGAGCTTGGATCCTTTCGGTTGACCTCCTCTCATCCTCTCCCAGTACCATCGCCAACCTTAAACATTACCATAACCCGTAGATATTGTTTAAACACGAATACACTTGTTTCTCCCAGACAAACCTTTTCCGTCCTTTTCTCATTTCGTCGGGAAAAAAGTTCGCAAGAAAGGTGTTTGTCCCCGAGGTATAGTGGTCGTATTTTATTAGACCGGTTCTTTCGTGAGTCGTTTTGAAATGCGAAATCAGAATGTAAATATTTAATAAACTTTTACAGTACAAGTAGGTGTATGAAAGGAGAATAAATTCTATTTTGTAACTATTTTTTCAGTGATTCGTTAGCATGTCACTTATTGTGTAGGTGGATCATATGGGTAAGGATTAAAATTAGCCAAGTACATTGGACCGGGGATTGAAATAGCCATGTTTACTAAGTACGTCGTACGCTATCTTTTAGTAGGAACTTTTGTCAAATCTCACAAACAGTGCTAATTCACCAGGACCAGTATTTCCTCGGAAATGTCGCCCGTAACGATCCATAAATGAAGGAAGGCTGTGAAGGGACGAAATTTTTATTATAGACTGTCCGATAATCCAAGACAAGCATCATCACTATTAAAATAGAACATTTTATTCAACGTGTCATTGGATCAATAGACGTAAAAATTCAATTAGCGTTGCGTTTCCCTACGAATGAGCATGTCGAGTGAATCTGTCAATAATGAGTAGACGTTAATGACGACGTTACCATATATGACTTGAGGTTCATTAGTCTGCAAACACCTCCCTCCCTCGTCCTCCACCGAGTTCAAATTGAACGAAAGCTATTAGTTCACAGGTTTTCTCATTTGACTGCAAGAGAGACAACCTTTGGGTTGTTTAGAATTCGCAACGTCCATGACAAGTAGGGAGCCATGATACTCATTGATTAACCCATGAAAACTCATAAAGGGCAGGTAATTACCATCCTCTCAATGCAGCGTGTGCAATAGGACAAGTTGTGGGGGAGGGGGTTGTCTGGTCGGCTACAACTGGCCGAGTAAACGGAAGGGAGTCGAGGGGCACCTATTTACCCTGACCTACTTCACTGTAGCTCTGATATTGGCCGCTTCCATCAACCGGTCGAACGAACCGATATGGGGTGGAGGGGTGGTCTGATGAGGACGATTTATCCGTTGTTATTGCCCCGTTAGCTGGCTGGCAACGTGACTGTTCAGTTCGGAGTGGTGTTTTACGGCCCATGAGAGCAGCCAACTAACGAGACCAAGGTTTTCTATCGGCACGTTAAAATTTATTAGCTCTATTTTACATTTCACAGACCCAACGAGCCGTTGGAATGTTTAAAACTGTACATTGCTTTGCAATCTGAAAACGCTCTTGACTATAGTTCGGTCAGTTTCATTCCACTATCCGTTTCACGTCGAATGGTGTGTTCCAATTCAAATATCCCTGATAACTGGAGTAGTTGTCAACCGTTCGAAGGTTTGATTTGTTGTAAGACGAAACTCCTAAAAAAAGTGTTACGTGGTCTTTGTACGCCGCCTGTGATCCAACTATTTAAAACGGCCTGGTTTTGATACCCCTTCTGCACTCTGTCTTTCCCACGATTCCACATAATATCTTACTTTTCTCTGAGTTGATTACCAACTCGAGTGGTATTGAATATTCCTCCAATGCTCTCATTTTCCTCTCAATGTCTAACCTTTTGTAACCAAGAATTGTTATATTTTCTGTTTGTGGCGGTAGCGTCTAATTTGCTCGTAGAATAGAGCACCAAGCTCAGTCCAGTAGTTGGCCGCCGGACAGCGGTACTTACAGTTTCAAGTTGAGGGGATTCGCCTGCTGCATTTGCTGCATACTGTTACATCTTCCACTCCAGTAATAACCTTGAACCCATCTGGTCCTTTTCGCGATGTGACAGTATTCCACGACGGGTGCGATATGTATCGACAACAAATGGGAGGCCCAGAATAATTTTTTGCCCTTCTACTCTATTAAGACCTCAACTCCTAATTTAATCCGGCCCTGAAATGTAGAGGCAAAAGAGCAGGGGACTCACTTCACACTTCTCCTTGTAGAATTCTCGTCGACACACTGCGGAATAACGTTTTGGTGAGGTGAAATTTTTCTGCAATTTTTGCACTTGAGTACAAATCTCAAATAACATCCTAATAGTTTACACTAATAAAAAAAAATGCTCACCATGCTCACCTTCTCACTGATGGTACGAGTTTTCGTATACTCGAATATTCGAAATGTCGAGAAAACTACCCTACGCGGGTAGGGTAGTACGTTTTATATTCCATACTTATTGGCCTCTACCCATTATTTGGGTTAAAACAGGCAGTTTTGCGGGTATCTCTTGGGGTGTATATGGGACTGAGTGATTCGTAAATAATCGCCTTTAACCCTGTTCCCATGATCGTGAAACTCGTTCTTGGAATCGTGAACAATGTATTCTACTATGTATTCTGAACACAGTAATTTTGCGTCCACCGTCCGCCGTTCAGGCTGTTTTTAGTAGTAGAAAATTTGCTAAAAACCTGAAATTTCATGGTCAGCTATCAACGTTCAACATTATTTTTTCTGTAGAAAACGTATCTCAAAATTTTCTTTTCCGCCTGTAAATCCAGCCCCTATAACTGTGGTACAGCCCGATGGAGCCCTGTTTCGAATGTGGGTTTTCAAGATTTCTGGTACTCAGGCGTGTGAGGTTTCATTTTCCACTAAATTTTTTTTACGCTGAATCGATTGGAATGAGTCTCCAAGCTCCTGGTTCAAGGAACAACCAACCCTTGTGAAAGAATTTACAGTGTTTTTAATTTTGTGTTCGAAGGTGGGAGAGTGGAGGTCGAGGGCACACAAATCACTAAATAATGTTGAAGATTAAGCGGCGAGTGTCTCAAAACGAATCGCAAAGATTCCAAGCAGACAAAGTCGTTGGAAATGCTCGAAAAAGTAGGACAAAACAGAGAGAACTCGAAAACAGGAAGTGACGTGGAAAAAAGTAGTAGGTACTCTGGGGTAAAAACCCGATAAGAAGTCACTAATTTACGTGGAGTGTCGCCGTTGTTTGTGATTATTGCCTTCCAGTGGCCGGCCGTTCAAACATCCTATTTTTCGCTTCTCACGAACTCTTTTCCGCTGATTGCAGGTTAAAGAAACTTTGAAGCAAAAGAAAAAATCTCTGGTTGAGATTGGGAGGCGTTTTTTAGAGCGATAATGTCATTCGGAATCAAGGTGTTGGTGTTAAAAACGTGTGGTTATCGTTGGTGGTGGTGTGAAGGGGAGGGGGATCAGTTTGGATTG
Source organism: Cyrtorhinus lividipennis (assembly GCA_019603395.1). Taxonomy (NCBI): domain Eukaryota; kingdom Metazoa; phylum Arthropoda; class Insecta; order Hemiptera; family Miridae; genus Cyrtorhinus; species Cyrtorhinus lividipennis. Next base: position 42,868,431 of record CM033998.1, read on the forward strand.
TGCGAAAATGCGCGTGCCGTATGAAGCCCAGTAGAAGCAAAGTTAGTCGTGGACGCCTATGTTGGAGAGAGGTGAAGTTGAACCACCCCCCTCCCCACCTCACAGTAAATTCGTCGAGTAGTTTGGGACCTTTCACGCCCCTTCCACATCACTCCCTCCAACGGCCCTAGTCACGCTCGTTTCCGGCAAGTTGGCTCAAACTGGTGGATTCAGCGCAAAACTGTGCCAGTAGTATCTAGTTAGGCAGAGGTTTCTCTCGCCTCGCTCTTCTCGCGTACTTCCTCCCTTCACCCTACCGTATAAATCTAAATCTTAAGTTCAATCGAAAAGCAGCCATTAAACTAGTTTCCGAGAACTACCTTGTTGTGTGGGTTGAGCCATTCCTAAATTGGCTCAAACAAAGAAATTTGTGTATGGTTAATTCAACGTAAAGCTCTTAAATCTCTATGATTTCATTCGCGAACAAGAGAAAAAAGCCAGGGCCGGCTAACCAAGGTAATTATCTTGATATGTGTGAAGAACGAAGGTTACAGAAAAAAGGTGTAGGAGGAATTTTTTTTTCCCCTAATGAGTAGATCTTGTGTGATCTTGCCTAGTGGTGGCAGATTTCAAAGGTTCAACGCTCTCGGGTTCCTGACTCGATATTTTTAGTCAGCGAGAAGATTTTTAGTTTTAAACCACCCTTGGCTTTCAAAACAATCCGAGGTCAAAAAAGAGGTTTTTGAGGGTCTAAACGTATTAGGTGTCACTATTATTGGAAAAATACTGTTGTATTAAAGGTTGTTCTAGAAGTAGGTTTTGCACGTGCAGGAATACAATACTGTTGCATGGAAATTACAGCAAGCTCACGGGGGTAAAAAGAAATGCGTTCCCGACAATGGTTATGATGACTATGTGCTCGAAAATCCCTATTTAAATTACTCTTCTGTTGAGAAAGAAAGAAGAATGGCTGTGGAGCAATTACCGCGTGGTTAAGGTTTCGCGTTGCGTGCCATTTGCAATTTACACCCTTGAAAAATAACACCCACGCCGCTCACTCGACGCTACTTCAACTTTTGTTCATTATTTACTCCAGTTAAGTATCACGAGGCTGCGGAATTCGGTACGATGTCACGCTGATTTCAGATACAATCGGTATAATAATAATATTATCTGAAACTGTTTTTTACGTCGCAGTTACACGAAACTTGCATCCGGCCCAATTACTGTGACCGTTCATCGTGGGCGTCGTGTGGCTTTGGCATGCTCCGTATCACAAAGGAAAATATTTTGATTGATTGTGATCAAGTACGCTTGTGAAGAATGGAAAGGGGAGGAAATGTTTTGAAAGCATAAGCTAAGGTGAAAAGTATTGCAAGATCATACTTACGTACATTTGAAGCCAGGCTGTGTATAATGATGTTGAACTTGGACACCGTGCAATTATGTAGGTTCGACTTGCACGAAACACGACACCCCCCCCCCCCCCTACTCACCCTCACGCTTGAGCTTGTTTTAAGCCACTCTTTCCGGTTCCTTTCCCCTCAACAAGGTCATTACCATTCTTTTGAAACTAGTCGAAAGATTGACTTGATGGTTTCATTAGACGGGTAAAAATAGTCCTTTACGTTTGTGACAAAAAGGTAAAATTAAATCGCGCCAGTAATTAATTAATTAAATTATTTTTCCTCAACAGAAATCGGTTCATACAAGGGCGAATAACGCGTACAATCGTACGAGGCATCGCACATTCCTTCGTCCTTTATGGTCTCTGGCCCTCAATGGGGAATTCAACATTTAAATTGAGTTATTCTCAAACCTTTTTTGAATCCGAGTTTTCTTGATGCATAATTTTCGGGAAAATATATAATATTTTTAAAGTTGGGTGGCTTTGGAGGTAAAAGGTTTTTCAGGGTACGGCCTGTGGCCGTTCAGGAGGAGAGCTGTCAACTCCACCGATTAGTCTCAGGTATGTTTAGAAATGGATACTTATAAACTCCGCCGGAGATGATAATCTTATGAAGATAAGTGAAAGCCAGGTTTTCTCAATATTTGTTTGCTGCAAGCCTGAGAGGCCAGGTAGCTAGTTCGCTATTAGAAGTACCACGGCTGTACCTGCGTTGGAAATAATTTTCAGGTAGAAATGCTCATTGCTAATCGTTCACGAAGGGCTTAAATTAGACCGAAACGAGTGAGTACATAAGCTTGTAGAAGTGGAAATGCGTGGACAAAGGCTGTCGAACTAAACTGCATGTTACCGAGGATTTATGCAAAATCGTGAAAAGTGCAACTGGCTGACGATCTCGCGGATTCTGACGTAATGAAGAATGGGATTTTTGGTTGGTTATTCCTTGAATAATCAACCTATGTTTTCATGCAAAAGGTCAACCTCTCCGATTCGGCTCAAAATTTTTTTCTGGACGTTTCAAGGTGTCTAGATCAAAAAATGTCAATGTCCGTACGCCGTCCGCCGTCTGCGCCGTTTTTGGTAGTAGACAATTTTCTAAAAATCTGACATTTGGGTCAGGGGTCTGTTCCCGGCCTAGGACGGGCCTCCAAACTTTTCAGCCCGATTGGACCAAATTTGGGCGGGGTAGGGGTCCAAATGTGTTTTTTGAAAAATGGATTTTCGAGATTTTGGGCAATCTAGGCGAGTGGGGTATCATTTTCCACTAAATTTTGGACGCTGAATCCAATGAAATAGGTCGCAGAACGATTGGCACCCACTAGAAGAAGTTATGGGTCAAATTGGGTATATATTACCCATTTTGAATATGTGTTTTGAGATTTCTGGTACCTAGACGTGTGGGGTATCATTTTCCACTACATCTTGGACGCTGAATCCAATGAAGTGGGTCCCAGAACGATTGGCACCCACTGGAAGAAGTTATGGGTCAAATTGGGTATATATTACCCATTTTGAATATGTGTTTTGAGATTTCTGGTACCTAGACGTGTGGGGTATCATCTTCCACTACATCTTGGACGCTGAATCCAATGAAGTGGGTCCCAGAACGATTGGCACCCACTGTAAGAAGTTATGGGTCAAATTGGGTATATATTACCCATTTTGAATATGTGTTTTCGGGATTTCTGGTACCTGGGCGTGTGGGGTATCATTTTCCACAAAATTTTGGATCCTGAATCGATTGGAATGGGTCCGGGACCCGCCGCATCCGCTGTTTTCTCCATTTCCCCCATGTTGAAGGAATGAGTCTCCTTGCGCCTGGTCAGAGGAATAACCAACCCGTGTGTAAGAATTTGCAGCGTTTTTAAAAATTATTTTGTGATACCTCACGTAGGATACTTTGCTAGGAACTTGTAAATATTAAGCTCGTCCTCAAAACTGTTCGTTGACGGGAAATTGTCCTACGCCGCCAAATTTGTTACTCAAAAAGTCCATTCAAAACCTTGTAGCAGGGAAATTTGCAAGACAAGATTTTCTGAGGTGTGCCTCCAAACACTACCGTAAAAGATCCTAAGCTGATTCCCTATCTAAACTGAACTGAAACTATTAAATATTACTGATTCGTTATTCGTTCACTGGTTATTCGACCTTGGCTCTCATGGCTGCAAAATACATTGAAAATACTAAAAAGCTCTTGACGCTCTTCCCCCTACATAAGCCTACGAGTGAATGTACGATATTCCTACGTCACCGTCGGAGTTGACTGCTGATAATAGGTAAGCTGTACTCGGTCATTAGAGCTTCGAGATTGTCGTAGACTTGGAAAAAAATATAAATATAAGTAGCTACGGAGGGAAGCGCCTTTAAAGCAGGTCAGGTAGTAATATAGGGTCTGACAGAGTGCATAGTGACAACCAATAAGGTAGGAGTCACAAGATGGGCGGTTGAAACTATGACGTCACCGGGCCCTTTGGGCTCTTCATATTATCATGCATACACATACTTGAGTTTTCAGGCAATGATACTGAAATAATCATTTTTGTTAAATAAAAATAATAACCAAGCTTACGCCGCTGCGCAGTCTCGGAAGCACACCACACAAAACTACAAATAAAACTGCAAAAAATCATCATTCGGTACTTGACGTTTTAAATTTGTTTCAGGTGAGTCTCCCTTCGCATTTTGCCCGAAATAGTGCGTGAGTACACATTTGAATTGAATCATAGGGTGGATAGGGGTGGACTGTGCAATATAGGTGACGGCCTTCAATCTCCTTCTGGACAAAATGTTAAAATCTGACTCAAACTGGGCGCTGTTCTGAGCACATTTCCCGGGCTTAGTTCGGTCCCTAATGCGATTAGGTCATTACCGCATTCTGGACGCTTGAGGCAAACCCTACGCGTGGCTTTTGTCCAGTTGGATTGTGTTCGCTTCAAGGATTCAGTGCCTAATGATCCAAAGAGGACTCGGACAAACTCACCAACTGCTCAATTAACACAGACACATCAATACCCCGGAGAGCCAAGCTGGATTTCCCCTCAAAACAATGTCAACAGTAAGAGGTATCATCATCACGTTTGATTTCGTCAAGACATTGGATATCACGTTTCCAACCAAAAAGTCACGTATACTAAACACATGCGCATCAAGAGCAATTATGTATAAGAGCCATTGATACATTCTAACACATCGTGCTAAATGTTTGAGCTCCGCAATGTACACACATGAACGAACAGGTAGGTTGACCTGATTGATGGTTGTTTACACACGCTCCAAATACTGGTTAATTGAATGCGACCATCTATCTTCCCCGTATAGCTAACTTAACCGTTAGGCTTTAGTTCTATACACCTCTGCAATAACGCCCTCCCTCCCCAACAGGATTTATTTATTCCATGTTTTCAATCCAATCCATTTAATTGCGGTAATGATACTGAATTTGTATTAACGTTTTATACCTACTTTACTGTTACGTGGAGCCCAAACTATTATGAGCCGAGCTATTCCACGCTTCTATAAATCCCAAATGAGCGCGGTTCGTTGTTTTGTCAATTTAAATTAAAAATGGTCGACTTTTTTAAACAAAGATGATTTGGGGTGCTGGAAGTGATAGTGATTGCCAATTAGCAAACGGATCATCAGAACAAATAAACTGAAAACGCGATTACCCAATAAAAATTGTATCGTGAGCCAGCTGTAGTCAATGTTAGGCCTATTGAATGGACTGGGAAGGGTTAAACATTCAAAATAGGAGCGTTATTTTTTGTCAAATGACGTGACAATAAATCAAGTAAACGATTAAAAGAAAAATGTTTTTTCATTTGCGTGCATACGAGTCATGCAAACATGTTATATTATGACATTGATGAAAAATATCAATAGTGCCCAATGCTCAACATCTTTTAAATTAACATTAGTGTTTTTGAACATAATATATCTGATCAGATGATATCAAAAGAGATTAGAACTAACTCGCAGAAGGAAAGAACTTTTTTAGGAAAGCGTCTTTGGAGGTGTGCATTATATCCCCGCTGGATATTAGTGATACAGACTACATAATCAAATCGACGTCAATAAGAACATTCACGAATTAAACAATGAAGGACATTCTAAGATAACCCTCTTCCGAAGCCGAACTAGGGAAAGAGTGATGGAAAAACAGAGGTTCTTTGTTCTTTAATAAAGACATTAAACTTCTGACATCATATGAGTACTTTCAAGAACGAAGAACTTTAGATAAAGATCCCTCACACAATGTGTGAATTACTAACCTGATTTATGTTAACTGGGTACACCTTGTAAAACAACCATGTGGATTGATACAATTTTTGATATTCACCAATCTTCTTTCACTCTAGACACTTCAGTTGGTACAATGTCAATGGGATTACATTGATTTCATACAACGTTAACATTATCGATGAGTTCTGATGTATCACTCTTAAATGCTACTAACTTGAATTCCTCTTCCTCACTTGCCTCCTATGACTTAGGGGTTCAATGGTGGTCACAACGTTTTCATCGGCTGCACAAATTCACAACTGCTGGGTGATCAGTCCGAGGGCTGATAAATCCGGAATAATTATTGTGGTAATAATGATTATAAAGTCCTCAGTTAAGTCCCCTGGGAGTAAACAAAAACTCACTGTGTCAAGGTGCGTGTCGGGAAAAAAATGTACTCCCCTGTGAGGTGTGGTCGCGTTTAGTGTCTGTTATCCATTAAAACGAAACAAAATATCGTGAAGCGTTTCAATTAATAAGTGAACTTGAATAGCCAGGAAACATGCCATATCTAATGTGTCGAGACGACATAAGCACGCAGATATTCATGTTGTCATCCGATCGTATCAATTAAAACAGACGGAAGTTTTTACAGGAGTATAACAGTTATGTTTCAAATTCGTGTAACTAAAGTTGCATATTAAACGTTCGAAGAAAATACGACAAAAGATTTTGGTGGATGTCAACATTTTCTGCTTAACGAAGTAAAAATGTTGAATGACCTTATTTGTTGGTTAGTTCGTTGAAGTTATCACGTCTTCTTGAAATACTACTGACTGAGATGTGTTAGTAGACGGTCCGTTTGAAGCCGTAGAACACTCAGAGGGGAATTCCGTGTGCAATTCTGGGTTCTTTTTTACTGAGTTTTCTCGAAGTTTTTCAACCAGAGGCTGGGGGAAGCTCTGATGCTTTTCCTCTTGGGTTTGCGCGTCAGCTAGTACACGCTAAGTAATACCTTAGATTAGCCAGTAGCGCCTTTTTTTTCGTTACGGCGCTCTTTGGAGCGGACTCATTAAAGTAGACCGTAAGAAAAGAGCAAACTTCTCACTTTACTGCTAACACCCACGGTCTTCTCCTTCCGCCAACATATTTATTTCTCACGTTCCCGGACCTCTCGCGTTTCCTTCCTTCCATTTCAACCCCGAGTTGCCCGCCTCTGGAGCCTCTTTTCTTTATAATACGAATAGAACTCCCGTGGGAGCCTCTCCGTTTCTATCCGTTCGCTTAGTTATTTGGGGTTTCCACAGTCGTGCGACACAGGAGGTTTATCGCAAAATATTATCGATTCCTCCAACCTCTGTACATCCAAACTTCAGAAATATCTAATCAAGAATGGAGACAATTACGTTGAACCGTTCTTTTGGTTGGTTATTGCTTGAATAATCAACCCATGTTTTCATGCAAAAAGTCAATCTCTCCAATTCACCGAAAGAGGTTATAGACGCTGAATCTATTTTTAAATAAGTCTCCATGCGCCGGGTCCGAGGAATAACCAATCCCAATTTGCAGCGTTTTTTGACATCGTACCTGCGTGAAACGACACGCTTGATTTTTACTGCTTTTCACTTCTGTGGTAACATGGGAAATGTCTGGCCCTTTTACATTGGGCATCTATAGAATGGTCAGTTTGAAGATGATGTACCTCAGAAAATCTTTTGGAGTAGGTAGACTGTAGCTACTGAAGAATTTTCCTTTTACTTTCACACTTGGATTTGACGTCTCCGGTTGGCAGGCCTGTAAAGTAGGATGTTATTCAGGTGAAACTCGAATGAGACAGGGGTTGTAAGTGGGGTGGTTATGGAGGGAGGGGGGTCACGCAAAGGGCCGCTAGGTGGGAGCGGTGGCCTGTCCCGTCTCGCGTGTCCCGCAAACCCTCGCCAAAACCTTGGCAAAGCAATCATCCCCCATCAAGCCACCATCCAAAGTATACCTACTCGTGCCTTGAGCTTCTTGCACCCGTCCGTCGACCACTCGTTGTTATGAAGGCGAAATAGGGATTTGCGTTCGCTCCATCGAGGCTGATTACGGTGGCCGACTTAAGTCAAGTCCAAGTTGACGGGGTTTTAATATTAGATCATCCACGGTGTGAGCTGACATTCCCCTTTTGCAACGGTAACTCTATTTGTTCATTTGTTCATGCGACGACTTCGGAGTGAGCAGCAAAATTTTTGTCTTCGCAAATTTTCAACTTTCTTTCTTTTCCAAGTGTATGTTTCAAATGTATATCATTATCACCTCTAATACTGCGTACTTCTTCGAGACCAAAGTACATTATCACGTGCGTTCAATTGCCCTTGACTTCATTTCATCCCAATCCCATCCTTTTGGTTCTCTATCATTGTTCCGTACTATTATTTCACGGACCATGTTGCAGAAGAAGGGACAGCGTCTTGGAATGATAACTTATTCAACAAGTGAGCTCTTTGTTTGGCTCAAAGGCGTTTTCTTGTTTCATTACTGGCCCATCAGATTAATTATGTTAGCACACTCAAGAGATACCTTCGTATTTGGAAACAGTTCTGCCAAACTCGCAGTTGATAGCCTTTGTTGCGTAAAATATTTACCGCTCTAGCAGGACTTCTCTTGTTTACTTAGGTGGGGTTCGCAATTGCTGCTGGCCATCCTCATTAGGTATGGTGAACGATGATTTATAATTTATTGGGCAAGTGTTCCCTGAGTCCCCTTTCCCATTCGGTTGATTTCTGATTCATTTATGAGCTACATAGGATTTAGGTTCTGGAACGACTAGGTAAGGAGGTAGTCGAGAAGCGTTTAACGTTGTACTCTGGGTCTGATGAAATAGGCTCAGCCATTTACTAAAATATAATTTTTTACTTTTGGTTGGTTATTCCTTGAATAATCAACATGTTTTCATTCAAGAGGTCAATTTCTCCGATTTCAAGGTGTCTAGATCAAAAAAGTTAAATGTCTGTCCGCCATTCATTGCACGCCGTACTCCGTCTGCCGTCCACGCCGACTTTGTTAGTAAACAATTTTCTAAAAATCTGATATTTTGGTCAGAGACCCACGTTTGGACACAGTTGGTCATCGAATTTTTTCAGCCCGATAAAACCAAATTTTTTTTAGCTTATACTCAGGTAACTTTCTTTCCTCCCCCTGATGTCTTTGAATGACGTGAAGTTTCCGGTACCACACCAAGAAAAATAGCCTTCGCAGTAGAGTGGAGGTCATTGTGCGTCGCCTAAATAACGCAATGTTGCGTACGCACTGATGGACTAGGATAGATAGTTGTATGTTTTGAGCATGTTAGCAAGGGATGTGAAAAGAGTCTGCTGCGGCTGATTGGAGGTAAGGTGAGCATTGAAGACACTCTTGGGAGGATTCGAATAGAAGTCGTGGTAGAGGAAAAGCAACGTCGGGATTAGGATCGCGCTAATCCCGAGGATATAATGGCTGCTATCCTCGAATACTCATGCGGTATCCTATTCCCGTGACTCGGCCCCAAGGATCGATTCAAAACCCGGTCCGAATGGACTCGCAAGGATATAAAGCTGTCTCATTATGATTGTGAACTGCTCCGTGAGGGCGATGGTGTGCGGGGGAGTGGAGATTGAGAGCTCCAATAATACACGACATACCGCAATAATTCCGTTCAATTGCACCCCATGGTCTGGTTTTGTCGAGCTCCCGGTGCTCTTTCAATATCCGTTCTTATCAAATAGCCACTGAACAGGGGAACGCAATTGTTTTATCCTACGGTATCGTGAAGGTATAATACTGGGAATCCGTAAGCCGTTTTCAATCATTAAATCCTCCACATGATTATTTTGCTGTCCAGTTTCATCGCCCCATGTAGCCTACAACATGAATTTAAAACCAGCAGACAGCCGTAGCTTTTTTAATGTAATTTTAAATATGCCCGCTCTTTGTTTCATTTCTCTCGAACGCTATTCGGCTAATGAGGAATGAGTTTTGGTAGCTTGAGTTTTGACGAGTTTAGCGTTGGACATATTTAAATAGGGATGCACAATAATCATGCAAATGAGTTAAGGTCAACCGTGGCCCAGCACTTCATTTTGGATTTCGAGTCCACTTATTTTGTACTGTAAGTACATATCTATATGTGTGTGGAAGAAGAAAAAAGATGAATATCCGAACAAGATTTAATAAACCAAAATGTTATGAAATAAATTCGATCTTCCTCTTTCTGTGGAATTTTTCATTAACGTGATGTGGTCTGATCTTGTGGTTTGTATTTAGCCGTCCTGAATTCATTAGGAAATGTGGATTTGAGTGAAAGAAACGGTCGGAACTAATCCCAAGTTCCAGGAGGTCTTCAGCGATGGTTTTAGAAATGGCTTTAGAAGGAAATGAGATGGAAGAGAAATTCATTTGTGACCCCTTTCTCTCCTCCTTCCAACCTATCAATTACCCCCACTAAACTTCTCACCAAGTGGTTAGAGAGGAATCTGACGGGTTTACCATTATCGAAAAATTTAGAAAGCTGTTAAGGCTTCCGAGTTGAGGGAGGTGTGGTTTTTGAGGGGTAATGCTTTAGTCAACATCTGCTGCTCTCCAAGTTACAGAACGTTGTTGAGAAAAGCGAAGCGGGAGAGAAATTCGTTGCCATCCTGCTCGAGCGAACGGTTGGGAAGAGACCGAGGGGTTGCCCCTGGTCCAAGAGGAGGGGGTACTTTAATGGAATAATTAAAGCCAAACACTGTCGTTCCATATCTTCTCCAACAGCACAAGCCGTCATTCCGTCTATTTCATACTCGAATTTATTCCACCACTTTCCCGCACTCTTTCCCGTGACTCGAAATGAAACCATAATTTGTTATCCCCCCTAAAAAATGTCATTTTGCTCCTCGACTTTCTGAACACTAATTCCGAGATGAGATATAAAATGAACCTGGTGTACAGGTGGCTGTTCCACGCATTTGTAGACGTCGCAACAAGCTCTTAGGGGACATTTATTATTAATCCAGATATGTATGAGTTTGCTTCCGTGGAAAATTAATTTCGTAACCATTCTCGAGTTGAAAAGACCTTCCATTTTCCAGCTTCACGAGCCGTATGAGGAAAAATGTAGTGGGTAATGCTCCGCGTTTGTTTGATGAACCATATAAAGAACGTTTATAGACATGTAATCTGATCTGAAATGATTAATAATGTGGATTTTGACTAACCGTGTTTTAGGATCACTCTTCACTCTTTTATTCAATCCCCCCCCCCCTTCCCGTGCACTTTCAATTCTTCTAAAAAAGTTGTTTTCGATGTAAGTAGTAATGAATGGTAAATCGGTTGAAGCATCTTTCTAGGTGGATTTTTCCCCTCAGGAACGGACAGATTTTGCCTGTAATCATTGTATCGTCACTTGGTAGAACACAGAGCATAGCCACGGATTCCCGCATCGATTGGTTGGCAAGCGTCCCAAGAGTTTTCCTCACATACTACTCACTCCTACCGCATCTGTATTATTAATAAGTAAGTGCTTCGTCGTCTTCACCTCGAATATCAACGTCAATCAATAACGTTGAGGAGAGATTCCACGGCGAATAGTATTAACATTTCTGAGCATCCTCTATCAGTTTTTTTCGAAGAGAACCGTACGAATCAACGGGTTGTGGGCCCTCTGGCTTTGTTCTTGAGTCATAAAGTGTCTTTGGTGGTCTAAATTTTTAATACTAATGAATATAAGACCCTCCGATGAATCTATCTTCTCTAGCGATCAACTTCAACTGCATGATTTTCGAGAGATTTTCTCCTTGGTAAACTGGAAAAGATGGTGGTAGCATGAAGGCAAACAAATGAATTTGTCGTGGCAAGATCGTTTCGTGAAGTGTTGCCACTGTCGGCCTCCTTCATAAGAGAGCAGGATGCCTCATATATTCAAACGTAGTCAATGAATGTAAGAATCCTGCAAACTCTGCGTCGGTCAGCCTGCTGTTTTGGACAATTATTGCAGACCATAACAATGGTGTAAAATTATTGTTTGGGTGTGTGAATGATTGGATATTGTCATAGTTGGGCATCAATGTGATTTCAAGGTGTTCAACGTGGCTGGTCGGGTCCAGAGAACGCTACTAATATATTTTTTGGCTTTGTGTTTTGACGGTGACGGGTGAGGGGGGGGGGGATGCAACAGCTTTGCAAAGGCATTAAGTGTGGAAATTCTTCGACCTCACCAGTTCTATTGTTTGTTATCGGAAAAACTGGGATGTTGTTACGGAGCTCCGAAGTGAGAAGAACTCGCGTCACGACTGTGGCCATCTCTTGAACGTTTTTCTCTGTGTAATTTATTCTCCCGCAGCCAAGCACCTTCTAGGGTTAAGTGACGTCGTTAGAACAGGCGAAGGGTGCACTGTGAGCGTGCGGTCTATACTAAATTGGCCATTATTGCCAGGTGGTTCTCTATATCACTCGCCGTTTCGGGTTTAAGTGAATCCGGCCAAGATTTACAGAGGTTGGATTCAGCCGAGAGCGGAGGAAAGCGAAAAGCATGTGTAGGTGTACGCCCGGTAGGGGTTTTCCGCGCACTTTCAACACAGTTTGAACGGCGGTATTTCTCGTTTCCAACCTTCGCCACCATCCCTTACTCAGCAATAAATTGCTTAACTTTTGCAAATAATTCTGAGACTATCGAGCAAGTATGTTGCGTGGGTACAATCGTATGACCTGGAGGTCCTTATCGAATTTGGGAATTATATAAGAGTGTTTCATGTGTGGATTCCAATGGTTAATATACGGGATATGCCTAAATTGAATACATCAAAATAGGATGCCAAGTCCTTCTTGCTCTGCCCAGGCAGCCTAAAAACTGATTTTTTTTTCTCCCTAGAGCTTTTCAAGTTGCTGAAAGAAGTTTTATTGATGGGCTTTGCTGGCTTTTCGCGGTGTTTTGGAGAATTCAATTAGAACTCTATAATATTACATATCGTTCTCCAATCGGTTCGGTTGTCTGCAAGGCCTAGAGAGAACCCGGTTCTCTACAGCATCGTCTGCAAACTATTTTCTTCTGACGTGCTTTTGTAGGAAAAATATTTCGTAATATAATCAAACTTTTTGAACGAATGACATTTGAATATTTTTGACACCATGATTTTACTGCTCTTGCTGGAGATAGTGCATCTTATACATTTGTATGTTTGGATTGACTCCGTATGCTTGCTGAGATTTCAAATATAAAACTTCATCTTGCTGAATAAAGTCCGCTACTCGGCCTTGTGTCGGTCTCACACAGCGAGGCTATGAGCAAAGAAATAAGAACAGCAGCCGAGGGGAAAAAAATCAATTCATTTTTTTTTCTCCAGGCCTCGAGAATCGAGAGGCAGCGAAGAGGTAAGGGAGAGGCACAATATAATATATATATGCAGGGAGGTGCTCGTAGCACAATTGGGCACTCAAGGCCGCCTGCATAACCAGCTCAGGAGGAGACACTGGGGAAGGAAATTGATTTTTTATTGAGCGGGCACTTGAAGAAGTCTTTGTGTGCCCCTAACTTTTGAAATGGAGCTCGCTTCGCTTGACATTGTGACTATCCTTCGCTGTTTTCCCTATGAATGAGTATGCCATTTACATTCATAGTTCTTCCGTTTGATCATTCGGTGAAGAATGCTTTTCATTCGCTCTCTCCCATTTCCAGCACCCTGGATTCATGAGATTAGTTAGTCATTATCCTCTGCAGAGCATAACAGGTTCATGTTATTTTGTATTATACAAAGGTGAAATGTTGAGGGGGGGGGGGGGGATGTGATCCTAATTCCGCTCCACGTTTTGGGTAATGAGAAAATTAATATTTCCTGAAATAATACAATAGTTTTTTCTTGTAAAGAATGTGCATCTATATTCTATACACGATACACTTATATTCCAAGTACAACTCGATATTCAACGTATATGAGACACTTCGCCGTAAGATGTTTTGCATAAAATAAATCACATCGCACATCGCAATTGCAAATTGTTCAAAGTTTATAGTTCGTTGTTCGAGATTAGAATTTATTGTTAATAAGCTTTGTCCAAAGTAAAACTGAAGAGCAAAGTTCCGACCATGCTTGAAAGATTAAAACTAAGCCAGTACGTACGTGTTTTATTAAGCGTACGACGATCTTGAATTTTCCTGTTTGGCACACCGAGCGAGTAACTATGAAACCTCGATTTTGTCAGCATTACTCAAACTTTTCTCCGGTTACTGAATACTAATTTCAACACAGTAATTGAATAGCAACATAATTACTACTAATCTTCAATTTGATTTGGCAGCCTTATTCACATTCACAATAATATATATGAATCCAAGGTTATGTGGTATATATTATTTTACACATCATCTTCACTCATTCGAATCATAGAAGTACTTATTAGAGTGTGGAGTATGATTACAATCGTATACTATTCCTCTAGGTATAGTATATTGAGCTGTTGTCAAACATCATCGTCCCGACTTTGTAGCGTACCGTCCAACAGGAGTCCATTGTCAGCAGACGATGAAAAGTTATTGTTACGAATGATGATATAATAGCATTTCAGTAGATGGCGATTAGATGTTATGTATATTCTATGTTCCGTTGATTGGTATATAAAACCAAATGGTAGTATGTATACCGTAAAGAACGTGCACAGTTCCCCTTCCCCTCGACTCGCAAACAGTTTGGTGTTTGACCGTAGCTAAACCATGTTGGCAGACGGTTAGAGATTCAGCATGGATACGATCAGAAAGCCTTGTAAACGATGTTGCGGCTTAAATAAAGTAACGGCGTGTTTACCGTAGACCATTACTCCGTTTATCGTGGGCTAACTTTGAATTTTTCAGCGCGACGAATCGTAATGACGGAAAATGGAGAAGTGCGGGTTTGAGGAATTGAGTAATTTACTAAGGAAAAATGGTCATTTATTTGATACCAGGCGAATCATCGTAGGAAAAGTCGATCGATTGATATTGATGAAGTACCTACAAAGAGAGAAGAGCGGAATCAGATTCGCGGCGGCACGCGATGTTTTTCAAAGCCCGTGCGGTCATTCACTGGGCCATTAGTTGATGTCACTTTGAAGTAACCACACACATTATAAAATGCTGACGGTTCACGCGACCCATTAAGGAGACATCCTCTATGGGTGATCAATACTGTGGAAGATTAATGTTTTCGCTTCATCCAGTACCTATCAGAAGATGATCAGATAGGTATCAATAAAATGCGTGCAAAGTCAGACAACAGTCTCCCTCAACACAGAAAGGAGGAAGTGTGTTCGCGCTTCTCAGAATTCATGTAGGTACTTATTTGAATTAGCATTAAGTGCGTTAGGGCTTACCGTCTTTTTGAACCACATAAGATTGCTTGAGTATTCAAATAGCCTCTTCCTACTGACTTTCTGTCGTTTTCTCGTAATAAAGAAACTAAATTACAGAATATCCTGTTCGAAAAAAAAAAAAAAAAATCAACAGAAGATCTCTTTCAGTTTGCAGCTCAAATTACAGTGAAGTACGTAAACAACGTGTGAGTGTGTGTGGGCTCCCAGCTTAATCTTAATCACAATAGTTCCTACCTACCTAAATTTTTATACTCGCCCAAACGTTGGGCTAAAACATAACTTGATCGTAACAATCCTTGCCTTCTTTTAGCAATCCACGACATTGTGGAATCTCCAAGAAGTCATCTGAATCAATCCAGGCCTAATGAGAACTGCTGCACTGCTTTTTTAAACGGCTGAAAATTTTCGTGATGAGACACGTATTTCCTCTGTTCGGCGTTGTTACAATCCAGTAACTTGAAACTGCATAC
Organism: Cyrtorhinus lividipennis; assembly: GCA_019603395.1. Classification (NCBI taxonomy): domain Eukaryota; kingdom Metazoa; phylum Arthropoda; class Insecta; order Hemiptera; family Miridae; genus Cyrtorhinus; species Cyrtorhinus lividipennis. Next base: position 42,883,842 of record CM033998.1, read on the forward strand.
AATTAGTCACTGTAATATTTTTGGTATTCACTACGATTGACTGACATAGCATTGTCAGGGGCCCATTCCAATCAATTAATACCAAAATACATTAATGACAGCGGACGGATTTTATCCTTGAATACAGTTGAAAATTCCGAAATCTTCCGCACATACGAAGTTTCATTAGCGCTATCACCCTACAGTCGTTGATGCCACTATTCGTGTTTCCGACCATGAGGGACGCATATCCTTTTCTATGCAGGCTAGTCAGCTCGATACTTGCTTATAAATACTTGAATGCGCGTTCTATGGTTACCTAAATCATGGATATAAATCGTGGTATTCATTATGAATATCTACCGTTCTATAAGCCAAGCGGATGAACTACAGAAAATTTTCACGATTGATACAGTCTTCCATTCATACCGAAAGAACATACCTACTTAGATTTAACTTATTAATTGTTTTTCTACTATTTTTTCGTACACTGGGGACTTCAAAGATAAACATGTGCACTTGAGCGAGAACCTTCAAAATTATGAAATGTCGTTTGTTTTGTATGAAAAGATCGACCCCAAATACAGGAGTGTACCCAAAACGTCTAGAAAGAGAGAACTAAACAAGAAAAAACAAACAAGCAAACAAACATGAATCGTTGAATCATTTGCAGCGTTTTTCACAAATTGTCAGAAAGATCTGGAGAAGGTTTAAAAGGTCATGAAATTTTCCAAACCTCCCGCTGAGTGGGAATTTCCCTCAATAGTTGAGGTTTCCCCTTTGGGCTCAAGTACACCGATCTGCCATGATTTCATACCAATCAAAGCATGAGTGACAAGGTGTGTGATCTTACTAAGCTCCACGGTAGAAACAAATCACTTCATCATCAGTACCCAATCAAACCATCGGCAAAGAGAGCAAGCAGAGTAGCCCTTTCTCGAAACATTACTGTAAAACCGTATGCCACCTCCCTTGGGTTTAAGAGAAGAAAACAAAACCCGTAAACAATAGGAGGTTCAGCCCGAAACTCTTTTTGTTCAATGGAACACGACAAGGGCCTAGCAAGCAAAAGAGAGAACGGCATTTTCGGTGGTGGATGATGAAAAGAAACATTCAGTATATATATATGCAGTGGGCGAAAAAGAGTACCCAATAAAAGATCAGGGGGGGTTGTGGGGAAACGGGTGATGAGAGGAGAGGGACCAAATCCCTGAAAACCTTTAACCTCTGTTTTCGCTTCCATTCATTAAATCCCTTTCCGACGGACTCGATTCTTTGCCTCCTTTTTTCCAAGTTAACTTTTCGCAAACGCTCTCTATTTTTCTTTGTTAAAACCAGCTTTATTCCTTACTTTGGACTGAAAAAGATAACTTGTACAATCGTTATTTTGAATAAGGTAAAAAGTTTTTTCTCGTGAGTGGTGATGATCAGAGGCGAAGGAGATACAAGGACTGAGCTCTTCTGTTAGAATAAAATGTTAATTCGAATGACTCTAGAAGTAATACCTGGCGACTGAACTCCGCCAAAGAATTTTTTATACTGGTCTCGTTACAGACTACGATTATAGGCTACATTTTTATGAGCGCTGGCTCATGATGCTGCGGACCAACTCGGTGTCTCTTTGATGGTAGTATCGGTAGAAGAGTTGTCCAACATTGACACCTAGATACCTTCTATCTTCATCTACCTATTTCAAGATTTTGCCTTCTGTCGTTCAAAATGCTCAATCCAACCTATCTGGCTCCTAATTACGAGATATCGTCAGATTTGTTATGATACACATCAAGTTGTTATTATTCAATTTTACTCCCGAAATTCGATCCTCCGAAATCCACCAGCGTTGGTAGGCTCTTGATGTTCTGAACATGAGCAGAATACTTCACGTAAATCACCACTTGCACAAATAGTATACGCAAATAATTAATAACAGCTATTTACTAAGAACGCATGGACGTTATAAATAATGCAACAAGAAAATACAGCTTTTATATTTTTTGCACAAGTTCATAAATTATTAAGAAAGTTAACCTGTCAGGAAGTGGGTCACGAACGCTTAAAATTAAGAAGATAGGAATTTATAATTTATTCTAAGCTGTATTTGGAAGCGCCGTAAAGGAGATTTCAAATCTCGCCTCTTGATGAAACTTCATTCTTCGACCTTCTCCCTCACGATCACTGGCTGGGAGAGAAGAGGAAAGCTATGACAATAATGGAATCAATACCGCCCTTGATAATAGGCTATATGGCAGCTAGGGGTATTAACGCCCCACTATTAGCATGCCAAGTTTGAGGCGCTATTCAAATAGGTGGAAAACCCCCCTCCGCTCACTTGAAAGGCAAATTGCCTGGCGCTAACACAACATTAGACTCTAACCGGTGCCAAGTTTAAGAATACATTATTCAACGTATCCGCGGGAGCGCACCCTGTGTCACACCGCTTTAGATGCAGCTACATCAACTGGTACCCAACTCATTAACCTCGAGAGTGGCACCTGGAGCCGCACTACGACTTCATCTATGAATAAGACAGCATTTATAGCTCTCGATATATTATAATGCGATTTTCATTCGTCTACTCTAGTAATGGTGCAAAACGTCAAAGAAACCCTTTGTGCGATTATGATAATCCAATCACCGATTAGCCTACTGGCTCTAAGTGAAGGTGTTTCTTTCTCCTTTTGGGTTAGTTGTAAATTACATTCGCTTACATAACATCGCTTAATTTTATTATTTCTTTTTTTATCCCTTTACTATGAATGTATAAATGGAGACCCTTTCATTGAATCAGAGAATGGTGTGGTTTCAAGTGGTACGGATAGAGATCGTACATGTATTTTATTTTGTCTTTTCATTGAGATCAGAGAAGTAATTACCATATCCATGAAGTTGAGTTTCGATCGAGAAGCAAAAATTATTTAAGACGAGGAGCAACATTCATTATTTTGGGATGCGTTACCCGATATTCATTAGTCAGACTTGTTGTGTGGAAGATAATGAGGTTGTCGTTCAAGAGGAAGAGTACAATATCTGTTTTCCCACGCGTAGCGTCTAGCTGCATTTATTGCTATACATTACAAATATTCTGCGGTGCGTATACCGAATAATCTAGCTGCATAATTATCATAGCGCACCCTTGTTTTTTAATGCATAGTAATCCTTGAATTCATATCAGTGAACTTCCAAATTTTGTGATTCCAAATCAAATATTACGTCTGTCCACTGGCTACAAGATGCTGTTGTAACTCATCAATAAAGCCCTCCATGGGTTCCACACTGACGATAAATTATTTGGTTTCCCGTTAGATTCAATTAAATAAGAAGTCCATATGGCACATAACGGACAAACTAATCGGACTAATATCAACAATTGATTAGAAGGGATCTACTTATCACATAGGAGAGCGAATGTTCAGGGAGAGGGAATTATTACGTTGAGAAAAATAATTACAGCATTGCATGGCGGAATACCTGTCAGATTACCCACGATTAGAACTTCTGGAATAAACTAAATAAATTTTGTCCATCATCTTCACATCATTTTTCTATACACAGTATCAAGCAAGGTAGTCTGTGCAAGTTAGAGACGTAAGTAGACTATAGTTATTATAGTACTTAGTTGTACATAATTTATTGCATGAAACCTCACCCTTTTGAAAAACTTGTAGAATGGAGTTACTTTATACATACCTGCTATTATTGTATTTAGACGTCCTGATAATTATATGTCCTTGTGAGCCACCGAAATGTCGACCACAATTATAATAAGAAGAAAATCTACCAGCTTAAAACCCTATTAATGTTTTAGAAATATGTTGTTGGTTTATGATTCGTATACTAGGCCCACAGGATCCTCAGTAATACTTTTGTAGGCCGGCAGATTCGTTTGGGTGCGAGGTAAATTTCATACCAACTGTCCTGCATTGAAAGTTAGAACAGTTTTGAATAATATATTTTGTGAATTAGGCAAGATCGGAGCACGGAACGAAAACATTTGTTTTTCTTGAAGAAAAGCTGAGCGAATCCGTCCGGAAATGGCCTGAATTCCGAATGGGGCGATATAATAGCGTTTGATGTACCACCCTTCTCCTTCCATCAGCTTGCGAGATGTATTACCCTATACGAAAAGTAACGAATGTTCATGGGCGGCCCCCTCCAAGAAAGAGTTATGGACAACGGCTGTGGGAGGGCAGCTGAGGGGAGTTATGGTTCAACCAATGGCTATAATGCCCTATTTATGATGAAGTGCTCCCGCCTCCGCTTAGTGGCCTCCTCTCTGTCTCGGTTTCGCCCTACCTTCATCTCCTGGGAGTCCTTAAATCATTTCCGGTTTCACAATGCTCATCCCGGTTCGGAAAGGCTCGTACATCGGCTCGCAAGTGCAAGAAAAAAAAAAAAAAAAAAAAAAAAAAAAAAAAAAAAAAAAAAAAAAAAAAAAAAAAAACGAGAACTATATTTCTGGCGTAGGGATTGTTGCGTAGAAGACCACAAATTAGACCACTGCAAGAAACTCATACCTTGAATGGCATCATTTCAACGCGGGCTGCTTTATGCTCCAACAATCCAACTGTTGCTACGTAGATAGTATAATTATTCACCGTGATAATTTACAAATAATTCAGGCTCGGGTTCACGGTACAGAAATAATTAATATACCTTTAATACTCGGATGATATAAAATTCTTAATATTAATAGTAGAATGGATAGCTTAGTATTACACTGGGGCCCACCGATTTCAACGTCCAGAGGTAGAAAAATGCGATCATGATATTCTGATAAGACTTCCCTTTCAACACAAGAAACATTTTCCTTTTGATAAATATTATGTCCTAACAAATTGAACACATTACGGGGTCTATTTCGGTATATACGAGTACATCAGTGACATGACTGGAGTGACATGAGAAAAACTCCTTGCCCCCTTACCATTACTTCGGCAATCGCTGCAATTATTATGTCACCGGTAGTCCACCTTATTAAAAAAGTATTGTCTCCAATTTCATAATACGCACTCTTGGTATATAATTATAATTTGAATAATTGTTCTCTTATGTTTCTGATCATGTTTCATGTGCAATCAAAATACCATTGTCTTAAATTTATATTCCTTTTTGCTATTATTGTAAAATTGAGGAAGTGATATTCCAAGGGCATTAATATAAGTGAAGGGTGAGGGTCGATAATACGCCGGAGAGGTGACCCATAATCTGTTTACCTATTCCTGGTGTGATAAGGGGCGTTGCCCGGTCGGTGAAGCTACTCTGAATATTTGGCCTTCCGATTAGACTTAGATTTTATATTCCTCCCGTGATCCGCTTTCGTTATCGCGAAAACACAATACTGACCTGCCGGGATATTTCACCGGTCTGCCATCGCCTCTTATTATCTATTTCGGTTATCGAGTGCTCGTCCTGATGTTTGCCATTTCTCTCGGGGTCGCGAATGCTAATTCATTAGCATCGATCCAAGTTGACCATGTTTCCATCAAAACGGACCCTAATGTTGTCGCTGATCATTCACCACCTCTTCGATTTGCTAGTAGCTCATTTGTGCCATAATCTGACGGAGTTGTTTGGACAGTCTGCTCATGTGGCCAGTAGATCTATCAAGAACCAACGAAGATTTGCGAGGTGAGTATCGGAAACATGCGTAAATTTGTTTCACATTTGTGTATTTAAAGAGCCCACGACTTCCCGCTTAGGGCTCCATATTAAAATCCAAGTGAGTAACACCCCTTATCTCAGATGAGCGATTAGTAATGAAATGTAGAAAGGAATTGCACTCTTCAGTCAACGGGTAAAGCCAGGTGAACGGAAAGTTGAGGGAACTCATTTCAATGGTGGTTTGCCGCATAACGATGATTACGTGGTTTTCGTCAAACTTTTTTGTTGCGAAAAGCCTCTGTCGTTACCACATTCATATTCTTTGCAAAAACGAGCCTTTTGAGTGAGTTATTTCAACGGAATCGGGTCCCGAAATAAATTGAGCGTGAAAGGTAACGAGACCCATGGGAAACGGAGGGAAAAAAGTAAAAGAGGTGGTGGTGACTTGCGGTTTACAAATGTGATCTTAACGAAGAGACCTCCCCTTTAACCCTTCATCTCATGAATACTAATATAACGGCTGGCTAAGGGCGAGGATGACAGTTTTATTTATTTCCGAGGAGTTCGCTCGGAATGAGGTTATAAAAAGTTTAACTGGAGTAGATAAAAGGTTACCCTGTACTACCTGCCGATAGGAAGCAGTTGTAAGGAAATCCATTCCTTTTCAATTCACCACAGTTCCTTGCAGATTAGGTTGACCGTTTTTTTCCACACCGTTCGTACTTGAGAGCCTGATTTTGGTGGATGTAGAAAACGAATTCTTTCGGTTTCGGTTCAAAAAATAAGTGGTCTCCTCAATGTGTATTCACAAGTACATTTTAACCATTCAATTTTTTTTTTTTTTTAATCAATCCTGGATGATGCTTTCTCCTTGACTTTGTACATAAAGCAGTTGCTTCATATGAAAGTTAGCATACATCCGTTCAATTCTTTTCCGTGATGAAAATAAACTCACTGGCAATATTTCACTCAGTGTTAAATACGGTGTGGAATCGATGGAACGCAACGTCGTGAATACATTATTGAATGATGACAATCAGAGAGACCAGGAATTGATTATGAAACCTTGGATTCAACAGGTATTTTCAGCCTCTTTTCCAAACCTGCATATGTATAATGTACTCGGTTACACCTTGTCCACCAATCATTTTAGAAAGCTTACAAGTCTCGAGGGACATCGTTAGTGAGTCTTCTTTTCCCACCCTTCAATGACGAACAACTTGAGGAGAAAATGAAAAATTAATCTAGTGTGGATGGATACATTCGACAAAATCACATGTTGCACTCATACCAGTCCTTGTGACTGCAACTCGCCAATTATCCTGCCCAGGTGTGCCCTCTTACAAGGACAGCAGAGGAGTGTCATGAAAGATGTTCCCTCTTACATTGCTTAAGAATAGTTTCCGATAATTTCGGTTCTTATCTACGCGATAGTCGATTGGGTATACCTAACCCTCAACACTTGGTCTTGCGGGCTAGGTCTACCTTGTTCCTCTGAAAACACGCTCAGCCGCTGCAACGAGCTTCCATGTTGTAACGGTGGTGAAGAAATATATTGGGTCTTCACCGCAAAAATACTTTATCTTGCTGATAAACGGTCCGGAAATGGGTAATGGAGCAGCTTTCTAATGAATTGATATTAATGAGCGTGCTAAAGGTGGCGTCGATCTAGATAGCTGAATCCTCCTAATCATGTACCCGTGGTCGCCCACAGGAAAATATTACGAAAGGATAAAACTGCTATCGTTCCTTAAGCTCATTAATCAAAAACTGACGCTGAAGGTTCTTAATCTATCTACCTTATTTTCCATATTCTGTAAGCACAACCTGGGTAAATGAATGGATTGTATCGATCCCAATCAGGATAAATTAGATGCTTGGAGAAATGAATTCTGGCGATTGATTGTGTTATGAAGGAGTGATTATATTCCCTAAAGTTCCCACCGTTAGTCACAGCCAATGTATTCATATGAAACTTATAATTCTGTGATGTATTGACGACTCAGTCTTGTCTTCCGTATTGTTATAATATGAGGGGAGGGACTGGGAGCAAATTAGGTTCATCGTAGCCTCAACCCGATTCCTATTCGATACAGCCTTATTGATTCTATCCTCCTTGATAACAATCCAATTCTCAACTGAAGACGTTCGTCCTTACTCAATTGAAAAGCGTTCTTCCCAATACCTTACGGCACAAAGGCCAAGTTTTGTTTGTAACTATAGCGAACTGGGAGAAAAAAGCATCGGAGCTAAATAATCTAAAACTCGAGGAAAGGGAAAGAACAAAGAAGTTCTTCTTCTCAAATTGGCAGCAGAAAGAGGGAGTAAGCCGAAAGTTAAGATGGTCAAAAGAAGTGCAGGAGAGACAGAAAGGGAAAAAACTCTGACTGGATCGTGCTCATTGTTGAGTTAGTTATAGCGAGACGAAGTTTCAATGTTCGAGGTTTGACCTCTGACGGAGGTCGGAAAGAGAAGATACCGATAGAAAGGAAAGTGTTTGAAAGAAACTACCTAATAATATTGAACTCTTACAGTGGGGAACTAAATAAAGCTTTTCCTTTCTCATGGTTTCCACGGGTACTCGAATCCGTACTCGTGAGTGGTTGTGTGTGGGATGATGGATTTCTAGCAACCCACGATAAATGTGAGAATCCGGGCCTCCGAGCACATAATAAATATTTGCTATTAGAACGTCAGGCCAAAACAAAAAGCGAAGTGTTGAAACTTTCTTTTGAGATACGAAACTTTTATGGTAGGTACTTGAGTGATCAGTAAATGCTTATAAACAAAGGGGAGACCGATCTATGTTGGAAAACTCACATCATTATTGGAAATTTAATGGACTGCAACTGAAAGTATTACCATGAGGGGTTAACATTCAATATTTGAAAATTTCATGAATTATTCCTTGACTCAAACAGCGTATAAATTCAAATATAAACTGTGTTACGTATGTTACAAAGTCTGTTTGAGAGGAATCTTATTTCAGTTTTTGATCAAAAAATGAAATGAATTTACAAATCGGTTTTACAAAGGTTTTATGACGGTGCGGTTACCTCATCGTTAACAACTGTTCTCTGATTTTATGGAGGTAATAATATATCAATCTTACCTATAGTTTGGAGAAATCAATCGAGTAACAAGTGTGGATAAGTTAGTATGGATCCGGGTTTATGAGAGGAATATTTTATCTTGATGGATTTAAGGATTGACCCAGATTGAGATGAAGTAGGAGTGTAGCTCTTGGCCGGTACGTGGAATGTGAGATTGCGTCTAAGGCAGGGTTTGTATACCTTTGGAAAACTAAGGGCTCACCTCAGATAATCAGGAGCGATTGTTATTGTCTGAGCATCCCTTTTCTCGCCACCTAATGGCAACCAAGACATTTCCGCTTCACCAGCCTTTCTCCTGATATTGATTGTCTTTTCCATTTTACTCGGATCGAGAAAATGAAAGTCTTCCTCTCGAGAGCTCATCTGGGGAGGTTTAAATTACAATGATTCACATCAACTGCCGGGTGCGGTGGGACAGGTTGAAGAGTAGACTGGTCTTTTCTTGCCTTGACGATTCCCTCAGGGCCGCTCTAAAGTCTTCCTCCATCACCTCATCCCCCACCAATTCGTCTTTGTTCATCGCCCTTCCTTGAGCTTTTTCACGACTGTGCGCTCAAGCAATAGCTGCATTCATTTAGCTTTCAAAAGCTGGGTTATAAGCGTCGGCTGGTGGCAATTTGATACCACGTCTGGCCAAAAGTATGAGCAAAAAGACATGCAATCAAATTGGAAGAAATTCAGGTTACCAAACCTCACCTAGAAGACAATTTATTAGTATATTTTATGCTTTTATAGTATATTTTGTTATATTTGATCAATCAAAAGATAATTTCCAGGGAAAGAAATTATCAAAAAATGATATTCATCAATGACAGCGTTAACTATTTTAATTAATTTTGAGAATAATTGTTTGCTCAATTAGAAGACAATCATTGGTCGAAAAGAGATATGGGTAATTTTCCCATTTCGTACAATATTCGCTACTATCATTTCTGTACAAAAAAAAATTTTTTTTTTCGAAAATTGTGTCTAGTCCTGTATTACTGACTACTAATCGCAGTCATACAGAATCTCATCATAGAAATTCCTCATCAAAAAGATATGGCAACATGACTGAAATCACTGAAGTGAGGGAATTAGGTGATGCACGAAGGAATTAAGTAAATATTCAAGATTTGATCTATACCGACATTTTGATATCACAAGACGAAGAAATTAAATTAAAAATAAAAGGGCCTTCAAACACTCTGTTAAATTTATTGCAGCAGGTCAAAAAAGCTTACCGTAGTAGGAGTTAGCTCTCTACCAAACGGCAAAAGCACACAAAAATGTCATTTGAAAAAGAGAATCGTGGAAAAAGAGCTTATAATAACAGTTTACAGGGACAACAGCACATATGAGTAACAGCCCAAATTTTGATTAAATTCATTGCTCAGAGGGTTCGCTTCTTTTTCAACGACAGGAAATCTCGTCAGTCTTCACACAATATTGAGCAAGAAATTAAATAAATCACCATTACTAAATTCAAGAGAAAAATATACATAGGTAGGGCTGCTACCGGCCTACTGCCTACTGCTCACATAAATATTATTTTGTTTTACATTGACCTAAAAAATCACAACCACAAAAAAAGGTACTACACATATTTGAGGTAACATTGCAATTTCAGGAGAAATCATTTCTTTTACGTCAATGGAAAATTTCCAAAGAACTTTCCTATTCTGAATTTAGGTATTCTTTGTTAGCAAGTTCATCAATACCTATATCAGTTGGTTGATGAGAAAATTCACGTTTTGATTTCCGGTGGGAAATAAGTCCAAGGGCAGTTATGTCGTCGGCGGACGCTCGAAATGTAGCACACATAACGAAATTCTTCAGATTGCTTTTTCTTTGCCCGAAATTCATTGGTTCTTGCTACTAAGTAAGAACCCACTACTGGTAGAGCATGTGGGGTTGCTGCCTAGTCGGCAGTTTCGACCACCAAAGTTTCGATTAATCACTTGGATAAACCTCTTCGTCCTCGGCAGGAGGCTTGTTTGCCGGAGCAATCGCAGATTTGATCAGAATCTGATCTCTCATCAGGCGAGGTAATTTCACAAAGGCTTCTTCCTTGCTGTTTCATTCATTAGTAATTGCGCTGAAATCTGTAAAATCAGCCTGTATCACGTCGAACACCATCGAAGGTGCTATCGCTAATTCGACCGCAGGAACGTGTCAAAACCGTATATCACTATAGAACCGGTGTCACCGGTTCCCAAACTACCTCAACCTTCCATCTAATACGCCTTACCGTCGGTGAGCTTAACGGCTCGGTTTTCAATGAGCAATGTTACGTTCAGTCAACTGGTCGACGCTCCTTTGAGCAAGGAGCGCTCACCTTTCAACCCATAAGGTGGTATCTGTATCCACTTTGGTGATATCCGAATAGCACACTATACCGACTCAAGGGGATCTTTGATCTCAATCGACTGTTGTTTGCTAGACACTACGCATTCCGCTTGAAAATAGAGGATCAGGTGTTCATGTGAACGATCCTCAACCAAGGTCAATCATGACAAGGTATTGTCAGGTCCATCAAACGCCGAGGTCACGTCCTAGTCTGCCCTATGGTCTTGCGGCAATCGGGAATACCCTTTTTGATTTCAGGGATGTCCGGATGATGGACGTTATAGCGCGATTTGTTCTTCAACCGGTCTGCGGTCGTGGTGCTAGCGTTTAATCGCAATTATCACTTCTAGGTACTTGCTATCGTTTTCGCTAATAATCACTTATTGGAATGCGCAAAAACAAGCCTTCGCCGTTCTTACGCTTCAACCTAAAGTACCTCTACTCGCTATTACAAATCGAACGAACTCTCCTTGTTCATAAAAGTACGTAAAATGTACTCTTGATAATTCAAATTTCATCGATACCATAATTATTGTTTCTCGTGGGAACAAGGCTCTAAATATTTTCCATAGCCTAATGAAACCCGTTTACCAAAAGAGTGGCCTAATCTTCTCAGTCTTCATTGACTTCATTAAGGTTCTTATCAGGCTTGAATGGATTAATTAAATGAGTTTTTTTTAGTCCGAAGCGGTTCGCCAGCCTCTTGATGGGGCTTTTCATATCCTCTCTACTTTCCCTCTGTTAATTAGGTCGAAATCGTGTTTCCTAAATCAAGTTTATTCAGTAAAGGTTGGAATGCGGATTATTCTACTGAGAATGCAGAAATATAGTAACTATGTAAATTACCTACCGGTAACATACAGTAGCAACCTACTGTTAAAATCGATTGTTCTCTCAGATTTTGTTCGTAGAAGCATAAAAAAAGTTAATTAAATCACAGGGGTTGGTTATTCCTCGGACCAGGCGCATGGAGACTCATCCCGAACGATTCAGCATCCAAAGTTTAGAGGAAATTGATACCCACACGCCTAGATACCAGGAATCTCAAAAACCCACATTCAAAATAGGTAAATAGATACCCATTTTGGCCCATAATCACTTCCGGTGGGTGTCAATCGTCCTCGGGACCCGTCTCATTGGATTCAGCCTCCAAAGTTCAGTCGAAAAAGATACCCCATATGCCGGATCACCGAAAAGCTCGAAAATCCATGGAGGGCGTCATGTAGGGCAGCAGTGTTTGTTCGGAGGGGGCTCTCTGTGGCTATCCGAAGGCACTTATTTTGGGTCACCTGCAGTTTTTGTAGGTGGGTCTGAGCAGCAGTGTGCCATACAGGGGCAGCGTAGTTCATAGTAGGCCTGATGATGGTGGTATAAATGAGGAGTTTCAGTTGTGTGCTGAGGGCACGGGATTTTAATAAGTTGTAATACCTACCAAGTTTGCCGAGGGCTTTTTTATTAATTTGTTTGACGTGCTCTCGAAAGGTCAAGGTCAGGACCCGCCACATCCACTGTTTCCCCCATTCGAGGAATAACCAACCCGTGTGTAATAATTTGCAGGGTTTCTAGACACCTTGGAACGTCCAGAAAAAAGTTTTGGGCTGAATCGGAGAGATTGAACTTTTTGCATGAAAACATGGGTTGATTATTCAAGGAATGCTTAACCAAGCAAAAACGTTTCCCACACCTGACGGTTATTTGTGTTCGTCATGTGACCGTTATGGATGTATGCGTTTGAGTAACTGTTGTAACTCATGTTTTCATCAAACTATTAGTGAAAAAAACTAGAATCTGTGATCTGTGTCTACTTCCTCTTTTGTTGATCGACATTGGAACGATTGCCATTACATGGTTGGATAGAATGGTTACACTTCCAGGGGAAAAAGTAGTACCTCTGTTCAATGGTTATATTGTGCCGTGGCATACCACCAGCTCTGTCCACTCTGCTCGATTGATATAGAGATTCGCTTTCTCAAAAGGCTTCTCGGTGGATAGTTGCTCTCGGTTTTCCCCATCGAGGTACTTATTTGCTCAGGTTGGGAGACTTACGATCTCATGTCTCGAGGATTGATAGAGTACCTCTATTCAGGCTATCACTCCTCCACTCGGAGAAGAAAGACTTCGTACAGAAAGGGGGGAGGCTTAAAGAACTGCCCAGCGCAAAGGAAATAAAAGTGGATAGAAACGAACATTATCTGAGGTCTCCCACATAACGCCGCTTGGAGACAATGAGCTGCTCATGTGGTCGAATGCTCACGAAGTGAGCAGGTGATCTGGGATCAAGCTAATTGCCGTAGAGCTAATATATCCCAGTAAACGCCAGCTTTAATAATATATTATGACCCTAAATCACTCCGACCCGACTTTATTGGAGGGTCAAAAGCTTACTCGGCCACGCGGCTGGGTTTTGTCTTTCCTTCAAGTCTAGCTCTTCAAAATTGGGGAAACGTTCACTGTTCACACTACCATTTGTCTTTTCCCAAACTAGTCTCCAATCAGCATATTCCTAATTTCAGAAGTCCTGATCCTTCATTAGTTAGTCTCTCAATTTATTATGCATAGATAAGGCATTCAACTATTAAATTCCCCTCAATACGGAACCTCAACCTCCCAACCGATTCTATGTTATGTTTTAATTAACCGCTGTCATTATTACTGACATCAGAAAGAAAAGTCTTCAAAGAAAAAAGGTGCCTCATCTAGAAATAATAATAACTAATGAAAGCACAACAAAGAATACTCATAACTTTTGTTTTCATCCATCGATCAACAGTCATCCCGATCGATTCAGAGTCCAAAATTCAGCAAAAAATAATACCTACCCTTAATTCCTTAAAGTTCCGAAAGGAATATTTAAAAAATACCCTTTTGACCTATACCCATATCTCCCTCATAGTGCGGCGGTCGGAGTCACAACCATAATTTCACACCTAAATGAATTTAAAGTAAAATTTAACAAAGATATGGTATTTTGGCAAGATGGTAATTTATCCCCCAGAAGTGTCATATTTATATCACTCACCGTAAGTCTGTGCACAGAAAATGTATTTGATAGCGTTGAAGGATAACCGAGAGATTACTAATTTGACAAGTTAGGAGCTAACTCTCTTTACGTTTATAGAGACCTAGAGAAGTATAATTTACAACTGAGTTTCGGTTGCCGAATCGATTTTGATAGATTTTGTGACTGATTACAGCAAAGTAAGGATAAATATTGATACGGAATTGGTTAGGTAAGTACTTTATTTCAATATAAACTTTTTTTTTTTCAATCAGTCACTCATTACAGTGACGCATTCTCACTAGAGCCAGTTCCATTTGGACCATGAAACCATTACGGAAACTTTCATTGTAGTAGTGCAAAGGGATGCATATTGATCACGATAGGTAAGTAACAATAAACTGTTAACAGCTTAAAAGTGAGTGAAGAATTAAACGGATACATCATGAAGGAAGGAGTAGCGGTTGAGATCCCAGTTTTTGGAAGTGTGAACGGATAATATCATGAGGAAAGGATCATTGTAGATACGAGAAAACCGGGAACGGTGTAAGGCGAGCCGCATCTATCGGTTTCACGCTGCCCTTTACCGTAACATGATGCGCCTGGGGGAACGTGATGACGCCAAGAGTTTTTGATTAACGCCCTCGTGAGTATAATGCGAGAAAGAAGACAAGACGAGAGAAGGTCGGTAGAGAAGGGAATATCGCCCTTTGAAGAATCTGAGATCAAAAGGTACACAGTCACCTCGCTTCTTCCTCCTGAACCCTCGCTCCAGAGTCCTTTTTTGAAGGTTCGTTTTCCCACCGCATTATAACCCCCAGCGAACGTCTTTTCACACAATATATAATGCGCCGTGGTGGGGAAAAAATGTGTGGTTATTCGTTTGCTTGATGTTTTCATGTAGTGGAGGATTCCTTCAACAATCGTTCAAATACAAACCCAGAACGCTAGATTGCATTTATGTCTCCCTTTTGGTTGGTTATTCCTTGAGTGATCAATCTATTTCTTGAAATGATTCAATTTTATCTTTGGCTGCACACAAGAAAGAAAATATTGAATATATTTTAGTCGTATTCCTGCTTTCTATGTCATCAGAAAATGAGTCCTGAGCTCATGTTGACTTTTGGTTGAAACGATACCTTCCTAAGAAATATTGTGAGGTACGAGTATTTACCAAATTGGCATGCATTTTAGGTAATAACAGTGAGATACATGGGCAGGCAATATTCAGAGAAAAATATTGTCAATGTTGATGAATCGCTGAAAAAAAATTATGAAATTTCAATTCTTTCATGTCACAATTAAAATAAATGGAGATCAAACCGTCGATTGAATGTTGTGAGGACAGAAGAGACAAAAATCTCTTGCCTGACTTCCAAGTTGAAGTAAAGTCAGCTGGTCGTGGAAGAGAGCAACGAATTACGAGCCTGTCGCTTTCTATTATAAGGAAGTTCTCGTCCGCTTAAACATTATTGTTTTTCTAACTCGTCGAAGTTGTTTGTGGAGGAAGACAACGCGGAACTCCGGCACATCAGTGTACGTAAAGACCAAAGCTAACAGGATTATGTTCCCTAACTTGGTGAAGAAGCTTTCGGAGGATGTTTAGAGAAGTTAGTTTGGCGATTTGAATAATCAACTTTTTAATTCTGATCCACTTCTTGGAAAATCGGCTAAGAACTCGAGGCTGCGCCAATTATGGTCTGAGTGCCATTTGTTTCACCCTCCACAACTCAACTCACCAGTAAGAAAATCCTTCATCACGACCATTACACTCAGAGAAAGTCTAATTTCCTCTTTGTTCCTTCACCCGTCCCAAATTACACCCAGTCTGGGAATTCGTTTACTTGTGTACTAATAAATACGGGATTCTGTTGTTGTACTCAACTCTCTTCAACCCGTTCAGCATTCGGCCTAAACATGTAAAACTCTTCTCGAAACGAGAAAGGGAGAGAGGTTCCATTTCAAGCGCCCCATAATAACAAATGAGCTCAATTTAATTTAAAACAATTTCTGTATTTCTCGTTATTGAACTCGTTAAAGATAACATAACAATAAAATAACGCATTATATTCTCTTACTTCATCCATAAATAATATTTAGGCTGTGTCACGGTCAAGTACATAAGACCTCTCACCTTAGTAAGGCATGCATCCCGTGGATTCATTGTGGAGTTCTAGTCCACGTGTAATTTATCATTTGACCCACCAAGATAAACTTTTTTTTAGTTCTTTTTAAATTTGGAGATAATTCAAGAGGTTACCTCGGCTGAACGATCGACCTTATTTTTAACAAATTGACCATTCAAAACCCCCTATTATTCTATTAGGTATTTTATTCAAAATTCATGTTGACTTGGCTGTGCTTAATTATTTTATTTTTTTCCAGGTAAGGCACAAAAAACAACCTAAATGATGGATTCACAGTTCCTTACCGGTATCGTATTAATTTCTCTTGTCGTCTGCACTAGACCGAAACTTGCGAATTAATATTGAGAACAATTTCTGTAGGGGATCATGTTTTGAATTAACAAACATTGTAATATGTAGGAATTTATGTTACGCACTTGAATATCCTACTACGCAGTAAGTCTTACTGATCAGGGGAACACACCGAACAAGCATTTGCGATCGTGGATTGTTCGATAGTTGTATTTCAGTGATTGGGGCCGTCCCCGGCTCAATGTATGCATTTATCTAGATGTGAGTCTGGTACTACCACACATCAACATAAATATCTGCAATAAATTCAAAATTCAAAAAAAAAAAATCTCCCTTTATTGAGAGTCTAAGAATAGATGAACCCATCAGTCCCGATTACTAACGACTGCGAAAAATGTGATAGTAGCTTCCATCCTTAGGTCCTCAAATTTATGAGACTACAATACCTGGTAGAAAATTCTAATATCATGTCCAATATTCATGAAAGGCGCACACGAAATATGAAGAAAATCTTGCAGATTTCTTTGAGCGCTCTTCCATTGTGCAGGGGAAAACAATTAATTCTTAGATTTTTTTTTAGCTAGAACTAAGAACAGAAACATTTTTCGAGCTAATAGAAAATTTTTAGATGGATATTGAAACAAATATGGTGAAAATTGTAATGAGAATTAAATGAGGTATACGCTTATTATTTTATTATTATTATTTTTTTTTTTTCATATATCTGCCAAAAAGGATGTTGCCTTTTGTACCTCGTTTTCACTCAACAACGTGTGTGATTACTTTAGGAATATTGGAGAGAGGACTAGGCCCTAACCCGCCCTTGGTCGTTAAATAAAAGCATTAATCGATCAATCAGTCTCCCATACCAATTTTCGGAACGGTAAATGTAATTTTATGATGATGATTCTTCCCCTCATTTGTTCGAGTGTCACGACAAGGTTTTATTTTCGTCTTGACAAAAAAAAAAGTCCATGATCTCCTGTTTATGCATGTTGTTAAAATATTAAAAAACGCTGACATGAGTACAAAAAGTGATTTGTGGGGTATCATTTTGGGCACTAAATCCAATGAGACGGTTCCCAGAACGATTGGCGCCCACCGGAACAGTTTATGGGTCAAAATGGGTACCTATCTACCTATTTCAACAATGGGTTTTCGAGAGTACCCCCCTAGGCGTGTGGGGTATCATTTTCTACTAAATGATGGACGCTGAATCGATTGGAATGAGTCTGGGAAACTCCACTCTATGTTCACACCCATCCTATCCATGCTCCTGATCCGAGGAATCACCAACCTCTATGGAAAATTTTCGGCGTTTCTAAATAACTTCCCTGTGCAAAGAGGCTACTTACAACATCATACAAACTCTTTCCTTCCTGTTAGTTCTAGTTAGGATTTTTGGTTCATTCTTGAGGATTTCCCTGGTCCCTCGATGACTGGTTTCTATTATCCTTGCCGAATCCTTGTTGAAGGAACTGTACCACTTCGAAAGCTTGGCAAACGGACCCACGCTCAACTTGACAAAGTAGTGCTGACATATTTAATTTGCATGGAATTTCGTTACACTTTTTGTTCCTATCTAAAGAAAAACCTTTCACGGAAACTGCTTCGCAAAAGCAGCTTATGAAACGTCAATCATTGAGATGCCTGCAGCCGTCCTCATATCGTGTTTATAAAGATCATCAAGTTGAATTTTATTCATTGTTTTAGTCATAGTCATAGGTGCAGTCATTGTTCCAGCACCTCAATAAAAACGCTGGAGCTTTTCCACGGTGACTAAATATTCTCTCGGTATGTGGGACACGCTGATGCCACTTCATGTCAAGCCATCCGCTTGACTAATGCAACCCACAGACTACCATCACGAACACCAGACACCGGAGAAGGACTAATGCGCGTAGTGGATCAATGCAGTCGATAGGCGATCCTGAACATAGCAAGGGCAATTCTAAGAAGTACCACAGACGGATTAGTGAACACACTATGAGTCATGTTGTATGTTATCTCTGTTGAGATTATTAGCATCCTTTTACTCCAATGAAAGAACCTTCGATCTGTTTTCCAATATTCCCTTTTTCACGGTTGCGCCGCTGTGACGTGGTTTGTATGTGGTGTAAAAATCATCACACTTCAACAAATCATTAGTCTGAATGCCCTCACGAATGAACTATTTTCATTTCAACTCCTGCCGACTAAAAGGCCATTCACTGAAGTAGAAGGAATCTTTTGGGCATTGAGTGGTCGTCCATATTCAAAAGGCCGTTATCCAGTTACCCCCGGTATAATCCAAGGAACGTCCTCTTTTAGCGATTCGAGCGAACATCATTGGAAT
Organism: Cyrtorhinus lividipennis; assembly: GCA_019603395.1. Classification (NCBI taxonomy): domain Eukaryota; kingdom Metazoa; phylum Arthropoda; class Insecta; order Hemiptera; family Miridae; genus Cyrtorhinus; species Cyrtorhinus lividipennis. The sequence goes on from CM033998.1 coordinate 42,902,634, forward strand.
ATTACTCGAGTGAATCGGGTGAGTATAAAAGACGAGGTTAAGGGTTAGACGAACCCAAAGCGCATTCTGTGTTAAATTAGGGTAAGGGTGGGATAGAACAGAGATAGGAAGGAAGAGATGATGGTGAAGGTGGGGGATTCTTCGGTAATAAAGGTGATTTTAGAGATGAGCGGAGTTGAGGAATATTTAATGCGCTATAAAACCCTTTGGGATAACAAGAGTAATCAGCTTGGCTCAAGGCAATCTTCAGAAACAAATTACGTAAGCGCCGAACGCTCAACGTGCTGGGTCCTCTTATCCCCCATCGCTCACCCATTTCGACGTTTTACCTTCTTTATCGCATTACCCCCATGAGGCTTAAAGCCCCTTGATGAAATATTGAACGTCGTATGTGTGGAGGGCTGTAGGTTCAAGGAGTCAATATCTTAGGCCACTCATCTATGCACAAAGCAACTCCCCCATCCCCCCAGCAAACCACCCCCACTTCAACCCTCAGCGGGCCCTAATTGACTCGTAACAACGTAATAGCTGAGCCCTTTGCATAATAAATTTGGAATAGCCGCCACTAAGCCGGCACCGGTATTTACTATTGGTGTGCGTCGAGGCTCGATAAATGATTGAATTTTGATTATGGCCAAATTGGATGTTATTGACGAAGAAGCATCTAACCGATGTTGATTTCTCCCTCGCTGTTGATGGAAACTGTGAGCACATCGGCGCTTAACCCAATAGTGATCATAGGAACGATGGAAAACCATAATCAAATGACACATCATATACTTACATTATTTAAAACGATGCGTGTACCATGGTTGAATGCGTACTTTTTGGAAGTGCCTCTTGACTTCAAATGTCTTCTTAGTCTTTATACAGCAAAAACCATGAGTTCAAAATTGTATCTACTCTCAAATCTTATTTGGAGGGTGTATTCCATGAATGCCAGTCAACATAGTAAAAATTGATAGCCGTCATTGCACCTTTCATCTGAATTTGACTATTCCTCCAGTGAAATCGGCGTGAATCACCAGAGACGTATATTCGATCAAGTGAACGTGAGTTGAAATCGCGTGAAATGGGGACAAGCAGAGCTGACCGCCACATCGTGGCTTTCCTGTTTATCTGGTGATTCATTGTCATGGTCGTCATTATTGATTGCGTTCCTGTTCCGGAACTGGCTGTACCCTCCATTCGAAATTGGCTTCAAAATGAGGCACGGAAGTGAACAAGGGTGGTCGGGCCGCGAAGAGGGGTGGGTTGACAGAAACGTACGAGACCGACATCATTAGCGATGCCTATTGGTGACAGCCCGCTACAGTTTCCTGCCAACTAATTTACCCAACCAAATCGAAGGCTAGGAATCAGAAGACCTAACGACCATATTTACTAACTTGGCATTCGCTTTGTTATTGTAGCAAAGTTAGAAGAGTTCTGAAGAGGACTTACAGCTAAGGAATGATTAAATTTTCAATCATGAATTCAACAAAGTAGTAGAAGGACCAATTATCATTACTATCGTTAGTTACTCTTAGCCACTAGAATTAAATTTAACCTAGTCATTCTTGGGTTGTCAAAAAGTCTAATGACGGCTTGGAATAATGTAAATGTTTTTCCCAAACGTCTGTAAAACCGCGCTGGACCTTGTACAGCGTTCTCACTTCACGTTACAAGTAGGGACATACGATACATTCGAAGTATCGATACCAGTACTCATATGAGTAGTTAATTCGGATATTCGATACTACTCAAGTATCGAATGAAAAGTATCGATACCATAGAGTACTCACAAGTGTGAAAAAAACAAAAGAACAATACAATTTTTGTAATTTGACCTCATAAGAGTAATTTTTCGATACTGACCAGAGTATCAATACCAGTACTTATACTCAAATCTGTGGTATCGATACCGAAAGTACTTAGTATCGAAAGAAATATTCGATACTTTACTCATATCGATCAGTATCGTATGTCCCTAGTTGCAAGCCTTTTATTTGATGATTCACGGGATCGCCATTTAGGTTTCCACAGGTCCTGATAGCATTTTAATAAATGTGGCAATTTTCACATCCGTTGAAAAAATTAAATAATACTTACTTAGTACTCTTATTTTACCTTATTGAAATTCTTTGTGTAGCCGGTACTGAAGGCTCTCAGTACCGGCAGGGCTGCTCGATCAGATCAAAACCGGAGCTTGATTAATAGCATCCGCAACCTCTTTATCGGAAGGCAGAAAGAGAAGTTCCACGCGTTAGATAAAGATAAGGAGAGGTGAGCTAACTTGTAATTCGTATGAATTGTCCCCCACATGAAGGTGATACTAATAGCCGACCGGGGTGGGATATCAGAGATGTCAGGACGGCACTTTGGCGACACGCCAGCCCTTTGAGGAGATTTAGCGCTCCCTTTGCGGCCTTTATATTTTGTGACCTACCACGTTAGAATCGATTTTTGTCCTAGAGGTAAACTGTAACTGTATGTGGCAGTGAACTAGTCGTGCTAACTATCCTTCGAGCTTGATTCGGAAGCGTCCATAGTTTGTATCTTTATATTGTGGAAAATTGACTACCTCAAATGCGTGCTCGTAGGAACGTCGTATCACCATCAGAGTAAATGGTCAGTGTATATCAATATCAGAGCTGAATGGCCGATTGGAAAGAATCCTGGACACACTTTTTTCGCCATAATCTTGCTCCAAAGGGTAATAAACCCTTTTGAAGAAAGATTCGAGTTTTTTTCTAAATTCAATTTTGTTTTTGATTAGTTATTCCTCAAATAATCCGATTTGCCCCTTAATAAAAATTATACAACTGTTACTTCCTGAGCTACATGAGAGGTGAACTGAATAGGTGACTTGCAGTGGCAGAAGATATCTTCCAATCGTCCGTATAGTGCGGTTGTGAGAAAGCCTTTAAAATGTTCTCTTTCTACATAAGCACTTCTCTCCCTGTTTCCTTCCCTAGCGTGCAGCTAAATTCACTTCATTGAAAAAAAAACCTCTTTTGTACGCTGTTGCCTTTTCCACTTCATTTCAGAAGGTTCCACGATTTATTGCGGTAGAAGTTCAATTCATTTCGATTCATTGTGTTCGTCTTTCTATCACATCAGTTTGAACTACATTGAAAAGCTGAAGATAGCAGAACTGCATGATGGTATTGCGAATGATGCAACGGTAGAATTGAGGTCAATTTATCACCCAAAGACTAAGTTTTACCATGCTTAGCCAAATGATTTGTGTTACCTGAGTATATTTGAATTGTGTGACCGCTCGCATTGCTCTTTGCTCGATAGCCTTGGTGGGCGAGAATTTCAACGTCTGGATTTGTCATTATTGCCTCCTTTTCTTTAGATTCTTGTTCAGTTTCGAGAAGACCCTCTCTTCCTCCATGAAACCGAGTGTTGAGGCGACCCCGGGCCTATTTCCATGGTCGTCAACAGTGGACGTGACCATAAGATGTAAAGGAACCTCGAAGTTTGCTGACCTCACCTCTTTTCCTCCTGCTCTTAGTTGGAATGGAATGTTGAACGCCTACTTTGCGCCACTCCCTGCGCTTGGCACCTCTTGTTGGTATTAATTGCATAATTTTGCGAAGGACTGCCTATATATATATAGCCTCGATGGTGTTGATAACTTAACGGAGGAAATATTTTGAATCTGCTAAACCACTTACGAGTGTAAAAAGGATGGCAGACTGAAACTCACTTTTGGTTGGTTATTCCTTTTTAAACTAATAATGAGTAAAAGTGCTTTCAGTTTTTGATCGCTTCCTGCAGATCAAGGCTCGATAACTAAAATTCTCTTGAACGGCTCTTACCATTCCTTACCTCGCTCCTATGGAGTTCAGTTCATGATGCTTGAACTTGGGTATCAAACTTAAGCCTGAGCTCAACTTTTTTCTTGATTTTTCCAAAATAAGTGATGTAGAACGGGTCGCCGAGAGATTGGGTGGGGCTATAAGAGAATGAGCGGGAGGAAAAGGAATACGCTGGAACACACCAGGTGGTTGTTAGGTCGGCTAAACGCTGCATAGTAACTAGGGAGCTTTACCCCTTTGCCGTTCCCGCTCTACCACTTTCATGGGTTCGCTTCCCTCCTGTTGGGGGGCAGAATACAAGATTAGAGGATCAGAATGGTCTCAAGATGCACACTAATAACCGCTGATCCCACCTAATCACACCTCTTCTCCGTCCCACACCCTAATAGAGCCCCTTCTCCCCTCATCCCGTCGGCTCCATGACCTGGCTACCAACCTCGCAAACCTCCCGTTTCCTACCTATTTACATCGCTAATTGTTCCCTCCAGACTCTAGAGAACTTTCTCCTTCTGGAGATATCATTTAGGTGTGCTGGGCAATTATGACTTACTAAGTTTCTCTGCCTGTGTTGGGAGTTCTCACGTTCATAAATTCCAACAATTTGAAAAAAAAAAAAAAAAAAAAACTGCATACCTTTCTTGGATTTTATAGTCTGAAAGGGAACCATAATGTGGTAAAAAGTGAGAAGAAATACCGTCCCTTATTAAATTCATTTTTGTTGAATTTAAGCTTTCGAATATATGCTTTTGAGACTGCGCAAGCCAGAATTTAAAAAATAAATAAATAAAATCTTGCTTCAACATTGGATTTTAAAGTTGTGGTTCGTAAGTCAGAGCCTCTCGAACAAATATGGTCCGTCTATCTGTCCTCATTTTGATGCCCTGGCAATAATTTCTTTAATTGTGATGCAATCGGAACTAAATTTTTATGAATAGCGTTCTAAATAGCTGTGTGTTTAGTTTCTTCATGATCAAATCAGCAGAACGCATTTTTTTCGTTACGTACGGTATTTTTATTGTATTATATTTTATTAACATTTTCCGAACCAGTGGTATTTAGATGAAACCAATAACAGATAGATTTTAATATTCAAGCATATATTATGCAAGCAGCGTTCATACTCGTTTGATTTTCATTTTAAATTATCCATTCCGTTTTAGCGCCAGTTAAAAGGCCTGAGGGTAAGATGGGCATGCTCTGGCTATTCAATGTTGACCATTGGAGGTTTTTGCTCAACCCAATGCAATATTAACTCAATAATTGTTTTCCACAAGAGAATAATTTTCAATCGTATTATTCCTGCTGTTGTGAGTCCCTAACTAAATGAAAATTGGAACTTTATCCGATATGGTTTTGTATTTCCCTTTAATTAGGCTGAGTTTTCTGGAATCAATATTGTCGGTATCTTGTTTTAGCCACTCGAAGCGTTCAAACTACTCTTCTGATGGATGAATTAAGTGATAAGAATTCTCAAAGCCTTTCCTGTGAGAGAGTGTGAGGGCAGTATTAGCGTATAGCCACAGTAGGGCTTTGCACAGGTTGAGATCTGAGTAGTGACGGTCAAACTCTCAAAATTGTTTTTTCTCCCAGCTCTTGAATTTAAACACGCTGTCTAACGAGCAACTCAATGAAGGCCACGGGGGACCGCCACCGTTTGGAGTTAGAGAAAGAGTTGGCAGCATTTTCTGCACAAAAGAAGCTTAAGGCTCAGCGGCGATGAAAAGAAAAACTGAGCTTAATTTGAAAAATTGCTGTCGTTGCGGGTTCAGAGAGAATTAAGTCGGGCTTCTCTCTGAAACTAGTTCGGTACAAATTGGTAAAGCCGAAAGTCCCCTTTCCCTTCAAACCTCCGAAGCCACACTCTTCTTTGCTCTGTCCTTCCCAAGGTTCGGCCAGAAACTTTACAATCCCCCAACAGTTACAAGTTGCTTCCCCTAAACCTCGACTGCCGGTTTTTTTGTTTCATCTGAGTAATCCTCCTCCGCTTTTCAAGTAGATTAAGCTTTTCTCTTCGAAAGCACAAAGCGCGTTGAAGGTCTTTAGTACAAAAGATCCGAGTCATCAAGCATAGTGGTCGGAAGTTGATCACAATCAAGACCATCATAAACAACCTGTAACCTTCATCGGAGAAGAAAACACCACTTGCTTAAGCTCACAAAGGTTTTCCAATTTTAATTCCCCTTTCAAAGCATGAGTTCTCAAGTTTATTTAGTGTTTCCCACATTTTTCTGTATAGTAGATAATTTTCTTATAAATATTTGGCACAAATCTGGTGATTGTATTGTTCAAGCTTACCTAACAACTCCTCTTGTAGGTTAGAAAAAACCAATTTAATAAACTGCTCTAATAATCTTTTTAAATTATACCTCTTGCAGCTGTAAGTAGAAATTGTAAACGGATTATAATCCCAAATAAATATACTTCAATTCCCAACAATATTAATTCCTCCATCATTCAATTAAATGATCATTTCTTGATCCACGTGCATCAAGGCCATGGCACGGGCATCCAAGTGCCTTTTGAGTTGTAACTCGTTCAAAACTCACTGCCAATCACTATGTATTTACCACGTAGATTCGTGCGCCCAAGGTTGTCCCGTTTCCCGTTATCATATACCACTGTACCGTTTTTTGTAAAAACATAGTCACTAAGACACGTTATTACTTGTCCCCATTTGGCCTAACTAACTCAATTTCTATACAAATGAAGAAGCATCCTTGACTGGGTACACAATGACTCCTATGTAAATGAATGGAGTGATCAAGGCTACTCTCACTCAACTTCTTATAAAGATCTCTGAAATTTTCTCTTCAAGCTGAATTTCATTATGAGCTCGGGGCGGTTGGCCTCTGGGAAAATCTAGACGACGACATAAACCCTCTCTCCTCGTCATCCTTCGCCTTTTTTAATACATGGGTTATGATCTCATTATACGCTGAATGTCCTCCTTGCTTATGACTGCCATGGAAGCTCCGGTAGCTGGGTTTTATGCTGATGTGTAAAGACACGAAACTCCAAACGCTCCTGGATCTCTTTCTAGCTTATTGTGTTTTGGATTGTTGGTTGTACTAATTTCGCTTCTGTCCTGTCATGCATCCAAACCGATGACCGATTAGTATCGGCCCAAAAGAAAGAAAATGGGGAAAACTATGAGCGTGGAGTGACCCAAAATCATTTCAATCGATTGAGCGTCCACCATTTAGTGGAAAGTGATACCCCACACTCCCATGTTCCGAAGAATGTTAAAAATCCATACTTGAAATAGGTAGATGGATACCCGTTTTGACCCATACCCTCTTCCGGTGGGCGCCAATCGTTCCAGGAACCGTCTCATTAGATTTACCTCACCTAAATTGACGAAAATGTCAAAACTCCATTTTACGAATTACACATTTTGCCGCCACCCCCTCCAGACGTGGTGCAATCGGGCTGAAACGTTTCAATGGCCAACTAATGCCGGAATCTCCAAGCTGGAAAGATACTGACGAAAATTTCAGATTACTCCTACTACCAAAAATGGCGTGGGCGGCGGACTGACATTCAACTGTTTTCTTCAATACATGATGAAACGTCCAGAAAAAATGTTCGGGGCCTATCGGAGGTACCTAACCCCCAATAACCTGGAGCATGAAAGCATAGGTTGATTATAATTGAATAATAATTCAAGCGATAACTAACCAAAATGCTTAAGAATTTAAATTTCTGCCAGTGATGCGCTATAAAGTTTGAAATGTCTCCAGCAGAATCTGTTAAAGACCTAATTGATCCTCACTAATATTTATCCCAGCCCACCCGCCTATTGATAAAAATGTTTACTTTTTGAACGGCCCATTCGCGATTTCCTTGGTACTAGAATAAGTGTGGGGTATCATTATTACTTCCAATTATAAATGCTGAATGGAGCTGAATCGATAGGCCAAAATGGAGGCCGGTTATGGGCGAATATGTGTATTTTAAAAATTGGTTCCCATAAGTCTAATATAAAATCTAAAGTTGGTTTAGTAGGTACCTTATTTAGGAATCCGGTTGTAAAGATGAAATATTTAGCACTAAATTGTCGACGCTGAATTGATTAAAATGGGTGTCAAACCGATTTCCGCACACTGGAATTTATTCAATAAAGACAATTTTAAAACTGGCTACTTTTTTCAAAAAGAAAAAAAAGTATTGGTATTTACTCCGGAGACCTGATTGATGCTCTTTCCCACATGAGCGTGATCCACCTTGAATAATAAAACTGAAGTAATTGGTCGTCTTTTTATATCAACCACTGCTACTTCGCGTTTTACCAATCATTGTATTTTTTGAATTCTCCAACGGTAAGGTGCTCACACTGTAGGTATTAAACGAGTAAGAGCGGTGTTATGAAGGGGACTGTTATTTCATTCTTCGACCACATTTTAAAGGGTGAAATTTCTCTCTGGAAGAATATAACTTCCGATCTAGGCTATTCCTAGAATTAAATCAAACTGTTTTCCATTTACGCGTTCCGAGCAGTCATGTTCCAGCCTCTTCTGAGGTATTTTTAGATCCAGGAATATATTCGCACTCTACCACAGATGCTATGCGGGCATACCACCTTTCGTGTATGTTTCTGACTTTAGATGATTTGGCAGTGAAAAGCGGCAAATATGAATATTTATGAGGGTAGTATAATACCTGTTTAAGAACCTGTGAGTTCGTTTCCCTGAGGATGAATCAAACTGGTTTACTGCCAAGCTTTTCAAATGTATTAACATCGCCAGAAAATTATAACAAAGTAAAAACGAAAAAAATAATTGTAATTCAGCTCAGACAAATTCGCTGAAATTTATTTTGCAATGTTCTGTCGCTGTGGGGGCTGATTTCGGAGGTATCGAAAGTGGTAGACAGTGGTAGTCGTAATAGTTGACTTCAAAAAAGTCCCCATTTAACTATTTTGACCTAAACGCTCTCTCCTCTTGAACAATATTTATGAACGGGTCAGGGTGGTTCAATTCGTGGAAAATAATACCATACACTTTTAGGTCCTATAAAACTTTGAATAATAATTTTAAAAATGCTCATTTTGCGCAGTCGGGCTGAGAATGAGTTACGGAGAAGTGGAGAAGTGCGATTGTCGTATGAGCAACATTTTAGGTTTTCTTTAGAGGTTTTCAATGCGGACTTTTCGTATTACGCGTAGATACAAGCACCAAACGTGTGACAGGTTGAGACAAAATTTTGTTTGTTTGGTCGATGCGATGACGAGGGATTACAGGGAATATTATTCCTAATAAAGTAATGAACCAATATTGTTAACGTTCACATACATGACATGCGTCAAAAACACGATCGCTATTCCCGATGTTGCACGCTCCCCTCTGAACATTGCTAATGACTCATACAATTTAGAGAGGATATCATATCAAGTTATTTAAAATTGATTTCTAGGACGTGTCCATTAGTTTGTTGAATGTTGCTAGTGTCACGTCATGAAAGAGCGTCAAATTTCTGGGGATGGTTAAAACTCCGGAAGTCATATGAATTTTTCAATCTTTGATTATCGTTAATCGTTGCATGACGAAGTGACAGTAAAATCAGAGGCCACCATCTAAAATTAGCGTGATAATTTTAATGTCAACCTTCAAAGTCGAAATGAACGAAGGTTGGGAATCGTGATTTTCAAGATAAAACGTACCCTTAGTTGCTTTGAGAGAGTAGAGAAATGAATTTTCAGCTAGAGCACTGTATCAGAATGAATTCATGTGAGGATCTGCCTGTTAAATAATATCTTGTGTGTATCAGGCCGTCTCCAGGACTTGAAACTCGAATGTTTTGTTACTGATCGGTCAAGGTAAGGGAAACCATGATGCACGATTAAGTCCGCATACTTGGGGGAATGGGATGTATCTTTATGGTTTGGATAGGAAGAGCTCTGTTGGATTTAGTAAGGAACGCGATGTTCTCCCCGAACCCTGCGAAGTCTCCTTTTAAGGGTGTTCCTCTCGGTTCTGTTCGCTTTATCGCAAGCAATTCAGAAGCTCTTCCTAACCGTGGTAAGGGGCTTATCTCTTCAAAACCATTGTCCGCTCATCCCGCGGGTACAGTCAGCGCCCTTCAGTTGGAATAGAGCTGGGACAATACCACCGTCGGTCATATGTCCTCAAACTATTTCTCCATTACTCAGACCCTGCGGTGAGAAGGGACGAAACGAGAGAGAGAGCTTCTTGAACTAATACAGCCCTCCAAGTTGGACCCCTAATTCAGAACCCCTTTCAATGTTGTTTACCTCCTTCCTTCCTTCATAAGCCTTCACTCAACGCCAACCCTGAACCCAGCCCTTACCCTCATGACCCGATTCATTATTTTACCCTACCTCCTCCCCTTCGCAACATATAAATTATACACAAGAGCACACTCGTGTACCACGTATATTCGAGCTTAACCTTCCCCATTAAAGAGCATTCTGTTCTTGGTTTCACCGAGAAAGCCAAAATAAGCAGGCAAACTCCATGAAAACTCAGCGTTGTTGATTTGGAGGGTTATATATTGTAAATAAAATGTCAGCACGTAATAATCGCTAGCAAAATGAAGACGTTTGAAAGACTGTCATCTGTTGAAAATGATGAACCGCAGGCAGCTGTTACGCAATGATACGTCGACTTTGTCGGATTTCTGATACTTTTTAGGTATAGGATTTAATCATTGACTTTTAAAATAAATTCAGAAAAATAATATATAATAATTTTTGTTTAAAAGCTTATCATAGCAGTGTATCCAGACGTAAAACAGTATTATTTATAATCTATTCAATAACAGCACCCAATCACAACGTATTATTCACCCTGCATCAACAGGCTGGCATCGTTGAGATATTAATGATCGGCGTATATCCACCACAATTTAATTTCGGTCGTAAATAACTGATAAGTACTCCTTCCCAAAACAAATTACTACTATTTACTATTCACAAGTTACTACTATTTGAATATTCCATCATCAATACGAGAACGAAAGTCGAAGAAGAAGATAATTATTATCTCTTTCATGTTCTATTACTGTTTACCAATGAACTAAACTGCGTTGTTTATTCATAGCCGCTTAGCTGTCGATTATGCATTATTCTCTTGACAGGGTGGCCGTCCGTCGGCATGTGCACGCGATCTTTGGGATATATTAAATATTAAAAGTATTGAAGAAATACTTGGTCACGATTTGAGTATTGGGTCGGATATTAGACAATCAATAACGCATACTCACGGATAATCGTTTGTTGGAAATAATTAAGTTGGACGCCGCTTGGGGCGCTCATAGGGTACAATGACTTGCTGTTCATGGTGAACCAGTAGGGAAGGTTTCATGGAAGGAACGATTGTAAATGCATATTATGTTGGGATGGTCATTGGTTGTTAAGTTTTGGATTAAAAAAAGTATTTGAAGGTGCCGAATTTATTTGAAATATCCCACACCGTTCGTTCTCTGGAACCGTAATGCCGCCATCTTGAAAACTGTGAACTGTGTATAGCAGCTCTTGTTTGACAGGATGTGAGAAATCGACAATTCTTTTGAATTTGTAACAAGCTGTATTTGGGAAGCTTAAAACTAGTTGTTGCTCAACTCAAGTTTGGAGAAGGTTCCATGAAGAGTCTATGCTTGTTTGCCATTTTTGAAGTTTATTTATTTCCAAGTGCCCACACATTGGCGGATATCTGATGACTTGGTCAGGGTTAACAGGGATCAGGGATGTAATTGGGTCTTCAAAAGGAAAAAAAGATTAAAATGAAGCTTGAAAATATAGCCATTTCTCAGACTCGCCTACCAGTTACTGAATTAAATTCGTTTTGCTAAAAATGAATACATTTAAACAATAAAAATGTGAATAAATTATAAGACGTATAAGATACGCTCTACTTTCCGGCACAATTACACCTTTTTGGGACTGTACCATTTGTATATACAGACATTGTATTGTTTCCACATTTCCTTTCAATAAATAATACGAAATTGGACGAAAATTCTTTTCACCCGCTTAATATGAGATTATAACACCCTTTTCGAGGAAAGAACGAGGTACTGAAAGGTTTTTTTCATACCAACGCACGCGTACAAGTCAGCTTGTCAGTGAGAAAATTTGTATGTTTTTCTTCTTGGCAGTTACCCGTTCAAAGGGAACAACTTATCCGAGGATAACCGGTTTGTCATCTCCCTATTAGTAGCAAAAGTTATTTATCAGGGCACCTTTAATGTCAGTTTTCAAATCTTCGATAAAACCGATAGAAACCATATGGCCGCAACATTCTGTACAACGCATTTAGGGTATACGTGCCGATATAAGAACATATCAACAAAATATTTGCTAGAAAATATATTCTGGAGGAGGTGAATAACATCCCCAGAGAATTTTTAAAGAGGCTTGTTGTAATACGAACATCGTAAAAGGGTCTGGATCCCTCAATTTATGTATCCATGGTACTGTTTTATTATTTTCCGAATGAATATTCATGCTTGACGTTGTTATCTGCAATTTGCGAGAGAAAACCCTCCGCTGTCCATGCCGTTTTTACCAGCAGTAATGTTATTTATCATCGTCAGTGGCACTTTGTATACGCTCTGATTGGTCCCAGAATGTTTTCAGCTCAATAACACAAAAAGGAGGCAGTATATTGATGTGAAAATTGTATTTTGAAAATGAGTTTTCAAGATTTCAGAGTACCTAGGGTAATAGGGTACCGTTGTCCACTGAATTGAGGTTGAATGCGATGGGGTTTAGACCTGCTGCAGTTGATTGCAGTACTACATGAGTACTAAATAAGAACGTCCAAATTAGGTACCTTCTGGCTTATTAATTTTTAATGTTCTCACTTTTTACAACCCCATACTTCTTTTTCGAAATTACGCTTTCCCACTGAGGTAATGATCAGTTGTGAAACAATTTGCACTGATTTCTCTACCGCCTGATTGCTAGTTTGTGGGTAATATGCTTACAATCTCGGTAGAGCTAAAGACAAATTTAGAAAAGAAAATATATCAGGTAGTTCGTTGTACTTCGTGTGGGTATTTCTCGGCACACAATTGTCTATAGTTCGACAGTTCACGACGGTGAACTAAGCCCCGAAGATGCTTGTATATTTAGCGAAAGCTCGATGACAGAATAAATCGTTCATGTTCGACCCCGATCTTCTCTCGACAACATGTGTTACCGCACAAAAGACGCGGGCAAATGTGTGGCGGTGAGTTTCTGAAAATAGCTGACCAACGTTTGATAGAAGTTGCGCACGTGAAATCTTCCACACTGGAGATGGATACAGAAAAGGTCGTGTGTGAGTTCTGGGCGCGAGGGTAAGTGAAACGGTGAAAGGTTGAAATTTACGGTCCCAGATCGGGAGCGAGATATGCGGGCACCTCCGCCATTCCATCCTAACCCTCGGAAAACCTCGCGGGAAAACCTGTATACCCCCCCCCCCCCCCCCCTCGCGAACAGGCGCGGCGAATGGGCGTGAGAGGGGGAACAATGAAATAAATTAGGATACCGTCAGGGATGGATATTGAGGAAAAACATTAAGGGAGAGCGAGAGAAATATATCAAGAGCATGTTAAACCAAAGCTGAGATTTACTGTAAATTGGAATGGGGGTTTCTACCCGTTCTCTGTTCCTCCTTGCAGCTCATTTCATCGAATGAATTCTCATTTCAGACATTAGGCATGCCGCGTTCTAAATTTCTTTTCATTCTTTAATCTTTTTTTCTCATTCTTTTCCACTCGAGAGATTTACAATTGCGGGTTCTACAAAAAACGTGTCATGCTCGACCGCGAGTTTTTTCCCCAATAACTTGTTCACTGATTTGTTTCAATCTTGGCGCTGCTATTAATTCTCAGCACTTCGGAGTTACTCGTTGTACTCAGTGAGACCAATCTCCGTTCCCAAAATGTATTCGTATGTATTAAAATGTATTCGTTCTATCGTGGCTGTTGAACATGCTTCCCTGTTTGGCAAGAAGGGTTGAAAAATCGTCGTGTCAACCATTGAAGAGATTTTACTGATAAAACCGGTAGTCTACAATTACCAAATAAGTAGGCTTTCTTTTTCTTGACGCCCAATAGTTTGACTGTTGGTGTTGATGTTGAAAAATGGCAAGAAACTGGAAAGAGGCAAAACTGGGGACGCCGGAAACGGGCAATAGGTTTCTTCATGAGGTGACAAACTGGCTTGAAATAGCAAATTCACCCCCTTCACCCCCACCCCCCCTCACAACACTGCGTCAGAGAGCTCACAGACCCAGCTCTTACTGTAGTTAACTGGGGTGAGACGAGGATGTTGCAACGTTTGTTTTGTCCTTAGCCAACAAAATAACCGGAGCCGTCTGGCTCATGCGCCTACAATATTCTCACTCGCTCCAACTTGATTTGAATTTGACTGAGGATGTTTTCCGAAGAAGCCTCCTGCGTTGAAGATAGAAAAAAGTGATAAATACGCCATTACTAGATTTTAGAAAACACGAGTGCGCCAATTTTTCTTCCCATCCCAAAAAATATAATTTTTTTGTCGATTTTGCCTCAAAATTTTTAAATAAAATAATACACTAAAAAGAAAAATATAAATATTTGATTTTTTCTTAATTTAATGACCGAAAAAAAAGGGCTTACCGCACCCAATAAAAATCATAAATTCATCATTTTTCGTTAGGTATGTTCTGCCCGCTGTTTATGGGCTTTAATCTTGTTTTTCGGCCAGGTTTATGCATGTATGTTCGAAACAAGATTATTGACACATAACTTTGTTATTAGCGCCGATCAGACGCCGAAACCCTTATTCAACACTACCAAACATTCGATTTAAACTTACAGCTTGTTGACGTTTGAAACTTTGGCCAGCGGGGTTTTACAGCGAATTTTGTGAGAATTTTGTTACAGAAATTGGAGATCATTCTTTTTTCAAAAGCATTGTTTTCGATTTATTTTATCTTCAAGACTTTCTTATGATTTCGACAACAAATAGGTGAAATTGAAATTCCCCCAACATAACTCCTTTGGCAAATATGGCACCGAGTTGTTAAATAAGTTAGGTCTTGTAGAGAAAGCACCCCACATTTTTGAATGCGGGCTAAACAATTTAAGAACCTACTCATAATACAAATAATACTCGTGTTCCAAAGGGTTGAGAAAAAATTGTGAAACGAAGAATAATATTGAATTCAGTTTTTGAACTCTAAATACCTAAACCAATAACTCATTTCTCATGAAAACATCAATAGATAGCTCAAAAAAGAATGAGCTAAAATAATGTAAAACAAAATATTAATAGGATGCTCTTCTATGGAACTATGAGCATTCGTGAGCATTGTTGTAAGTTCATCGTTGCAGGATGCCTTTTCAACCTGGGTGCAGAGGAGTTTTGTCTTTCACTCATTTCCTCTGTCACAATAGGTATACTTGAATAATTGACTTGTGTTTCCAAGTAACGGGGTAGGTTTAAGTCACCAGAAAGTCTCAGGAGGGTTTTCGCCGAAAACTGAAATATTATTGTCGTTCTGATTAGCTTGGAGATGTTCACCAATGGCTCGTCGTTGAGCCTTGGGCTTAACGAGATCGATTCCCGAAAAAAAATCCTTCCTCCAGTCAGATCTTATGTAGGAAAGGGGAGGGGCTCGATTAATTGCTAGTATGGAGGTGGAGGCCAAGTCAGAACTTCTGCTCCCCTCTTCGTTGTGCACAAAGTTTGTGTCAAAAATTTGAAAGCGATCTGAAAACTCACTGGAAAAATACCCTCCAATGTACTAAAAATGTCTGAGTTTTTGGCCAGACCAAAGGCTATTAGAGGCCAGTTTAAGTTATTTTGTACATTGAAATAATTCGAGATTTGAAAGAGCAACATCTCTTCGTCTACATAAAATCCGCCTCAGAAGGAGAGTTTATTGTTTTATTAATTGTACAACAACGCAGCATTGTTCTTGTAAATCACCTTTAATAAATTATAAACTTTTTTCAATAACATTAGGTAAAATTATGCTGAGAGTTACGGATGAAAGTTAAAAATTCAGGTGAATATAAATATTCATAGAGTTAATAAAAAAAAAACCCTGCAAATTCTTACACACGGGTTGGTTATTCCTCGAATGGGGGAAACGGTGGATGTGGCGGGTCCCGGACCCATTCCATTCCCATTCCAAAATTTAGTGGAAAATGACACCCTACTCGCCTAAATCGCCCAAAATCTCGAAAATCCATTTTTCAAAAAACACATTTTGACCCCTACCCCGCCAAATTTGGTCCGATCGGGCTGAAAAGTTTCGAGGACCCCTCTCGGCAGGGAACAGACCCCTGACCAAAATTTCAGATTTTTAGAAAATTTCTACTACCAAAAAGGGCGCGGACAATGGACGGCGTACGGCGTACGGCGGACGGACATCGACCTTTTTTGATCAGGACATCATGAAACGTCCAGAAAAAAATTTTGAGCCAAATCGGAGAGGTTGACCATTATCATGAAAACATAGGTTGATTATTCGAGGAATAACCAACCAAAAAGTAGTTACGAAATCTAACACAGAATACTTCAAAATCGTTTCATATTGATTTCTCAACAATGGAACCCCTTCAAAATCGTTCATTCTTCGCCAACATGATGGAGGGAGAAAATTTAAATGCTCTTTGGTGGGGGATAAATTGAGTTTTGTCAGCTGTTGAAGGAGTCGTGTTGCGGGAATTTCAACATGCACCTACCTGATCGAAATCACGAAACTGGTGGTCTCCAGTAAGAAGATTTATGCAGTCTGTGCAGAAGAAGTTTGCGTTCGTAATAGAAAGTTTCTTGATTTCAAAAGTTTGCCGATCAATTTGAACAAATTTAGTCGTGCGAAGAAGTTTTTGGTCGAGTTGAGTGTTGAGAAATATGTTGTGGTTTTTTGAACGTCATTCCAGCTTCAGTAGAGGTGCCTTACCATTAAATAGAGGAAAAAATCTGCTTTGTTCAAAAGAAGGTGAGTTGATGACCTCAAACGAAGAAAACTTAATTGTGGGGACATTAGAGGTCATTGTGCGGGGCGGAGGTGATTACCCGTGCGGGGAAATTACTTCCGTAGCGAGTTTCACCCTGTGAGGAGCTTACACTCAAGTTGCCACGTCGTCGCTGGCAGGGGAACGCGAGGAACCGGCGGAAAAACTGCCACCATCCCCTTCACCCCCTGTGACACTACCCCGCTTCGGGGAAAAGAGATGGAAAAGCTTCCCGTAACCGGTTTTTCTTGCTCCCGTTTCCGATGGTGAAAAGGCGGCGAGGGGAAATCAGGTGATTTGTCGGGATGGGTGGGGTAAATCACGTGCCTCGGGAAGGGGGATGGGTTCTTATTACTTCTGGCAGAGGTAAGACGGGGAGGGCGCCAGTGTGCACAAGGCACAAGGCTTCCGGGGAACCGTGGGATGGGACCGTTTCGGTCTTTGACGCCAACAAATGACTCGCGGACGTGCCCAGCGTCTCCCTCTTCCACGGCAGCCCTCGTTCGTACGATACGTCATACTTTAAATGTCCATCTCAGTTTGACACGACCTGCCCAGCTCCAAGCTCTACAGACTATCCGAGCTTCCTGTCCAACGTTGTGAGGCTCAAGATCTACGAGAAAGTTAACCTCCTGCTTCTCATCCAACTTTTCCCTTTCTCTTTTCCTCCGGACCAAAAGCGAACGACCATTCAATGCTCCTCGTCGAGAAGGAGTAAAGGTCCAGGTCACGTAGCCGTTTTATCATTTAACAACTCCTTTCTTCCCAAACTCATTTCTCGGTCATGTTCCTCATTGACACGACAACACCGTCGTCGGAAATAAGTCACTGCAAACGGACCTGACCCTCAAACGAGCCGTATTCTGGATTGCTGCTCTCACATCTTGATATAGTGCTTACTGATTAATTTCGTCGGAAATTAACAAAGATTAGTACTACTTCACTCTTGGTCGCTAGGAATATATCCCTCCTTGAAAGACAAAACGGTCACTAGAAGATAAGTTACCGGAGAGTGAACATGAGCCTCAAACTGCCCCCACAATGGAGTGTTGTACAGTCATCATATTAGCCTTCAAGCATAAGTTAAAAACCAAAAATTCCCATGTTTAGTCAGTATTCAGGACATGCCAGTGGGAAGGCGACTGCTGTAAAATCCTCTCAGTCCATCCAACTATAGAAAACGCTGAAAATTCTTCTTATTCTTCGGACCAGGCGCATGGAGATTAATTTCTTCACATGGGAAATGAAACAGTGGGTTTGTGATTCCCGGAC